>CM027586.2:8802659-9435929 GCA_015852605.2 Populus deltoides
ATCATTTGGAATTAAAAAGGGAAAAAAATGTGATGTTTGATAACATGAGAACTTGGTTCAAACAGTAGGGACTATTGTTTGCCGACAGACTTGAGGTAGGTGTCTTACTCCTGGACCTTATTATTGATTGCCAGTCTATTATTAACCACAATTCTTAAACACATGATTACATGATTATAATTGAGAGAATAAGTATGTCTATACATTAAGGATAAAATTGAGAAAAAAAATGAAAATAACACAAAAACTCTAACTAACTCATTTGCCTAGCCCGAGTTTAAAAGTAAACCATGTAGAAGTTACTCTATCATGACCCAATCAACTTGGTCAATCTAAAGGTAATATAGCTGACCAGTAAAAAAAGGTCTGAAGATGAAATTGAGAAGAAAATGATGAGATTGACAAGAAAAAAAAACCTCCTTGACCCTACTCCTTGTTGAAATCAGATTTAAAATTAAATTGTATGAGAATTAACTCAATGTGATCTAGTCAACTTGGTCAATCCAAAAACAACTCAAATGATTATAAGAAAATTTTTTGACAATGGAATTGAAAAAAAAAATGAAATAAAAAGGAGATGAAATGAAAAAAAAATAGAGGTTGAATTAATAATAATAATAATAATAATAATAATAATAATAATAATAATAATAATAAGCTTCAGTTTCATACATTTTTATTAAACTTGACCAAATAGGTTAACCTTGAAACCTTCTGATCCAACCACTCGTCTAACCTGGGTTTAAAATTAAACCGTGTGAAAATTACCCCGATGTGACCCATTCGACTTAGCCAGTTCAAAGACATCTCAACTAATTGATAGAAAAGATTATAAGGATGAAATTGAGATAAAATGACGAAAATAACATAAAACCTATTGACCTAACTTCTTTTCCTAGCTTGGGTTTAATAGTAAATTGTGTGGGAGTTACCTTGCTATGATCTAGTTGACTTAGCCTGGATAAAGGTAACTTGATTGACCAATAAAACAAAAATATGAGGATGAAATTGAGAAGAAAATGGTGAAATTGACAAGAAAAAAACTCATCGACTAGACTCCTTATTTAACCCAGGTTTAAAATGAAACTACGTGAGAGTTATTTTAACATGATTCAATTGACTTGGCCGATCCAAATGTAATTTAAATGACTTTAAAAATATCTAAGAATGAAATTGAGGATAAAATTTGAAATAAATAAGAGATAAAATAGAAAAAAATAGAGGCTGAATTAAAAAAAAGATTAAAAAATAGATAAAGCAGCGCTTCAGTGTTCCATAATCTTCAATTCTTTTAGTCAAGGTTGTCAATTCCATTTCGTTTCATCTGGAATGGCCGGTATGTCTTGTTCCAGTTTAAAAAAGAAAACAAACCAGAAAAAATTTCATATCACTCAGAATCATGACATGTTCCATAGATTCTGCCTTAATTCTGGTCAAGACATTCCAGTTCCGTTTCAGCCAAATAATGTTTTTTTGCTCTTTTTTTTAAATATTCTCTAGTTTTACGGTATTGATCATATCTCTTAATCCGACCATTGGATTAGGCGGAAAGTTTACGAGAAGTCTCCTAATATATTGTTATATCTTAGGTTAAAATTTTAGAGCAATCGGAGTTTAAAAAGGCCTTGCGAGACTACATATGACATTTTTTAAATTTTTTTCAAATTCATAATTTTGTTTAAAAATGTTATTTTTGTGTTCTTTTTTTCATTGAATTTTTTCCAATTTAATAATTCAACAATAGATTTATTGAGAATTAAGTTTCATAATTTATTTTGATTTACTTTATTTGAGGATTCTTATGATCTCATAACTCGAGTCAAGAATTTGAAAAACTAACACATATTAACCCGAGTCCATGCAATATGTTATTGTCTTAATATTATTTTTAGAAAATATGTCATCTTGAACTTTCTTTAGTCAAAATATATTTTTAGCAATCTTCCAGGTTGTTTTTGGACTCATCGAGTCGGTCGGGTCATATCAGTTCAACT
The DNA here is from genome assembly GCA_015852605.2 of Populus deltoides. Classification (NCBI taxonomy): domain Eukaryota; kingdom Viridiplantae; phylum Streptophyta; class Magnoliopsida; order Malpighiales; family Salicaceae; genus Populus; species Populus deltoides. The sequence continues at coordinate 8,804,654 of CM027586.2, forward strand.
CCCACTTTTTTACTTGTGTTTGAAATTTGAATTGAATAATTTCAAATTATTTTATCTTTAGATTGAAATATATGTTTTGATTTGCTTTATTTGGGGTTATTATGATCTAATGACTTAGATCATGAATTTTGAAGGTTTACCCAAGTTGACCCAAGTTGATTTAATATGTTGTTATTTCAATATTTTTTTTAAAAAAAATATATTATCTTGAATTTTTTTAGTCCAACTATATTTTTACCTGTCATACAAGTTATCTTTGGACTCATTGAGTCGATCAAATCATATTGGTTCAGCTCTAATTTTTTTATTTGTATTTGAAATTTGAATTATATAATTTTAAATTAGTTTATCTTTAAATTTAAATTTAAATTTAAATTTAAATTATTTTTTTAAATTAATATTTTAAATTATATATACATTACCAATATATACCCTTCTAATTGAATAGACATAACCTACCTTGCAGTATAGAACGTAATAAGAGCGACGACGTTCTTCAACGCGTGCGGGGATTGTGCCCTGATTCAACAGCACTCCCAAAAAAGATATTATAGAAATGTCAAAAGGTCAAAACCGGAAGACAGGAAAAGGAAAGAAAAACGGAGAGCGGGAAAAGGAGCCGTTGATAATCAAAGCACGAAAATTTGGCGCCAAAATCAATTTCACTCGGTTTTATCTGCCCGTAATAATTCCGGGCAGCCGCCCTTTCTCCTCGCTTTATTTTGGGCTAGTCAAGTGAAGTATATAAAATCACTCCTTTTCTCTTTCTTAGTATTAATTTTCCCCGAAAAATCTCTTTTTCCCTCTTTCTTTCAAAGCCAATTTTCTCTTCATTTCTCTCTCTCCCTCTCTCTCTAAAAAAATAGTAGCATCCAAAGACCCTTTTCTCTTATTCCTCTTCTACTTACCATCTCTCCCTTTGTTGGTTTTGGTTCTAATCAGACATGGGTTTTTCAAAGAAGACACAGGTGGATTCAGGTTTGGACTCTGAAGGGAAGAAATGGGTGATCGCCGGAATAGCAATAAGGACTTCACTGAAGCCGGTAAACACGAAATCAAGAGTGAAAGATTGCGATGGTGACGAAGAGGAGTTTTCTACTACGCCAACAGCCAAGGAGGCAAGAATACCGGAGAGATTGCCATGCCCGCCTGCTCCAAGGAAGCGGCGGCCGTCTTCAAGGTGTAACTACAGTGGTGTTAGGGAGTTCTTTACTCCTCCTGATTTGGAAACAGTGTTTAAATGCTATGTTGAGAAAGCGAATTGAGAGGTCGACTTCAAGAATTAGGGATTTTGTAGTGTTATGCTCTATTTAATGGGTTTGTTTTTTGGTGTATTAGTTGCTCTTATTTTCCTTGTACTTGGGTAGTGATTAGGAGTTGAAGATGTACAAAAGTTATGGTATTTATGAAATGGTTAGTTCCCTTTTATTTTCTTTTTTTTATTTATTATTGATTTTTCGTTAATGGCAAGTATGGTGTCTCTTTTTTCTAAGCTAGTTGATTTAGGAACTATTTTTATGCTCAAGAGTGCTTGTACTGGAACCGAAAGGGATTGCAATTGCTGTTCTAAGTATTTATTTGAGACTCGAAGTTTTGCTCTGCTGTAATGGTGGTTTTGTTGTGAAAGCACGTTTGAAGATTTCAGGCACAGGATGTTCGATTTTTTGTACTGGTAAATTCAGTCGTATTTAGTAAAAAGACAGCACTTCCATGTTTGCTCTGCCCATGCTCTGCTTTGCTAACCAACCCTTTACTAATCTCTCTAATTGTCTAAATAATTAGCTTTGTACTGTGCTCTACCTTCATTCACCTCCAAGGCTACATTGCAAGTGGCAACTACTCTCTCTCTCTCTCCAGGCAAATGCACACGTGTGTATTTCAGATAAGCTACCATGCCTTGAGAGAATTTCAAGGTACTTCAGCTGTGAAGCCAAAAGCTGCCAAAGAAATGTATAGAAGAAAGAAAATCTTTTTCATGGCTGAGATGCTGCACGGATGCTTCGCTCAATTCATTTGACTATGACCCCATGAGCGTAGAGCCTCAAGTACCTCTTTACGCTCTGCCAATCCCTTCCTTAATCTTCCTATATACTACCCCACACCTATGTGACCCATCCTACCTCGAAGCCATGTTCCTCTCTGAATATAAAATGACAAATTAAGGCATATAATGTGGTGATAGGTTAGAATCCTATGTGGGGCTGATGGGTTCTTTGTTTGATTCCACTTCGAAGCACTTGATGACAAGGACATTTTGTACAACTTTGGTGTTTTATATGGTAAATTAGTGTGTTTGCGGATAAGATTGCAGGCATGTTTATCATTTACAGGACAGCCAATTCGTAATGGAGTAGATAAAGAAATATTGTAGTGCCGCATGATCATCAAGGGATTTGCTTAAAAGGTGACGAGGGGGGGTTAACCTAATTCAACGCTATGGCAAATGTTTGGATATTATAACAAGCCAAAGTTTCTGGGGATTAGGATACTTTATGAAAGCACACAGTAAAGCCTGTACTAAAAATCAAGGTCTAACTTTGACTGGTTTAGTTCTTATCTGTTTTACCCCCTATAATGGTGCTGTTGATGCTACAATACAGTGTGATAGGTTGTTTTCGTTGCTTGTTTTTATATTTATTTCGAGCTCTTCCATTGTTGCCGTCGAGGAAGCAATGGATACTGCAAGCCGAATTTCATGTGCCACCAATATTTCTGCTGATTCTTCAGAGAATCGAGTGTGTTTGGGTCTACGATATCAAGGAAAGATTGGGATTTTATTTAGTGCATCCATATTCGACTATATATATATATCTATATATAATGATCATATCCCATTCATATTTACCAAAAATTAGTTATAAATACTTGGTAATCTAATTAATCACATATATAGCCATGCATGGTGATTAATATATAAGCTAGAACAAACTCTCTTTTATTGTAAACGTGCACGAGGAACACACTCACGATTGAACAGGAGATCAAGCATTCAATGAGCTTTAAGACATGTTTTGACCAGTAACCTGCATGCTAGATCGAATGGTTACAGGGCACTTTTTAATGAGCTTGATAGATTGGGTTGTTTGTGGGGACCAGAAGGAGATCGTCAAATCGACAGACAATATGAAAGCTACATGTTAATTATAATACCTCTGATCATTCCATTTATATGAATATGGATTCAAACAAATGAATATATTATCCATTTTTAGATTAAGAATTACTCAATTAATGATAGAATATTGCTAATTAAACTAGTCATTCAAAGTTTGCATTTGTTTTCTAGCATGGTTTAAATCAATAGCGCCATTTAGCTGCTATAATATATTTATCTTACACATAACAATCATATATATATTATTTAAGTATTGACCCTCAATTTCTTATTTGGGGACTATACAAAAACCATAAAATATAGCTAGCTAGCCTCTTTACCAGCAATTGCACTGAAAATATAACTTGATCAAGTCCTTAATCGTCAAGATTACTTGATCCATGATCATGCAAAGGTGTCATAATTGCCTACACATATCTTGTATTCGGTAGATCTAATAGAATATCACTAGTCATATGACCAATTTGTTTGTAATGTTAAAAAGTGATGTTGAAGCATTGTCAATGATTTTAAAGAACGAAGAAAAATCCACGACTTGAAATCATAAAAAATTTGAAAAAAATAACAATTATTAATCCTTGAGAATCCAAACATAGAAGGATGAAATAAAAAAAATCTAAAAATACAAAGAACCAGCAAACAAGGGTGAGATCGTCAAAACTCGCTAGTGAGATCATGCGGACGAGAAACTCAATAGGAGGGAAACATGAAAAAAGATGAAGCTTAATTTAAAAATAAATAAATATTAAACGACAAGATTTAAAATTGCAACCTTAAAAATACATGGGTCACACGGCCAAACCTACTACCTCGATCATGATACATGGATAACATAATTAAAAGGAAATCAAAGAAAATAATGAAGTTCATTTTTTAAAATGAACAACTTCAAAGGATGTAACCTGGGGCAAACCCAGTCAATATCGGGTCAAAACTCGTTGACTATTTTCCTTTTGTTTTTTCAAAATGATTTTATTTTAACTTTTTTATAAAATAAAAATATTTGATTGAATTGGGTTAACTTGGATCAACCTTTCTGTCTCGTGACCTGATACTTGTCCTGGGTTGACTCTTGTGTCAGATCTAAAAATTATAGGAAACACCACAAAGATCAGCTCCTAATAAATCAAATGTCGAATGATAAAATAAAAAAATTAAAAAATAACAATTCAGAAAATAAAGACCTAATTTGAAAACAAAATGAGAGGACAACCTTAGACTTTGAAATAAAGGGAAAAAATAAAAAAAATCAAATTAACAAAAGAATCCAAAACAAAAAATAAAAAATCAAGATTATGGATCTAATGATGAAATTGAGAAAAAAAAATTCAATGATAGGGCTAAAAATCAAAATTAGAAATCAAAACAATGAGGGTCAAATTTTAAATATCATCAAACTTTGAATTGAAAGATAAAATTAAAAAGAAAAATCAAATTCACAAAAGAATACAAAACAAAAATAAAAATCAAGATTATGGATCTAATGATTAAAATGAAAACCAATTAATTTTTTATAAAAGGGCTAAGAATCAAAATCAAAAATTAAAATATTGAGGTCAAACCTGAAATGTCATAAAATAAGAGGATAAACCTTTTTTTTTTAATGTCCAACAAAAAATTCAAGGGAGAGGAGAGAGAGAAGAAGAAAAGAAAAGGAAGGGATGATCGGCGACAAACTGTCAATGTAACCATCATACACTCTGGCCTACGTGGAAATTGCGTAGCTTCCAACACCGTAGTGGAAGTTGGTGTTCCTCTACTAGACAACGGCTCACGCCACTCGAAGAGCACGGAGCTGCCCCGCGCACACACACCAATACATTTTTTCAATAATTTTTAAAATAAAAAAGACTGGATTGCCCCTAACTCAATTTAATAATAACAAAAAACATAGGAAATGACATAAACTCCCCCTGCCACAATGCTTAGAAAATTTGATTCTAGGGGCAATTTAGTTAATCCAGATTTTAAAATAAAGTAAAAAATTAAAAATGTCCCTTAGTGCTAATTAAATGAAAATAGTTTTTAAGGAAAATTTAATAATTTTAATAACTCAATGAACCTATGGTGGAGTTGATTTAAAATTAACATATATTCACAAAAGGAAATGTGGTAACCTCTATGTAATATATTTAAACTAACATATCACTTATCTCTTATGTCATCAAAAAGTTTGGAAATAAATTAATGTACCTATGGTGGAGTTGATTTAAAATTAATAACTTATTTAGTTCTTATTATCTCACCATGTTAATAATAAATATATATGCAATATACATATCAAATTAAAACTTATGTTATAAACTTTCAATTGTTTTAATTAAAAAAAATAACATATATATATATATATATAAAAGGTGTTTTGATTCAAAGTTTTGGTTAAAAGCTTTTATATTTAAGGGTCTTGTATATATGGCTAGTTCGTACATCAATTCATTGAGAAGTGCATTTAATTTATTTTTGTTTTGTTTTTATTTAGATTTAAAATTAGATAATTAATATGCTTAGTTACTACTAGATAATTAATAGCAGCTATATTAGGGATAAAATGAATTTTTTTAATATAAAAAGTATTTTGATATTAAAATAATTTTTTAATAAAAAGTACCGTATTAATCACCCTAGCAGGTCTAAAGGTTCCAAAAACAAGTCGTCACTGTTCAGCCAATTCTCGGGACAGCCTTGTTGTGCGCAACTCGAATCTGCTCCAAAGAGCAGCAGCAGCACTACTTTTGACATCCGGAGGAACTTCAGGACCCTGTGCTTTTCCCAGCTCGTTGTCATCTACAGAAAGATTATCGGACTGATATATGTCCTCACTCAATTAAGACTTCCTGACAGAGATCGGCAGATTTTGTGGATCACCACCATCGTGATCCTGAACTTCAGGGGATCCCTCCTTTCTGACTTCCATCTTATTTTCAAGGATTGAGGCACGATAATTCAAATGCCTTTCTTTAGCATCTCTCTCCTCAATCTCCATCTTGGTGACTTCATGTCTTTGAGCAGTGAGACTATCTTCATCACTCCTATTTACTTTGACATTGGACTCAATCTGCTCAGAGGTGGCAGGTCCCAATGCCTGATCTGTTTCCTTTTCAGACTCAGAGACGAAGGCATAGTCATCAGCATTCTTGTCCTCTATCTCCCCTGACGCCGCAGTGGTGTCTCCCGGCAGATCAACAGACACTTTGACTCTTTCTTTCCACTCTAGTGCATCCCCAGGTTAATACGTAAGAATTGATTTGATATCAATCCATCACCCAATACACATACAGAGATAACTCGTTTAAAATCATAATCTGATTTAAAATAAATATTTTAGATAATTATTTTTTAATAAATATTTAAAACATCAATATATTATATTAATTTAGGTTAATCTGAGTTAACAAGACAATCCATGTATGAAATCATGAGATTATAATAGTCTTATAAAAAATAAATCAAAATAAATTATTAAACTTAATTTTCAATAAACTCAATATTGACATATAAAATTGAAAAAAAAATATTTGAAAAAATAAACAAAAAATATAACCCTAATCAACCTAAGTTAACTTCTAATCCCACGATCTAGATCATGAGACTAAGATAACTCAATATAAAACAAATTAAAATAAATTATGAAATTCAATTTTTAATCAATCTAGTGTTGAAAAATATAATTAAAAATAGATTAAAAAAAAACATAAAATAATGACTCGCCAAACTTATGACTCAATTCATAAGATAGAAATAACTTCATAAAAACAGACAGAAATATATCACAAAACTTAATTCTCAATTAATCAAATATTCAAGGATTAAATTGAGAAAAAAAATTCAATTAAAAAAAACTCAAGTCAACTATATTAACCCATCAAACTATTAGTTTGAGTTATGATTCTAGAATAACTTTATAAAAAGTAAATTAAAAACAATTATAAATCTCAATCATAATAAAGGAAGAAATTAAAATGAAAAAAAATATAAATTAAAGAAAAAACAAAGTTAAAAAATATATTTTTCTAATTAATAGTGTTATCCGAAGAGAAGGATATAAAACTCTCTCTACCTTTAGTATTTTTATTAACTAGTCAAATGCTTGTATTTATTATGGATTGAACTCAAATTTTTTTGTTGACGTAAAAGAAAAATGTAGGCATCAGTAATGCCTTTTACACTACAAGAAAATTTTTAATTACAAATCAAAAAGATAATGCTAACAAATGTGAAAAAAGAGAGAGAGTTTATGATACTAACTAAAGGTTGAACTGATAAATTAAAATAAAGATGAATATTAAAATATTTGATTACAATCATGCAAGGAGCTTTTCAAAATTTATTTATTTAATTGTATAACAATAATATTGTGTCTTGTAAGAAAAGTAATTATTTCCACTCTATTGACAAAAAAAAAAAAAACATTTCTAGCACGATTCCTTCAGCTTTTCATATTAACATAGGTTTTTCCAATTATTTTTGTTTCATGGATTATTAATTTGATACAAATCATAAGAAATGAGAATCAACAAAAACAAAATCTAAGATAATCTGAAAAAAGGATAAAAAAAAGGTTTTCATTTAGTTAAAACCTAGTTATCTAACTAATGCTCTTATTTTTTGTATTTAGCTTCACCAAAATAACTATTATATATATATATATATATATATATATATATATATATATATATAGACGCGAATATATTAAAAAATAAAAGAATGATATATCCCTTGCATCCTACAATAGAAAACTTTTCAGAATCTTTTTTTTAAACTAATTATAGGATTATAAAAACAAATTCACAAAAAAATGAATAAAATCATAGAGGCAAATGTATTTTTTTAAAAACATTTCTTTTAAGATTCATGTAACATTCTCTCCTTTGTTTTTATTTTTATTTTTAACATTGATACAAGTTTTAGTGCACAGTGGATTGCATAGTAAATTTAACACGCCCTATACATTTCCATTTAATTCTAATTTTGATATGTGTGCTAATATATTTTATACTCTCGAATTTCTAACCCAAAGCAAAACATAATTAATAAAATCCTAAAAAAAAAAAAAAGCTTGCAACACCTCGCAAAACACTATTCATTTTAATAATGTGCCATGTTTTTTCTTAATCTATATATTTTAAAAAGATTTCAATTTCATTTCTCAAAACTTTATTTGTTTGGAATTGGACTTTATAGTTTGTTTTGATTTGATTTTATGGGATTATCTGAACCTCATCACTTAAGTCGCAAGTTTGACGGGTTAATCATGTTAACTCGTTTTTTTCCTTTTTTGATTGAATTTTTTTCCCCGATTTCATCGGCTCACATTTTATTGGTTGAAAATTAGACTTTGTGATTTATTTTAGTTTGTTTTCTAAGAGGTTATTTCAGTTTCATGACTCAAGTTAAGGATTTGATGAGTTAACTCGAGTTATTTTTTTGTCCTATTTTTAATTTGATTTTTATTTTTATTTTTATCCTTTAACATTGGATTGATTGAAAATTGCGATTCATATTATGTTTTGATTTGCTTTCTATGGAGTTATCTTATCTTCATGACTCGAGTCTCTAGTTTCATAGATTAGCCCAAATTGACTTGAGTCATTCTTTGATTTGCTTTATATGAGATTATCCAAGTTTCATAACTTAGGTCATGATTTTGGCATGTTATAAATTTGGGTTGACTATGGTCATTTTTTGTATCCTTTTTCTTTAATTGATTTTTAAAAAAAAAATCATTATTTGATATTAGGTTAATTTTGAATTAGATTTCATAATTTGTTTCAACTTGCTTTTAATGAGATTATTTTAGTCTCATGACCTGAGTTGTGGGTTTGACATGTTAACTTGAGTTGATTCGAATTGTTTTTTTTTTTTAATCTTTTTTTAATTTTATTATTCAACATTAAATTAATTAAAAATTAGACTTTATAATTTATTTTAATATACTTTTTGTGCGTGTGTGTTGTTGGGGGTATCATAGTTTTATGATCATAGTTGCACATTTGATGGATTAACCCAGGTTAACTCGGGTCGATCTAATATGTTATCTTTTATTTTCTTTTTATTTTTAGTTATTTGGTATGTTATCAAGAAATGACTTTTGTAACAAAAAAATATTTCTAAATTAAGGAAAAATCAGTTAAGATTACTAATTCAATTCATTTCTACATGTATTCTAAATAGTATAATTGAATTCAATTATGCGGTTTAATAATATATTCCAAACTTAAAAATTATAATATATTATAAAGTAAATTCAAATTTATTTATAAATTTAATTTAATTCAACATATAACTTGATTTCAAAAGGTGATGTGTGGATTAAAACAAGTAAAAAAAAATTAATTAACTTGTGCACGAAGAAAGTCAGGTGATGTCATAGCATTGGTCTTTCACATGATTCACGTAATGAAAGCAATATTGAATTACAATTGTAACTTTACGACCAAAAACAGTTTTTTTAATTGAATTATAATTTTGTTTTATTGTTTCCTATAAACGTGAGAGTTAAAATAAGTAATGTGAACTTTAGAGAGTTTTTTTTTCCTTTCCGATCATGAGGGAAATTAGTTTGTGCGTCAATCAAAATCAAGTCCCTTTCTCAAATAATATAAAAGATAAAACTTACCTTAAATAATTGTAAATTAACTAACTACAATTACTCTCGTTCTACGCGTAGTAATTAATTAATATTTAATTATATAGTTAATAAATTTATATATTTTAAAATTACCTAACCTCAGTTATTTTATTTTAAATATATTAGATCTCAGTTTATATGAATCTTAGTTAAATTATATAGTTAATAAGTGATATTTGTATGTTTTTGAAATAAAATTTATTTTTAAGCAATCCATTTAGTTTTCTAAAGAAATTAAATTGAACTCGCAGACTCTTATTAGATCTCTCTCTCTCCCTCTAAGCTCACAGTTTTCAAACACAAAAACAGATGCTGGAAAGTATGCAATTCACAGTTTTCTAAAGTCTTGATGATTTATGCTCCCAAAAGTCTCATTAACTCACATGGAAGCTCACAGCTACGGTGGGCAAATTTATTTATGCTCAGAACCTGAGACTTCTTTTAATACATTACACTCTGAACAAGGCACAAATAAGTGGTGCCGTGGCAGGGAATATAATCGGGGGATTCGGCAATTAATGGAGAAAGGGCGAGCGAGAAGAAGGGGAATCCTATGAGGGAGAGGAGAGGAGAGGAGAGGAGACGGTGTTGGACACGTACACATGGGCTTTCGAGGGAATCCAAAGTGAAGAAAGAAGATTCTAAGAGTTGAAGGAGAATAGATTGCGTCATGAAACCTGAGCAAAAAGACGTTCTTACCCTCTAACCATCACGCAATTTTCAATCTGAATCCGTTGGATCTAAAATATCTCGTTTTTGAGGCCTGGTTGGATAGTGTTATATAGATAGTGATCTGATTGGGAGTTTTAGTTTTGTTTGAGGACCGACTTGTACTCAGGCTGACAAATAACATCATCAAGAAGGACTTGTCTTGTACAGAATCAATCATCGACTTCCGTTCCCTTGCCTGTCCCCATTTTGACTCTTGCTTCTTCTTCTTTTCTTTTTTTTCCTCACGCGGTTTCCCCGGGCTGCCCGTGACATTCTTGGCGGGAATCCGAAAACGCGTACCACATTCAAATTCTTTTGGATTTTTATTTGGCGCCAATATTTCCCGTTTAGCCCGCGAAACGTGGGCTGTGAGGTCTACCGCGTAAATGACGAGACTGGCCCGGTGTTTTGGGACTATTAATGTCGAAATAAGTGGAGGTAGGTCCCCGTGATATGGGCTAAATGGGAATAACAGATCTTTGGGACAGCTCCGGACGTTCATTTCTTCTTAAGGCCTTTTTAATCCTAACCCCTGCGTCCATTAAATCTCATATATTTTAATAAGTTTTGAATATTTATCATTTTTTTCTTTATTTTGATACTTCTTTTTTCCTTAATAAAAAATGAGATAGTTAACACTTTAATTCAATGCCACTAGTTCATATATATATATATATATATATATATATATATATATATATATATAAAATTAACGAGGGAATTGCTTTGTTTTCTAAACCTTGGACTCAATATGTTTTTGTAATTAGTAGGTAATATTAAATGTAAAAGTAATAGGAGGAGTTGCTAAAGTATTTAAGATTTTCATTATTAACTCAAAATTTAATATATATAAAGTAAAATTCTATTTCAAATATCAGTATTTAAGATTTTCACTCAAAATTTATATATATATATATATATATATATAAAGTAAAATTATATTTCAAATATCAAGACAATAATATCTTCAATCGACTTGAATCAATTTAAACTAATATGTCAAACTCGCAATTCAGGTTATGAACCCGATTGGACTTAATAAGATAATTCTTATGAAGAAGTTTTTATTTAATTATATATCAATAAAAATATATGCTATCAGAAAAGCAATATGATCAAATTACAAAAAAAAACAATGATGGACTGTAATTTTTTTTACTAATATTATAAAAAGACTACTATACTCTTATTCAAAAACAAAAGAAAAATTGAATGACATTGAATAAAATAATATTATTAATTAATTTAAGAAAAATAAATTAATCTCATTATAATAATTTAAATTAATTAATTTTTAAAAATTTTAATTAAATAAATAACAAAAACAGGCTAAGCCCACATCCCTCCTTTTTTTCCGAGTTATCCACTTTCATTTTTATTAAGCAGATGATAGATCGCTTGATGGGCTGCTGTTTAAAATCTGGTTGTCACTGTAGTGGCCAAAAAATTGAGGGGAAGTTTTGCCATAAAAATCCATTTTTTACAAATTTTTACTAAAAAAAAGCTTCAAAACACTATAAAAACCTATATAAATCACCCAACAACCCAAAAATACTCTAAAATCACTCAAAAAAACAAAAAAAAATCAACCAAATAAAAAAACAAAAACCAAACCAGATCTATTTTCCTGTGCTATGTTTAGAGGAAAAAAACCACTTCCATCAAACTTATCTCAAGAAAAGAAACCCATAAATATAAAGATTTTTTTTTGTGGTTACATTATGGTAAAATGATAACTTCATTAATTTACAATGAGTTTCTCTCTTCTCTTTTTAATTTGGGGATTAAAAAATAAATAAAATAACTCTTTTGGACCAAAAAAAAAATTAATCCTAAAAGCTTTGAGATTGGCCATGATTTTTTTTTCCTTCATATTTTACATGGTGGTCCTCTTACTTTAAACTTTGTCTTTCTAATGCAATTGAGAATTTTATCTCATAGAATTAGACTCTTAAAAGAACAAATCAAAAAAGAAAAAAAAATTAAGGATGAAATTTAAAAAAGAAAAATATTGGTTATATGAACAATGAAGAACCATAAAAAAACTCGTTGGTCTATCCGTTAAAATCCTAATTTAATCAAAGCATATCGTTAACTTGATGAAAAACTCATTGACACCTTAATAATTTTGAAGTTAAGAACAATGTGTTACGTCTACGTTGATCCCTAAAATTAGAAGACACGCCAACCCAACCATTAAAAATAAACTTAAACCTGAAGATAACTTGATGAAAGCTCATCGATCTATTATCAAACTCGTTCTGAGGTTAAAAAAACATGTCAAGTCTATGTTGATCCCTACTATTAGGAGACTTATTAACCTGATAGTTGAAAAAGGTGTAATCAAAGCATTACATCAACTTGACAAAACAATCATCAATTTACTATCGAACATGTTTTAAGGTTAACAAGACATACTAGGCCTACGTCGGACCCTAAGAACTAGGAGACAAGCCAACATTGTTAACTTTAAGAGCCACACATTCATGTTTTTATATATTTTGATGATAACAATTGTTGCATGTGGGCTAACGGCACTAAGGATCAAGGAGTTGTTACCTAGTTTTTGGTTCAGGGTAACTAGGAGACTTGAGTGTACTGGTCTTGTTAAGAATTCTAGAGTAAGGGACTAGTTGTGGCTAGAGAAGATATTAACACCCCTGGTAAGCTGAATTGTGTGGTCTTTATATGATTTTAACGATTTTGATGGGTTTCTAACCGATGGTTAGTTTATGGCTCAGGATAAAAATTACTATTATGAATAAATCTGACATTTTTAATTTATTATAAGCTTATATGTCCAGATAAATTCTTATAAGAAGGGTCCATGTAAATGCTCTGTCATAGTTCAACTATCATGGAAGGCAAAAGGTTTTCCACAACTCATGTATTGTAGTAAAAAATACTCTCAATTAGAATTAATGAATATTCAGAATAATTCTGACAATTTTCTAACCAACTTCTGGTATTTAAAAACCAGCCTACTAGTAGATCCAATATTTATACTAGAATGTTGACCATTAATTCTCATCAATTAAAATTTTTAATGGAGTTATTGAAATATTGGCCAAGTTCTTATTAATTTAATAAACTGATTATTAAATCTAAAAGTACATGCAAAGATATTTGTGTGTGTGTGTGTGTGTGTGTGTATAAATGCTAAAAATTACCATTTTTTTTAAATATGGTTTTTTTGTAGAGACTTGACCATATGCACACCAATTTTTTTTGTGGAAAGCTGATATTTTAATATCAGGCCCATATCTTATTGTATAAGTATATAGTCATGATATTAAATGAAAATGTTGGAAAAAAAAAGTGAAAGACCCATAAATAATTTTAGATTGGTTTAATTTTTTTTTTTGGAATTTTTTTGAGGTATGTTTGGCAAAACCTATTTTTCTAAAAAAAAAAGCAGTCAAAATAAGTCTAAAGGTGTGTTTGCCAAATAATTCCTTAGGCCAAAAACCCTTTCACAAAAATACTAGCAAACCAAACAGGTCTTTGTCAAGTGACCTGATTTTGACCCGACTAGATTGACCCGAAAACATTGATTCAACCATGGGTTGAACCAAAAACCAAGGTTATACTCAAAACTAAACCAAAACAGAGATTTAAACCAAAATAAAATCAAAACTACAAAAACATGAAAATCATAAAAATTTCGTATGAAAACAGATCAAACATAAAAAAAATGAAGAACATTCAAATTCAAAACTAGCAACATGAAAATAAAACCATACTAGATTTCAAGCAATAAAAGGCAAGATTTTGTTCGCAATCAAGCATGGATCAAGGGTCTATTTGCTTCGATCATTATTAAATCAACATGATTTTGTCGAAAGAGGATTTTGGTCCGAAATCAAACCCTGATATTAAAACACTTAAAAATATGTTATTGATGCATGAAAACCCTAGATTATTGTCTAATGATGTTATGTGATTGTGAAGATGCAAAGAAATGAAATAAAACAGGTCAAAAACTCGTAGCTAAGACGATGTTCTTGGGAAGAACGTGAAGAGTACCAACCCAAATTTTACCCAAAAATGCATCAGCTTACTGCCAAACCCAGATATGCATACCAAGCCTCAAAACCAAATCTTTTTGATTTATACAAACCACAATGTCATAGTCATATACATTTGAACCACAACAAATAAAAAACAATAAAAAACAACAAATCATGAAAAACATGCTTGAAATCCTATTTTTCCAAATTGGCAAATAAAAATAGCAAGCTTATCCATGCAATTTGAATTCAAAAATAATTTTTAAAACATATTTTGGTTATGACCGAAGCCTTATAAACCCAGGATTAATAACATGGCTTATCAATGCATTAACAAAACTAAGAAAACAAAAACACTATTTTATCAAAAACTAACTTAACCAAAAGGCTTTTATTACATAGAAAAACAAACATATTCTAAAATGCTTTATAGAACAACATTAAACTATAGAATAAAAAAACCTATAACAAAAAAAAAAGAAACAAATACCATTTGGTGGTCTAGAAACGAGTGATGACTGATTAGGGACAAGATGTTGGAGAGTTACATGGAAGAATTGGAATATAAGCATCCAATTTCATGAAAATGAGGTTACAGAGGGGATGTTCCTCTTCCATTTGCAAAAAATCGTAGCCATTTGGTGGTCTAGAACTCTATAACAAACTCTTGGAAGGTGCCAACCTAATCATCGTAAACTGCCAAGGAAGAAGATGAACAGAGGTTGAACGACTCATCGTCTAGGTTAAATCCCTACAAATTAGAGTTTTTAATTTAGGATTTGACATATTTCATTTTAGTCCTTGTTCTTCCAATTGCTTTTAAATGCATCTTTAATTGCCTCCTAAACTCTTAATTTCATGCAATTTCATCCCTAATTAACCCAAATAAAAATATTTTCACTAAATGGGTCTTCAATCAAAATTGAGTCGGTGATTTTTTTCAATCTTGTAAATTCTAGTCCTTCAACTTTTTCATTTGTCATTTTGGTCATTTACTCCTAACTTGGGCAATCTTTTTGGATTTCTTCATGTGTATCCTCTTGTATTTTTGAATTTTTTTTCTTTTTTTATAGGGTAAAAAATAGGTAACAACAATAATAAAATGGAAAATGGAATAATAATATGCTTGGTTGAGAATAAGCTTTGAACAAGTTATATACAAAGAACATATCAACAAGCATGAAAAATTACTTGAAAAACTCAATTTGGAAGTCTAAGAAGGGAGCAAAGTGAAGACTTAGAATAAGTGTTTATTTTAGTGCTTAAATGTAAATCTTTATATCTTACTTGATAGCACAATTACAATAAACTCATACACTTCACTCTACATGCATTAAAGGGTTGATAATAATAAGATAAAATCTAAGTTAGACGATTCTAAGAATTCACCTAGGTTAAATTGTTAAATCTGAAATTCTATAGGAACTGTTTGACTAATTGGCTTGACAAATCTAAACCAGTCGATTGTTTTAGCTGTTAGTGGGACTATAACAGCTATAAATAACTAGTTTTTCTTAGAAACATATATATATATATATATATATATATATATATATATATATATAAAAAACTTGTCTAATAGCAAAATTAAAAAGAGAATCCAAACATCTATGATAAACAAGTTATTCTAAAAGTAAAACAACATCAAAATTATAAATCCTTGATCATACTCTAGTTTATGCTATTAAACTTTCATATTCTAGCATAAAGAGTATTCATCTAATTGTCACTGCACTTAAACACTTTCATATCTTATAAGTGTTATCTAAGGATATTAGAACTTCAAATTGTAATATCCACTTTATTGAGAGAGTTTGTTGTGAAAACAAAATTACCATTGTAAACCTTTAAGAGTTAAGGGAAAAACTCTTGGTATTGGTGAGAGAATTTCACCAAGCAAAAAAAATCTAAAAAAAGGTATATCTTCAAGTAAAAAAAATTTCGAAGAAAAGTTTTCTTCAAGTGGTGTGAAAAGCTTGATATGGATTCATCAAGTGATTATACTCTTGATCTTGGACTAGTGAAATAATACAATACTTAAATACAATTTGATACTTAAGGTATGGATGTATAGTTTTTGAACCACATTAAAATGAGTTTGTGAATTCTCTTCCTTAACTCTTTACTTCAAGTATTTTAATTATATTATTTGTTATTGCATTTACTTGAAGTAACTTGTCTTAAGTGTAAAATTTAGTGATATAACTAATTCACCCTTTTTTTAGATGTTAAGTTGTTTTAAAATTATTGAACAACGGACCTAACTATTAAACTACAAGTTTAATCAAAGCATGATATCAACTTGACAAAAAATGAAAGTTATAGGAGCCTTGCACAACTCAAATTAGCTAAAATGTTGCAAAAACTATACATAAAAAGAAATCAGATGCTTCAATGTGAGAAATATAGGCCTTCATTTTGATGTTCAATTCCCTCATTGATGATTAAAATTAACTGATTTCATCTTTGTTAATATTATGATACTCAACATATTAGCTTGCTCAAGTTTGCTTGGACATGATATCTGCCTAGATGTTTATGTTGTTATGGTAGCTTTACAAAACCATGTTATTCAAGCCTTATATAAGAGTTGCATTTTCATTTTGAGAAATCTCGCACCATTTAATACTTAGTGAATGGAAAATTATTCCAAATCTCTGTCTTTTCCCTCAAGAATAGTTTAAGAGTATTTGTTCACCATTTTCCACTCTTTATAATCACTAATAAAGAGGCTGTGATTTACTATTCTCAACTTCAAAAGGAGTTCATTAGCTCATCATTTGACTATCATCATTGCCATGAGTTTTTTCAAATAGAATTGCCCTAAATCGATTTGGTTATGTTCATCTTCTAATATCCGTCAAAAGGAAACAATGTATCATCATCATTCTTGCCATAAACTTTGTAAATTTAGTCAATGAGAGAATTTTATTGTAAAATGTGTTTTCATGAAATCATTTTTCTTGTTTTAGGACCAAGCCATAATTTTAATGATCATGTTTAATGATGTCCAGTTATTACAACAATATCATTGAGATGTAAATTTAAAAGTATTTTCATTAAATGAAAAATTAGATTTCTTTGATCAAAGACCCAAAACATGTCATTCCAATACCAAAGTGAAATTTTGGATATTTTATTGACAAGTAATAAAATGAGTGTTGTTGGAATTGTGAAAAAGAATGGTTATCCCAATTTTTTTTATCTATTAATAGCCCAAATAAATTCTCCAATAGATGGATGACAATTTTGGGGAAAAAAATGTTGGATCCTAAAAAAAGAGTTTTGGCTTTTAAAACTAGAGCGTCTTGCTTACGTTATGTGATCTTGCCCATTTGTTTTTTTTTTTAAATGAAAATCCATGATGCAATGATATAAATAATGATATATAGTATATAAGCAAATCATGATTTTCCTTGACAAATATTTTTCTTCTCATTTTAAAAGCTAAAACTTAACCCACATAAGTCATTTTGTTCTTATCAAAAAGAGTTTTTAAAATAAAATAATATAGGCTAAGGTTTATGTCTATGAAATATGAGATATATAAGGCTTAAAAAGTATTTAAAGGTTCAAAGAGATAGGATCACTTATTTATTTGTAGAGATCTTTAATACTTGCTGCCATGATTTTAACATTTTCATGATTGATATTACTACAATCTTAGTTCTCCAAGTTATATCTTGTTTTTGTCATTACATTTTATCTTCAATTATGGAATTTTCCATCCTTAGGCACTCACATTGAAACTTCATTTCTCTTACATTCCAACCTTTGAATGTTATGAGAAGAGAGGAAAAGTCAATAGAGAAGGGAGAGAAGAGAAAAGAATTTTGTGTCAATGAGTTCGTCTTTCATAAGGAAGTTCAATAAATATGGTTTTTCCTTTTAGATTGGGGTTTGTTAAGTGTTTTTTTGTTTAATTTTTTATTTTTATTTGTAGAATGATTAAAAGATGTTTTGAAGTTGGAAATGAGGTTATTATGGTTCTCATTATGATTTTTTGTGTTGGTTTTTTTTATAATAAGTTGAAACGTAGGTGTTTACGGTCTAAAAATTATGTTTTTAATAAAAAAAAATAAAAGTTCTGTAAAAATAGAAAATAATGCATAAATAATAAATTAGGATTTTGACTAAATAAATAAATTCTCTTTAAAATTTTAATCTTTCAAATTCTTTTAAATATTTGATTTAGTTTCTGCAAAGTTAAATAAAAATTAGCTTTGAAAATAGTTCTGCCACCTACACTCTTACCTATATTCCATAGTTTATTGTACATATGTTACAATTGACTAGCAAGACTCTTTGTAGCCTAATTTATAGAATATTTGCAAATGCATCTATATTTTTTTTTCTAACTAGGAAGATCAACTTACAACTTTAGTTTCTAACTAGATTTGCAAGCCCATGTTATGCCGCGACCAAAACATTTTTTTATCAACAAAAGAAGATGCATTGATGATGCAAGCATGTTTTAAAAAAAGTTTTATAAACATGTGACTTAGGATATATACCTGATTGAGAAAAAAAAGATGATATATGAACCAACTTAAAGAAAACATAAGAACTTGCAATAAAAGAACGATTAAAAATAGATGATGAAGTTAAGATTCTAGCCAATCAAACATGGAAGAACCAAAAAGTAAAAAAGAAAAGTGATCTAGGTCAACCTGATTGACCATGACAAATATGCAAGCTAGGTCATAGACTGAGATAAGTAAATAGAAAGCAAATAAAAAAAGCCAAAGTCGAATCCCAAACAAATCAAGCGTCGAAGGATGAAATTAAAAGAGGGTTAATTTAAAAAAAAAGGACAAAGAAAAAACACCTAGCAAACCAAGTAAGAATACCAAACTTTGAGATCCGAACGATGTGAATGTGATAATAGAATAGAAGGCAAACCAGGAAACATCACACAACTCAATTACAATACAACCTAATGTTCAAGAATATAATGCAAAACGTTTTACATTTTAAAAGGCTGATCTTAAACCAGCTCATGCAAACTCGCCAAACCTATAGTCCAAGTGATGGGACCAAGATAGATAAATAGAAAGCAAATCAGAGAAAATCACGAAGCCAAATATTAAAAAAAACCCCAACCTTGAATGATGGAACCAAAAAAGCAAATTAATTCTCAACTGATATAATGTTGAAGAATAAAATAGAAAAAAAAAATTGTAACACTCTAGAATCATACCATATCAAATTAAACTTTGAACTTAATGAAAAAAAAAAAAAACAAGGTAATTTTTTTTCCACTAACACTTTTTTTTTTATTTCATAAACATTTATATTATCATTAGATTCCTTCTAAGTAACTTAATATGTAAAACTTTCATTAAAATATAAACAGAGTCTCATCTCTCCAGGTCACAAAACAGTTCATCTTTCCTTAGAATATCTATATAGAATTCTTATTTCTCACATCACAAATAATCATTTTCAAGAGTAGGGCCTCAGGCATACACATCAATCACACATCCTCCTCGTTCTTATAAAACCCACTTGCATATTTAAAAGTTTGACACCATCCATCATAGATTACTTACATTTCTAAGTCTTGTATGAAAACATATTAAACATCATATCATATATAATGGGCTCAGACATCTTTTGACATGTGAGTGCTTGGAAATCCCTGCAAAAATATAACATTTCTATGAAACTTCCTTAAGGAAAAACTCTTTAAATAATGCTTTATAGACAAATACCGAGAAACTTCTTCAATTTCATGATATGCCCCCATACTATGCTCTAACAATCGATCCTAGTCCATAAATCTACATTTTAATCTACATTTTATGCATGCACGTGTAATTATACCTTTATGCGCTCACTTTTTTCTTCAGCTGCTAACTCTTTTACTCCTATACTCTCTTGTAATCCTATGTTCCAGCATTTGGGTAAACTGAGCCGACAACATATCCCTTCTCCTTCTTGTATTTGAGACCGTCTTAACATTCATTTTCCCTACTTTTTTACTACTTTTACATCACCATCTGACTCTCCTAGCAGCTTTCAGACAGAATACAAATATTTATCCATTGCGACAACTAATCTTGACATCGCGTTTACACTCTTAATCATGCATGTCACTTTTACTCCAATATACTATCGTTATCGCCACCACGTATATTAAATCTAAACCATCACCTTTATTCCATTAATAAATTCTTAGAACAACGATCACTTACACGACATATACATTCCATTTGTTTTTATATTTTAAAAGTATTTTTAAAAGAATTAAGAATTTTTTATTTTAAATTAATATTTTTTTAATATTTTTCAGATCATTTTGATATCCTGATATAAAAAATCATTTTTAAAAAATAAAAAAATTATTATTTTAATGTATTTACCATACTTCCAAACATGTATCTTTCATTAGCATAACTACTCATTACTTGACTATGGAATACATCCTTAATGTTCAACCATCCAAACTTCCACTAACATTTATACTTTAGTTTCTTTCTATTATTTTTCACAATAATCCAGCTCTCTTTTTTGGTACACAAATTCCATTTGTACTTATTTCCTTGTCACCAACCCTCAATTTGTCATCCCTACAACCACCTATCACGAGCTTTACATTGTTAATGACTTTTCCACGCTTCTCCGGCTACCCAAAAAATCCTGATTTCAATATTAAATTAGGGACATAAGCATATTAAATCTTTATAAGAATCTATTTTGATTCCTATATATTCAATTTATATTTTTAATCCACTTAACAAGGAAATTCTTAAAATTTTATACATTATCAAATTTTTATCCAATAATGTTTGGTCAAACATCAAAACAAATCATGCTCAAGTCATTTTACATGTCAAGAACCTTATGTAGACTGCAAATACAACATTAATTAGTCCACCTAAAAACCATATTTCCCAATAATTTCCTTTACTTAACCGACTATGTCAAAAAGGAACCATACCCTTTACATCCAAGTTTTCAACTAAATCTATTTGGTACTCGATCGTGCTTAACAAAATTCTTAAAAGAAATCCATAAAACAACTTCATAAATTCTTTGTAGCATAAATGGCCGAATGGCCTCTTTGGCTAATCTTAGGTTATAACTCCTTTGTTTTTCATAATGGAAATTGATATATTTCAATGTGATTGAAACAAATTCTCAAACATGTTTAAACACAAATTAACAAATCCATCCTTTTTTCTCAAACTTGGCTGAAATCATAAAGACTAATTCCTTGAATTTCAATTTAATTGAAAATGAGATGAAAGCCGAAGAAAATCCTTCAAGAATTCTCTTGATAAACTCCGTGACTGAGAAGAAAGTCATGTTGCTGAAACTGCTCATGGTTGGAGTGGCTGAGGAACACGACCGCTGCTACTCACGACCAAGAAGGTGATAGACGCTGGCCTTGGAAAATGGAGGAGCTCACGGTGAAGCTTGCTGTCAGGGGCTGCTGCTGAAGATGACGTTAAAGGCTGTTGGAACATCCTTCAGGAATATTGCTCTCGGTTGAAAATAGCTAACTGAAGGCTGCTGGTGTTGTTAGCATGGTAGCCGGGAGGATGAAGGGTTGTTGTTGCATAATAAATAAAAAAAACTTCATTGCTTCGCAAAATAGAGAGCTATTGAGGCTCACGTTGCTGGGATGGTGATTGGTGGCTCATGGTTAGAAATAGTTTGAGCTGTTTTTCTAAAGAGTATGGCGTTGACTGGAGAAGGAAAGGCTGCTGCCAGATGAGGGAAAAAAAGAAAGATGGACAGCCCTTTGAAAGTGACAGTCAAGGAAATACAGTGGTGTGGGGAAGCTTGTTTTGGCCGAGAGATGGATTTTTTTAGCCGTCCCTGGGAGGAGATAGTTGATTATCCCCTCAACTTCTTTCTTTTTATATTTGATCCCCTGCAAATTTTGTTTTTTACTTTTATTTTTTGTATTTTGAATTAAAAAAATAACTTCAACGTCGACTTAAAAAACATGTTGACAATTGAACGCGTAAAAAAAAAAATACTATAAGTGATGCAAAGACATCAAAAACATATTTTTTGAATTTTTGTTTTTTATGCTGTTTTTGGTTTTTTTTCAGAATTTTATCAAAAATGGAGTAAAATATTGGGTAGCAACAACAATAATAATAAAAGATGAAAATGAAAAAAATAAAAAATAAAAAGAGGAACAACAACTTGATTAGTAAGAATAGGCTGAAGAGAGATTTAAATGCATGGACAAACGAAACTGGAATCTTAGACAAAATTAGAAACTTAATTGTACCCTTGAAGGACTTAAGGGTGAAGGATAATGCAAATTCAAGGTTAACTTATATAAATATCGGATGAATTTGCATAAAAATTAAGTATAGGGACTTAATTAGATTTTTAATAAACTAATTTGATTTAATCACAGGCCTAACTGAATATTTAATTTATTTGGCTTGAAATCAAAAGAATCAATTAAGATAATATGTAACAGGATCAAAATATAATATTCTCTATATAAGATAATTTAGTGATCTCAAGTTTAAGGATCACTTACACTACCGTCACATGAGCTTTTCTATAAACAAAGATGATTTCTTCCTATGTAATTCTTATACGGTGACATTCAATGTACATGTCTTATAATAAACACCTACATATTAGTTCTAGGTATTTCTTATACCTCAGCTTATGATAACAACTATTTCTTTTCATAAAAAAAAGAACATAATATGTATCAGTCTCTATGACTCTAATAAACGTCTGATATTTAAAAGAGTATCAATCAGGAACATTTGCAATAGGAGTCCTATAATTATAATAACTTTATAATTTCATTTCAAAGCATTTTTGTCCCATGGACTTTATCTATATTTTAGATTCATAAATCAAATATTAAATTCATTAATTTAATATTATATAAATATTAAAGATAAATTAAGCCTTTATTAATAATAAATATGTATTTAAATGAATATAATAATGCCACGTGTAATCAACCGATTGACTACAAGGCATATTAAACTAACACGTCAGACTATGGATTCTACTCGTATTCAATGGAAAGTGTCATGGATTAGCTCATTGAATAGGTTTATCCATATTCAATGTACGCATACATACACTCTCATTTGCATTTATACATGATCATATGCATACATGCTTTGGGGTTGTAAATGTCATGTGTATATATACAAATTGAAATATAGGTCCTCAAAAAATCCAAACTCGCAAAATCTACAACACTAGACCTTGAAGAAGAAACATGGAAAACGAGGAACGTGCCCATCATGATGCTTACTTTCAAGAGGAGTTGGAATCCTTGAAAATGAACATGGCCCACATCACTAGTCTACTCAAACAAACACTTAGGAACATCTTTGGTGAAGGTCCATGAAATCAGCTCATGACCTTTATTCAAACTCAGACAACAATCCAGCCTGAAGAAAGGATGGGTGACCAAAGTCAGGAATCCCGATGCAATACGACATTTATACAATCTACTATACATAGATTTGCCCTAATAGTTATTGATGCATTCACCAATAAATCCCATAAGATAAAATTCTCCAAGGATGTTGATTATGATAAGATATCAACGTTATAAGTAAAAGTAAGGGCTATCAAAAGTGTTGACTTGTATGATCCAGTTAAAGTCGTTGAGATGTGTCAAGTTCTGAATGTGGTTGTTCCAAATAAATTATGTGTACCTGAGTTCATAAAGTACACCAGAACTTAGTGCCCTGCCACTCACCTCAAGTCTTATTATAATAAGATGATAGAAGTGGTGCACGATGAAAACTTGTTAATGCATTTCTTTCAGGATAGCTTGAGTAAGGTTGTACTAAGCTAGTAAATAAGGCTAGCTAGACAACACAAAAATTCAAAGATGAAAAGACCTCATAAATGCTTTCATTAAGAAATATAAGTACAATATATTGCTCCTGATATATCGAGTCTGTCTCTTCTAGAAAAGGGAGACAAGGAAATCATGCGAGAGACAAGGAAATCATGCGAGATTACGCTAAAAAATGGAGGGATTTAGCCCCATAAGTACATCCCCCACTTTTGGATAAGAAGATGGTCATCTTATTCACTAATAAACTTAAGGCATACTACGAGTATGTGATAGTCACCGGGCAACAATTTACTAATGTTGTATTAGTGACTAAGTGTATCGAACAAGGAATATAGAGTGGGAGAATCTTTGTATCCACTGAGAAAAAGTGTTTTAGAAGGAGAAGAAAGGATGTTGATAATATTGTTGAATCGAGTAACTCTAAGAATAAAAAAGGCAACAAGTAGAAAGGTGTCTGTAGTGGATGAACTTAAGAGAAACAAATAAGTTTGTTGGGTATAGTTTATTATTGAAGGGTTGCCCAAATTGATTCTATCCAAACCTATAATGGTAAGTAACGGATTGTCTTGCCGCATAATTATAGGTATTCCTTTTGAAGTATGCAATCAATGCTTGTTTTTCAAGCGAAAAACAGAGGCTTGACCCACAAAAGGAGGTGATTTACCCTTGAGGAGCTTGAGAAACAAAGGAAAGCTAAAGGAAAAAAGGTAGTGGACTTGTCGGAGGAAGTAAATAAGCCTGTAACTAAAGAGGAGACTAGTGAGTTCTTGAAACACAGTGAGTACAATATCGTTGAGTAACTTAAGAAAACTCATGCTAGAATATCATTGTTATCTTTGATTTTGAGCTTTGAACCACATCAGAAAGCTCTATAGAATGTGCAAAACAAGGCATATCTGCTTCAAGATATCAACCAAGAAACCATGGAGCACCTAGTAGGTAGAATCCAAGCCTCAAATTATATGTACTTTACTGAAGATAAGTTGAACCCCAACGATACTAGGCATAATAAACCATTGTACATATATTACAATGCAAAAATGTTATGATAGGCAATGTATTAATTGACAACAACTCAACATTGAATGTGTTACCAAGACACATGTTGATGAATCACATTTGAGGCCTTTTACCATAATGGCAAGGGCGTATAATGGCTCATTAAGATAGATAATCAGGACCCTGGAAGTAGAGCTGTATATGGGGATGCAAGTGTTCTTGGTTACACTACAAGTAATGGACATTCATCCTTCCTATAGTATATTATTGGAAATGCTACTGCCAGATGAGGGAAAAGAAAAGATGGGCATCCCTTTCAAAGTGACAGTCAAGGAAATAAAATGGTGTGGGGGGAAGCTTGTTTTGGCCGAGAGATGGATTTTTTTAGCCGTCCCTAGGAGGAGATTGTGACTCCATGGGTTTTATATGCTCTAACTAATTTCTTTTTTTTTCTCATGCTCCTCTAGAGTCTCTCTTCTCCTCTCTCGCTAAATTTCTGCCCCTCATCTCTCCTCTCATCTCCCTAAATTTCTCCATCCCTTTTAAGTGTGCGTAACCATCATCTATTTATAAATAAAAAAAAGTTTGTTATTTTTAATTGCTCGGTCTCTAAGCAAACTCGGTGACCAAGAAATCCAAAAAATAAATTGGTCTCTCAACTTCTTTCTTTTTGTATTTGATCCCTTACAAATTTTAATTTTTCTTATATATTTTTGTATTTTGAATTTTTGAAAAAGAGTAACTTCAACATCGACTGAAAAAGCGTGTTGACAACTGAACACGTAGGAAAAAGACGCTGCAAGTGATGCAAAGACGATAAAAACATATTTTTTAGATTTTTATTGTTTTTATGCTATTTTTGGTTTTTTTTCAAAAAATTTTCAAAAATTAGGTAGCAATAGATGCCATCTCTTTACAATGCTTACGAAGCAAAACATCATCAATGTTTTATGACATGATCAAAGAGTTGATGTCTTATCCCAAGTGCATGAGTGTCACAGTAATAAATAACCCGGCAAGACCGGGGTCGAACCACAGAGAGGTTAATTGTATAAATTATAATTAATAAAACAACAACAACAACAACAATAATAACAACAATAATAGTAACAGTAATAATAATATTAATAGTAATAGTAATAATAATAATACTCGATGCGTGGCGTTGTTATACCGCGAATGATCTCAAAGATCGGGTCACGCGTGTTTCCGGCCTATATACTTGAGTTTATGAAAAGATCAAAGAGATATATTATATAATATAAACAGATTTCTGATGCGAATGAACAAGGCAAGACCAACAATGTCAGGATCCTTGATCTAACACAGAGCATACTTAAAGTACATAAAATATAACACGAATAATACTAATAGTAGTAGTAGTAGTAGTAGTAGTAGTAGTAGTAGTAGTACTACTAATAATAAAGAAGAAGAGGAAGAAATTAATGAGAACTTTGAGATGGAAGATTAATGTAAAGATTAAACATTGATAAAAACAAATGTCAAGGTTAGAGGGTTCACTAATAGTATTAGAGATAAGTAAAATTTAAACTCTTTATAAATTATCAACATGATCATATTAATCATCTTATTTACATAATACCATACTTACAAATTTTATCAGGTATTCATGATGCTAACTTATGTTGACAACAAATCAAGTTCCTCTCATAATAACGATGTCGGCCAAGACTATGAAGGATCAAGTATTTGATGTACCAAGTGTTATACAACACAAATCTAGATTAACCATTTAACAAGCAAGGTATTAAGGATTAATAAGATAAAAATGAGAAGACATGTTAATAGCAAACTTTCTTGGATATAAACATTAAAGTCCATGTTGAGTTTATATTATACTTATCCTAACACCATTAGTGAAACCTTGTCACCTTGACATAATTAACTTAGCTAGACATTATGAAGAAGAAAAACATAAATAAACAATATAAGAACATAAACATGATATAAGTTAACTAAGTATAGTAAAGGAAATGAAAAGCATGAACAAGAGATTAATGAAAATAAAACTTAAGCATTACAACAATAAAGAGAGAGCAAGAACATGATCTTGATCTTAGAACCAAGCTTCTTAAATGAATGGCAAATGCCTCCTTTTATAAGCTAAAATTCAGAACTATTCATTTGGTAATTGATTATTGATGTAGTGGCCAACTATTGATTTAGTGGACTTGGTGGACAGCAGCACTCAAGCACTTTGGCTGGATGAAATGACATTGCTCCATTCAGAATTTGGCAAAGTGTTCCTCATGAAAGTTGTTGGAAATCATCTTATCTTGTCACCCATACAATTTCAGAGCATTTGGATCACTAGAGCTCGAGATATGGCTAAAATACTGAGTAGTGCTGTTGGTGGACGTGGTGGATAGACCTCAAGCTCTTGTCTGGACGCAATGTCATTGTTACCATCCGAATTTGAGAAAATCTTCTTCATGAAAGTTGTTGGAAATTGTCTTTTCCTTCCACCCACCAAATTTCACGTCATTTGGCCTTCTAGAACTCCAGATATGGCCAAAATCCTAAGCAGTGTTTGGGCTGGATTACAGGACAGATTTTGACTTCTCTTTTGTGGCCAAACTTTGAATTTGAAAACGGCAGATTTGGGTCTTACACTATTCATGAACATTGTAGGCCTATTTCTTATCTTTCCATCCATATAAATTAAGCTGAAATCCAAGATCTACAGCTCCAGATATGACCCAATAACTGAACAGTGTTCCAATTTGAATTGAATCGATATCTCCTTTCTAATCTTAGCCGTTTCTTTGTCCTTTCACTTTTAATAGTTAATCACATCAATCAATCCTTTGAATTGTGAGATATGCCTGCATTTAAAATGAACATTTACCATAAATTAAAGCTATCTTATATTATCAGATCTGTTATTATAAAACATGCTCTAGTTAAGGAGTTATTGATACTTCAAGTGCAAAATGATGATATAAAACCTTGATAAAAATGCACTTTTAAGTACTAATCATTTTGCAATGTTTCCTCAAGATTTCTTTTCAATAGAATTTGAGGAGGTCTATAACACCTATAATGACTCAAATTGTAGTATAAACACCATAAGATTAAAGTTTTTTCCTTTTTCATTAAAAGATAAAGCTAAAACATGGCTACAAAATCTTAGGTCAGGATCCATTCGTGCTTGGGATGAAATGTAACAATAATTTTTAAAGAAGTTTTTTCCGTCTCACAGAACAAACTATTTCAAAAGACAAATCATCACTTTCACTCAAAAACCAGGAGAAACATTTTACCAATGTTGGGATAGGTATCGAGACTTGCTTAATACTTGCCCTCATCATGGTTTTGAAACATGGAGATTAGTTTCACATTTTTATGAAGGGTTAACACCTAAAGATAGACAAATGGTGGAATTGATTTGCAGTGAAACTTTTGAAGATAAAGACCCTAATAAAACAATGGAGTACCTAGACTTGCTAGCTTAAAATTGGGACATTATAGGTACTTATGAGGCATCAGGTAAAACTCAACCTCATACATCTAGTGGAGGTATGTACAACCTTAGGGAAGATCATGACCTCCAAGCCAAATTGCATTTTTAGCTAGAAAAGTCGAGGCACTAGAATTGAAAAAGAGTGGTCAATTAAAATTTGTTCAAGATATTGTGTATCAAATTTGTGAAACCAATGAACACTCAACAAATGATTGTCCAACTTTGCCTTCTTTTAGGGAATGCCTCCATGAACAAGCTCATGCTTTAAACAGTTTCCAAAGGCCCAATCATAACCCATACTCATAAATATATAACCCTGGTTGGAGAAATCACCTAAATTTCAGTTGGAAGAGTGATGCACAAACTTCACAGCCACCGTTTCAACATACCATAATTTCAAAAATTCTCATGGATATGCACCTCCTTATGCTCCACCTCCTAGAAGAAATCTTGAGGAAACATTGCATGCATTCATTGAAAAGCAAGAGACAATCAACACTCAAAATGCTCAAACCATGACAGATCTAAAAGATGCTCTTACAAAATTCACATCTGCTCTCGGTTTTCAAGAGAAAGGTAAGTTTCCATCTCAACCACAACAAAATCCCAGGGGGCAATACAATGAAAATGCAAGTAGCTCCGGAAGCCAACATATGGATCAAGTCAAATAAGTCATCACTCTTCGTAGTGGTAAGGTTATTGAAAAACCCACTCTTGAACCTTGTGAGAAAGATCATGAGTCAATCTCTGAGGGTAAGGAAGGGGTTGAATTTGAACATTGCAAAGAAAAGACTGATTCCCCGCCAGCACTTTCATTTTCTCATGCCATGACCAAACAAAGAAAAGTCAATCACAGCTCTGAAATCTTTGAAACTTTCAAACAGGTAAGGATCAATATACCTTTGCTGGATGCTATTAAATAGGTACCTTCTTATGCTAAATTTTTGAAAGATTTGTGCACTGTGAAGAGAAAACAGAATGTGAAAAAGAAAGCCTTTTTAGCCAAATATGTAAGTGTAATTCTTCAAAACAATAATGCTTTGAAATATGAAGACCTTAGTTGTTCTACAATTTCATGCTTTATTGGAGAACATAAAATTGAAAAAGCTTTACTTGATCTTGGAGCTAGTGTGAATTTACTTCCATATTCGGTTTTTTAAAGATCTGTAAAAGTTCTTAGAGGAATAGTTGAAGATGTGTTAGTACAAGTTGATAAATTCATTTATCTTGTGGATTTTATTGTCTTGGATACACAACCTATTGAAGCATGTAATTCATTTCCTGTTATTTTAGGACGTCCGTTTCTTGTAACTTTTAATGCATTGATTAATTGTAGGAATGGACTGATAAAACTATCATTTGGAAACATGACATTGAAGATGAATATTTTGAACATTTGCAAGCAATCTGGAGATGATAATGATTTATAGGAAGTAGATCTTATTGAAGAATTAGTTTATGATCAATTTGAATCTACCTTGAGTAAAACTGAGTTTGATGAATGTGAAGAATTGCAAATAATTTATTCTCAGGAAGAAATTAAGGACAAGAAAACCACCGACAATGTTGATACAAATCTTATGTCAAGACTAACAATAGATTCGACATCCGACATCACACCAATCGATAATTACTTTCCTGATGAATCCTTACTTTCTCTTAGTCCAATGCTTTGGTTTGCTAATCATATCAATTTTCTTTCTTTAGGAGATTTGCCAGCTCATTAGAGAGTACCCAAGACAAAAGAAAGTTTTTGAACAAAGTGAAGAACTTTTTTTGGGGTGACCCTTACTTATTCAAATATTTCGAAGATGCATTCCCGGCAACGAGGTAAGTAATGTCATTAAATTTTATCATTCCGAGGCATGTGGGGGTCATTTCTCATCAAATAAGATGACTGCAATAATCTTACAAAGTGGATTTTACTGGCCCACTATGTTCAAGGACATGCATGCATTTTGCAAAACTTGTGAAAATTGTCAAAAAGTTGATATTGGTAAAAAAGTTTTGCTTTTATAATTCTCGATTCCACTTATTTCCTGAAAAGCTGAGATCAAGATGGAGCAGTCCATTTATTGAAACATATGTATCCTTATGGGGCCTTTGATATTGATAATCCAAAGAATGACAATATTTTTAAGGTAAATGGACATCGTTTGAAAGTTTACTTTGATAATTTTCTTAGTGAAAATGAATCCATTGGTTTGAATGATTCTATATATAAAGGTTAATTATTTTGTTTTTCTCACATTGTTTTTGTGTTTCTTTTTTGTGACTTTTGTTTTGCTAGTCTCTCTCACCCCGATCAAATGACGGATAACGGTACTCCGTGACCCTTATGTCGGTTCTTTCAGTTTCCCATTATAATTGATATTTATGTATATATTTGTTCAATTCCTTGTTCTTTCTCTTTTCTTTGCATCTCTTTTCCACTTCTCATCTAAAAAATAGACAACACTCTTGAAAAATTGAAAAAGTATTTTCCCGCTTTATCTCAAAATGCGATTACAAAAGTTTACCGAGCTAGGTGTGAAAGATTGAGGTTGTTAATGAACCATGGAATTCCTGAAGATATTCGCTGGATGATTGAAGTAAAGGTCCGATTATCAGGTGAGTCTTCTAATTCTTTTATTTCATACATGTCTGGGACAGGTAAAAGCACTTTTACAAAGAAACGTTGTGCAAAACGACTGAAAGTCTATCATCGATGTGCCAGATGGACTTGTAATGCACAATGTTGTTCTTTAGATATGGTATCTATAAACCGTGAAGATAAAATATAATTTATTAAAGATGGACTGAGTAAGGAGTCTTTAGATAATTTTTTATTAACTCTTGAGATGCATCCTAGTGAAGATGTGCATCGTACAATTCATGATTTATGACCCTATTTTCATAAAGAACATAATTGACTTAGTCTTGGGAATCTGACTAAAAAAAACCTTGTTTGTCAGTTTTTAAGAAAACTGGATGGAAAGCTTATCCTCGACCCATAGAGGGCGTTTAAACCGTTCTTAGACGTAAAACCAAGGGAAGATGTGAGCCACAATCACAACTATGATTTGAGTCTTAGTGTCTTTTAGCATAATATTTTCTGTTTTGTTATTTCTTCAGCATGTTTCAGGTTTGTCAATAGTTGCTGCTTTAGGTGTGTCTTCTATACTCTACCTTTCTACCTTAGAACATTGAGGACAATGTTTCATTTTGGTTGGAGGGAGGGGTGTAATCGTAAGTTTTTTTAAAAAACTAACTAACTAACTAACTGCTTTTGCTATTATTAAAACCATTTGACAAAACTTTTATTACTAGGATGACAAAGTAAGGGATAATTTTATTGAGTTTTGAGACGCATCTTAGTAAACATTTTCCAATGGTTATTTGCAATGTTCAAGGTTTATCACATACTTCTCTTGAAATATTCAGGTTTACAAACTCTCGCATTATTATCACTTGATTCTGCTCATATACTCATTTAACAAGTATTCTTAAATCTTCATTTTCACACACACACTTTAACATATGATTGTGAGTTGCACATTGGATTGTTACATTATTTATGTTCTTTTGTTAAAGGTAACAACTAAGGAAAAAGGATAGTATATAATTTGCAAAAAAAAAAAATTGATAATGTTGATGATAATAAAAGCGTAGATAAGTTTGGTTTCGTAGTCTCCCTAATCTAAGCAATTAAGCCTGAAGGGGTGTTTTAACATCTAATACCCTAAAGTCAACAGACTTCGGAGTTATTGGCTCAGTGCTTGTTACATGAGTTAAGGAGAAAAGCTTAAGGGAATCAAACATTGCACTATCTACATAACAGTATCTGCAACCCGAGTTACTAAACTCGTAGGGGTGTCTCAACACCTAATGCCCTAAGACCAACTGGTTTGGGAGTCATTAGCTGAAAGCTCATTACATGGGTTAAAAATGCATTGTGTTTTAAGTTTTATGTATATATATTAAAAAAAAATCTCAACCCAATGAAGTTAACCTTAGAAAAACATTAGAACATAATATTGTTTTCTTCTAATAAAAACCCCATCATCTATGTTTTCATACATTGAACACATAAAAAGAAGGTTTATTAATATCTTATTTCAACGAAGATGGAGCGGGCATATAAATCGAATGAGAGTTTGTTTACTTGGATAGATTAAAGTAAGTTGAATGATGAATGCCTTGCTTCATGGAACTTAAAAATTGTTTTTCTATTTTAACGCTTTGATTACTCGGAACTAGTAATAAGCTAGTTGAGGGGTGTGATTAGTGCTTAAAAATACATTTTTATCAACATTTTATATCATCATTTTGCACTTGAAGTATTAATAACTCATTAACTAAAGCATGTTTTATAATAACAAGTCTGATACTATAAGATACCTTTAATTTATGGTAAATGTTCATCTTAAATGCAGGCCTATCATATAAATCAAAAGATTGATTGATGAGTTTAACTACTGAAATTGAGAAGACAAAGAGAGGGCTAAGCTTAGAAAAGAGATGCTGGTTTAGTCCAAACTGGAACACTGTTCATTCATGAGGTCTCTGGAGCTGTTGATCTTGGATTTCAGTTTGGTTTATGTTACGATGTCACGGTCGCACAAATTAATTACCCTAGCTTCAAACACAACACACAAGATAGTATAGAGCAAGCAAGGGGTCGATCCCACGAGGAAGATTCAAGTCAAATTTTTATGCTAGATGATATGAAATTTGTGGGGGTTTAGACGCTATCTAGGCTAAAACAAAAGAAAACATAAAACTATGAAATAAAATTTAATAAAATCAGAAAATTATCAAGAGAACAAACCTTCGTTTCAAGCACACATCCACCTACAGAAATCAGAACTGATCATGGAAACGAAACTTCAATTTATATTCTGAATATTTATCTCTTCTTAACATTGGTTAGTTAACGAATCCGCCATATAACTAACCCTAACCATCAAAAAACCACAGTGTCCGCACTAGTAATTTAATTCAATGGCAGCCTTAAGAACTACATAAATTGATTAATCAAGAAAACATAACTGTCCGCAGTCTATGTTTGATTTGATTGAATGTTCTCCCTAAGATTAATAACGTAGATCCGCTACAATTATTAAACTCAGTTGCTTCACAAGTTCATAAACCACAACTCTGGTTTTGATATCAAACTTAACAATAGATTGCTTATAATAATAACTTAGAGTCCGCTCTAGCAATGAAAATAAACAATCATAGGAAAAATAAGCATAGGAAAACAAACATATTCATCATATAAACTGAAAAGAAAAGGTAAAATAAATCTCACAGTTCTTGAAATCCGAAGGTTTTCGTGTTCTTGCAACTAAGAAAAAGTGTTTAGCCTTGCATATTTGTTGAAAAACTAAAAGGAAGAATGCATAATTTCAAGTTTCTTAGAGGAGGGGGCATTTTTCTCCTCTTAGCTGGCTGCCCCCCTTCTCTTCTCTCATTCTTTTTATATCCTAGAAAACCCTAGTTTCTATTTTACAAAATAGTCTTCCCTTTAGTAGATTATTTACATTTAAGTACTTCAATAACTATTTTCCTCAAAAAGGAGAAATAGCCTTGCATGAAATCTTCAAGCTTTGACTTAGAGGAGCTAAATTGCTGAAATAAAAACTTGTATATCGGTTTAGATGCTTCAGAACGTAATTTGGACTCATTTCTTCACGAAACCTGTTTGCTGGCAGAATTCAGTTGTCATCTTTGAAAAATCATATCTCCCTCATATGACATTTTTTTTACCTGCAATTTAGAGCGTTGATATTTCTTTGAGTTAGGAATCCAAAAAAATTGAGTTTGCATCAATTGGACTTCTATAACTCCAGATATTCAAGACGGAATGGCCGAAGGTCAACACTGGCAGATTGTAAGATTTGACTTTGAAGGCTGTGATTTCCATACTCTTCCTTATTTTATTTTCTTGCCTTATATTTATAGAAAGATATGGATGTTAGCTTTTTAATGTCACTAGAATTACTTCATTTCGATCTCTAGAACTCACACTCTACACAAAACATTGACTGATGGTCAAATATGCTAATGACCTCCAATTTACTTCTTTTTGCATCTTTCATCCAAAAGTGCCTTCAAAACATAAAAAAAAAGAATATCAAGGCATTTTATATATGAAACATAGGAAAAACACCAGTTAAATGTGGGTGAAACTATAGAATAATATGGTTGCATCTGTTTATATGGATAGAAAGCTAAGACATGGTCCTAAAACATTCATGCAGAGTCCAAGACTAAATTCTACCGTTCGGAAGTCCAAATCTTAGCATCAAAAGAGAAGTTGGAATTTATCCTGCAGCCCGGATATTATTCAGTGTTTAGCCCATATCTTAAGTTTTAGAAGTTCAAATGCACCGATTCTTTTTTTGTTGGAAAGCTGAGACAATTTTCTAGAACTTTCATGAAGACTATTTGTTCACATTCTGATGTTAGCAATGATGTTTTGTTCAGACAAGAAGATAAAGATAGTCACCAAGTTAAGATGTGGCCACCCACTCAACAATTAGTCATCAAATCAATAGTTCCAAATTTTAGCCTATAAAAGGAGGCATTTGCCATGCATTTAGGCATCATGGTTTTCAGATCAAAATCATGTTCTTGCTCTCTCTCTTTTTAATTTTGTAATGCTTAAGTTTTGTTTATATTAATCTCTTGTTTATGCTTGTCATTTTCTTTCCTTTACTTAGTTAACTTATATCTTATTTATGTTCTTATCTTGTTTATTTATGTTTCTCTCTTTCATTATGTTTAGCTAAGTTTATTATATCAAGGTGAAAAGGTTACACTAATGGTGTAAGAATAAGTATAGTATAAACTCAACATGGACTTTAATGTTTGATACTAACATGTTTTGTATTTGTTATCTTGTTCACTTTTAATACTTTGCTTGTTAAATGGTTAATCTAGATTTATGTTGTATAAACCTTGGTACAATAAATACGTGGCACTTTCATAGCCCAACCGTATGGTATAACTGACACCTGTACTATGAAAGGAACTTGATTTGTTGTTAACATAAGTTATAATCATGAATACCTAACAACATTTACAAGTATTAGCATTATTTGAATAAGATAACTAATGTAATCATGTTAATAATTTATAATCCGATTGGAACCTCATTTGTTGTGGTTTCTTGTTGAGTAATAAAAAGAGTTAATACTATACTTGTTTGAAATACCATTAGTGGATCCTCTAACCTTAACAATTATTTTATCCTTGTTTAATCCTTATATCAATATCACATCTCAAAGCTCTCTTCAATTTCTTTTCTGTTATTATCTATTTTTTTATTTGTAGTTTATACAGTTAACCTCCCTGTAGTTTGACCTCGGTCTTGTCGAGTTATTTATTACTTCGACACTCCTACACTTGATAGAAGACATCAACTCTTTGGTCGTGTCACAAGGCTATGGTTTGACATGGAATAATGGATATGGAAACCTTACAAACTATGGATAATTGTTGTTGCTATAAATATCTCATTGTCTGTCATGGAATCCTTATAGAATAGGTTAGCCAATAATTGGCACATATACTTTTAAGAGCATGAAGAAATTCTTTTGTTACTGGAATCCATAATACATAAGGTAAGAATATTTCTCTAATTTTTGGACATTCTTGATAGATTTCACTTCTAACTTCAAACATGTCGCTCTTCATTGTCTGGATGAATTAGCAAGCCTACCCCATATATCACCGAAAAGATATGAATGTGTACTTTCCAAACCTATTGGAATCTTAGCATAATTCCTTCTTTAGCTTTAGATATAGTCCAAATAATGTATGAAAGTCTAGATAGATAAATTTGATGAGATTCATCCAGTAATTTTGATCCTTTGAAATAATCCCTTCCAATACTTCTATTGACCTAAGATTTTAACCCAAAGTAAAATCTTGATCTCAAGTAAAAAACCTTAGCTCAATCCAACAATAAATCTGAAAATTATTATCGATAGCTTAAGACTAGACAATAAGAAATTTTATGTCAAAATCTAAATCTGACCTTTCTTGGATTATTTCATTTCCTCTCTTTTTTAGATGATTTGTCCTCGAATCACCAATAGGTATAATGGACAATTATTGAGCCTCTTATTGAAGCCTTTGGAGTTTTTTTCTTGCTCACACTTGCCTCCAACAACATAGTATGAAAATAATAGATGATAATAATTTTAGATATGTATGTCTGTCTTACTAACCATTCCCGTATATGTATGACCTCACATTATTGTATTACCATTTTAGCTTCACTTTTCCTTTACAATTTTTATTGGTCTTTATAAACATGTTTAGGTGACAATGATGCAAGTGTGTATGTCATTTCATCACTCTCAAAAGAACGCCTATTTTTAAATCCATCATGCTTGGTCTTCCTATCAAATTATGAAGGTCTTATCAACAAGATGTGACTTGCATGCATTAGAATCACATCACACAAAACCTCATCAACATACTTCCAAATTGAAAATAGAAGCAAGACTTGCTTAGTCATTTTCACATCACCACAATCATTCAATAATTGCAACCTATAAGGCTATTATGCATAATTATACACAAGTTCAGTTTACTAACAATGGTAGTACTAGCTACATTAGCATAACTTATATGATTTATAATCAAACTACATACCTTGTTTTGTACATAGCAACATATATGGAAGATGTTATCCTTCTGGCTAAAAGTTCTACCGCAACCAAAACTAACATTCTTTAGGCTTCGATTCTACCCAAATCAATCTCTATATCCCACGAATGCAAAGTCATAGTCCTCATCATCTACATCTGCATTTTCATCTATGAAATCAACAAAGTCAATTTTAACATTTCGTACGACCTTTCAGATAGGGTTTCCTTGTTGATCAACCCTTATTCTCGATCTATCCATCTTACTATTTTGTTGCTCATCAAAGTCATCTCATCTTTCAGTTCCTTTGTCACCCTAGTCAAAAGCTAAAGTTGTTGGGTAAAAGCTTGCATCTAAAAGGTGTTATCTGTTTTCAGTGTCGTGGACTCATGATTTTTAGACATCTTTGAATCTGCAAAAAATTGATCACTATCATTAAGAATATCCTCATAACTCTTGTTTTTTTATACAATTCAAGGTTTTTCACTTAATTGTTCTCACTATACTTTTTACCTCTCGGCTCACCTTTTTGCAATTCTTTCATAACTAAAAATAAAAAAACCAAAGTTAATGGCTATCATAACACAATCCAAATATATATATAAAGTGACTCAAGAATCTATAAGATACTAAAAACAAGCAAAACAAAAGTACAATTACAATTTCACGATTAACAAAGTGAATTCGTATGAAATATGGACGATACGAAGACTCAAAATAAAACAAAAGAAGAAATTAATGAAAACACTTATTTGACTCCTAAATAAATCAAATATAATAGAAATAAACTGAATAGGTCAAAAAAATATTATTAAACATGTTTTGGTAACTTGGCGCAACTCTGACCCATTACATAATTTTAAGCATAAGAATTGAAACCCAAACCAAATGATATTGGAAAAATCTCAAATTTGATATATGGTGCCCTTGTACCCAATAAGAAATAGATCTCAGTTTATAGATCATTCTCTTATGCCTAGGTATCAAGAACCCGTGTACGATCAATTTATTGCAAAATTTAAGTCAGAATTTAAACCTCAATCAAACAATATCAAAAGAAGCCCAAATTTAACATATAGAGCTATTTCACCCCCAAGTAATCAGTATATAAAGTTTTAGTTGATTTCAAGATGGTTTGATTCAGTTTGAATAAGCAGAATTGAAATTAGCTTGAATAACATCTATTTTTATGCTTACGAGAAGTATAAGGAAAGACATCATGAAGTCAATTAATCTTTGGTAACTTGGCGCAACTATTAATACCAATTTTCAAACGAGAAGTATAAGAAAGACGTCACGAAGTCAATTAATCTTTGATAAGTCAATTTAGTTCGTTAAAGAGATAGAGTGCGAGAATCCCTCTCACATAAGATGAATAAATTTGATAGCAATGGTATTATCAAGTCTTAATATTTTGTCCTTACAAAGAGTATTTATACTCTTGAAAATAAAAATCCTAATGGATCTACCATTGTGGGCTAAACTGGTCTATTTACAAAACTAACTCAAAATTTATACCAATAAACCTGAATTTATGGACCCAAATAAGCTTTAGGCCATAATTGAGAATTATATATTAATTAAGCCTAAACAAACCTTGGTCCTTAGTTAATTAATCAAACTCAAGCCCATTAGAAATAATGGCAAGGCTGCTAACCCCATTAAATAGAAGTTATAACAAAAATAAAACCCATGAGAGTAAATTATCTTTGATGATGTGAGAGAAGAAGAAGAAGAAGAAGAAGAAGAAAACAAAACAAAATAAATATGAAACAAGGTTTTATGTAGAGCCTTGTTTCCACCACTATTGTCCTTGAAAACAAGGAAAACTTTATGCCTCTTACTTTCTTATTTTGGAGGAGAAGTTGTTGCCACTTTATTTCTCTTCAAGCATGGACTCCTTTAAATAGCCTCTCACAATCTCCCTTTTAAATAGGAAAATCCTGTAAAATTAAAAAAAAAACAACAACAAAAGAATCTCAAGCCTCCTTGCCACTATATACATTCAATAACAGATATGGAATCTTTACAAAATATGGATAATAGTTGTTGTCATAAATATCTCATTGTTTGACATGGAATCCTTGTAAAATAAGTAAGACAATAGCTTCCAGAATGTTTTTAAGAGCATTAAGTAATCGTTGTATTGACTAGAATCCATAATACACAAGGAAACAATGTTTCTCCAATTTTCGCACATTCCTGACAGATTTCAATCCTGACTTCACACACGTAGTTCTTCCTTGTCTGGATGAATTAGTAGGCATACCATATATCGCCATAAATATATGAATATTTACTTTCCAACCCAATTATAATCTTAGAATAATTCCTTATGTATCTTTAGATATAGTCTAAATAGTAGACGAAGGTCTAGATAAACAAATTTGACGAGATTCGTCCAATAACTTTGATCCTATGAAATAATCTCTTTCAAAACTTCGATTGATCTAAAATTATAACCCAAAGTAGAAAAGCATGTCTGGAAACTCCTGTATAAACCCCATCTTAATCAAACGGTCAAGTTGGAAATTATGCTTAATAGCGTAAAACTAGACATTAGAAAAATTTACACCATAATCCATATATGACCTTACTTGGATCATATCAACTTCAATGTTGGATTATTTGGTTTCAGTTTGTCTTGTTTGGTGTCGCGGGGTGCGCGTGCCGCGACGTCGTCTGGCGACGACAGAGGCTATTTGTAGTACCTCCTGTGTGAGGTGTTGTGAGTGTGTTGGAAAAGGGTTTTTAAATTTAATCATAAAATTATTATTAATGTTTAGGAGTCACCACCTAGTATTATGGTTACTAGGAGCCTATGGTATGCAAGAATCTGGGTAAGGGACTGGTTGTGCAAGGGGAAGACGCATCACCCAAGTTCACCCTACCTAAGGTAAGCTACATTGTTGTTTGATTCTTTTTCTAGGTCGGGTTTCTATTTGTTGGTCTTTTCTAAGGTTCAAGGTAGATCTTTCTTAATGAGAAAGTCTTTACCGTATTGATTTGTATCATATCAATTTCAATGTTGGATTATTTGGTTTCAGTATGTCTTGTTTAGTGTCGCGGGGTGCGCGCGCCGCAACGTTGTCTGGTGAAGGCGGAGGCTATTTGTCGTGCCTTCTATGTGAGGTGTTGTGAGTGTGTTGGAAAAAAGGGTTTTGAATTTAATCATAAAATTATGATTAATGTTTAGGAGTCGCCACCTAGTATTATGGTTATTAGGAACCCATGGTCTGCAAGAATCTGTGTAAGGGACTGGTTGTGTAAGGGGAAGACGCATCACCCCAGTGCACCCTACCTAAGGTAAGTGCATTGTTGTTTGATTATTTTTGTAGGTCGGGTTGCTATTTGTTGGTCTTTTTTAAGGCTCAAGGTAGATCTTTCTTTATGAGAAAGTCTCTACTGAGTTAAATCCTAACCGTTCTAAAGTCTGAATTTTAGCATCGTATTTTTACACCTTATATCTTTATGTAACACCTCACCTCACTAGCAAGATATTGTTCGCTTTGAGCCTCCCAGTCCACCCAAATCCAGGGCTTCCACCCAGGTCCCCCTCACAGTTTTGTTCTTGGTAGCCACGCATGACCCCAAAACGCGTCTTACTAGTCAAGGTGAGCATGCACTTATAAGGCCCTGACTCTGGACGCTCGCTTCCAATATGGGATCTCACAATCCCCCCACCTTAAGATGAGCCCTCCTCGACTCTGATACCAAATGTAACACCCCACCTCACTAGCAAAATATTGTCCGCTTTGGGCCTCCCAGTCCACCCAAATCCAGGGCTTCCACCCAGGTCCCCCTCACGGTTTTGTTCTTAATAGCCACGCATGACCCCAAAACGTGTCTTACTAGTCAAGGTGAGCATGCAATTATAAGGCCCTAACTTTAAACGCTTCCTTCCGATGTGGGATCTCACACTTTAATACATGAGGGTGTATTTTATCGTGTAATTTTACACCCCACAAATATTAAAGTCTACATCTGGACCCTAAAAAAGATTGAAAAAAAGTTTTTGATATTTTGGTCAAACTCTAATGAATGATCATAAACTGATTATGATCTGGACCCTAAAAAAGATTGCAAAATGGTTTTTGATATTTTGGCCAAACCCTAATGAATGATCATAAACTGATTATGATATCTATTTTTGGATTTTCAAAACATGAGAAAGATGCAATTTTTTAATGAAAATATGCTTGGAAAATATTTAGGATGTGGCCGTATGCATGAAAACAATTTTTTTAAAAAGGGAAAATTAATTTAAAAGTTTTTTTTAGATTTATTTTTAAAATTTTTTGAAATATTTTGGAGAAAATCGGTATTTTAATACTGAATTTGTATTTTACAGTGTAAATATACAACCCAATATTATGCAAAATTGGTAGAAAATATTTGAGAAAATCATAATTTTTTGAAATGAGTTTTTGAAAAAAAATTAGATTTTTGTTGTTTTTTTTAATATTATAATATATATTATTATAAATAAATATATATACTAAATATACATGGGCTAGGCCGACCCCAGGAATGTTGGGTTGGGCCAATCTCGACCCAACAAATCTTTTTCTTTCCTTTTAGGGGTTGGACCCGGCCCAGCCAAGTTGGCTGGGCTAAGACAGGTCCAGCCCAAAGTAACATAGTCACTAGCACAACCTAGTGACTAAGTTGCATGGATAGTGTAACGTGAATTATAATTTACGTTGCATTATTCATAACTGAGTGTATGAACAGTGGAACGTGAATTATAATCCACGTTCCACTGTTTACATAGTGGTAGCAGAGAAGGGAGGAAGAAGAAGAAGAGAGGAGGGAGGCTTACTTGGCGTTGAGGGAGTTGGCGGCCTGACTGGTGGCGCAATGTGCGATTGGAGGTGGTTAGGCCGGCGGCTAACTCTAGTTGCAGCTGGAAGAAGAAGCAGAGGCTTGCAAAGGAGAGGGGAAGCTCGCGGTTGGAACTGTTGGAGTGACTGAGGAGAGAGTTGTTGCCTTAGCTTCTGTTAGGAAGGACAAAAGCTTATGGATGAGGTGATTGATGTTGTTGGGGTCACGGTGGCAGAGAATCAAAGTTTTGTAGAGGAGAGAGAGAAACGATGCAACCATCACATGAGATGGTTTGATGGCTTCTTGTGGTGGAGATGATGGTGAAAAGACCGGTGATGAGGGTGGTTGTGGTTAAAGGCCACGACGGAGAGAGAAAAAGAGGGAGGACCAGTTGCAGGAAAACTGGGCGAGGAAGGTTGGTTTTCAGCCAACTTTCGTTTGATTGTTCTCCTCCTTAAGGGCATAAAATCCACTCCTATTTATAGGGGATCGAAGAGGGTAATCTTGTCTACACATGGAAAAATTTTCAACCCTTGATTCGGTTGGGAACAATTCCAACCATTGGCTCAAAGTGTGCATCGTGAGGTGTCAAATCTGCAGGAAAAGACTGTCTGAGATGGCCTATTTAGGCCGACGCCGACACCGTCTCGTTGTCAATTCATCCTGAGTTGTTCACATAAGGTTGTACAGAAATTGCAGGTGACCATTTACGTGCACATTTTGTTAGAATTGATGGAGAAATGAAGCATTAAATGCACCTGAAAAGTAGGCACCCAGACAATTTCTTTCGGGTAAAACAGGGAAGACAATGAACAGTAATCAAACAACGCGTCGTCTGCTTCTTCTTGTTTTTTTTTTAATGATCAAAACAACGTCTTTTAAGGTTAAATTAGGGATTTCACCAAAGTTCAATATAGTCCTTCAGCTTTCAATTTGTTTCAATGGAACCCCTAATTGACCTTAAACTTTTGATTTAATGCAATTAAGCCCCTGATGAATTACCATTTAAGCCCCGGATTTACATGTCTTTTGCAATATGGTCCTTGATCTCAGATTTATGGAATGTAACCCCTAATTGACCATTAAACTTTTAATTTTTTCAATGTCACCCCCGGTTTTTGTCAATTAAGCCCCTATAGTTTAGTGCCTCTTGCTGATTAGTCCTTAGCTATGAATTTTGTCAATTTAACCCCTAATTAATCTCAAAACTTCAATTTTGTTGTGATTTTACTTCTGATTTCAATCAATTAACTT
Source organism: Populus deltoides (assembly GCA_015852605.2). Taxonomy (NCBI): domain Eukaryota; kingdom Viridiplantae; phylum Streptophyta; class Magnoliopsida; order Malpighiales; family Salicaceae; genus Populus; species Populus deltoides. The sequence continues at coordinate 8,848,136 of CM027586.2, forward strand.
GATAAAAATTAAATTTGGTCTCTTAAAATTTCAATCTTCTCAATTAAACCCAAACTGGGCCCCCAAACTTAATGTTTTTACCAATTAAACCCTAAATAAAATTAATTTGACCTTTTTAAAGTATAATTAAGTCCTTGCACTTAATTAAATCCTTTAATTGGACCCAAATTAATTTTCAAACATAATTAAAATTTAATTTGGCCAATGATTAAATCAAATTGACCTATTAAAAATTTAATTATGTCCTTGAACTTGATTTTTATGCAAATTCGTCTAATAGTCATTCAATTTGACCTTGAATTTTTTATTTTTTTATTTTAGGGCATAACGGGGTACAATTAGATCTTGATTTTCCTCTGAAATTGCAATTGTATTCCCAGGTTTGCTTTCTCAATGTTCTCAGATTTTATTTTATTTTTTAATTTTTATTTTGAAGAAAAAAAAGAAATTTTGAGGAATAACCTGGAATTGGGATATGACATTTGGCTTCCATCCTTTTTCAAAAATCCTTGCAGTTTGCTGTCTTTTAATGCCATGGCATAATTGAAGAATGTTATTTGTCTCAACAAACACCAGCAGTTGCCCGAAAGCAAGGGTGCTTGCTATGAGCATTTGCACTGTGTTTTTTTTTTTAAGAATTGATCAACCCAGCTTGTGATTATGAAGATTTACATCATTTCTAATTACACACCACAGAAGGAAAATAATGCATTGAGGATTGGAATGTGTTTATTCTCAATTATTAGCTTTGCATTGAAGGAAAAACTAATGTGCATCTTCACTGTATTCTATGGTGGCTATGCAAAACTAGCACTAAAAATCTGTGTTTGTTCTAAATGTTTTGTTTAGTTCATTTTCTTATTACATTCATGTTTGTATTGTTTAAGTTTTTATAATAATAATAATAATAATAATAACAAAAAATAAAATAAAATATTAATGATTCCCTATTTTAAAAGGTCAGAGAGGTAGTTAAAATGATATGAATTTCTTACAAAGTTCCTCAACCAAAATGCTTCTTTCTTTTTTTTACTCATCTTCAAAGCCAATCAACAGAGAGAGGGAAAAAAAGAGAAGAGAGAAGCTTCAAGTTGTCTTAAACCAAAAGCATTAGCTAAATACTGTTGGGACAGTGATTCCAACTAGAATAAAAAATGAAATGGAAACCAAAAGTTATAGTCAGTTCAGCGCACAATGGGATGTCCGAGTTGCATCGATACCGAAATGAAGTTAAAGCAAATACAGCGTCACTAATGGTAAATGCCAGAGACAAGGTTTATTGAATCATTGCCGCTATACATGTTATGAAGCCATGAAATATAAATTTACAAGCTTCTTAATCATTATTCATAGAGCAAAACCAGCTCTTCTGCGCATACATACATACATAATACACCAGGATTTCTTGGAGCTCAAATTAACTTGTTGTTTGATGGTGGTAAATTAAGAAACAATCTGAATGAGTTTATGCGATGCCCATGACCTTGCAACATCTGAAACCTTGTTTTCCTCCACTTGAAGACCTCTCAATTGTGGTGAATTGAGAACGAATAACTCAACAGCCTCAGCTCCAATCCCATCACAATGCATGATATCAACACCCTGCAACTTCCTGCAGTTCTTAAACATAGAAACCATCGACACAGTGGTAAGTCCTGCACACCGCCTTAAATTCAATTCAATCAAACAATTACAAGAAACTAGCATTGAGATGAACTCCTTATCAAGCAAAAACTCATTATAAGACAAGTCCAGTTTCTTTAATTGCCTTGTATGCTGTCCTAATGTGGCAAGCAATCCGGATTCCCTTTCAATAACATCACAGTTAATCAATGCCAGTTCTTCAAGGCCTGAATTCAATGCTATCCCAAGAGCCTTGAGCCCTTCACCACTCACCAGACAACAACTTTGGAGCCTAAGAGTTGAGAGACCCCTAAAATTCAGTCCGATAGCTGAGAGATGATCATTCCTCAGGTCCAAAGGCAATCGGAAATCGAGTTTTTGCAAATCACACCTGCAGCTGCTAATGAAGTGATGTAAGCCCTCTCTATTACCACCATCATAAACCAATAGAGAATACAAGGAATCACAATTCTCTGCCAATTTTAACAAAACCCCATTAACTATACTCCGACAAGCCCTTATCTCCACTTCTTGGAGACCCTTCAAGCACTTAGCAAATGACAAAAAGGACCCTCCATCACCAATACCTTCGCAGCTCTTTAGCTTCAATTTCTTGAGCCTTTTGCAGCTCCTCCACAACCAACCAACACCATAATCTTCTCCTCCAATCCCCGACAAAAAAAGACTCTCTAAGCCCAATTCAGCTTCAAGCTCTTCATTTGTACAGAAGCCAGATTCTCTATTGAAATCATCAACTCCATAAAAGCCAGATACATAGACGGACAGCTCCTTTAAGCAAGAAAAGGAAACAACCCAGTTAAAATAGAGAGGCCTATAGAGAGAGATAGTGAGAGAGTTCAAAAAGGTGCAAGAATTAGAGAGAGAAAAGAGAGAAGATTGTGAGACAGGACCAGCCAAGAACCTGAGGTGTTTAAGACTGGAGCAAAAAGCGGAGACTATAAAGAGAAGACGATCATAGAAAGCTGGAGGGGAAGTTATGGTAGCAGGTACTGTGGGGTCAGAGGAGAGAAGGAAGAGAGATAGAGAAGAGAGAAAAGGGTAGTGAGAGAGGACAGAAGTCAGAGAGGAAATTGTGGAATCATCAGGGTTAAGTCTGAGAGAAAGAGAGGTTTTTGAGGTCCGGTAGAGGTGGAGCCAACGCTTAGAGACCAAGGATACCGATGCTGCTGAAGCTGATGACGGTGGTGGTGGTAATGATTTCGGTATTCTTGTAAAAATTTCTTGAAGCAGCTCATCGCATAGCATGTCATCCATTTCTTTTGTTTTTCTCAATTCTTGATCGATCGATCGATCGATCTTTTCTCTCTCTTGCTGTTGCCACCTAACCCAAACCAGACAAGTTCAATTTGCTTAATTTGTGGCCTTGGGGCTTCCAACTCTTTTTTCTTTTTACAACTGTCTTTGAATTCTTTCTAGAATCCGAAACCTTTTTTTTTTTTTTACAACACTCTGAAAGAGAAGAAAGAGTCCCTTATAAAAAAAAATCCAAAAATTAAATAAAACAGAGAGAGAGAGAGAGAGTTTAATTTGGTAGGTGAGAGATGGGGGAAAAAAAAAGGAAGAAGAAGAAGCGCTATTAGCTACTTTAAGAGCGTGGAAGACACTTCTTCCAGGGGTGAAGGAAACTAGGAAGGTTCCCTTCTCAGGGATGAAAGGGCAGAGGTTTGTTCTAGGAAGCCAAATGGGGAATATTTTGATTTTTGTAGTAAGGTTGCTGAGATTCAGTAATATAATATTAGACAGCTTGGACAGCAAGCATGATAAGTTCTTCCATCCGATCAAGTTCATCGAAAGATCGATATGCACCCACCTAAATTTAGTACATGCTTCGCTGCCTAGATATTATTATTATTATTAGTTGTTTTTTTAAGTGTTATTTTTATTTTAAAATATTTTAAAATACAATATTGTGTATCCGAAATTTCTACAACCATTATATATTGAATATCCGACTAGAATAGGGTCTTATATACAATATGGTGTAACCATTATATATATATATATATATATATTAGATGTGGGCCCATCCTATGCTGCTCAATTTTTTTCATAAAAATTGATGTTCTCATGCTGTAAATATATTTAAAAAAGAATGATAAATATGTGATTTAAGTCATAAACTGACTAAGCTAAATAAATTTGTTTTATTTTAATTGGAAAATTAAAAAAACAATAATAATAGAAGGATCAAATTAAAAAACAATTATCACAATAACTTAGAAAAAATGTTTTCTTGTATATTTTATATAAATTAAATATTTATTTTTTATAATATTTGTAATATATGTAACCTTGCATGATATTTTTTTTATTTTTTTCAATAAATTTTATGTGTGTCAATCTCTATTACAAATTGATTTTCATAAACAAACTCATTAAACACATCCAGATAAATGACTTGTATTATGATATTAAATATTTTCATCTATATTAGTCTCTTGATTTTTTCAATTATATTTTTATTTATCGTTAATTACTTTTATTTATTTATTTACACAATAGTTCATGATTTATTTAATTTGATGTGTCCATAAGTTTTTTGATTTATATTTATGATTTTTTGATGTAAAAAACACGTTGAAAAACTCTATATGTTTAAGTTTTTTTATTACGATTTGGTATTTTCAATTTAATCCTTATTCTTATGATTTCTTGTTTTTTCCCTTTACTATTTTATAAAAATTTTATTTTTTTTAATTTCATTATTTAATCCAAGTTGATAGTGTATTATTTATTTATTTTGGTCCTCATTGATCGGTTTTTTTTATATATATGTTTTCTTATTTACTATCATTGTCTTTTTTTTTTCTTCATATAATTCAAATAAAATCAGGTTTTTTAATTGGTTGGGACTATAACCTGAATTATTAAATTTTTTTTATTATTTCTTTTTACTTTGAGAGGTGGCGGCCCAGCCAATTTGTTAGGGGCATTTTATATATACGCAGATCGATTGTTCGTTATCCTCGTAAATGTGATAATTAAGAATTAGGTTATTGAGAAAGTAGCTGTCGAGAATACGATATTTATATATGGTTAAAAACAAAACTTTATATATTAATATATAAGGCTCATATCACTAAAATTTATAAGAACTAAATAAATTTATTATTTTTTAAAACTCAAAATATTTAATTTGGCAAAATAAAAAAATCTTAGCACATGCATATCATATTAATTACTCCCCATTTTAAACGAGGAGAGATCAGATTATAGATTGTAAAGGAAAATGAGAGTTTAGAACGATATTTTTTCTTTTGTTTTGTTTCTTGAAGACTTAAACCTGGCCTCGTGTAGAGAGAGAGAGAGAGAGAGAGAGAGAGAGGCACCAAATGTCAACTTTTAAAAATATTTAATCTAATTATTTCTAAACCTCACCAAACATAAGTGAAGTAATCTAATGAAGTCTGGTAGAAGAATAATCTGAAAGGTCTTTCTCGAAAAAGAAAAAGAATCTGAAAGGTAGTAGATGCCTTTCTTGATTTGTCATTTTTGGTGCGTGATTTCACGTAAAGAAAAGGAACGTGTGATCGGCATTTTCTCATCGGCCTTACACCCAAACTATTATTATTATTATAAACTAAAGCTTACCAGTAAAATACTTAGCAATTTTTGCTATTTACCCTTTATATTTTATTGTAAATTGTAATAGTGTATTTTTTTAAAAAATTTTATTTTAATTCTTAATTTTCTTTTTTTTGCATGGCTGAGCCATTTTGAGTCCAAATTTAAACCTAATTACATGTTTTTTTAAAAGAAATGATTAAATTAAAAGGACAAGGATTGAAGTGAAAAACACGGGTAACATAGGTGGCGGCTTTGAGATTTTTTTGCAAAGTTCATTTTTGTTCCCCGTCATTTTTAGCTATTAAATGACCGGTCCTTATAATTTTTAAAAAATGAATTTTGATACCAAACTTCATTTTTATTATTTTTAGTCTTTTTTTGGTGGAGAAAGGGGGGTTGCCAGATTCCAGCTTAAAGAGAGAAAGTTACCATTGGTGATGATTTTAGCTATCAAAATGATCAATTTTTATGTCAAATGATTCCATATGATGAGGGGGGATTAAGATTATGTATTTTTTTTTTACCTTGAAAACGATTAGAAAAACATATTTGAACTCGATAAGATTTTTGGTTACGGGTTTTGGGTCAGTTGTTTCGCTCTTTTGGAGCCATGAATTGGATTAACAAGGTTCATAGGATGTTTTCTAGGTGTTTTGAGTCAAAAATTGGTTTAAATAGGTTTTTGGGTGAAAAAATCATGAACTTTGTTTTTCCGGCTACACTACACCATAGTTGGATTCTAGGAGTTTCAAACGACACATCATCTATTTTTTTTTTTTTTACAATTAGGGTGTTGTCTGCCCTATTGAATCAACTTCAATTTCAAACAAATTCCACCCAACTTGATTGCATAACATTATAAAAAGCTTGGTAAGAGTCATATCGAATCTAACAGTTAGGAACTCATTACTTCTTCTATTGTAAGTGATGTCATTATTGGTATTGACAATAGTACTACCATAAAAAAAAAATAGTATTTCAATACTATGAGATATTCTGTCAAATAACACAACAAAATCCAAGCCTAATTTATCAATATCACAAATTAATCAAAGTACATAATTCTAAAAAGTGTGTTCAACAAAACCCTAAACCATAACATAATTGACAACTCAAATTCATTAATTTTCTCCATAGATAACGAACCATCAACTCAATTGATGTACTTTATAGTTCATTATCATAATTTATAACTAATTTGAGAAAATCCTAAATTAACCTAACCATAACCTAATCAACAACTGTCTAAATTCATCAATTTTCTTTATAGATAATAAAAGTATTGACTCAATTGATGCATTTTATAGCTAATTAACATAATTTATATCTAATTCAATAAAATTTCTAATTTAACCTAAAATACCCTAACCCTAACCATAGCATAATTGACAACAACCTAAACTCAGTAATTTTCTTTGTAAATAATGAAGTTATCAACTCACTTTAATATATTATATAGCTAATTGACATAAATTAAATCTAATTCATAAAAATCTTAAATTACGCTAAACAACCCTTACCATAAACCCTACATTAATCAAAATAAAAATACAATTGATAAAGAGGAGGTGTATACCATATCTTTAAATGTTGAAAGTGGGTGGTGTTGGTGATGCTAAATGGTAGCGGCGGCGGCTAAGAATTGAAGAGAGACCCGTAGGTGAGAGGAGAGAAAGAGAAAGGGGTGGTGTCATGGTTCTAGTTTTAGTGTTTTGAGGTGGGGTAGAGAGATGGTGGGTAGTGATAGTAAGGGAAGAGAAGAAGAAGGATAATAAGAAAGGAAGGGAAAGAAAAATGGATTTAGATTTTTTTTTATTAATATAGGTGTCCAGGTCAATTTACGCGCACATCGACTAATTCCACGGGCCCTGAAGTTAACGACCATATAAGCTTCCAGTGACCCTGAAATTTGTGGGACTTGAACTGATGACCTTTAGGGACCAAACTTAGGGTCTGACCTTTTTTTTAGGTGTCCAGGTCAGCTTGCGCGTACCTCAATTATTCCCACGAGCCATGAAGTTAATGACCATGTAAGCCTCCAGTGGCTCTGAGGTTTGTGGGACTCAAATTGATGACCTGTAGGGGGCAAATCTAGAGTTTGACCGGTTGAGCTACAACCCTTAGGGTTAGAAGAATTTTATTTTGATAGGTCGTAGATATGATATAAGACTCCTAAATTGTATACGTCACATACAACTTATCAAATTATAGAATTTTTTTCTAAATACTTTATGGATTATGTTATTTTTTTTATTTTTTACTATGCTATTTTTTTTTAAATCCCAAAACCCCACTACTGCCATTTATATATTGATTATTCTCTAATCCTTTTCTTTTTATTAGAGCATCGAATATTGTGTTCTATATTGGTGGTGCAATTGCGGGTATTGATCCACAAAAGATGCTCGTATTATAATGAGATTTTTCAATCACGTAAATAGAAAATAAATCTTTGGATACAAGTATATGCTTGTTGCTTCGAGACATTATTCTTTATATGATCATGAATAGTACTCCTCTCTTTCGTGTAAATACAGTATTTATGAATATTTTTCATAATGTGTCTTAGATGCATATTGTGATAAAAAAGGGGAGATAGGAAATATAACTTGTAACACAATTAATAATTTCTAGTGTCTTAATCATGAGGGGTGTAGATTAATTGATCAGATTCTAAGTTTGTTTTTTAAAGGTCATCAGTTCGAATCCCACAAACCTTAGGACCACTGGAAGCTTACATGATCGTTAACTTCAGGACCCGTGAGATTAGTCGAGGTGTGTGCAAGCTGTCTCGGACATCTACGTTAATAAAAAAAATTTAATCTCTAGTGTCTCATTTTACATCAATCTCCAACTTTATACTAGTTTCGTTTGTATATTTCTTTAATCATGAATTTTAGTTATAATTAATTAATGGTAACTCATTTGATAGAAGATCTTGTACCATGGAATTATTATCATATGCACAAACACTTGACTTCATGATTATATCTAAAAAATCTTGTTGGATTATTTAAGTTTAGAAAAACAGTTTTCAAAAAGAATAGATAAATAAACACTATTGCCATAGTTTAATTGACAAAAAGGTTTTTATTCTCAATAACCTCTGGAAATGTTTTAACGACTTTTCTCAGTAACTCTCCCAGAATCTCCAGCCGTCTCAAATCCAGTAAACTCCAAACTTTCTCTCTCAACCTTTAAACGCAAATGGACATGCCTCATCATATATATTAAATTAATAATTATAATATGCACAGTATGTTTGCTATTGTTATTCCTATTACTTTTTTTTAAAAAAATTTTTTACTCGGAAATTTATTAAAGTAATATATATTATTTATTTTTTAAAAATAATTTTTGATATGAGTGTATCAAAATGATTTAAAAAAATAAAAAATATTAATTTCAAGTAAAGAAAAAAATAAAAAAAAATTAATTTTTTTAAAAGCGTTTTTGAAAAACAACTAGAAAAAATATTTTTAGACATTTTTAATAGTTTTAATATAATAATATCAAAAATATATATAAAAAATATAAAAATAATATTATTTAATATATTTTCAATTAAAAAACATTTAAAAAACACCATCTACAATGTTATTCTTTACACATCATGGTTCTCTTCTTATACATATTGAGAATTAATTCTAACCGATGCATATTAATATACGTTATCTATTATCTATTAGGTTTTTTAATAAGTATATGTAAATATAAATCATAATTTTAAATTAAATAAAATAAAATGTATTAAAAAATTACCTTGTAGTTTAATCTCTCTTTTTTACTTTATTTTTATTCTTTCAAAAATTACAAATTAATAATTTTTTAAATTTTAATAAAAAAACTAAACTATCTTCGAAATTCACTGTCTTCAAACACCCTTTCTCTCTCTTAAGTTTAAAAATAAAAAACAATAAGTTAAAATACTCACCGTTGCTTCGTTTTACTGTACTGTTGTATCTTCTCTCCATTGCTTTTCCACATGCATGGGCATTAAATTTGTTTATCTGATACCAGTTAAATCTTGATCAGACCTCGTGCACATGAAATCTAGATGGAGATGCTTGCTTTGCATGTTGGGGCCGGCCCTGATCTTATTCCTCCTCGGACATGGCCGGATTGTATTGCAGCACAAACTACGATCTTGGATCATGGTGTTACGATATCACCGGGAGCATTTTTCAGAGACATCTCGTTTAACAAGCAATCATTTTGCATCCTTTGATTCAGATGTTCTCATCATTTCAATTTTTCATTTCTAATTTTCACATAAATGTGCTGAGGAGACGATAACTGTCATTAATTGTTTTATGATCCTTGACATGTTTCCAAGTGTTACAGAAGGGGAAGATCATGTTGCCATTACAAGTGCTATTCAAAGGTAAATTTCATCTTGTCAATTAACCTCCAACAAAACAATTGCTAGTCTTGGTTCTTAGCTCAAATACCCTTTTATTTTCATAGCTAAAACTCTCTTTTCTTTCTCTATCTCCCCCTCTCTCTCTGGGTTTTTTTTTTTGTTTTCTCTTCTTTTTCTTTCTCTATCACTCCCTCTCTCACATGGGTCTTTTTTTCTCTCCATCCCCCCCCCTCCCCCACTTTTTTTTAGGTATTTATAGAGAGGGAAGGACCTCTAGGTGACTTGATCAGTACCTTTGATCCATTAATATAAATCCCAACAAAAAATGTCATTTCCTTAACAAAAACAATTATGGTTGTCTAGCCTCATGTAGATGTCTCTTTGTATGGTTGTTTCAAGAGTTTTCTAGTTATGTTTCTAGTTATGGGTAGGGGTTGTCGGGAAAAAAAAATGTCAAGATAAATGGTGGTGTTTTTTTTTTTTTTTTGACTTTTTGGTAGGCATGGGACAAATCAAATTACATCTAAAGTCAGCCAACAACCATGTGAAAATTATTATCATAACACGAGATGCATAAAATGGCGTTGTTTTGAGTTATTTTATTTGATAAAACAACATTATTTAATCCAAGTGTAAAACGACATCATTACATGTCATCAGGAATTTATTTTTTAATTTGATCCTTTAATTATAGCGTCTTTTTATCATTTTGTTCCTTGGATTTTTATTCTTATCTATTACAGCAAATTGGAACCTTTTTCTTTCATTTCCTTTCAATTTAGTCTTTAATTGCATATTTAGACAACTCTCTCCTTTCTCCGTCTCTTCCAATTCAATCCTTGGTTTTGAAATTTTATACATTTGACCGATTTCAACATTTTTATCTTAATTTTTCTTCATTCTTATCTTTAGTTGTATTGAGAATAACCATTCAATTCTACCATCTTTTCCAATTCAATCTTTGACTTTCTAATTTTCAAAATTTCAACAATTTTATCAATTTTCTTTATAATTTTACCATTAATTGCAATTTTTCCTGATATAAACTTTGTGGATATAAAGACTTATAAACTCATAGTCAAATTAACTATTTTTAAAAAAAGCTAAATTTAGACTTGTAAGTAAACTTAATACAACAATAACCTGTACAGAGATATCGAGACTATAAGTAATCAAACCCCACTTAAAGTCTATGAAGAGACACGAACCAGAAATATGAAAGGTGCCACAAAGATTAGTTAATTCTTTAATAATTCAAGTTAAGCGAAGTGCTTTGAGGAAAAAAAGTATCAGTAAAACCTTACACACAATAATAATTGTTGAAATCAAAATCTTGTCTAAAAAACCCTAATTATAAGCTAACTCAATTTATACTAGATAAAAAAATCATAAACAATACTAAAAAAATAATAAAAAAAGTTTTAAATAAAATAAAATAAAAACTAAATCAACTAGAAAACTATTATATTTCTTATATATTAGCTTCTTAACCTTATCGCAAGACCTTCCTAATTCCAATTGATTTGAGATTTTAACCCAATATAAAACAAGACCTTTGAGATCTTTCGTTAAAATTTTAGCTTGATCCAATAGATACATAAAACAATATGATTGTTAGATTAAAACAATGCATTACAAAAAATAAGCCTTTAACTACCAAAATTAATTAACTTATGAAATAGCCATAAATTAAATTGACTAAAATTTGATCATCACTTATTGAAACTATGTCCTACTTGAAATTCACACCTTAAAATTCACTTTGTCCTAAATACTTTGAATAAACCTATTAAATGGATCTTTAAGTTGTTTTACTCTTGATCTTATAATTGGCCCAACTATAACTTCTAATGGATTTTTTTGTCAAAACTTGAATCGCATCATCCTATCTCTCCTAAAAAAGATTCATTCACGAATTGTCACCTACATCAAATAAAAAGATATTAGAAACATTGAAAGTAGCATTAACACCATACTCATTTGGTAGATCAATTTTATAAGCATCATCATTAATTTTTTTCAAGGATTTGAAATGGACTATCTTCTCTTAGCATCAACTTAGATCTCCTATGTTTAGAAAACTTTTCCTTACACATAATGTACCCAAATCCAATCATCTAGTTCAAAGATAACCCTTTTACTACCCTTATTAGCTTTGAATGCATATTGTTAATTATTTTTCTTTATTCAAATGTTGTACACTTTCATGAAAAGCCTTCATTACCTATGTTTTTCTACTACCATCAAAACTAATATTTTCATCAATAGATAAAGGAAAGAAATCCAAATGAGTCAAATGATTAAAGACAAACAATTTCAAAATAAGAATAATTAGTAATAGAATGCACTTATATTATAGCAAATTCAATAATGACAGACAATATGATAGACAATCTTCTAATTTTTTTTAATTATTTTAGATGATAGCTCTTAATAATGCAGTTAAAGTTTTATTAACTACTTCAGTTTGACTATCTGTTTGTGAATGACAAGTAATAGAAAATAAAAATTTTATTTTTAATTCCCCCCACAAAACCTTCTAAAAATAGCTAATAAATTTGACATCACAGTCAGACACAATGCTCCTAGGTACCCTATGGAGTTGAACTATCACCGTAAAGAATAAATCTATTATATTAGTTGTATCTTCGGTTTTATGACAATGTGAAACGTGCAATCTTAGAAAACCTATTCACAATTACAAAAACAGAATCCCTACCTTTTTTTGACCTATATAAGCCTAGCACAAAATCCATAAATATATCAACCTAAGGTTCTTTAGGCACTAGCAAAGGAGTATATAAACTGTGAGGTAAAAATTTAGACTTAACTTATCTACATGTTATGGTATCACAAATTCTTTGCACGTCTCTTTTCATCTTAGACCAATAAAAATGTTCATGCAAAACATCTAAAGTCTTAACAACCGTAAAATGTCCCATTAATCTATCATCATGAACTTCACGAATAAAACAATTTATGCATAGAACAATTTGACACACAATCTTTTTTCTTTAAATAAATAACCATCAAACCTAAAAAATTTATCAAATGTCAAATTCTCACATGCTTTATATACTTGGTTAAAATCATCGTCATATAATATTTCACATACTCAAATCCTAATAATCTAGCATTTAAAGTTAAAAGAAATACATATCTTCATGATAATGCATCAACCACTATATTTTGCTTACCTTGCTTTTACTTTATCACATATAAAAATCTTTTTTATGAACTCAACCCACTTGACATACCTACTAGGTACCTCATTAGAAAAAATATCCTCATAATCCTACAATAAAGAACACAAACACTAACAATACAATGATTAAGTTTATTAGTATTAAAATATACCTCTTTAAATACAAGTAAAATTATAGGCATGTCAGAAAAATAAACAATCTTAATGTTACTTCCTTTTGCATAAAAACTATGTTTTTTTTTATCCACATACTCTTCTTTTCTCAACTTCCTTTCTTCTTTCCTATTTTCTTCTCTCCTCTCTCGGTCAAATCCTTATTAATTCCAATTTTGGCCAAATCTAACCTTCTTTTCTCTTGGCTCACTTTATTCACTCTCCCCATTCACATGGTTGATCTTTTTCTTCAGCTTCACTTTCTCCTTTCAACTTCAATTGGTCTTCATACACTTGTCTAAGAGACTATGGTACAAGTGTGAATATCTTCTCATTCTTCTCAAAAGAATACTTATTCTTAAGCCCATCATGTTTTTTTTAATCAAATTATTAAGGTATCCCTAGCAATAAATAAATAGTATGCATAGACACAATGCCACACGAAACTTCATCATTATATTTTCTAACTAAAAAAGGAACCAAAATTTGTTTATTAACTCTTACTTCTCCACAATCATTTAACCATTGAAATCTATAAGGCTTTTCATGTTTAAAAGTATTAAAATTCAATTTTTTAACAAATATAGTACTAGCAACATTAGCACAAATCCCCCTATTAATAATCATACTACATACCTTATTATTTATATGGCATCTAGTATGGAATATGTTTTTTATTTGTTTCTCTACACCATCCTCCTTAATATGAATATTAAGTGGTCTCCTAATCACCAAAGCATCTCAATCAACTAGATACTCAACATCACTACAGTTCCTAAGTGGTGACATCCTATCCCCCACTTTCTGATTCAATCTTTCCATACTTCCTCATAACTATAATTCTTTTGTTTGGATATTGAAAGCTATATGTCCTCTCTAAACACCTGAAACACTTAATATCACGATTATGATTAGATGGGGTCTTGGCTTTACCTTTTGTTTTAGTGGCCAAATCTTTTCTCTAAGCTTTAGATGATCATTGTTGCCCACAATATTCGGCTTTGATATGGTAGTCCCCCCCCCTATATTTCAGTCTTTAAGCTGAAAAGGAACTTGAATTACTTCCATGAAATGTTCTCTTCAACTGCCTCTCTATCTTGGTAGTTATATAAACCATAGCTTCAAGCTCAACATAGTGATTGGATTATATGCTTTTTTTTTAGAGGAAATGAAATATTCAAATGATTTTTCATTGAATGACTATACATCAATTTATTGTGATGTAAATAGCAGTAAGAAAGCTAAATGAAAAAATGTCGGTTCAGTTTAATGTTTTGTAACGTAGAGTTAGAATACAGGTGTGAGCTAAGTAAATCTTGGTCCTCTTGAAAATACCAGTGTAAGTGAAGACTTTTCTAAATGATACAGGAAAAAAACACCTATAATTGGAGTCATAGTGACAATAGTAATGTTAATCATCTAGTCAGTGTTAGGGACATTTGGAATTTAAATGTGGATGACACATTTTTAGTTTTAGGTAGGGATAATAAAAAAAAAATGGTAATTCCATATATTTTGATATTGAAAATCAAGTTTTTGGGATTGACAATAATCATTCTTTTTTTTTTATTGAATTAGAAAAAGAATTTTCTAGTTATTTAAATAAAGGGTCTAGAAGTGATGATTCCCACTATAATTATTCTAATTCTATGTATGATACTAGTATAGCTAGAATAATTACATCAATAGCTACATTGACAATTGATGCGATCTTGACCACAAAATCAAATGATCTATTAAAAATGTTCATTAGGTCTATTCTAAAGCCTAAAATGAAGTGGATCCAAGAGGAGTTCAATGAGCTAAATCAAGAGGCAATTTTCATAATTACCATCATAATTACCATCCATTTAAAATTTTCATTACATTTAATTAAGAGGATCCATAAAATAATCAACCGAGAAAACAAACTCTGAAGTTCTATGCTAATATTTTGAAAAATCTCTCCTTAAATGATATGTAATAAAGAGAATACATAAAACACATAAAAACACCAAATGCATAATCATATAAAAGCATAACTGTGAACAATACAGAGTGGATTAATTAAGATTGATATTATTGTTATGGTTTGTACATTTTATCACAATAAAGGAAAACACCAATATCTATGGTTGAACAAGCAACTGAAATTAATCAAGTAGATGTGAATAAAATAAGACAATAAGAACATGATAAGTAAAATGCAACCAATAACAACAACCAGATGAAAAAAAAGCCTAAATGTAGACAACAACTCAAGAACTAATAACAATGGGAGCAGAGAGGGCAAATAAAGACTAACAAACCTAGGAAAAGCAACCCAGGAATGGTCCTCAAGCCCCAACAATGACCCTTTAGCAGAAACATACAGAGGCAATGGATCCTCTAAAGAACAGAGAAGCAGAACTGAAAACCCCAACACATAAACAATAAACATTGGAGGAAAGACTATTAAGAACCACAGGGATAACAGAAGAGAAAACATGAAATGAAAGGAAAGTACTTTGTAGGAAAAGCACACTAGCAGAAACCAAATGAGAAAAACCAATGAATGTACATGAAAAAAAAAACTAAAAGAAAAAAGAAACCTATGCTTGGAAAAGAAGGTGAAAGAAAAAGCCCAGACAATCTCTCAAAGTCCCTAACCCAATGCAAAGCCTCTTTCCTTGTCTCTACAACTTAAGCTCCTCTTCCGTGGCAATTTTAACTAAAAATCTTTACTGGCATTCACATGGAAAAAAAAATTCAAAACACACAGTGGTTAAACCAACGCTCTCAGTAGCTTTTGCTAGCTCTTCCTTCTCCCATTCTTTTATTTTTTTTCAATCAAAACCCTATGTATAAACAAATAAAACACAACAACAACATCAATCAATCATCTTCACCAACATAAGAAAAGGAAAAAAAATGCTAGCTTCTCTCCGTACTGGTCTTTTTGGCAAAAAAACCCACAGTCCTTCACTTAAATGTAGTCAAAAGAATCTAAAAGAACTAACTTGATAAAAATATACCTTCCCTCTAATAAGTAGAACAAAGTACTAAAATTCTAGCAGCAGCAGCAAGCATTCCAAGTCTTTGATTAATCCTTTATTGTAAAAAAATCAAACAGCTCACCTATTTCAACGTCTTCAACCATATAAGTTGTTCACGCACATACATTAACAACAAAAAGAAAGTTTAACTAAGACAATAGTGACTAAATTAGCTGCAAGAAGCCTATAACAATCATCGCAATCATCATGGAAATTGAAATAACAGAACATACTTTCTAAGAGCTTAATGGTGCAGAGTAAGACCCAAGACAACAACATCAACCATACATTAAACAAAATATAAAATAGTTAGGAATAAGTAGTAACAAACATAAAACAAAAAAACATAAAATTGCATAGGCAAGATACATCAAAGACCCTTTCACAAATTTTGTTTAAAGTTGGCAACTTTAACAGTTATCCTCAAGACCCAGATCAAAGTATTTAAAAGCTCATAAACTTAAATGAGTCAAACAAATAACTAACAAAGAAAGCCCAAAACATATAAACATAGAAGCACCAAGACAAACTTACACAGCAGCAGTGAAAGCTATTTTTTTCTGTAATTCTCTTTATGCACTCCAGTTCAATAATCCAATCTCCAACAGCCCTTAAAAACCACATCCCAGTAAGAAGATTGGTGGGGACACCAAACCCAAAATATTATTTATGCACGCGTATGATTATAGATGATGGAGGATTGCCCAAACAATTGAGAGATTGGGCTTTAACTTATATTTTTTTTGTTTTAATTTATATGAACTTTTAGTTAAGGTTTATTAATTTGGCTTTATTTGTTGGGTTTGATTTAATTATTGTTGGGCATTTTATTTAGTGGGCCATAAGTTCAATCGCCTGTTCTAGTTAGGGTTTTAGTATCAATACCCTACTTTTCTAAATGTTAAGCAGTTTTGATGATTAATGAAGATATTACAGACTTTGCATATCTCCAATCCCTTTCTTCTCTTCCTTAGCTTCTTTCTTTCTCTAAAGCTTTTTTCTTTTCTTGCTTTACTTTTTATTATTTATTGTCTCGCATCAAATTTGGTATCAGAGCCAGGGTTTTAATTGTTTTTACAATTAAACGATCCACAATGTTTATGCTAAACCCTAGATCCGGTTTGATCTAAAAAAAATTTTGAAACTTGTTCACTGTTAAAAAAAAACCTACTGTTCTGATTGAAAAAAAAAGAAAAAAAAGAGGGAAACACCGTTCATCTTGTCCATAGCAAACAGCCGCCGAAATCAAAAGTGTCATTGTTCATCATAAAAAAAAGCTCACTGTTCAGCGTTCACTCTTCATCAACGCTGATCGGAAACTCTGCCTCATCGCTGGTCACACCAAGACCCACAATGACAGATTCTCCTATAGAAGGCCACTCCCTACGCCACCGAAAAATTACACCAATTCGTCTTCAGCGGCGCCTCCATGGACCACAGCAGACCTGCAGTTTTGGCAGCCAAACCAGCAGCACAAAACCATCAGCCACAGCCACCCACAAACCTATCACCGCCAGTACCGACTAGTGGTTCCTCCCAGCAAAGGCAGCGCCTCAGCTAGTGTCATCCTCTTCAGCTGCCACCGTCCACAACGTCATCGCCCTCAACCATTAGCAATAGACAGAGCAGTAGAACCGTTCGGTAGCAACCACTACCTTCAACAGATTGTAGTTGTCCTCGCTTCCAACAGTTACGCCCAGCCGGCAACAACAACAAACAAAAAATCACAGAAGACAAAGGAAACTTGGCAAAGCAATTGCAGCACAGTAGAAGAAATTTGAGGCGAAATTAATTAACCCTGCCATGTCATCCGCCACGTCAACTCTCTGGATCCACGTCAGCACCCCAAAGCCACATCATGCCAATCAGCCACGCCACTGGATGCCACGTCAGCTGGCATCACCATGTCATCGCCTATTGCCACATCAGCTGACACGTAATTTGAGGTCCATCATGATCAATTCCACAGTTTAAATCTTGGTCGGTAAATTACTCTACTTTTCAGTTTGTTGATTTTACCTCTTTGGTATTGTACTTGGTATTCAAAATTATCATTGCTATTACTTTTGTGCCAAAAACATCATAAAAAAATATTACCTAACATTTTTAATTGTTAATTTTTGTTCATCAACCTCTTTCATCAGTGATAACTAATATCTTATTCTATTTGATAATTATGAGTTCTTGCTTGTGACATTGTGTTTGATTAATAATTTATACTTAAGAATCTAGTATTACATGCTTACAATTTTATTAGTGTAATTTGTTCTTGATTAATCTCCACATTTAAGAAAAAAAAGTAAAAAAAAAGATTAAAAAAATTAGCTTTATTTTTGTATTGTGATTTTACATGCAAGAACCATTTGTGATCTCATTTCCATTTATAAGTTAGTGTTGCATGCATTTGTGTCATGATTATCTAGTGTCCAAGCTTAAGTTTACACTTACTGTAGACTCAACCTTTAGTGATACTCTCAACGACCATTTAAAGGGAACTGCAAACTTAGATGATCAACATGTTTAGAATAATTGAGCCCCAAGAGAGTTTTCAAATAAGACACTCAAAGACCAATACATATCACAAGAATAATCATTATGGACAAGTTCACTCTGAGCGCCACCAATATGACTATCATTTATGTTACTCTAAACATGATGACTTTGATGAGCGAGTCTTGAGTCCTAACAAAATAGAAGCCCCCACTTTTGATGGTCATCATGACCCTTGGATATTTGATATGTGGATTCATGATATGGATAGATTCTTTGAGTGGCATAACTTGTCTGATAATAGGAAAGTTAGATTCACTAAGATGAAACTTATTGATGAAGCCAAAATTTATTGGAGAGATGTTGAGGATTATTTAGAGATGAGAGGTAAACCTCCTATAACTAATTGGATCAAAATGAAACAAAAACTATATGAAAAGTACCTACCCCAGTCTTATAGGAATAAATTCTTAGACCAATGAAACAATCTAAGATAAGGGAATAAGTCTATCAATGAGTATATAACGTAGTTAACGATTACATTATTAGATGTGCCATAAGAGAGAATGAAGCCATGACTTTGCGTAGATTTTGTAAAGGCTTAAATGATGATTTTAGAAGAGAAGTTGTATTTCAAGGTGTATCTACCCTTAACCAAGCTTATACCTTAGTTCAAAATTACAAGTTGGTCATGAAGAATCAGTGGATGAATCATTAGGGCTCTTATAGTATCCCTACCAGGTCCCAATTCAGAAGTAGTGATTCTTTGTTAGGTGCTCCACCCCACAGACCTAATCCCAGTAGCACCCAACTTTGTAAGAAAGATAAAGGCAAACGAGTTGTCAATGAAGTGTCTAAGGTGAGTTCAAAGGATAAGTGTAGTAATTGTTTAGGTTTTGGTCATATTTCTTTAGATTGCACCTCTAAACCCTTAGTCATCCAAAAACATAAGAATATAGATAAAGAGGAATATTGTAGTGTTGAAGTGTATGAGCCTAATCTTGAGGATTTTAGTGACCTAGATGACAAGGATATGCAAGAAGAAGGACCTAACACAATGAGTCCACATAAGTTTGAGAATAAGGTTAAGAAAGAGTCTGATATGTCTGCTTTAATGGTAGAGGAAGTTTTAGGGAACTCTTCAGTGGAATCGCCTATAAAGATAAGTATGGTCTTAGAAGAGTTTCATGATATTAGTCCTCCTAAATTACCTGATTCATAAGTTTAGAGCAACATGTTGAACTTCTGACCCCTTACCTCATGCACATGATGAGGAAGATGAAGATAATCCTAGTTTACTTGATTGTGTCCATACCATATCTATACAGGTTTCAAACAATGTTTGTCTCATTCCACACCCTCAATCATTTAGTGTTCATAGTTACAAATATTAGAAGCCTATAGAACACCTTCATATATCTCCTCACGATAGGATGTCTAAGTCAGCTGAGTCATTACCATGTAGGGTTCATAATCTGTATATTGAGATCATGAAACAAATTCAAGCAAGTAATGAACAATACAAATTTTGAGCTGATTTACTTAAGTATCATGATGCATTTAATGTTGGAGATTATTTCATGATACAGATTAGACCTGAACGGTGTTCTTTGGAAACCGATCATAAATTGCAAGTAAGTAGTGCTAGACCATTTAAAGTTTTGCAAATGATTAAATCAAATAAATATGTCATTAAATTCCCATTAAACTTTGATATTAGCTCTACTTTTAACATGAAAGACCTCAGTATTTATAAAATACAACCTATCCCTGATGCTTCTTTTGATACCCCTACCTCATTATCCATATCTTTAGCACAAAAGGAACATATTAATGCTGCTTTGAATGCACAAGTTGTTTTTACCAGGGATGGTGAACTTCAGCAAATCCCGGTATATGGGCTCGACGACCAGATTCAAACTATACTTGGATTATTAGAAAGACATCACAACAACTTGATCCTTATATTTGAGAGCGTTATCGGAGTTGCCTTAACCTACACTTGACGGGGTCGAGTTCTTCCAACCCTTGGAGAATTGGTGGGGACACTGAACCTGAAATATTATTAATGCACGCATATGATCAAAGACGATGGAGGATAGTCCAAACAATTGAGAGATTAGGCTTCAACTTATGTTTTTTATTTTAATTTATATGAACTTTTAGTTGAGGTTTATTAATTTGACTTTATTTGTTGGGTTTGATTTAATTATTATTGGGTATTTTATTTAATGGGCCATAAACCCAATTACTTGTTCTATTTAGGGTTTTAATATTAATACCCTACTTTTCTAAATGTTAAGCAATTTTTTATGATTAATAAAAATATTACAGATCTTGTATATTTCCAATTCCTTTTTTTCTTTTCTTTTTTTTCTAAAGCTTTTTATTTTTATTTTTTTATTATTTATTATCTGGCATCAAAGATTTGAGTTGTATAAAAAAAAAATAAGAAGAAGAAAAAAAATAAAAGCACAGCTCAAAACCTAAGGAAAAAAAAAATTAAACTGAAGTGTAAAAATCTTAAGTTAAAGAGAAAATTAAAGAGCCACAATCAAAAGTCGAGCACCACTGCAATGTTGGAGTTAAATAAAAAAAACCAGTAAAAAAAAAGAAAAGATTAATTGATGATTGGGGTCTAGTTCAGCGTTGTCAAGTAGAAGTGTTGTTGGTGCCCAGGCGGCGTGTCAGGATCTTCAAAGAGAGAGAACAAGGGTTGTGTGCCTGGTTGGTGGTATGATGTAGATGGTGGGAGGGTGGTTCTATTGGCCAGAATCCTCTTCTTATTCGCTGCGATCTCCTTCGTCTCCCTCTCCTCAGTCTTTTAGCCTCCTCCATTTCTCTTCTTGCAGTGGCGTGTTCCTCTAAGAGAAAGAACATGGGTTGCGTGGTTGACAGGGTGACTCTGTTGGCTCGTGAACCCTTTTCAGTGGCGTGTTCCTCTAAGATAGAGAACATGGGTTGCGTGGTTGACAGGGTGACTCTGTTGGCTCGTGAACCCTTTTCTTATTCGCTGCCATCTCCTTTGTTTCTCCTCTCCTCGGTCTTTTTGCCTCCTTCGTTTCTCCTCCTGCAAGCCCTTTTGGTTTAGAGAAAGCTGTGGCATAATATAAGAAAAATAAATAAAAATAAATAAACTGCATAAAAACCCCAAAATAAACTTCCAGAATAACCAAGCCTTCCAAATTAATAAGCCTAAAATCGTTATAATCCACAGTAAAAATAGTGTAGAACCACAACGCCCACATAGTTTTTTTTTTTTTTAACTAAAAAATGAAAATAAATAGAAACATTCTTTATTTAAGGGCAGGGGTTTGAAGGTTAAAAAATAAGGGGGAAAAAAGTACTAAAGCGCAATAAACCCAGCCCATCCATCGCTTACCTTCTTACGTTTTTCTCCTTCTTTGTCATTCTTTTTGGAAAATTAAAAAGAAATAATAGAAAGAGAAGCCATTGATGACGTTTGTTAAAGCTTCAAGCAGCAATGGACCGACACCATAACGAACCCAATCACGAGGATGAACCTAACAACGCTAAATTCACTCGACCTCTCTCTGGAGATGGAGCTAGCACTGGGTAATCTGTGCTTTTTTTCCCATAGAAAATAATCTGTATATGTTTAACTTTTAGCTTGATAACACTGTAATTGAGGCCTCTATTTAGTTGGGCATATGTGGGATTTGAAAGTAAATAAATTTCTTTTATAATTTCTCTCTGTCTTTCACAGGAACCAAACAGGGAATTAAAGTGTGTTTTTTGTATAAAAAAAATTAGTTCAATTGCTCTTAAGTGGTGTTGGGTTCTTTTATTAATTGCTTGCTTGAATTTCATAGAGGAGAGAGCCCCTTATATTATATATATAATGAATGGCATACTAGTAGGATTTGGCTTGGCTTGGCTTGGCTTGGCTTGGGTTAATAATTAAACCCTTTTGTTATAGTAATCTTCTTATTATAAAATGATAATAAAAAAGAAAAAGAAAAAGATCCATTCTGGTAGTCATAGGAATGTGCTTATATGTTCTTTGAGATGGTATATATGAACCTCTTGGAAAAGATTTAGCAGTGAAGTTTGATTGGATTTTACTCTTTAACATGTGTTGCAGAAAGATTTTCATTGGAGGTTTAGCAAGAGAGAGACAACTACTGGTTAGTTTCTTCGTCATGTTCCAATTCACTAATGGAGTCCTTTTTTTTTCTTTCTAACAAAAAGAGTGTTTATTCTTTTGGCTATATGTGTTTATGCAGCACAATTCATCAAGCATTTTGGTGAATATGGTGAAATTTCAGATTCTGTGATAATGAAGGACAGGAAAACAGGGCAGCCTCGTGGATTTGGCTTTTGTGACCTATTCAGATCCATCTGCTGTTGATCAAGTCATTCAAGATACTCATACTATCAATGGCAAACAAGTAGGATTTTGCTGTTGGATTTAAAAACTGAACATCATCCTTTTCTCTTCTTCTTTTTTCCCCCCCAAAAAATCCTTTAAATTTAACTTGTTAACTTGGTTGGATTTGTTGATCTTTGTTGTGGTTTTCGGATTCTATAGGTTGAAATCAAGGGAACAATACCAAAGGGAGCTGTTGGGTCTAAGGATTTTAAAACCAAGAGGATATTTGTAGGTGGAATACCTGCGGTGGTGACTGAAGGTAATTTAAGCAGGTGGGCATGGTTACCTTCCATTACTGTGTGCATTGTTTTGACTGTTTGGGCATTTGATTTATCTATTGTAATGGACAGATGAGTTCAAGGAATTCTTTAAGGTTACAGAACATCAGATCATGCGGGACCACCCGGTAATTATTACAATTACTCGAGGACATGGTATAGCAAGTAGTTCATGATGTGTTAGTGATGCTCCTATTCTGTGTATTTGTCCCAACAACATGAACAGCAAACTTTGAAGAATGTCCAAATCTCAGTATACATGATGGTTAATGTAATCATTACCTGTTATTTTTCTCAAGAATCGTAAGTGGTATTTACAGAGAATTTTAACCAAATTTTCTGTTCAACCAAAACCATATAGAAGCCCTATTTGAAGAAAGAGTCAGTGGTGGTCTTCTACTCGTACATTGTCATTTACACTTGGCCAATTACATTAAATTTTAAAACGTTTGACCATTGGCAAATTTCTAGTCACATATCATTGATTAAAAATTGCTTTGTAGAAGTTTATTTCAGGTTCTCAAACGTTATTCTTGAAGAAAGGATGCAACCATTAAGAGTTGAGGGAGAGGACTTAAAAGGGGCATTTGTGGTTGCGTTTTACTTGTTCAGTTCGAACTTCAGTCAGGAAAACCAGCAGAAGCCATGCTAGCATGGACACGTGGGATCATTATTTCTTACCATTAGTTGATGCACCATGTGTGCATTTGAATTTACTCAATGGAAAGTTAGAAAGCCTTCTGCATCCATGTGCACATAGGATGTAATATTTAGAATACCATCTAGAACTCTTCTGTAGATCCAATGGCTTCTTGTAGTCCAGAAGTTTTTGGGCCTCACGATATGCAATGATGAAGATTTGGAAGCCTCGTTCAAGGCAGGAGCCATCAACAACATCAGTCCAAACTCGGCAGCCAACAGCATCTGAAGCCTCGAGCAGGAGGAAAGGGATGTTTTGGGAGTTGAGCCTGGTTGCGGCAGCTAGACCTGCAAGGCCTGCTCCGGTAACAATGACTCCAGTTTTTTTGGTCGTGTCGATGCATTGGGCTATGAGTCTGAAAGGGAGGTGTTTTTTAGAGGATGAGTAAGGGAGAGAAGGGGCAAGAGTGAGTGTAGTGATTGAATAAGGCTATATTGCAATTGCTATTTCTCTTTCGGTTTCTCTTCCACAAATAGTTTATCCAGTTCGAGTTTTTTTTTTTTTTTACCTGGTACGATCCTGATCACGTTAAATTAAATTTAACTAATGCGTTTGCGGGGAAACTGTTTTGCCCGTCATTTAACAATAGCCAAGTATAATAGAGTATGTTTGTTTATTTTCCATGTTATTGCTGCGGTTTGAACTAAAAAATTTTGAAATAAAAAAAATAATATTTGGATTATAGAAATATTTTAACATTTTCATTAAATATGATTGTTAACTCTCCTGTTTCTTCTTATAAATGGATAACTCACAATATTTAAAGGATGAAGCGTATTTTATTTAGTCACTAATAGCTCTATATATAAGCCTTTACAGAGGAAAAACAAAAAAACAAACTTCACATTATTACTTTCTAAAAACATGGTGAGAAATCTAAATCAATTCAAATAATATTCTGCATTAACAACTTACCCCAACGATCAAGGGATTATTAACTGAAAAACATTAAAATTTAATGCATGCTTCAACATATCATCCTTTAAACTGAATTGCAGAACTGCAATCAGTTTACTAACTTCAAACACATACCAAGCCTTTCACGCAGCTTTAAGAACGCTTCCAATTTGAGAGGCTGTCATTATATCAGAAAGTTGTTCTTGTGTGCTGCAGTGCACTAGTTTCACAGTTCTCTCTTTTGTCAAGTCACGTAAAAAATGAAACTTTACATCTATATGTTTGCTCCTCACATGCATGACTGGGTTTTTCGACAGTTTTATGGACGAATTATTATCACAGAAAATGGTTGTGCATTTACTTTGAATATGTCCCAGCTTTTCAAGAACTCGTCTCAACCAAACTCCCTGGCATACACAGTATGCTACTGCAATGAATTCAGCCTCTGTAGTGGACAAGGTCACAAGTGGTTGCTTCTTTGAAGACCAAGAAACTGCTCCAGTTCCAAGCATGAAGGTGTGTCCAGAAGTGCTTTTCCTATCATCAATGTCTCCTGCATAATCACTGTCAGCAAACCCCACCAATTCTTCTTCTCGTGGCTCTTTTAAAAGCAATCCCCAGCTCAACCGTTCCTTTAAAATATCTTAGAATTCTCTTCGCGGCTTGCAAATATAATTTAATAAACCTCTCCATATATCTACTAATTAAGCAAATAGAATACATCAAGTCTGCCCTAGTAGCAGTTAGATACATAAGGCTGCCTATCATTTGCTTGAACATTGTTGTATCTACAGCAGCTCCTCCCTTATTCTTTGATAATATAGAACCTGGAACGATTGGATTCTTCACTGAGTTGCTATTCAGCAACCCAAATCTCTCCAACACTTCATGAGCATATGTCTTTTGACTGATAAATATTCCATGATGATCCTGTATGACTTTTACACCAAGGAAATACTTCATTTTACCAAGATCAGACATGGCAAATTCCTTTTTCATTGATTCCTTAAATCTCTCAAACATATCCTCATTGTTTCAAGTAAAACTCAAATCATCTACGTAAAGGCTTACAATGAAAATCTTAACTCCATCTTCAGTTTTCACAAACAGTGTGTGTTCACAGTAGCATTTCTCAAAACCCTCTTTAATGAAGTACCCTTCAATTCTGCTATACCAAACTCGGGGAGCTTGCTTGAGTTCATACAAAGCTCTTCTAAGTTTATAAACCTTATGTTCTTCTCCCCTTTTTGTGAACCCTTGTGGTTGATCAACAAATACATCTTCATTTAATTCTCTATACAAGAACATACTTTTCACGTCCAATTGATACACACACTAACCCTTTTGTACTGCAAGAGCAAGAACCACTCTAATAGTATCCTATCTAGCCACCGGAGCAAACACCTCATTGTAATCAATACCATGCTGTTGTGAGTAACCCTTTGCTACGAGACGAGCCTTACACTTGTCAACCTCACCCTTCTCGTTAAGCTTGGTCTTATACACCCATTTCACTCCTATTTTCTTTGCTCCTTCTGGTAATGTTGTTAACTCCCAGGTCTCATTCTCTTCGATAGCTTTGATCTTTAATTTCATTATTTCTCTTCACTTCAAACTCTTGACAGCATCTTCGAAGCATGCAGGGTTTTCTGAAGCAGTGAACATCACCAAATTTTCAATCTCATCTTCTTCTAATAAACCTTCACCTGACACATAAAGGCATAACCAAACATGTAAATAAAGGCATAACCAAACATATAAAGGTACGCAATTTTCAGATCAATAAACTTCTTTGCAGCAACATAAATTTTCCAAATCAGAATTTTCCTAGTTTTATTTAAGATTTCTTAAGGGTGACAAATCTGATTCTAGCATATTTAGCATCATAATTTTTGGATTTTTATTATTTTCTTCTTAGTTTTTTGGGTTATTATTACTTATTTGGGTCAATTGTAAGTGGACTTCATATAAATCCACCTAAGAGGGGGTCCATTAGGATTTCTTTAAGTCTAGAGCCAGTATAAATAAAGACATAACCAAACATGTAATGGTACGCAATTTTCATTTCAATAAACTTCTTTGCAGCAACACAAATTTTCCAAATAAGAATTTTCCTAGTTTTATTTAAGACTTCTTAAGGGTGACAAATCTGATTCTAGCATATTTAGCATCATAATTTTTGGATTTTTATTATTTTCTTCTTAGTTTTTTGGGTTTTTATTACTTATTTTGGTCAATTGTAAGTGGGCTTCATATAAGTCCACCTAAGGGGGGGTCCATTAGGGTTTCTTTAAGTCTAGAGTCAGTATAAATAAAGGCATAACCAAACATGTAAGGGTACGCAATTTTCAGATCAATAAACTTCTTTGCTGCACTTATTGTATGTTGGTGGGATAATCTCCCTTCCTTGGTTCTCTAAAGAACTGAAAATGACTTATTGAAGAACAACTTTATTCATGGCATCATCCTTATACTTCTCATTCGCGAATCAATATTTGTTGGGTAGGGGTCTCCGTTTTCAGTAATGTTGGTGCCTAAATACAAGTTATCTTTGTGTTACACTCTTATCAAACCTGATTAACGTGGTTTTCCGGGAATTGGTGTCTTTGCGTGTGGGTTGTGTGACCACGTGATCACGAGATTTGCATCATTAGCTATCAGTGCTTGGCTTCATTAATCAAGTTATATCCTTCTGAAATTTTTGTTTCGTGTTGATTCCGTAAAAAATTCCTTAGTATCCAATTTCTTCTCCTTGAATTTGCGGCATATAAAAAAATAAATTGTTATTTCATTATGTTATTGTTCAAAATATATCAGTAGCATAAAAAAAAAGATAAAAGATAAAAGCAAAAAAAAAATCATTCAAAAAGACGTTTATTGGATTCTGCCATAGAAAACTAAACAAGATCAAATTAGATCAAATCAACTTGGAATTAGCTCAAATTTCATACTCTAATTACTGGGGTCCTAATCACACCACATATCAAATTTGGGGTTAATTGGATATCATTTGCTTTGGGTTTCAAATTCGGGTCTAATTAGGTCTGATTCATAACGTTTTTGCGTCAGTATATCAAACCTTATTGTAAATTTCTCAAACTTTATATTTTGTCTATTTGGGTTGATATCACACTATATCTGAAATTTTAACTCAATTGGATATCATTTACTATAGGTTCCAGATTCGGACTTAACTCGTTGTAAACGAGTCTGTTTTGCGTCAACTTTTGAAATTCACTTGCTTTCTATTGTTTTTGTTTATTGCAGTTTATTTTCATCATATCCAAAATATTTGGGTGTTGTTTTAACATTTTGCATATTTTTTGTTTTTGTTTTTATTCAAGTCTTTAGTTTCGTTCATATTTCGGATAGACTCGCTTGCTACTCGCGAGACTATCATCGCAATTTCATTTTGCTTATTTTCTAGTTTTTATTGCTTCTTGAGTCATATATATATATATTTGGATTGCGCTGCCAAGTTGTTTCTATTTGGTGTTGGTTTCAGTTTCGCAAGAATCGCAAGAAGGTGAGACGAGAGGTGTGAGCGTGTGAGGATATTAAGAGTGTTTGAGCGAAACACGAGTGACATGAGATAATTTTTTTTTACCACTAACCTATTTTTGCAGGTACTATCATGTCAGATCAAAACAACCCACCACCTCATCCCGAGGGAGAACTTACGTTCCAAATGCAAGCCATGACGTAAATGATAGAGAGGATGAATTTTGTGATTGGAAATGTGTGTGACAGACTTGATAGGATGGAGAAATGTGGTAACAAGGCTGGTGCAAGCACCCAAAATGTAAGGAAGCTTGGGGCTGAACCGAAAGCAAACAATGGCAGTAGGGCCGAAAGGCCAAAGTGGGCTGATTATGAGGATTTTGAGGAGGCCGTTGATGATATTGGTGATGGTGGTTTTGAGGATGAGGCCATAGGCCATCGGGAAGGTTTTCGGCAGCCTAGAAACCAAAGGGATTATGGGAATAGAATTAGGGGCCAATTCGGCCAAAGGGAAAATTTCCATAGTGTTGGGGGACATGCTGATTTAGATGGTGATTTGGATGCTATCAAACTAAAAATACCTTCTTTTCAAGGTAAAAACGATCCCAAGGCATATTTGGAGTGGGAGAAAAAGGTGGATTGGATTTTTTATTGCCATAACTATTCGAAGACGAAGAAAGCGAAATTAATAGTCATCGAATTCACGGATTATGCACTGATTTGGTGGGATCAAAATGTTATTAGTAGAAGAAGGAGTGGAGAGAGGCCGGTAGCGTCATGAGAGGAGATGAAAGTGTTGATGAGAAGGCGATTTGTGCCTAACCACTATTATAAAGATTTGTATCTGAAATTACAGGGTTTGAATCAGGGTTCTGGTCCGCGGATGAGTATTTCAAGGAGATGAAGATTGCCATGATTCGGGCCAATGTGATTGAGGTTCGGGAATCTACTATGGCTAGATTTCTAAATGGGCTAAATAGGGACATTGCGAATGTTGTAGAAATACAACATTGTATGGAATTGGAGGACATGGTCCATATGGCAATGAAGGTGGAGAAGCAAATGAAAAGAAGGGGCAGTACATGTTTTCAGACCAATTTGGCTTCATCTTCCTCAACATGGAGGTCGAATTTGAAGAGAGAAGGGGTTGTCCAACCAAAGTCTTATGCAAAGGCTGAACCATCTAAGGCCAAAAAGGATACTCATATGGATGGAAAAGGTAAATCTGAATCTCAACCTACTCGTGATAGAGATTTTAAATGATTTAAGTGTTTAGGAAAGGGGCACATTACATCTCAGTGTCCAAACCGAAGAGTTATGCTTACAAGAGACAATGTGGAGGTTGAATCTGAAAGTGACAAATCTAAAAGTGAAGAAATGCCACCTTTGATGGATTGTACTGATGAGGAGATTGCATATCATGTTGAGGGGGGACGTCTTGGTTATAAGGCGTGCGTTGAACATGCAAATCAAAGAAGATAATGTAGATCAGCAACGGGAAAATATATTTCACATTCGATGTCACATCCAAAACAAGGTATGTAGCATGATAATTGATAGAGGTAGTTGTGCTAATGTTGCTAGTGATACTCTTGTGAAGAAATTAAATCTGAGTTGTATTAAGCATCATAGGCCTTATAGATTACAATGGTTGAATGAATGTGGTGAAGTGAGGGTTACTAAGCAAGTTTTGATTGCGTTTGCTATTGGGAAGTATTCCGATGAGATTTTATGTGATGTAGTCCCAATGCATGCTAGTCACTTACTTTTGAGGTGTCCATGGCAGTTTGATCAGAAAGCGATTTATGATGAGTTTAGAAATAGGTTCACTATTGTAAAGGATGGTAAAACCATCACTCTTGTACCTTTTTCTCCAAAACAAGTGTATGATGATCAAATGAAATTAAAAAAGGAATGTGAGGATGGGAAGAGTGAAAATTCACGTGAGGATAATGGTGAGAGAAAACCATCAGATTCGACTAAACCTAAATTATTAATTAAACCGGTTAAGAGTGGAGGTAAAAACCGAGGAGTGAAGTAAGCTTGTGTGATGATAATAGTGTGGAAAAATTAAAGAAACAACCTAATTTTTATGTAAAAGGATCTCAAATCAGATCTGTATTTTTCACTAATAAGCCAATGATCTTACTTGTGTATAAAGAGGCTTATTTTAACACTAACGATCTTGATTCTACTATTCCTAGTGTGGCTGTTTCTTTGATGCAGGAGTTTGATGATGTATTCCCTGAAGACATCTATAATGGATTACCACCATTAAGGGGGATTGAACATCAAATTGATCTTGTGCCCGGAGCTTCAATTCCTAACCGTCCAGCCTATAGAAGCAACCTCGAGGAGACGAAGGAGTTTCAAAGGCAAGTAGACGAGTTGTTGATGATGAAGGGGTACATTCATGAGAGTATGAGTCCTTGTGTTGTGCCAGTGCTACTTGTGCCTAAAAAGGATGGAACATAGAGGATGTGTGTCGATTATCGTGCCGTCAATAACATAACGGTAAAGTATCGACATCTTATTCCTAGGCTTGATGATATGCTAGATGAGTTACATGGATCATGTATTTTCTCTAAGATTGACTGAAAAAGTGGGTACCATCAAATTAGGATGAAAGAGGGTGATGAGTGGAAAACTGAATTTAAAACTAAGCATGGTTTGTATGAATGGTTAGTCATGCCGTTTGGACTTACAAATACACCTAGCACGTTTATGCATTTAATGAATCATGTATTGTGTACGTTTATAGGTAAGTTTGTTGTTGTGTATTTTGATGACATTTTGATCTATAGTAAGAACTAAAATGAGCATCTTGATCATTTGCGTAATGTACTTAGTGTGTTGCGTAGTGAGAAATTATATGCTAATCTTAAGAAGTGTACCTTTTGCATAGAAAAAATTGTGTTTCTTAGCTATGTCGTAATTGCGCAGGGTATCGAGATGAACAAGGAGAAAGTTAAGGCCATCCGGGATTGGCCCACCCCAAAATCGATAAGTGAGGTAAGGATTTTTCATGGACTTGCTAGTTTTTATAGAAGGTTTGTGAAAGATTTTAGTACTATTGCTGCACCTTTAATTGAAATTATGAAAATATTTGTTGGATTCAAATGGAATGATGAACATGATGAGGCTTTTAATTTATTGAAAGATAAACTTTGTTCGGCATCTGTTTTAGCTTTGCTAGACTTTACGAGAGCTTTTGAAGTTGAATGTGATGCATCAGGTATTGGTATAGGAGCTGTGTTAATGCAGGATAGGAGGCCCATTGTGTATTTCAACAAAAAACTTAATGGGGCAGCCTTGAATTACCCTACATATGAGAAAGAGCTCTATGCCTTGGTAAGAACTTTAGAGACGTGGCAACATTACCTGTGGCCCAAGGAGTTTGTGATACATTCTGATCATGAATCATTGAAGCACTTGAAAAGGCAAGATAAGTTGAGTAGGAGACATGCCAAATGGGTTGAATTTATTGAAACCTTTCCGTATGTGATCAAGTATAAGCAAGGGAAAGAAAACATTGTGGCTGATGCACTTTCGTGCAGGTATGTTCTTTTATCTACTTTGGATGCTAGATTTCTAGGATTTGAACACATAAAAGAATTGTACAAGAATGATAGTGATTTTGCTAATGTTTACAGTGCTTGGGAAACTTTGGCTTTTGGAAAGTTTTATAGACTTGATGGATATTTGTTTAAAGAGAGTCATTTGTGTGTTCCAATAAGTTCTATGCGTGAATTGCTTATACGTGAAGCATATGGAGGCGGGTTGATGGGACATTTTGGTGTTGTTAAGACTTTGGATGTGTTGCATGAGCATTTTTATTGGCCTAAAATGAAAAAAGATGTGCAACGCATATGTGATAAATGTATAACTTGTAGGAAAGCAAAGTCTAGGACTCAACCACATGGCTTATATACCCCTTTGCCAGTACCGAAAGAACCATGGGTAGACATTTCGATGGACTTCGTCTTAGGTTTACCTAGGTCAAAACGGGGTAGGGATTCCATCTTTGTAGTTGTTGATAGGTTTTCAAAGATGGTACACTTCATTCCATGTCATAAAACTGATGATGCAACTAACATTGCTGATTTGTTCTTTAGGGAGATGGTACGGCTTCCCGGGGTACCTAAGAGCATTGTTTCTGATAGAGATGTTAAGTTCCTTAGTTGTTTTTGGAAGGTGTTATAGGGCAAATTGGGAACTAAATTGTTGTTTTCAACTACTTGTCACCCCTAAACAAATGGACAAGTCGAAATAGTTAATAGGACCATAACACAACTTCTGTGTGCTATAATTCAAAAGAATTTAAAGAATTGGGAAGATTGTTTGCTATTTATAGAGTTTGCATATAATCGTAGTGTGCACTCTACTACTGAATTTTCACCATTTGAAATTGTGTATGGATTTAACCCTTTAACTCCAATGGATTTGATTCCTTTGCCAATTGATGAAAGGGTTAATTTGGATGGTAATCGTAAAGCACAGGTGGTGAAAACACTTTATGAGAGTGTGTAGCAATAGATTGAAATGAGGAATCGTGTGTATGCGACTAAAGCCAATAAGGGGGGCAAACATGTTGTCTTTCAGCCCGATGATTAGGTTTGGGTGCATATGCGCAAGGAGAGATTTCCGACCCATAGGAAATCAAAGCTACAACCACGAGGAGATGGGCCAATTCAGATCCTTGAGAGGATCAATGACAATGCTTATAAAGTTGATTTGCCCGGTGAGTATGGTGTTAGTGCTACCTTTAATGTTTCTGATCTTACTCTGTTTGATGTAGGTGATGATTCGAGGTCGAATCCTTTGAAGAGAGAGGGGATGATGCAGATCAGCCCAACACCAAATGTAATCATGCCAACGACCCATTGGAGGTGCCTATTGGGCCAATCACAAGAGCTAGGGCAAAGAAGGTTAAAGAAGCATTGAATAGGCTTGTTCAAAACATATGGAGCAAAATGGACCTAGGGGGGCTTGGGACATTTAAGGAGCATGAAGGACAGCCTTTAATTCATCTAGTTCAGGTCCAAGAAGAGCCCAATTCATGTGGAACAAGGGGTTGATGTGTCCGGCCCAATACCAGCCTTGTTAGGCTTGTTATGTTTCCTAATGCTATAAGGATAAAAAGTCAGCAATTTATTCTCCTAATTAAGTAAGGAAGTTGGCCATATCTCATTCCTAAAGAGGGGAGGACTATTTAATGTTTTTCCTAACTTAGGAAGGAAAGTAATTAAATCAGCAACAAAGGAGGAAATTTGTTTTCTTATTTATCCAAGTTAAACAAGGAAATCCAAGTCAATCAAGGATATCAAGGGGGGCAGCAACACAAATTTTCCAAATAAGAATTTTCCTAGTTTTATTTAAGACTTCTTAAGGGTGACAAATCTGATTCTAGCATATTTAGCATCATAATTTTTGGATTTTTATTATTTTCTTCTTAGTTTTTTGGGTTATTATTACTTATTTGGGTCAATTATAAGTGGGCTTCATATAAGTCCACCTAAGGGGGGGTTCATTAGGGTTTCTTTAAGCCTAGAGTTAGTATAAATAAAGGCATAACCAAACATGTAAGGGTACGCAATTTTCAGATCAATAAACTTCTTTGCTGCACTTATTGTGTGTTGGTGGGATAATCTCCCTTTCTTGGTTCTCTAAGGAATTGAAAACGACTTATCGAATAACAACTGTCTTCGTGGCGTCATCCTTATACTTCTCGTTCGCGAATCAATATTTGTTGGGTGGGGGTCTCCGTTTCCAATAGTGATGGTGTCCAGGTATAAGTTATCTTTGTGTCACACTCTTCTCAAACCTGATTTACGTGGTTTTTCAGGAATTGGTGTCTTTGCGTGACCACGTGATCACGAGGTTCGCATCGCCACATCTCTACTAATTATCACTTTCTTTGAAACTGGATTGTATAACCTATATGCTTTGGACTCCTCACTTACACCTAACAGGATACATTTCTCACTTTTATCATCCAACTTTGATCTTTGTTTGTCTGGAATATGGATATGAGCAATGCATCTAAATACTCTAAAATAATACACAGAAGGTTTGTTACCACTCCAGGCCTCTTCAGGTGTTAACTCCTTTATAGTTAAAGTTGGACTTCGATTCAATATATGTATCGCCCAATTGACAGCCTCAGACCAAAACTCCTTAGAAATCTGTTTTCTTGACAACATGCTACATACCATGTTCATGACAGTACGATTATTTCTCTTAGCCACCCCGTTTTGTTGAGGTGTGTAAGAGGTAGTAAGTTGCTTAGTTATTCTATTTGTGCTGCAAAACTGATTAAACTCCAATGAGGTGAATTCTCCACCTCTATTAGTACGTAGGCAACAAATAGAATTACCAATTTCTTTTTCAAGAAGTGCTTTGAACTTCTTAAATACATCAAATGCCTCATATTTATCTGATAAGAAATAAACCCAGGTCTTCCTACTATAGTCATCAATAAAATTGATTAAGTACCTTTTATGACTATGTGATTCAGGCTTGATAGGTCTGTAGATATCAGTATGAATCAGTTGAAGATGTTGTGAAGCTCTCCAAAGGCTTATCTTGGGAATAACTTCTCGATGTTGTTTTCCCGCCATGCAGTCTGAACACACCTTTGATGATGCTTGGAGAATTGGTAGTCCTCTCACCATTTTCTTATAGATAAGAGTTCTCATTCCCTTGAAGCTAAGATGTCCAAATCGACAGTGCCACAAATGTGAGTTGTCTTCAGTCACAGTTTGAAAACATGTTGTAACTTGAGGCATTACTGAAGCCAACACAACAAACATTCTATCTGTTGACATTCTGGATTGCATAATTAATCCCCTCCTTGGATGATAAATATTACACATCCCATTTTGAATAAGAATGGTGAGACTTTTTTCTTGTAGTTAGCCAACACTTAGAAGATTATTCTTTAACTCAAGTGCAAAATAAACTTCAGTGATTACCTGAGTCATGCCACCCACTCTGATATTTCCTTTCCCCATCACCATCATCTTTGAATTATTTCCAAGTGATCGTAATGACCATCGAACCGTGGAATCGCCGGTTGAACAAAGCTGTTATTTTCTGTTGCCATGATTATTCACTCTTTCTTTTGTTTGATCACTTACTTACTCTTGCTTCTTCCTTAAGAAACTGTAGTTTCTTAGAACATTCAATCAGGCTCCTGTGATGGTAGCTCTAATACCACTTGTTAACTCTCCTGCTTCTGATAAATGGATAACTCATAATATTTAAAGGATGAAGCATACTTTATTAATGGCTGTATATATAAGCCTTTACAGAGGAAAAACAGAAAAACAAACTTACATTATTACTTCCTAAAAACATGGTGAGAAATCTAAACTAATTCAAATAATATTCTGCATTAACAACTTACAAACAATTAGGGGATTATTAACTGAAAAACATTAAAACTTAATGCATGCTTCAACAATGATACAATAATTTAAACTTACAAAATATCGATGGAATATTTGTTTAAATCAGGTTTTAAATTAAATTGTTTGGAAGTTATCCAGACATGATCTTGTTGATCGGGAAAGTTCAAAGAAAAAAAAAATAGGTTAGGTTTATCCTAGTCAACCTATCAAATCTGTAACCCAGGTTATGAATTTTATTAGGTTGAATGAATTTATTTTGTTATATGATAAAAAAAATACAAAAATTGATTTACCAACAACCCAATAGTGAATGATGAGATTTAATAAAACTCTTGTTGGTTAATTTTGCAAGTGCACGAATCATAACAAGTAATAAAATGATGAGTAGAGTATCGCCCCACGAGAATTTGTAAAAATTACTACTAATTACTAAAATCTTTTAAATTATGATCTATTTAAGGAATCGAATGAGATAGTTTATGAAACAAAAATTAATGATTAAAAACAAACAACCAACTGATTAAATATTATTGAATTCAATTCACTGATTCTAGGATTTCTAACTTACCATAACTATTCCTATGTGAACTTTCTCAATTGAATTAATTACTCCTAGCGTTGATAATCAAGTTTTTCTAATTTGAACACTAATCTCTCTCGAGTATCAATGAATTATTTCGACAAGCAACCTTCATATACTTTATGAAATTTCTGAACTTGTCGAAATTTATTAAGTACCATAAAACCTTTAACGATTACAAAATTTCTCAGGATATCTCTATCCTATAGAATTCTTAAGGTATTTCAAACAATAGTTAAAACAACTATCACTTCTCAGTCTCAAATTAAATTCCAAATTATGCAAATGTTGGCCAAACATACATAAGCATTAAACTTCGAATGAAATACTCAACAACTAATGTAATAATTCAATCAAAGAAATTATTCACATATTTATAGTAAGCTTACATAAAAAAATCCTAGACCAAAAGTCTATTCCATAGTTAAATTAAAGAGAAACAAACTTGAAATTACCTCAAAGCATGAATAGTAGAATAGATAGATGTCCTCCAATCTTCTCTGATTGTCATCCCCCTGTTTTTCTCTGTTTGTCTCCCCTTTGTGCCGCCTCTCTCCTTTTCTTTTTGGTGTATTGTAGGGTCTCTCTCTGTTTTGTTTGTTGCCCTAGTTGATCTCCGCTCTTTCTCTCGTGTTTGATTTAATCATTGTTTTTTCAAATCGCTATTTGGGCTTCAAAATAGCAAAATTGAGTTCTATGCCCTTTATATGTTTTGTAGATCTTCATTTCAGATATTTAAAAATGATGACGAACGTCTGGAATTGAATTGTATAGCTTCCTTTGCAGCCCAAAATCAATCAATGTTTGGTTTTCTACCGGGCTTCCGCGTAATCTAGTATCTGAAAACACATTAATTTTTCACGAGGTCAATAGCTCAAAAAGGGGATCCAAAATTCTAATTAACTTGTGCAACACCTCCAAAATATTTCAAAATTCATGCATGAATAATGGAAAATATACATGCTAAACATTCCCTTATTAACTCTACATTAAAGGATGAAATTAAATAAAAAAACAAAAAAAAGGCTAAAAATACCAAAAGAACCAATAAAAAAGAGTCATAAGCCTGCTACAACAAAGCATATAGGCTTGAGGGATCTTAATGTGTCTGGGCATGTTTTTTTTTTTGTCTAAAAGAAATATTTTACTATCGATGTTGCTCAAACCCGCAATTTCAAGCTCAGCCGTGCATTAACCTGCTGAGCTATAACATGAATTTGTTATAAAAATAATTATATATATATGGATGGTTTAGTATTCATATAAAGAGTTAAACTAACCTATATCGTTTAGTTGTTTTATTAATATGAAACGTATTTTTTTATAATTAACAATAAAACAAGAGGGGGTTTTAATGTACCCCCTCACATAATACTATTCACTATAATAGTTTTTTTTTCAATTTTGATTTTATCATTCAACATTAGATTTATTAGGAATTGAGCTTCATAATTTTTTTCAATTTACTTTTTATAAGGTTATCTCGAACTCATAGGCCAAACTACGGTTTGACGCATTAACTCAATTTATTTCTGTCTATTTTCTATGAGGTTATTTATATCTCATTACTTAGGTTATGAGTTTGGCGAGTTAATCCTAGTTGACTCAAGTTGTTTTTTGTGTCCTTTTTTAATCGATTTTTTTTTAATTTCATCTTTCAACACTAGGTTGATTGAGAGCTGAGTTTTATAATTTGTTTCAGTTTGCTTTATATTAGATTATCCCATTTTCATGACCTGGATCGCGAGTTTGTTGCTTTAATCCGGATTAACTTGGGTTCTTTTTTAATTGATTTTTTTCAGTTTCATCAATCAACATTGGTTTATTGGAAATTGAGTTTTGTAATTTTTTAGATTTGTTTTTTTATGGGTTTATTATGATCATATGACTTAGTATGCAGATTGACAAGTTAACTCAGGTTTATCCTAATTGATCCAATATATTCTTGTTTCAATTTTATTTAAAAGATCTCATCTTAAATATTTATTTTGAGTCAAACTAGGTTTTTACCGGTCATCTAGATCGCCTTTGAACCTGCCAAGGAGACCGAGTCACATCAAATCAATCCTCACATGGTTTAAAAAAACATTTCTACTAGAAAAAATATTAGCAACGCCTAAACATTTTTTATGTTAAAAAAATTGATTTGACCCGCACTATAGTAGGTTCGACAAGTTAACTCTATTTGTTTTGTTTTATTTTTAATGAGGTTATCCTCATCTCATGACTCAGGTCATGAGCTTAGCGAGTTAATCCGGATTGACTCGATTCATTTTGTGTCCTTTTTTAATTGATTTTTTTTTTCAATTTCATCTTTG
This sequence comes from Populus deltoides, assembly GCA_015852605.2. Classification (NCBI taxonomy): domain Eukaryota; kingdom Viridiplantae; phylum Streptophyta; class Magnoliopsida; order Malpighiales; family Salicaceae; genus Populus; species Populus deltoides. Next base: position 8,886,651 of record CM027586.2, read on the forward strand.
AATACTAAGTTCATTAATAATTAAGCTTTATAATTAGTTTCAATTTGCTTTCTATTTGGTTACCAAGGTCTTTTGACCCGGGTTACAAGTTTGATAAATTAACTCGGGTTGACTTGGATCATTCTTGGATCCTTTTTTTAATTGAATTTTTTTCAGTTTTTTCATTCAACATTGAGTTTATTGAAAATGAAACTTTATAATTTATTTTGATTTGTTTTCTATGGGGTTATCATAGTCTTATAACTTGGAATCTAGATTGGCAGGTTAACTCAGGTTGACTTGAATATGTTCAATATATTGTCGTCTCAATGTTTATTAAAAAAATATTATTTTAAATATTTATTTTGAGTTCAATTATATTTTTACTGGTCATCTAGGTTGCATTTGAACCTGCTAAGACGACCGAGTCACATCAAATTAATTCCTACATAGTTTATTTTTTTTCTACTAGAAAAAATATTAATATTAAAAAAATTGATATGATCCACAGCGTAATGCATGACAAATTATCTACTTTGTACTAAATAAAGATATCAATCCTTCTGTTTTAGATCACAACACAATATTATTTCCTGAGTAAATTAGTATATTTTTAGTAGTATGAGCACTGATTTCCCTTAACTATCGACTATGACATATTCTATACCTATGGAGAGATGCTGGGCAACCATTAAAGGACTACAATAGATACATGGCATGTGATCATGCATATCTTCTCAAGAGTAATTTGGTACGAATCGAGTTTGAGAATGGCAATAGGCTTTTGCCTAAGGTATTCATAGAAGATGGCCTTTTCAGTGATCTTTATCTTCCATGGCAAGATTCACTTGTTATCAAGCTTCTTGGCAAAGAGATTAGATTTATCAGTTTAACATGAGATTAAAAAAATGAGGAAGTTGACAAGTGATTTTGAACTAATGGATGTTGCGAATGGCTTCTTTATGGTAAAATTTGATCTTGAAGAAGATAAAGCGAAAGTTATGATGAAGGCGGATGGTTTGATCATTACTTAACTATTAGTCATTGGTCGGTGGATTTTGTATCATCATCTGCTAAATTACATCGTACTGTGGTTTGGATTCGTATCCCTAATCTAAACCTAGTATTTTATGATGAGAATCTCTTGATGGTAATGACATTAACGAGTAAACCCATTAAGGAAGATATGCATATTCGCAATGTAGAGAGGCAGATTTGCAATAGTTTGTCTTGAGATTGAGCTCAATAAACTAGTGGTGGGTAGAATTTGGATTAAAGATCACTGGTATAATGTTGAGTATGAAGGACTTCATATAATATGTGGGAAGTATGGATGTTATGGCAACTATGATAGGGATTATAAGCTAGTTAGAGGGATCGGACCCACCACAGTTGAGTCAAATGCTACGCTACTGCTCAAGTGGAGGTGGTGGTGGAGGAATCGTGCAAGGTAGTAGAAGCCATGACAAAATCTAATCCCATGAAAGACGTAACTGTTCCCGCAACAAATGGTGACTAGTTGACAGTTACAAGAAAAAATAAATCGTAAATTGATCATAAAGCTAAGAATAAAGGGACTGGTTATGGAAATGTACACGATAGATTTACTGCTTTAATAGAGTAGCTGACGTGCATCCTGAAAGCTTGGAAGTAGCTGGACCAAAGTTTCATGTTGGGGAGGGTATGGGCTGAAATATTCCTATTGGACATGTATGGGCCCAACAGAAAAAGAGAGTTAGGCAAGATGATCCCACTTTAATCAACCCCAAGCCTGTTAATGATATCTCTACAAAAAGAATTAATAAGTAAACTGATCGTTTTCTCTACTGGAGGGTTTGATGAAGGTATGATGGGGAGCATTAAAGGCAATGAAATAATGCAGCATGCAGAAGGGAATTTGAATCCAAGTTTCATTTCAACTTTGACGAGTGTCAATGCTTATACTCCGGCCTTTGTTTTAAAAGATACTCCTCTTTACCTAGGTATTAAGCTTTCTCCTTTTACTTGAACTTTAGAAGGAACTATGCCTAGGGTTGAGGGCATGACTATGCCCATTAATTGTTCAGGTGATTAGGGGTTTAATAAGGTGATGGCCATGCAGATGGATGGTGGGCAGTAATTGTTTTACTATGCTTTTGCTATTTATTAATTATCTATCTTTTTATTATGAATATGTTGATGGATTTTTCTATTATCTCATGGAATGTTTGTGGTGGCACTAATAAGATAAGAAAACGCCACCACAAAGAATTGGCAAGGCGGTATTGTCCTTCTTTGTTTGTCTTGTTGGAAATACATGTCAATTTTTTGAAGGTTAAGTATAATATTGGTTATACTTTAATGGCTTTTTCTAAAGCCCAAGGGTATGCCGGTGGCATATGGATTATATCTTCTATTAGTTATGTCTCCCTTTCAACCTGGGATATCACTCGGCAATGTGTTACCATTCAGGTTTCTATGGGAAGTAGCTCTTGGTTCTTATCAGCAGTCTATATCTCGCCCATTCCTGGAGTTCAACTTCAACTTTGGGATTATTTGAATACAATAAAGTTGAAAGAGCAAGGCTTTTAGGCTCTCATTGGTTGCTTCAATGAAATATATTCTCCTTCTGAAACTTGAGAAGTCTCTTCTCATAAGCCAGGGCTTCGCGTTTCTTGCAGATGATGTCAGATTATGACGTTTCAGAGTTGGGCCACCGGGGCCCTAATTTTACTTGGCATAGACATATTCATGGGGTTTGTTACTTAGCCAAACGGCTTGACAGGGTGTTGGCTTCTTTAGGTTGGCAAACTAGTTTTCTTGAGGATTATGTTGAAACTCTTTGCAGGCTTCACTTTGATCATAACCTGATTATTCTTCATTGTGGGGACCGCTTAGACTGAGTTGTGAAAGACCTTTTAGGTTTGAAGCAGCCTGGACTACCCACTCAAATTATCAGGATATTGTTTGTGGTGCTTGGGATAAAGGCTATCATAATGTCCTGCAAGCGATTCAGAAGGTTCGATAGGATTCTATTTCTTTCAATCAACACACTTCTGGGAATATTTTCCACAGGAAAAGACAACCTGAAACTCGGATTAATGGTGTCCAGAGGTGTCTTGAGCACTATACTGATGATTCAGTTCTTTCTCTAGAATAATCTTTACATTATGATTATAATGTTGTTCTTCAGCAAGAAGAAATTCTTTGGTTCCAAAAATCTAGAGAATAGTGGGTTACTCATGGTGACAGGAAAACAAAGTTCTTTCATGCTTAGACAACTATGCGAAGAGGACGGAACATGATTAATAGATGTTTTCTCTCTGATGGGACTTGGTGCACTGATGATTCTAAACTACGGGAAGAGGCCATCAAGTTTTATAAGAATTTGTTTTGCCCTAAGGTAACTATTACTGCTCACTTTATAGAGTTTTAATTATGTAATCAAAATAAACTATTTAAGTTTAAATTAAAACAAATCAAGTAAAGATGCAAAATTTCAAATCCAAGCATACATCAAGGCTGAATTTATGTGGTTTGAAATCTTTAAAAAATAAACTAGTTTAAGCTAGTTATTATCAAACAAAAACAAAACTACGAAATATACTTGTTTGATTGAATTAACTAATATGCGATAAGTAATTAAAAGTGGGGTTTGTTTACGATGTAAACTATTTAAAAACAACTTAGAAAGCTAAGAAAAAAAAACCATTTTTAAAAGTAAGAGGTAGAATCCGCATAATATAAAAAATAAAGAGAAAAATTGCTTAACTTCATTTGCAAGAAAGTATTCCTTAAAGAAACACCAATAATTGAATTTTGATATGTTTTCTAATCTGATTTATGATCATAAATTAATAAACCAACTATAAGCAAATGTTTTTCCACATATCATTGCTTTTTAGTAAACTTAGCATTCATGCATCAATTATCTCTAATAACATAATAACCTTGGTTAAGCATACAAGATTTGATTACATGATAATATTAAGATCAAGATAAGTGCGATTAGTTCATGATAATTAAACACGTGTAGAGACTTAATTTAATCAAGACTTATATTTTTCAAGTAACAAATAATTAAACATGGGTTTGAAACTTATATACTCCTACTACTTAAGTCAAGTAATCTTGCTTTCAACATAAACTAATCAACTAGCGATCAATTTAAAACCAAAAACATACGATGCACTTCCTATAAAATCTCAATCATAAATTATCGAGTTTAATCATAAAAAAACATAAGATATTCATATATCACAATTAGATATATAATAATTTTAAACACAGATCCTCATAATAATTTAAGATTCAAGAGCACCAACCATATAAAATAAAAAAACTAAGCTCGTATAAAATTCATGAGTATCGCAATCTCAAAAAAGTAAAAAGACAGAAACACATAATTTGAAAACAATAAAATCCCTCGTTCTCTTCTTATATTCTCTAAATGTCACCCTCTTTTTTTTAGAGGTTAGGGCTGGTTACGGGAAATTGAGGAGGTAGAGTAGTTTTTCTAGTAAATAGCTAATACCTAGTCATACTTTAAGGTTTTCTTATACTAATCTCACTCTAATAACTTGTGCATTGACTTTGATTTTCTAGAAGAGTCTCCCTAATCATGTGGAGCCCTTATCATGTCATTAATAAGCTACCATGTCATTATCCCAATATTGAGAGATAGGTTGGACTCATGTTAGTTTCTTGGTAGAGTTCAAACATGTAATTCTTTCTTGTTTTAATGATTTACTAAGCCTACCACATACAAATGGAAATCTTGAGATATATGGTTTTGAACCCAACTAGAAATGGAGTAAGATTCTGCTTGTGGTGACATATATGGTCTAGAAAGTACATAGAGGTCTAGTTTGACAGGTTTGCAAGTCTTAATCCAATGTTTTGCCACATGTTCACATGAACTTCTATACACGTTCAACATTTGATTTATGCTCAAACCAATCATGATTCCATCAGGATTCATTTTTCAAGTTGGATTCCTAATGCAATTAGAATTTTTCACTTTTTAGCTCCAATAACTCATCCTAATATGTTCTTTTTAGTCATTTGTTTGAAATTATGCTAAAAATACCTCATTTAGCTCATTTTTACACATTACATCTCCATAGCACTACTAAACATAAAACAAGTTATGTTATTATAAGACATAAAACATGCATAAAAGATATGGAGTAAGGTATTAAAAAAAGATAGAATAATATGAGTATCTTTTGTAAAAAACAAACAAAGTGAAAATTGAACAATAAATAATATAAGAAACCAAACATAATTTCTTATTAATCTATTTTAATGAATTAAAATTAAAATTGTAGAAGTTTATCTATATAATAGGGTCACACCTTAAATGCCAAAAAATACATTTTCAACCATTTGTTTTCAAATAAAAACACTTAACTAACACCCTGAAAACCTCAATAAATCTATTTTAAGTCTAAAATCAACATTTAATTGGTTAAAAAATAAAAAAATAAACCTAAATTGAAAAATACTTTCTAGTCTCGATCTATTTTTTTCTAGTAAATGACAAAAACAATCTAAATGAAACTTTTATTAAATAAAACTCGTTGACTTTAAGATTGATTTTTTTTTTTTGTGGTTGTAGCTTTCCATTATAGCTAATTAAATTGGACAATGTAGTTTGGAAACTTGAAGAAAAAAAACCTTCAAATACATAGATCACAGTAGAACATGAGAATGTAAGAGAAAATCAACTCATAAAATACCCAAAACAACTCATAAAAATATGCAATAAAAAAAGATTTTATTATAAAAAAAAATATATTAAGTGACACGTGCAGAATACATGTGCATTAATATTCCTAATTTTTTCAAAATGTCAAAACTGCAGTTTATGAAATTAAAAGAAAGATAAAAAAGCCAAAAGCTAATCTCCAAATCTAAAAAAATCACATTCGCCAAGTTCCTTCAAACTTCTAAACAAAGATAGGATAAATTCCACACTTTCAACTCACACAATAATTCTTGTTTTCTCAACAACAACCAAAGATGAACAAAAAAATTTGGAAACTTGATTGCACCAAGAAAATAAAAAAAATAACTAAAAAAACCAAATCATGAAAAAAAATCGATTAAACCGATGAGAATATTTAAAAAAATATTTGGTGTGGTTCGGTTTTTGTTTCATAAGCCTGAAACCGAAAAATTTCAACCGAACCAAACCAATTTAGTTAAAACATATAAAATAACCGAACTGAAAAAACCGAATCAAACCGAAACTAAGCCCATCATAAAACCCATTAGAAAGTCCAAAACAAAATCCCAAAAAACAATATAGTTTTTGATTTTTAATATAAAATAATCGAACCAAACCGAAATTGATGGGTTGGGTTTTGATTTTTAATATAAAATAACCGAACTGAACCAAAACCGGTCGATTGAAACTGGTTTCGGTTCGGTTTTGGTTTTATTTTTAATATTTTATAAAATTTCAGTTTGATTAATTTTATAGGTAAAAACCAAATCAAACCGAAAATGATCATCTTTGACATTAATAACCATGCAATATCCATAAGATAAGAGGTCTCACCTAGGTCCTAAAAAAAAAATATTACAAAGAAAAAGGTAAACTATACACTATAAATTCATTTATGTTCAACTTTCACGACTATATTTTAGGACTTTCAACCATTATCCTTATATTTTTCATTAAGTTTCAATGACTCCTAAACAGTTTATTACTCTATGAATTTCTTTATATATATAAAAAAAATTTTATGAGATGAAAAAAATAGGAGAAAGAATGAAAAATTTTTCTATGATTTTTGTTTTGAATTGAAAGAAATTGTTTTTCACTTATTTAGTTTTCTTATTCTGAAAATTTTAGTTATTTAGTATAAAATGGAAAATTGAAAATCTCAAGGGTAAAAATGAAAAGAAATCGAAACTATAGGCATTGATAAATCTGCAAAGGCAAAAAAGTTGATGAGCAAGGAAGAAAGACCGAATGCTAGATCGTGAAGGAGGAGCTTTACATACAATAAATAATAGGTACCCACCCCGTTGAATCAGTGACAACATTTAAGCTGACGAAGGAGGGGAATTTATAGTAGGTAACCCAGCATTTTAAACTATAAATTCTCATTTCTCTGCGTTTTGTTTCCGTTATGATGATTAAATTAAAATATCTCTCTCTCGAAGAAAACTAACTTCCTTCTTGTCTGCAATAGCAGACCAGATCGTGTTTGGTTTCTGAAAAGGATAAAAATAAAATAAAATCTCTGGATATATAATCCGATCTTTCCCTCCAAATCAAGGAATACCCAGGTAGATTTCTCCACCACCACCACCCTTTTTTTTATTCTACATATGTTTTAATTTCATTTTTGCTTGTAAGGTAGTCTCGAGCTGATCAAATCATGTTATGTTATGTTACATGCAAGAAGGAGTAGTTTTTTTTCCTCTCTCTCTCTCTCTCTCTCTCTGGGGTTAATTGGGGAGTTTTCAATTTGGCTTGAGGTTTAAGATCAATTGAGATTTTTTTGGGTTTGGAGTAGATGAATAGATGCGTTCTTGAAGAATATCGGCACATTCCATCGTTTTCGATTGTATATTGAAGTGATTTACACTCGGAAGAGAAGTAACGGCCCATGTTCGTGAGGTTGTATTGCGTTGTTTGCATTGCGTATTCACACTCAGATAGCAATTTTTTAAAGTTTTTCTATGCATATGTGAGTATTTTGTTTGGTATTATTACATACCAATGATGAATCAATGGCACATTATGGTACTGCTTTGCCTACTGATTTAGTACATCCTGGGAATGCACTGGCTTGATGAGGCTGTTATCTTATGTCCTTTATTTAAACTGTCACTGAGATGTGATATTGTCCAGTTTTCGTACTGCCTTTTCTTTTTCGGTGGGTCTTCCAAGTTTGACTAATGTACTAGGATGCTCGTCAGCTTTTCTTGCCGGGAGGAAGTTCATTTCTTTTTCAAGCACTGAGAACCGGACTTGATGAGTGTGTCAAGAAGCTATTTGTTGCTGGATTTCAACTTGTATATTTGTGATTCTGTACTTAGAAAATCTCTACCATAATGCCAGTCCCCATTCGGAGGTAAAGAAACACTGTGTTATTTCTTTTCGGCCACGGGTCTATTTTCCTCCTTAACTTACAACTGGATTAGTTTTAACAACAATGCCTATATTTGTGACTTTGACCTCTATTGAACTGCAGTGGAACTCCCAAAAAACCTAGTGAGATGATGAGGCTTTTCATGACAACTTTTATTGGAATAATTTTTGGCTTCTTTTTAGGAATATCCTTTCCAACGCTGTCCTTATCTAAGGTATATATATTTTTAACCTTTTCAATCTCTACTTTATAGTTATGTTTCTCCTTCGTTTGGTTTTGCTGTTGTTTAACGCGGCAAGAAAACTCATATTTCTATGTTTTATGATTGGCAGATGAATCTCCCATCCGGTTTGTTTCCTTCCATTGATCTTACATATATTGAGGACAAATACTCTGGTCTTTCAAAGCAAGCACTGTTCAATGCTTGGTCTTCTCTAAAGGGTAACAAAGAGGCCTCTCCTTTACTTCCCAGATACAACGAGACCGAGGTATATAGTCTATTTAAGCTAATCCTGATGTGTAAAAATTGGTTAAGTGCTGGTTGTGCATTTAAGCAATATAAACCTGATACTATTTGTGAATGGGCCCAGAGTTTGTGCTGCAATGGTGAACCTGAACACCTGAAGGCATTAGCTCCTCTTTATTATGAAACTGTGATTCTCAACTCAAATAGCCTTGTCTTAGTATAACTATTATCCTACTTATGCTGATGCTGGTAGGTTAGTATGCAGCTTGGTCATGAGTGTAGATGATATCTGATTGTGGGGATAACTGTGTGAAAATATATGAAAGAATAAGGAGATACGAGTTCATTCTAAGTAAAAAAGGAGGTGCTGCCCTTTGAGGATGGGTATGAGGAAGATTGTCTGAAAAGATTGACATATAGAATGTAGATTTATGTATGCATCTATGCAGCATAGTGACTGGATTCAAACAATTGGAGAGAACAGAGGATAGATAGACCAAAAAATGACAAGGTTTGAAGTGCGAAAAATGATTTATGGTTCACGACAGTTGAGGGAAAGATGGAAGCTTGCTCTTTTGAAATTAGAGTGACATCAATTTGAGAATTGTGGAATACTGATACCTAGTGCAGTTACCTTTTGCCTGTTTCAGAATTTGATTTCTTTTGCTTCAATAAGTGTGATAAAGGACCAAGGTCAATTACCTTATGTTTTTTGATTACTTGCGTTTTACCTTAAGGAACTAATTAACTTTGACTTGCAATTATCTGTAACTAATGATGATGAATTTTCAATAAAAAATGTATCAGCATGGATTCTCTGCAGGCACAATTTTTTACCATTGTGTTTCTAATGCAGATCTGGGTTCCAACAAATCCTCGAGGTGCTGAAAGACTACCCCCTGGTATAGTTGCTTCTGAATCAGATTTCTACCTCCGCCGACTTTGGGGTCTGCCTAGTGAGGTGTTTAAATATCCCATATGAATCATCTTATTATGGTTTGCAAGTCGGTTACTTTCATGCATTTGCATTCACTAGTAGCTTGATCTAAAAACATGAACAGTGTAGGATAAAAAGATCATTTGAAGATGATTTGCATCAAACAGTTGCAATTACATCTAGTTGTATTTAGATAGAAATTGAAAACTGGATAATACATCATAACAAACTGACTCTTCAAAATGATTTAAAATCTTTTCTTTTGTGCTGCGCTCCATTTATATGATTAGATCTTTTGAGTTTTCTTGACTGTCGACTCATCATTTTCTTCTCTAATCCATATCTTTGATTTATGGACATCGTGTCTGCAGGACCTAACCATCCAACCTAGATATCTTGTAACCTTTACTGTTGGCTATGATCAGAAAAAAAATATCGATGCAGCAGTTAAAAAGGTTCTCTCTTTCTCTCATTCACCTTTTTCTCGTGTTCCCTTTCTCAAGATATATGTATTTATATATATTGTCTCAGTTCTCCGAGAACTTCACCATTGTGTTGTTTCACTATGATGGACGGACAACTGAATGGGATGAGTTTGAGTGGTCAAAGCGAACTGTTCACATCAGTGCTCACAAACAAACAAAGTGGTTAGAAATCCTACCTTTTCTTAACTTTTTGTTAATTCTACTAAATACTTAAGCTGCATTTACTAAAATACTCCTTCAAATTTGGTCCAGGTGGTATGCCAAACGTTTTCTTCATCCTGACATTGTTGCTCCCTACGATTATATTTTTCTCTGGGATGAGGACCTTGGGGTGGAACATTTTGATGCAGAGAAGTACTGGAAGTTCAATTTCCATTTGAATAGAGATGCATATTTTCATAAATTGGAATATGAAGTTTAAATCCAATCTGTTTCAGATACATTAAACTGGTAAGGAAACATGGTTTGGAGATTTCACAGCCTGGTTTAGATCCAGATAGAGGAACAACATGGGCAATGACAAAGAGAAGAGATGGCATTGAAGTGCACAAGTAAGAATAGTAGAATTTCCTAATGTGCCTTCACTTTTTCTTGTGAAATGAATCTCAACGCTAGTGTCTGGATGATATTGATTTGTTTTTCCCTTCCTTCAGGGACACTGAAGAGAGGCCTGGTTGGTGTACAGATCCACATTTGCCTCCATGTGCAGCGTATGCAAACATGATTAAACCCATTTCCAATTTACTCTATTACTGGAATGATTGGGCTTCCTTTTTCTACACCCTGAAGATACATTTTGTATTGGGTTTCAATGTATCTTACATTAAATACTTTATGAACAGATTTGTTGAGATCATGGCAACTGTATTTTCTCGAGATGCATGGCGTTGTGTTTGGCACATGATTCAGGTAAAACGAGTAAACTTAAATTTCCTGCCAATCCCACTCCTTTAACTTTAATGTGTGAAATCTGAAACTTGTTCTATTGTAGAATGACTTGGTTCATGGTTGGGGTCTAGATTTTGCTATGAGGAAATGTGTTGAGGTCGGTAACCATTTTCTTTCTTGCACCTGAACTAACACTTTCCTGCTACAACAAGTTATACTTACTTGACTTTACTGGGAATTAGCCTGCTCATGAGAAAATAGGAGTTGTGGATGCTCAGTGGATCATTCACCAAGGCGTTCCTTCACTCGGGAGCCAGGTAACTTCAAGTCAATATTCAATATGAACTAGTTGATTGTGGAATATATTTTCTTCACTGTTTTTTTTTTTCGTGGTTAATTTCACAGGGGCAAGCACAGAAAGGAAAGGCACCGTGGGAAGGGGTATGCAATTAATGTGTTCTCTCTAATCTCTATTATCAAAATCAACTGCGAACACCATCTCCCTCCTTGTTTCTGGACTAGCTACAAGGAACTGAACCTTGACCTTGCATAATTTTCTGTGAAGTTGCGTTATCACCTTTAAAAACAAGGAGTATTATTAATTAAGCTCGGATTTTCCTTTTCAGGTGAGAGAGAGGTGTCGGAAAGAATGGACAATGTTTCAAGATAGAATGACTAATGCAGAAAAAGTCTATTATAAGGCAATGGAAATGGATCCTCCCAATTCAACAGCTCGTTAGGGGGGGGGGGGGGGGGGGAACAATAATGGCCCAAGAGACATTTTATAAATTACCATGTCCAATATATATACTTGTATGTTCATTCAATTTTGACTGTGATAGTTGATATTCTTTTTTTCCTGACAAAGACTGCTATTACTTTTATGGGCTAATTTCCAAATATATTCTTGTGACCCTGTTTATTTCTGCAGATGGATGAGAGGGATTCATTCTTTTGTAGCGATCACATGATTTGACTTCATTTAATGCTCCACAAATACCTTAAGCTAAATCAAGTTTTCATCACAACGATAATTCGTAAGTCACTCGAAGCCAGTTTTTCAACTAAAGCATTTTCCATGTCGTTTCTTTGCTCTTTGTATCAAGTTCCAGCATTGAATTCAAACAGGCCCTGAACTGTGGCTCCAAAATTTTTTGGGAGACCGAAATAAACTGCAATGGGCAGTTAAAAACAACTCATTGCTTTCGTTTTCAAATGCTGGTGAACTGACCATAGCTTTGGTATCACATTTAGTTATGATCTCTTCCACCCCCTTAAAAACAGAGCAGCCAGCCACGACTTGGTATCGCATTTGCCATTAACGGGAACCGAAGGGGGAGAAATGTCTTAACCTTTTGAAAAATTATGTCTCCCCTCCTTATCACACTGTTGCTCCAGAATGGCGCAACGGATTGCAATCAGCAATTAGAAATAATTTTAGTTATGCCCTCTTCCAGTTCTTTGAATTCACAAGCATCATCTGCTGAATATTCACCTTCCAGATAAAAAAAGCTGTAACCAAAATTACGTGGATCAGCACATGAACATCAATAAGGATTCATAACATGTTTTAAAACTCATAATTGAAGATTGTTCTCTTTACAGCCCCTCATTTTTATTGTGAGGAGACCAAACCCAGAAGCTAACACCTTTTACCATGGTGCCGACCTTTATCCTCTTAACACAACTTATAACCATCGTGAGTAGTCCCCCACCATGCAAACCTCTACCTCACAGTGTTCTCCTCTCATCTATCCATATGAAACCACCACAAATCGACCCACCATCACTGTCAACCACATTCCTCCACCAGCAGACACTAGCTCCTCAACATCATAGCAACCTTCGCCAGTAAGATATCCAACAATGTCAGTTCCAACAACATTCGCACTGTGAATACCATTGTCAACGACTTTTTCTCTCTTTCCAGTCGTGAAGCAATGACCTATCAACAACCACCGAACTAGCCCTCCTCATGCACTATGCTCCACCTGTGATAATAGCGACAATGACCATTTAAAGAAAAAATAGTGAGAGATAAGCAAATCTAAAAAAGGAAAAAGAAAGAAAAAGAACGAATTTTATTGTGTTTGTTTCTTGTTCTTACAAGTTCCCCTTTGTTACACTGTCAACATAGGAGTGAAGAGGGAAGGAAGAGTTGCCCAATCCACGCCATCATGCACCTCCCAAGACACCAGAGCGTCACCTGCATGCGTTGCTAGTGGTGGAGGCGTGTGAAACCCATACATCGCCACTGTTTCTGACAGTCCTAGAATCTTCCAGTGTGCTTTATATGTAACAACCTGAAATTTTCATATAACTTTTATATTTATAACCATCATGTATGAGTATAATGGGTTTTTTTTGTTTTAGCAATCTGTCTAACAATACATACCATTATTGATTCTTTGGTTTACCAAATTTACAACAGTGTTCTCCCTATATTCTTTTCTTATCCTCAGTTCTTTTCTTATCCTCTTGGGTAACACAATATCAAATAACTCTATTACATACACGTAGTAACTTTTGGTTACACACCAATTCAATTGTTTCTCCGTTTGATTCTTTCACATTGCTTCTCATAATTCACCTTGTATTCTTTTCATTTTTAATTTACTTAAAACATACGCGTGATGGACACACACACACATAAAAAAATAGATGCAATAATCAAATGCTATAAGTACAATCATATCATTTACTACATTTCAGGGTGAAGTTAAGTATTCATAGTACATAAAAATAAGTATCTAACAAAATTATAAATAGTGAAACGACACAATCAGTGTTGGTCTACTTCGTGACATAGACCTGCAATATGTATAGCATTGTAAGAGTTATTAGTCGTCAAGAAGACTTATGCTCATAATTTTTTTATGAGGAAAATGAATCATTATGTCTATTAGCACTTTTAACAATCTTGCTTGAAACATTCAACTCAAGTTCAATAATACCTTAACTCATATGACACTACTCGTGCTCATCATTGCAACTAAAATAACATTACAACTTCAACATCTAGCTATGAAATACATGTACGTGGTTTTTCATAAGAAGGAGAACAATATGTTTATCCAAAATTCTTTTAGCATCAATTACATCATATACATATTGAATTACACACTAGTTGTTATAGCGTCTAAGTTCATATTTGTCACTTTTGGTATTGCATTTACGATGAATTATATAATATATTCAAATCTAAGATTGTTGATATACGTCATCACATAGCAACTCATTTTCTTAATTTTTGATTCCCTAATCAATAATTAATATTTCATTTCCTTAACTATCAATTTCCTTGGGTAGAATCCTTGAAGTAACCACACATATTAATCTTATGTTTACTCGTCACCATCATCACTTAACATTATTTGTTTGTAACATTACCATATTTTTTTATTTTTTAGGTATCACAACCGTTTGTTACATTATCACCTCATTAACATTTGTTTTGACTTGGTAGTACATCAAATGGTATCATGTCTTAAGTTGCCGATCAACCCCCTGTTATAAATATTTTTAAGCATTGGTTAATGGTCTTACACAATGGTTTTCATTATACAATCGAGGATATAAACCACAATCAAATTCACTTTCAAAGTTTATGAAGCAAGGAAAACATGTAATGATTCTATTCCATGACAATATCACACATTCATAAAACATTGTTAAAGAGGAACCATCACTCATTACTATCTTCATGAGGGTTTTTCTTTGCTATCCTCTTTTAAGGTGGTCGAAGCCTATATCATTCCCCTAACAAGCATATTTTTGTGTTCTTCATGTGGCAACAACAAATTCTCATTCATTATCACATGGCATAAGGTGTTTTATGCATTCCAATTACAAAGTACTACTAAATATGTTCAAGGATCATATTCTTTTTCACAGCCTCATTAAGTTCATTACAATGTTGTCAAGTAGTACACAATCAAGTTCAACATGTACATTCTCAAGGATTCTCCCATCTAAATTTCTATAGGCCGGAACATGAGCATTAACATTAAATGTTCATTTTATCAATTTTTACTACATCATTCCAAGTGTTAAAACCTTTAATCAACAACAAATTCCAAGTAAAGATTAAAGCTTGATTAGTCCACTCAACCCCAAACACTGTTTGGTGTTTTAATCGTAACTAAGGTTTCAGAAGTCTTTTTTTAGCGTGGTTTGTCTTTATGAAAAGCTAATAAGGCTACAACTTTCATGGAGGACACAACATTCAATTTTTTCATTTACATGTCTAAACTCACTCATTACAATAGCATAAGAAATTTGTACAGTACTATACCAGTCTCCTTACTCAGTGTTTTTCTCATATCTGAAGTTATACAACTCCAAATAAGTCGAGACTAGTTCCATTTGATAGATAACATCCATACCTTATTTTTTTATTATAACCTTTTAGGACTAGTCTAGCTTTGTTTTTCACTATGGTCCCATGTCCATCAACTTTATTCCTAAAAACCCATTTATTCCTATGATGGATTGATTTTTAGGTATAGAGACTAGTTCCTATTGTTTCTTTCAAATTAGGTTAGCTTATCTTACATGGCTAAAGCATCTTTTTCGGTTTCTAGAAAGTATTCAGGCTCTATATGCGAAACATATGCACAATGTTCATTGATGTTCCTAATAGATACTATAGTCTTAGTTCCTTCAAATGAATTACCAATAATTAACTCGAGAGGATGAGAGTTTACATACCTTAGCTCTTTTGGTGGCACAAAAGAGTTACTTACCATTTCTTGTTGATGACTTGAGATTGGTTGATCTTTGTCCATCTCTTCATTGTTGTCCTCCATAGGTGTCCTATCATTAAAATTTAAATGTTGAACATTTTCATTTATGTCATCTAGAATCTCATCAATTTTATCATTTTGAGTTTTCTCAAAGGCGATATACATGGCTTCTTCAAGACAAAGTGTTATATTGTTATAAATTCTATAAACTTTGCTAGAGGAGGAATAACCAAGAAATATACTAACTTGTCCAAGTTATCCTTGGTGTTAAGAATAAAACATTTTTGACCAAAAACTTTGAAATATGAGATGTTGGGTTTTCTTCCTCTTTGAAGCTCCTAAGGAGCCTTTTTCAACTCCAATCTTAAGATAACACAATTTAAAACATAGTAAAAAGTTTTTACGACTTCCACCTAAAAACATTATGGGTATTAAATTCATTTAACATTGTTTTTTTATTTCTTAAAGAGATTGATTTTTTCCTTTCCATGACCCCATTTTGTTGGTGAGTTCTAGAAGTTGAAAAATTATGGTGGTATCATTTATTTTCACAAAACATTTCAAATAAATCACTTATAAATTCACATCATGATCACTCTTTATGTTTATGATTGAAAAACCCTTTTCATTTTCAAATTTCTTGGAAAACTTTACAAATTCATAAATAGTTTCATCTTTTGATTTTAAAAACAAAACTCATGTATAACTTGTAAAGTCATCCACAATCACAAACACATATCTATTACCACTTATGCTTCTAGCTCTAGTTGGTCCAAATAGATCTATGTGTAGCAATTCTAAAGGTCTTTCAGTAAAAATGTGGTTCTTGCTCTTAAAAGATTTTACTTGTTTACCCATTTGGCAAGCATCACATAACTTTACCTTTTTTAATTCAATATAAGAGAGTCCTTTAACAAGCTTATTTTTTTTGACAAGTTTAGAAAGAATGTTCATGCTTATATGACCTAATCTTCTATACCAAAGAAAACTATCATTAATGCTAGCAACAAGGTAATTTTCTATTCTCATGCATATATTGATTTTAATCTTGTAAACATATTCTTTTCTAATACCAATAACTAAAACTTTATGATTTTCAAGGATTAAACAACATGCATGGTCAAACATGATCTTGTACTCTTTATCACATAATTGAATACTTAGCAAATTATGTTTTAAATTATTCATAAGAAATACCTTTTCTATTGAGGGAAAAGACTTACTAGCAAATTATGTTTTAAATTATTCATAAGAAATACATTTTCTATTGAGGGAAAAGACTTACCTCTAATATTATCAACTCCAATGATCTTTCCTTTTGAGTTCTCTTCAAATGTGACTTTTACACCATTGATCTTGGTTATGCTTGAAAACAATGAATCATCTTCGGTTATGTGTTCAAGCACTATCCAAGAACCACTTCTCATATTTCCTTGATTCCTACACACACAAAATCAAGATAAGATTTATGAAATCCATATCTTCTTGGGTCCTCTTTGGTTAGTGGTGATTTCTTTTTGGAACCCAAGACATGTTATCAACTTTGTCCTTTTTCATAGGATGCATAAATCAAATGACCAATGCTTATACAATAATGACATGTTTGGTTTGGATTAAATGATTGTTTGGCTTTAACAAAGTAGTTCTTCAAATATTTTTGGTTGTTTTTTGGTTGACATCCTAAACCTCTTTTGTTGAAGAGACATCTTTAACTAACAAACATGGTATTTAAAATCTTATAACCTTGAATGAACTTTGCTAGTATGGTATTCAACTTGTCCATTTTTTTCTTTTAAAGCCTTATTTTCCTCTTCAAGTTGGTTAACCTTGTTGCTATAAATAACAATGCATGTTTTTTTTTCTAATGCATATTTTTTAATAATTAAACATGCATGGCTCTTTTTCAATGAACTATATTTATGACCTAGTTTTTTAAACTCATCATACAATGATTCAAAGGCATCGCGTAGTTCATCATAAGAAAGGTCAGATTCATCATCCAAAAAAAATACCTCATTGTCGCTTTCAATTACTTTGAAACACATGTTTGTAATATGCATTTCATAATTGCTTGAGCTAAGGTTCGAGTCATCACTCCATATTGCTTTCATTGCTTGTTTGTGATGGCGGTTCTTCTTCTTGTTTTGAAGGAAAGGACAATCAACCTTTATATGTCCTGTCTTATTGCACTTGTAGCATCAGAGTGCCTCCTTGATATATTCTTTCTTATTTCCATCCTTCTTGAAATTTAAGAATTTTTTATTTCCTTACTTTTTTCTTAAGAAGTTTCAGAATTTTCTTATGATTAATGTGATGTTCTCCTTCATTTCATCATCATCATCATCATCACTATCAACATGATATACGGTTTTGAATGCCAAATTCTTCTTTGGCTTCTCTTCTAGTTCTTACTATTCCATGGTGATTTCATGAGTCATTAGTGAACCAATGAGCTCTTCCAATGAAAGTTTAGTGAGATCATTGGCTTTTCGGATTGCCATCACCTTTGCTTCCCAATTTTGAATTCCTTAACTTGATTAGTACCTTTATGAGTTAATTCTAAAGCATGTCATATATCCCTAGTATTTTTACAAGATGATATTCTATTAAACTCAATTATACTCAAGGCACAATACAAAGTGTTTATAGCTTTAGCATCTATCGAAAACAATTTCTTATCACCATTGATATACTCACTTCTAGGTTTAAGAATTGTTATATCATTTTCAATCTTAGTAGGCTTATGATGTCTATTTTCAATAGATAGCCATAAATCATAATCAACATATTGAAGATATATAATTATCTTAACTTTCTAATATGCATAATCATTGCCATCAAAGAAAGGTGACTTAAAGGTAGATGTTCCTTCATTTTGAACATTATAGCTAGTGATTTTTATTCTACTGAAGTTTAAGCAAACTTATATATATATATATATGAGAACTAGGCTTTGATACCTGTTGTGATGTCGCGGTCGCATATATTAATTACCCTAGCTTAAAACACATAAAATAGTATAGAGCAAGCAAGGGATCGATCCCACGAGAAATGTTTAGTTCAGATTTTTATGCTATACATTATGCAATTGGGGGGTGTTTTGATTTGCAATGATCTAAACTATGGCAGAAATCAAACTAGCAAACAAAATCAATTAAAACTAAAATTTATCAAGAAAACAAACCTTGGTCGCAAGCACACATCCACCTACAGAAATCAGAACCAATCCTTAAAACGAAACTCCAGTTTATATTCTGAATTTTTATCTTTTCTTAACGTTGGTTAATTAATGGATCCGTCGTATAACTAACCATAATCAACAAACAATCACAGTGTCTGCATTAATGATTTAATCCAATGGCGGCCTTAAGATCTAGATAAATTCATTAATCTTAACAACCAAGTTGTCCGCAGCTTATGTTGTTTTGATCAAATGTTCTCTCTAAGTTTAATAATATAGTTCCACCACAATTATCAAGCTTAGTTGCTTCACAAATTTCTATACCACAACTCTAGCTTTGATATCAAACTTAGCAATAGATTGTTCATAATAATAACTTAGAGTCTGCTCTAGCAATTAAGATAAACAATCATAGGAAATATGCATAGGAAAACAAGCATACTCATTTATAATACAAACTGAAAATAAATAGAAAAATAAATCTTACAATTCTTGAAATCTGAAGGTTTTTGCGTCCTTGCAACTAAGAAAACAAGTTTAGCCTTGCATATCTATAGAATAACTACTCCTAAAGATGGAAGAATACATAATTTCTGGTTTGTAAAGGGGAGAGTTTGTGTTTCTTCTCTTATGACTGTCACCCTTTTTTTTTTATTCTACTGCACTCTCTTTGCTCTCTATTTTTCTCTCTAAATGATACCTCTATTTATAGGCTTCAATGGCAGCTCCTCCTGTACTTATCAACAATGGTGGCTTTTTTTTGTCAATGGTTGGTGCAGCTTCTTTTGACAATATTCAGCTGCCACCAACAACCCACCATTGTTTGGCAGAATTCAGCTGTTATCTTTGAAAAATCACATATCCCTCGTATGAAATTGTTTTTGGCTAAAATTTGAAGCGTTGATAAGTCTTTAAGTCAGGAATCCAAAAAAATTGAGGTTGTATTAATTGGACTTCTGCAGCTCCAGATATTTAATTTTGAATGGCCAAATGTCAACATTGGCAAAATGCGAGATTTGTTTTTGAAGGCTGCAATTTCCATGCTCTTTTTTTATTATTTTTTGTCTTAAATTTCCAGAAAGGTATGGATGTTAGCTTTTTAATGCTACTAGAATCACTTTATTTGGACCTCTAGAATTCACGCTCTGCACAAAACATCGACTGAACGTCAAATCTGCCAATTACCTCCAATTTACTCCTTTTTTTCATCTTTTATCTAACAGTGCTTTCAAAACATAAAACAAAGAATATCAAGGTATTTTATATAAATAACATACGCAAAACACTAGTTAAATGTGGGTGAAACTATTGAATAATATGGTTACATCAATACCAATTGTTGCTATAGGATTTTAAGACAACAATAACACCTAAAGGGAGTGAATTAGGTGTTCCACTAATTATATCAAATAATACAAATAATCACACTAAGCATATATAACACAATAACTAACAATATAATTAAAGTGCTTAAAGTAAAGAGATAAAGAAAGAGAGATTGCAAATTTGGTTCTTAAGGTGGTTCGGCAAGCCTATATCCATACCTCAAGGGCCAACTGTACTTGAGTATTGTACTATTTTACTAATCTAAATGAAAAATACAATGCTCTTGATGAACCTACACCAAGCAGTTACACCATTTGAAGATGTCTCATCTTCAAGATTTTTTTTTCTTGGTGACAATACCTCACCAATGCCAAGAATTTATCTAAACTCTTAAGTGTTTACAATTATGATTTGTTTACAATAAGATTCACTCACTTAAAGAGTAGATTATACAATTAAAAACTATAATCTCTATAGCTCACTAAATATCACTTAGGATGATTGAAGTTGTATAAATATGAGTGTGAGATTTTACACTCTTGTGTTGGAATATGAAGATTTAACTTAGCACAACTTAGAGTATGTTAGAATTTATGATTTCTAGTTGATTTTTCTTTTGGAATAGCTTTTATATCATGTATGTTCATAATCTCACTTTAATTTTGCATAAAAGACAGCTATATATATGTTTCGAAAAGAAACTAACCGTTTATAATTGTTGGACTAACAACTAAAGTGGTTGATTGGTTCTTGCAAAATTTTCAGGTGTTCATTACGAATGAACTGCGGTCGACCAGTTTAGCTCAAAAATCAATTTTGACGATTTCAAACCTAATGAAACTTGAACCAATTAAATGTATATCAATCTTGTTTATGCATGCAATATGAAATGTGTGAGTTCATTTTAGTTTACTATTCAATAAAATATAAAGATTTAACAATAAACTCTAAAATGAATTCTTAATAACGAAGTTTTAACTTGCTTTGCATCTTGGACTTATTAGTGAATTTCTTCATTCAATTCCATATACTATTAATCTGATATTCATATAAAACTTGTTTGAATTTAATATCATTCAAATTTTCAGTAATCTATATTCTTATGAGCACATCTCGGCAACTCTTTAAAAGATTTCGTTCACCAAATTTTCTTCGCGTTGTGGTGCAAATGATTTTTTTGTTTTGTTAGCAATCACACTTCTTTTACTTGATCTGTGGACTTTCAATACAATATTAGCAGCCACTGCTTTAGATGAACAACTTTCTATTATATGGAACGTATGTATCAAGTAGTTGAGTTATATGCTAGACTTTGTTTTAAAATTCTGTATGATTCATTGATTCAGATTATATTTTTGTGAAACATAAGATTTGCCTTGGTTGCTTAATATGATGATGCAATTATTTATCATACCAGATCATAGCTACATTGCATATGGATCTAGCTCTAGATGGTCATATGGACTGGTGGAATTGATTAAAGAAATGAAGCACAGCAAGGCAGGCTTCCGAATCTAAAAATGGGACTCTATCTGGAGCAAAGATTACTGAAGGAATTTATGGGATATAATGAGCAGATTCTTTAGGAAGCTATCTTTCATGTTTCAGAACACCTCCGAATATGCCATTACCCTTTGCCTCATTTCATTTGCCAGTTTTTTAATTTGCTTTGCAATGGAAAGTGATCTTGTATTTGTCCTTCCATTAGTTTGTATCAATAAATCAACTAAAACAAAATGGTCTTTCATTGTTTAGTCCCTCACTGTAAAAAAGGCAGGGTGTAGTTTTGGGGAAGTTTGGGTTTATGTAGAAACAACATGATCATTGTTCGCCCTCTCCCATCTGTACTATGAATTCGAGCCAACCTCTATCAGGATGTTTATCTTCTCTGTCAAATTCAAGCCAGCCTCTTTTAAGCTATCGATCTTCTTCGTCAGTGTATAGTTTTTCTTCCTCTTACTATTGACATGCATAGCTGTGCTTCTTTCTTTTCTGCCCAGCACTTGTGCTTCTTTCATTTTCTTTTATCTTTTGAAGTCATTTTGTGCTCTTCTTGGTCATGCTTTACTTGCTTCCTGTGTATGGAGAAATGATTGTTGCCATTTTTTGTCGATTTGATTATTTTCTGTTTCTTCTCTTGTATGACATGTTGGAAAGATTGTCTACCATTTTTTGCGCCTCCCTTCGTTTTACATTTAGGATATGTTTAGAAGTGTAAAAGTGTTTTTTTTCAGAAATATATTAAAATAATATTTTTTTGTTTTAAAAAAATTATTTTTAACATTTGTATATTAAAATGATCTGAAAATATAAAAAAAAATTAATTTGAAGTAAAGTAATTTTTTCTCCAAAGGTACTCTTAAAATGCAAAAACAAACCAACTTTTAATATAGTAATGAGCTATCTCTATGCTTCTTGTTGTTCATTTTCATCGTTGTTTCTTAAGGGATCTCGGGATGTGTTGGCATTGGTGTTTTGAGTTTTTCTTTAACCAGGTAGTGGTTGTGATTAGTGTTTTCAATTAAAATTCAATGCTTGGTTTCAATAATCTGGTTCTTCCTTTCTCATTGTTTTTTAAGTTGCGTGTTTTTTTATGGTTTTTCTTTTTTTTTTTTTCTCGACCATTATAAATTTATAACCTTTAAGTCGGTTTAACAATGCCACGCGTAGATAAAGCTTTGTGAGAGCTTTCATTTTATCTAAGCCTATTGACAGTTCGGTGTATTTGAATTTTATGAACTACAGAAACTTGGATATTCGATTTGTTTATTAGACTTTGGTGAGGTGCCTTTAGATGAGGGGATTGAGCATTCCTCTGTTAAGATTGAAGAAATTGTAGACTCTTTTGAGAATATTACTGTTAACGTTTCTAGTCAAGGCACTGATGTTGAGACGTTAGATACAGCAATTGCCAAGGGTAAGTTATTGTAATGTCAAGTTTTTGACCTTTCTAATTTACAAATTTAACACTATTCCATCTATTATGCATTTCAGTAACATAAAGATGGAGCACGTAAGCTTACAACAACAACTGGCAGACAATTTAAGGATTCCCTTACGCTTGTAGTTTTCAAGAAAGGACTCCAGCAGTGTTGAGAGGAGTCCAAGTGACAATGTTGTGGAGTTGAAAGCTTTTCAAATGTTATCAGTCATACTTGGAGCTTCTCACAAGGTATGTGGTGTGGTGGAGAGTGTCCTCTACAATCTTCCTTTTCTTCTCCATGCTACACCGACTTCGTTTTTTGATAGAATCCATCTGCTAATTACTTAATGATATTTTTGTTTTGTTGTAGTTATGAAAATCTCAAGGGTCTTATGTTGCTCTGGGTCACCACCTTCCCTGGAATATGGGTGGATAGTGCTGCTAACTCAGAGGTTGGTTATGTTCCATAGATATGGCGGATTTGTTGTGTGAGTTTATGTTCAGTTGTTGAAGTGCCTCCATGTTTGCTTGATTAAAATAAAAATAGTACCATTTTCTTGTCATGTATTGCCCTATAGAATCTAGGTAATGCAGATGCAAACTTTAATCCTGTAGTCCTTTGTGTCCTTCAGGATTTGTAAAATGTTTCCCTTGGTCAAGAGCTTGAGTCTTTAGATGTATGGTGTATGCAGCAGGAGTGAAGGCCTTTGGACGGACCTTATATTTCGGCAATGATAAATCATCACAGCAACCCCAACTCCAAAACCCTAAATACATTGTCAGAACAAACTAGTATTCATGGGGAGAAGCGTGCAAAGGTTAATGAAGACATCAATCAGATGATGAGTAACTTCCTATTGCAACTGAACTAACTAGATCGACCATTTTCATAAAGATTTAAGCGTATTCTAATATTTAAGACTTGCTTATTGTAATGAGCCTAAACACCTCCAGAGACGACTTTTGTGTATCAGGAGGGATCAGTAACATTGGTTAAAGCAGAAAAAAAAACTTCTCGGCTTGTCTTCTATCTGGGTTCTTGGGGTTACCTCTATGTCATCTCTTACAGCCATTAAGGAACTTGTACCAGGAGACTCTGGTGGCAAAACGGCATTCTCAGATGTGAAAATCCTAGCAGGGATGACGGGTTTTGGTGCTGAAATGGTAGAAAGATAATGCAGGAGCATCTGTATTATTTGGCTGAAGTTCGGCCTAGCGTTTGGATCTTCTTTCCAACATGAGGTCACAATCAACGCCAAATCGTCTGGGAGGTTCTCAGCACTAGGTCTCACATTCTGAAACAGCAACACCATAATTCAAGATGCTGGGAATTGCAACTGAGCTTTATAATTATAAGTAAAAGACGAGATAATCATTCAAGTTATGGCATATCAAAGTTTGGATACCTCTAAATTGTTATAATCATGCAATAAAAGAAGAATAATGTCAGATGGTCCAGGTTTTGATGTCCAAATGCCTGCCTAAAAACTGGAAAAGCATATCTCACATGCTGCAACGCTGAAGCAACTTCATATAAAAACAGCGTGCTATATTCAAATCCTCAGTAAATTGTTGTGTACATAGGGGTAAAATCCCACAATGACAAAGATAGCAGTCAGTTGAGGTAGATTTAACTGATGTCCAACACGTTCATCATCTTGCTAGTTAGAAGTTCAAATCAATGACTGCCCCTAGCACAAAGATTCATTCAATTTTAAGCAGCATAATTGAACAACCTGTATCATTCAGTCCATCAGCCAGACTGCCCCTAGCACAACGATTCATTCAATTTTAAGCAGCATAATTGAACAACCTGTATCATTCAGTCCGTCAGCCACCCCACGGCCAGATATCCTATGTTTGGAATTTATGATTTATCAACTCAGCCAATTTAATGAGAAGACTTCACTTCTAAAGTCAATAGGTATCCAATCTTGCAGAAAGCAACCCTGAGGACCAAGACTCCATAGTAATTTCAATACATCATAAGAGGTTATAAAGCAATCAGCATCCAGCATCCAATCTTGCAGAAAGCAACCTTGAGGCCAGAGACTCCAATACATAATAAAAGGTTATTACCGAGAATCAACAAACAATACCACAGGATTCATTGCATGTGCCGAATGGATTAATTATAAGGGTAAGAGTCAAGATCAAAGAGACCTTCAACTGGGTGATTTATGACATTTGGGCCAAGCAAGCTCTAAGGATTCCTTCCAAGGTAGCGTCAAGCATGAAGTTAAGTTAAAAGGAGGATTAAGCCTTTATCAATGTGATTCAAGCAAGAGATTGAGCTACTTAACATGTGTCAGAGCTTGGCTACAAAGCTTTATGTTAATGTTCATAACTTTTAATCTGACTGTTAGAGTAGACTAAAAGTTTACTAAAAGGTTTTAAAGCCCTTATTTTATAGAAAGTTAAAATTTCATAGCAATCGGATATTGGAAAAACTTTCTGATAAATCCCATAATAACTATTTGAGAATATACAGATTAGGCTTTTATTTATGCAAGACTTGATTTGTGTTTTATTTTATCCATGCTTTTAAGTTAGTTATGTTTAATTTTCAGCCTAAAGTTAATTACGATTTATTTTATATTTTTGTTTAAGTCAAACACATAAATACCTTTTATTTTTTTGTTGTGAAAAAACAAATTACTGATGTTGAATAAAATTGGCATGAGCACCCTTGATTTTGGTTTTTTTATCGAACTTATCCGAAAGATCATCTTTGTGGCGTTCTAACCATATACTTTGATTCTTGATTCAAGTAATCAATGAGTCAAAGTTTTATAATCTGATTTTAGCCTTCTTAGGTAAATATTTCAATTATTGATTGTAAGTTCCAGTATTTTACCTTCCAGATTTGCATCAATTTAGTATCAGAGCTTGATTATAAAATCAAGATAGCTATTTTAAAATTATGTTTTGCTCTTGTTTTTTGTTATTACTTATTCCTTGCATCAAAATCGCACCATATAGGGTTTAATTCATCTTGTGTGCATATTAAGGATAATGTACAAATTCATCTTGTTAATGAATTTGATTTCCTTGCTTTTTTGATTTGCAATCTCATTGAATTTTTTTTTTTAAGAAAAAGTAAAATCACAAATCAAAAGTCCATATTGATATCAGTTTGTTGGGATAGTTCATGTTGAAATTGGTTTGTTGGGTATTCCATATTGAATTCAGGTTTGTTGAGTTATTCCTAAATTTCTTTTCATATTGTGTTTGTCTTTGCCATTTTGAATTTGGTGGTTTGAACTATAAATCATATTTCTTTTGATTGATTTTGTTTGGTTCAATAAAGATCTGAAAAGGGGAGTTAAGAGGGGTAAAAGACAAGTCCAAAAAGAACAAGTTAAGAGTGAAACAAGAGTGCAGTGACAAATCTTTGAGTGTAAACATGCAAGGGAGTGTGTGAGGTTTATTACTAACAGATTTTTTTTTAGATTTGAATGTCTTCCAATAGCAAATCATCACCCAAGAAGGAGAAGGAAAACACGTTTTTTGTGTTATAGGCATTGCAACAAGATTGCTAATTTGGAAGAGAGACAATCCTAAAAGGTCTCTGATGCTAGAAAGCAAGAAAGACGTGCTCTCATACCCATAGATGAGATTGGTGTTGAGAATGAAGATGAAAATGCGGATGAATTTGATCAAGCATCATTCGACAATAGGGAGAGGTTTTGGCCAAACTATGATATGTGTGATAAAAAGTTCAGAAGAGATGGTAGAGGTTGTGAAGGTATGGAAAGAAACCTCGAGAGTATTAAAATGAAGATTCTCTATTTTCAAAGGAGGAATAATTCCAGAAACTTACCTAGAGTGGGAGAAGAAAGTAAAGTTGATTTTTGATTGTCGTAACTATTCTAAGGAGAAAAAGGTCAAGTTAGTTGTGATAGAGCTTATTGATCATGCAATTATATGGTGGGATCAGCTTCTGTTAAATTGGAGAAATCATGAGTGGCCTATTAAGACTTGGGATGAGATAAAAATTGTTATGAGAAGAAGATTTGTCCCTAATCATTACTATTTTAGTGAAAAGCTAAACGGAGCAGCGTTGAATTACCTAACTTATGACAATGGGCTTTATACGTTGGTTAAGACTTTGGAGACTTGGCACCCTTACTTGTAGCCAAAATAGTTCATTATCCACACAGATCACAAATCATTGAAGCACTTGAAATGACAAGGTAAACTGAATATGAGATATGCCAAATGGATAGAGTTCATTAAGACCTTTTTATATGTCACTAAGTGCATGCAAGGTAAAGAAAATATAGTGATTGATGCACTATCTAGAAGGTACATTCTTATCGCTAATTTAAATGCAAGATTATTGAGATTTGAGTATATTAAAGTCTTGTATGTCAATGATAATGATTTTGCACCTGCTTGTGCATGAAGATCATGCAGTTAATTTGATGGGTCATTTTGGTGTGAAAAAGACTTTAGATGTATTGCCTGAACATTTGTTTAACTTAGGATGAAACATGATGTCCAAAGAATATGTGAAAAAAATATCACGTGTAGGCAAGCCAAATCTAAGGTCTTATATCATGGGTTATATACTCATTTGCCTGTACCAAAGGAACCTTGAGTAAATATTTCCATGAACTTTAAGAAGAGGTATAAATTCAATTTTTGTAGTTGTAGATGAGTTTTCTAAAATGACACATTTCATAACATGTCATAAAACCAATGATGCAACCAATATTTTTATTTGTTCTTTAGGAAGATAATACGACTTTAAGGTGTTCCTTTCAGTATTGTTTTAGATCAGGGTATTAAGTTCTTTTGATATTTTTAAAAGGTTTTGTAGGTAAAGTTGGGAGCTTTAACTACTTGTCATCCACAAAAAGATAGTCAAATGAAAGTGGTCAATATGACTTTAACTACTTTATTATGTACTATCATTCAAAAGAATTTGAAAAGTTGGGAGTGTCGGTCATTTATTGAGTTTGCATATAGTAAGAGTGCATTCTACGAAATTATTCACCATTTAAAATTGTTCATGGTTTTAATCCACTAACTCCTTGGATTTGTTGCCTTTACCTAATGATGAAAGAATTGATATTGGTAGAAATAAGGAGGCAAATATGGTGAGGAAACTTCATGATTGTTCGGCAACACATAGAAAAGAAGAATGAACAATAACTCTTAAACTAACAAAGATCATAGACATGTTATCTTTTCACCTAGAGATTGGGTTTAGGTGATTATGAGGAAGGAAAGATTTCTAACCCATGGACGATCTAAGTTGCAATCCAGAGGGAATTATTCATTCAAAGTCCTTGAATGAATTAAAAACAAAGCATATAAATTGGAACTTCCATGTAAGTATAATATTAGTGCTACATTTAATGTTTCTAATCTTTCTCCTTTTGATATAGGTGATAATTCAAAGTCAAATGCTTTTGAGAAAAGAGAAATAATGAGAATTAACAAGCAATACCATAGGATCCATTGCAGATGCTGATTGGACATTGAGGGCATGAGCCAAAAAAATCAAAGGGACATTCAATGGACTGATTCAGGACACTTGGGTCGAGAAAGCTTGGGAATTCCTTCTAAGGTCAATCATGAAATTGAGTTCAAAAAATGCCTTAATCAATGTGATTCAAGGGATCAGACTACTTAACATGTACTAAAGCTTAGCTAAACAACTATATGTTAAAGGTCATAGCTTTCAATCCAACAGCTGGATTGGGCTGAAATTTTATAAAATTAAAATTTTATACTCATCAGGTTGAGGTTTTAAAATTTGATTTTAGTTTTTTTGGGTAATTTTTTCAATTCTTGATTGTGAATTCTAAAATTTTGCCTTAAAGGTTCGCATCAATTATAAAATCTAGATCAACAGCACTTTAATAGAGGCACTGCCATCAGCCAGACATCAACAGTGTCACCATCCAAGTAATTCAAGATAGAATGGAAACAGCATTGCTCACCTTAAAAGCAGCTGCATATGCTGCCTGTAGATTTGACATGCCTTCAAAAGGCAATTTATTATGAATGAGCTCCCACAACACAATTGCAAAGCTATATGCATCCACCTTGTGATTATAGTGTTTCTTCTCACCATGCCTTAATGTGACTGTGCTGTAAAGCTGACACCAAATAGAAAGGTGAATGATCTGCATCATATAAAAAAAATTCTAGAGATTCTCAATCATCCAATATAGTACCTCTGGAGCCATCCACCGGTACGTCCCCGTTTCAGCAGTCATCATCTCTGTTAATGACTCTTCTCTGGCTAAACCAAAATCAGCAAGTTTAACTGTTTTATGGTCTGCAGTCAAGATCAAATTCTCTGTAAATAGGAAAGGAAATGATGGGGTCAGAAATATCCTTGATGCTTGATTCCAAAAGCAAGTGATCAAACATTTTTTTTTAACTTTAGAGTATCACACTGTATCAGTGCTTGACAGCCTGTTGCCAAGAAAACCTACTTGTCTTGAAGATATAATTCAATTACATATATTTATAAAATCAAGAGTTCGACACAATACTAGGCACACAAGAAAACCATACCCGGCCATTTCTCTAGCTGTCTGCTACATCTATCCTCTCTAGCTAAATTATCCTTATGTCTTCTTATCTCCTATATCTCTCAATTTGATAACTAATTTTTTGCAGAGAAAAGAAAAGGGACTGTTTGTGGCAAAAACATATTTTAGAATTTCATGGCAGACAGTGATGAAGCTTAACTTTTTTCTAGAAGATGATTTATGTTTTTGCTCATGTATCTAGTCATTTGTCTAAATGCAGTGACGGTGGTGCATTTCCTTTTTCCTTCTTTGGACAGTTACAATATGGGAATGCTGGTAGCCAGCTTAATTGAACTGAATTCAATTACATTCCAAACACCTGAATTTAATGACAAATTATGCAAAATCGAATCTACTAATGAACAAGTGCAGATTACTTTTGTGCAAAAATCTAAAATTTTGACATGTAGAATTGAAATCTGCAAATTTAAACTTTATAAACAAGAGAAAGGCCCTAATAGAATTGAATTCCACAAACTAGAGGCTATAAGGCCACCAATTCATTTCAGCACTGCACAAGGACATCTTTGTGAAGTATATTTTCAAGAAATCAAGTAAAAAGATCCAGAAACAAAGAGGTGAAACAAGAAGAATCCAAGACAACACTTTAAATGCTTTGAATCTGGTTCCATCAAACATCATGTAAACCTTTCTTGAAGTTTAATTCTTGGCTGCATACTAATGTGGATCAAGCATTCATATTTGTAAAAATATCATCGGCAAAGCTTAGATGTGGTTTTTACCAGTTTCCCAAATATGTCCATCTCTATTCAGCAGATGTAAAACTTAGTACAAGCATATAACATAAGTCGAATCTAATTGCTATCTTGCAATTTGGTGATTAATTCCTTATCAAGGAACAAAATAATAGCAAAATAAAATCATCAAGTTTCGGTTCATCACACAAGAAAAACAAGAGGATGTAGCACAATCAATATAGACCTGACCAGAATAGAATCTTCTATTCTCATATAAAATTGTGATAATTCATTAACTTTCAAATGCACAAGCCAAATAATTGATCTAACACTTGGGTTAATTTAATACAACTCAAGGGATTGTTTACCGAGAGATATTGATGAGATATTGGATTGGTTACAAGGGCAAGAGGCTAAGAGGATCAAAGAGTCATTCAATGGGCTGATTCATGACATTCCAGCCATGCAAGCTTCGATAATTCTTTCTAAGTTGGTATCAAGCATGAAGTTAAGTTCAAAGGATGATCATGTCTTGATCAACGTGATCCAAGTAAGAGATGAGGTTGATTAACATGTTCTAGAGCTTGGCTACACGGTTTTATATTAATGATCATAACTTTCAATCTGACCTTTGAATTGGGTTAAAATTTTGTTAGAAGATTTGAAAGACCCTATTTCTATAGGCTTAGAATTTCGTAGCAATCAAACATCAGGAAGACCTTCTAATAAGACCCAAAAGTTACTATTCGAATTGGGCTTTTATTTATTTAAGACTTGGCTTTGTATTTATTTTACCCATACTTTTTAAGTTAGTTATTTGGGTTTAACTTTCAGCCCATAGTTAACTAGTATTTATTTTGTTTAAGTCAAACATATAAATACCTTTTATTTTTGGGATGTGAAGACAGATAGGTTTTTTTGAAAAAAATTGTGTGAGCACTCTTGCTTTTGGTTCTTCATTAAACTTTTCAGAACTTATTAAAGAGATCATCTTTGTGGCGTTTTAACCATATACCTTTGGTTCTTGATTCAAAAAAATCGATAGGTTGAGATTTAATAATCTGATTTTAGCTTTCTAGGAGAAGTATTTCTGTTCTTGATTGTGGATTCTAGGGTTTTGCCTTCTAGGTTCACATCAGATATTTTGTTATCTTGAGAAAGAAACTCATTGAGATCTTTCAAGTGAAAGTAAGGCATATGACATGGACTGTGGGCAGGTTGTTGTCAAACAAACAATGGCTTAGAAAATGTCAACATGCATAATTGCAAGAAACAATTGCAGCTTAGTTGTGTTGCCAACTTAGTTTAATCACCACAAAGATATTATGGATCCAATGCTCATACAAAATAATCATACATGAAATTATAAAGTCAAAGGAACTAACTTTGTCATATTGAGGTGGGATGAGTTTCACTAGAAAAACTGAAACAAAAAAGTTGAGTATTATATGAAAGCTTTTTTATTTTATTTTAAATTTTTTTGTGTGCTGGTATTATAAAAGCATGCCACCATGCATTCTTTACAATTCAAATGGAAAGGCAAAAGAGAACAATAATTACAGTAGACAGTATTCCAACTGTTTTATGCAGCAAGTTAGTAGAAAACTTGCACTAAATGTATGCACCATACAAGACCCGAAGCTCACAAAGACTGAAAAATGTCCATTGAACCATGTGGAATTGGTTAGCAAGTTTACATGCCTGTCATAAAATACTACTTGTTCAATATTCATATGCTCAAACGTCATGAACATAAGCCAGAAATTTATCATACCAGGTTTTAGGTCACGATGAATTATCCCATGGGAGTGCAAGCATTCCATTGCACGAGCAATATCAAGAGCAAATCCAACAGCCAGACGCATGTCCAGGCACCTTGGCCGCATGTTCAGCAAGTATTTTCGCAATGTTCCGCCCAAAAGAAGCTCAGTTACTATCACCATGACAGGCTCCTTGCAAGCACCAATAAACTGGTAACACATAACAACCCTGTTATTTTGTATATGGTCACTTCAACAACTGTTAACTAAGAAAATAGTACTAATTCAGTACCAACCCTAAACGCTGAAATCGAATACAATGAAAAAGTATTGCTATAAAGACAACCTTCACTAGATTTTTGTGCTGAACTCTAGATAACATTGCAACCTCCCTTGCAAACCGCGCTTCTCTCTTGGCAATCTCTTCTGGGGTTTCTCCTCCATGTACAATTTTAATAGCAACAATTTGATTTTTGTACCTATTCATAAATTCCAGAATGACATTACTGAACATAGCAATCAACCACTTATCAGATGTTCTAAACTAAAAAGAAAGAACATTTTAGAAACAGCAGCACAGAAATCATTCTGCAGTTTCTCATTGAGGATATCTGTTGAACATTCTGCTGACATAAACATGGGATTGAAATATAAACAATAGTTTATCTCAATTGATCCGCTGAGAAATGGAAAAAACTTGGTTTAGTCAAGAAAATTTGAGAAAAATCCAGTTATAAAATGAATCAGAGCTCAAGAGCTGCAATTTGGAAATAGAAAAAAAATCAAGAAGTGTGACTTACTTTCCTTCATATACTTTAGCATGAGCACCTTCCCCAATCTTTGGCCCAACGAATAGAAGCTTTGGATCAATAAGCCACTTAGCATCCAAATCGAACTCTTCAGAATAAAACCCATTACTAGATCCCATTTCTTAACCTATACTATCTGCAAAGGAAACACCATCAACTAACTAAACAAAGACCAAAACTTTATTTTTTTTTTTTTTATAACACTCCTTTTTTTTCTAAGTAGACTAAACAGCTAAACAAGTCAAATTAAAGAAATGGGAAAGCAAGATACCAATTCTATACGAAAGAGAATAACTATAAATAAACATGCTCCATGTTGTACCCAAAAATCACAACTTTAGATCCAAAGAGATTAGCATTTGCCTTTGTTTGGGAGGCAAAGAATAAAACCCTACATGTTTCAGAGAATGTCACTACCAAAACAAGAATTTAAAAAACAAACGGTACTCATTAAAAAAAATATCCCCAAGAAGCTCTGTGAGGAGCAGATAAAATTATATGGAGAAGTGGGAGAAAGTATGACCAAAAAAAGAAAAAGAAAAAATAATGAAGGGAGGATTGGAGTAGAGGAGGCTAAGGGAATGGCACAGATTGAGATTTAGAGTTAAAGAGATTATTAAAGCAATCTACGCGTATGGAAGTGCCTTTGTTTCTTTGAATCAGTAGATAAAGCCGCGGCAGGATTTGAGTCTCTGCTTCTCCTTCTACATAAGATAAACAAAACATTATTAAAAAGAAAGGAGAAGGGGCTAGGAAAGACACGGCCCGTGTCTTTGTCGTTGTAGTAATTGAACTAAAATGACTGAGCTAAAAAAAAATGTCCATAATTTTCACATGGATGCGGTGTATCTTCAACGCTTACCTCCCTCTTGCCATCATTATTGATATTTGTTTTTTATTAGGATGTTTGGAATTATAAGTATCGAATATTATTTAAAATATTTTTTTTAGAAATATATTAAAATAATTTATTTTTTATTTTTAAAAAATTATTTTTAATATCAACATATTAAAATGATATAAAAATATAAAAAATATTAATTTAAAATAAAATTTTTAAAAAACAAAAACAAAGGTAACTCAAATTTTGCTATTTCATGTGAATGTTCTCTAATTTGAATTTTTGAAAGTAGTGCGATAATTTGTGAGTTTTGTATTTGTGCCTCGTATCATTAAGTTTTGTATTTGTGCCATTCCCTTTTCTTTATCTTGAAATATAATAATTTGATTAAAGTGTATGCTCGTTAATTATGATAGTAAAATAAATATAAATTAAACAATACAATCAAAAAAAATAATAAAATATAATTTCTAGGTCATTACCAGTTTTTTTATTGATATTAATTTGAAATTTTTAATCCTTTCTATTCAAGAGTTTTTTTTAAAAAAAAAATTATTATTATTATTATTATCTCATATACATAGAAAATTCTCAAATCATCTTTAAATTAATCAACAGCGATGATGGGATTTAATTGACCATTATAATTGGAATATGAGTAACCATTAGGTTTAGTAATTGTAAAAGAATTTAAATTTTTAAAAAGAATAAAAAAAAGGCCAGGTTACTTTATCACGATGACTTTAGATGCAAACTTTGAACCAAGAAGCCATCAAAGAATACGTTTTCGTTATTGAGGAGACATGACTAGGCCTGATACCGGACTGGATTTATATGGATAACACCGTTGGGCTTTCTTAGATTTACACAAGACCACATTTGGGATTGATGACCTTCAATTGCTTAAGTTTAGTCCCTTACTTTTTTTAAAAATAAATAATATTTTAATGATTGAACACTACATCATTAAACAGTTTTACCAACAGATTCATTCCGTCAGTGTAAAACAGAACATTTATTGGTAACATTTTACCGACGGCATCACTGATGGAATTCATCTGTTGGAATATTGATCGTTGGTAATTTCTCTTTCTGTTGCTACTTTTGTAGGAAATAAAAAAATCAAACACCGACAAAAAACCTTGATTGGTAGTCCTCAGCTGTTGTCTGGGTCTTGTGGCTCCCTCTGCATTAACAGGCGTACCACATCATTACTCACGAGCATTTTTCCTTCTAAATTAATAATCTATACAATTCCTTGTTAATCATCTCATTCGTTATTATCCCTATTTCTTTAAATTTACGTCTCATTTTCCCATTAAATCGTTTTCCTTAAGTTCTTTAACAAAAATGCAAATCAACATTACAATTGGTGTGATTCCTCATTCGAACACTGTTTTGTGTTTTATCCATAACTAAACATTATATAGTTCGGCTTAAGGCATGGATTTCTCCTTTGGAAAGCTAATACATAGAGCTATAAGTCCACTGATGGGAGAAGAACCCAGTTCTGCTCCTAAAGCCCTCAAAACTACCCGTTATTGAGAAGATGACCAACTGTTCAATAGGACTTGTCCTAACCCCCTCTCGATTATTAGCCCATATCTAGAGTTTTAAAACTCCAAATTAAGAAAGGTCAACTCCCTTGGATAGATAACATCCAAGGCTATAATTTCCATACAGAGACCTAGTCCAAATTCTCTCATTTCCATGCTCGAATTCCCTCTAGAAGACCAAGAGATGAAATTGTCCAATTTCATCGACAAATCCGCAAACATTCACACATCACCAATTTAACTTATCATTATTCAAACCAATTCCTTGCCATGTTATATACACTATAATAATGCTAAAAACACCTTCTAAGAATTTGTTTGTCCAATTTCATTAACTAATCAACTAACACTCTTCTTAATCCTCTTTAACACCTTCATTGTTATTTTTTCATGCATTTCTCATCATTTTAATTCATATAAGCACATATCATCAAGTCAAATATTCAAATAAAACACTCTTCTTTGTCCTTTATCAATGGTCGACCACACACACTTAGTAAAGAGCTATAAATTTTTTTTCAAAATTACTTGTTATTTCAACTCATTTCAACCTTATTCTATGTCACAAACATCAATTCAATTCAATTTCTCATTTCCCCTAAAATTCATCATCAACCCTAATCTCAATTTGATGAAAAAATCAATAGAAATTTAACAATTATTATAAGAACTTATTAAATGGATGTTGGGACACCTTACCAAAAAGTAATCTAAGCTCCAATTCCTAACCAATCAAGGATTTCCACTTCTTCTTCCTTATTTGTTGTTGCCACCACTTTCTCCTCACTCTATCCCCAAATTTCTTCTCTCAAAACACTTTAAATCTAAAGGATTTTGTTGCCTAAATCATTTTGTATCACTAACTCTATCTTTTTTTCCTTGTTTTTAACTAGATTTTCTCAAGAATTTTTAAACAAAATGGTGTTCTTCTCTCTCTTCCTTTTCTATTCTTCATGGTTGCCAAACACAAGCCTTATATTGGCAACAATTTGTCAAATTCTCACTATGTCATTTCAAATAGTAATTCTTATAGTTATCGGTATTGTTTCCCCTTTCCCAGTATATTTTTAATATTGATTTTCAACAGGCCTAACAAAAATGAATGCCAAAATCAACCCCACTGTCGCTGACGATTCCTGAGTTAACAGTGATTATGTGCGCTAACGAATTCATGTGTCATTCGTGGCTATAATACCCGACAAAAATCTAATTAAAAGGTTGACTCATGCTAAGTGATAGTTTAGGGGAGCAAACCGGCCTACCTTAAGGAGTTCAGAGGGGGATGAAACCGGTCTTGGAATAACCAAATAGGAGACAAGAACAAACTTAAACCAGCACCCAAACACCCCAGCTCTTTAAGAAGGGGTATAAATACAAGGAGGAGAGAGAAGGTGGCCCTTCCTCTTCCCAAAATCTATCTACAACAGCTACATGCTTCTCTTCTGTTCCTCTTTCCCAACGGAAATTAAACCAAGCCAGTTGTAGGCGCCTCTTTGAACTTGTGTGTGAGAGAGTTGAGAACTTGAGAGAAGATTGAACAACTGCTTAAAGGGAAAGAGAAATGGGCTAGAACCGGTGGGGAGAAACCAACATAAGAAAGGGAAAAGAAGAAGAAGAAGGGGGAGAACCGGGAGAAGAAGGGTAACGACCCGGCTTTTTCAAGCCAAAATGGTGGATTTTGTTTTGTTCTCGATACTTCTCACAATGACATTTTGTGAATTAGTAATTAGGTTCCCTTCCTTATCATGACATCATATGAATATAGTTTTTGTAAATCGACATTCCCATAAGATAGATACTTAATACACATTCCCATAATATTATATTTTCATATTCATACATTTACATTACATCATATTGACATACTCATGAATTTACATTTCTATTCTAGTCTCGTTATCAACACAAATTTATACACGAGTGTCGAACGCAATCTTACACAAATAATACCTTCTTTCATACGATCCTCATATGATTTCTTAACATAACATCCTTATAAATGAGAATACCACATAAATATATTCATAACATCATATCTAAATGTTTGCACATTCACATCCATATTTCATTACAATTTTCATTACAAGTCCTTACAAAAGTGTCGAATGGCAAATATTCAACATAACACTTAAGACATACTATTACATAACACCTTTCAAAATATAAGAACCCATGGAATGGTTTTCCTATACACCTTAATTGTATGATGTAAACACCCAAAAAAAAAGAAGTAAAGTCAAAATGACTCCACTATTGTTATTGAATTCTGAATCGGCAACAACACAATTTTTGGCTATCAATTTTTGAATAGGCAGCGGCATAGTTTTTTGCTGTCGATTTTTGAACTGGCAATGGTATAGTTTGGCTGTCAATTTCTGAATCGGCAGCGACACAGTTTTTGGCTGCTAAATTCTGAATCGGCATTGACACAGTTTTTGACTGCCGATTTCTAAATTGCCACCGATGTAGTTTTCGCTGCCAATTTCTGAATTGACAGCGACGCAATCATGCAGTTTTTGCTGCCGATTCAAAAATCAGCAGTGATGCAGTTTTGACTACCGATTTCTAACTTAGTTTTTGTTGCCAATTTATGAATCGGCAACAACTGAGTCTAATTAAAAGTTTAGGAAACAAACCAGACTGTCTTAAGGAGCAAAGAGGAAGGGGTAATATCGATTTTGGACATACCAAAACAGGGACAAGAACACATCTAAACCAACCCCAAACGCCCCACCTCATTTAATAGGGAGTATAAATACAGGGGGAGAGAGAGAGAAGGTGACCCTTCTTTTTCCCAAAGTTGTTTGCAGAGGCTACATGTTGCTCTTCTCTTCCTCCTTCCCAACAAAAACCTAAACCAAACCAGTAAAGAGTGCCTTATGAATGTGCAAAGGAGAGTTGAGATCTTGAGAGAAGATTGAACAGCTGTCTAGAGGGAAGGGAAAAAGGGGCTAGAAAACGTGAGAGGAAGAAGAATGAGAAGAACCAGTAGGAGAAGAGAAAGAATATTGTCAAACCTTCCCCAAACTTACTTAGATTCGAAAGATATGGGTCATAAAACTCCCTTCTTGTTGTTCTTAAGACCTAGAACCGAAAATGAAGAAGAAGACCCTAAGAAAATTAACCTAAGACCTAAGCTAGTTGTGAAGGAAACTGAAATTAACTAAGAGGAAAGGAAACAGAAATGAAACGAGGCCAAATTCCAGAACATCTAACAAGGAAAAATACATAAAATGGAAAGAACAAATCATGGTAGAGGGTTGTATTGTCTGCAACGAAATTATGTGTTCTGCAGCGAATTTGTGATTCGTTGTCGAAGTTATATTGTCTGCAGCGAAATTGTGATTCACAGCCCATTTGTGTTTTCTACAGCGAATTTATGATTCACAGTCGAAAGGGTATTTATCTGAAATGAAATTATGATTCTCTGCTGAAATTGAATTATCTGCAGCGAATTAGCATTCACTGCCAAATTGTGTGTTCTGTAGCGAATTTGCGATTCGCTGCCTAAGTTATGTTATTCGCAGGGAATTTATGATTCGTTGTCGAAGTTCAATTATTTGCAGCAAATTTGTGATTCGTTGTTGAACCTGAGTTCTTTGCAGCGAATTAGCATTCGCTGTCGAATTGTGTGTTCTGCAGCGAATTTACGATTCGCTGTCAAAGTTGTGTTATCTGCAGTGAATTTATGATTTGCTGTCAAAATCAAGTTGTCTACAGCGAATCAGCATTCGCTGCTAAAAGTGTGTATTCTACAACGAATATGTGATTCGCTGCCAAAATTAAGTTATCTATAATGAATCAGTCTTCGCTGCCGAGAGTGTGTTGACTGCAGCGAATTAGCATTCGCTGCTGAAGTTAAGTTGTTCTGCAGTGAATCATCGTTCACTGCCAAAAGTGTATTGACTGCAGTGAAATTACGATTCGCTGCCGAAATTGAGTTGCAGGCAGCGAATTAGCATTCGCTGCTGAAAGTGTGTTGACTGCAGCGAAGTAGCATTCGCTGCTGAAATTAAAGTGCCTGCAGCGAATCAGTTTTCGCTATCGAATTGTGCAGCCTGTAACGAATCAGTTTTCGCTACCGAATTATGCGGCCTCCAACGAAGTAGTTTCGCTGCTGAATTGTGCGGTCAGCAACGAACCAGTTTTTGCTGTCGATTTTCTACAATAGACTCCTCGGTCAGTGATTAGTACTTAAAAATGCATTTTTATCAAGGTTTTATATCATCATTTTGCACTTGAAGTATCAATAACTCCTTAACTAGAGCATGTTTTATAATAACAGATCTGATAATATAAGATAGCTTTAATTTATGGTAAATGTTCATTTAAAATGCAGGCATATCTCACAATTCAAAGGATTGATTGATGTGATTAACTATTGAAAGTGAAAGGATAAAGAAACAGCTAAGCTTAGAAAGGAGATGCCGATTCAATTCAAATTGGAACACTGTTCAGTTATTGGGTCATATCTAGAGCTGCAGATCTTGGATTTTAGCTTAATTTATATAGATGGAAAGCTAAGAAATAGGCCTACAATGTTCATGAATAGTGTAAGACCCAAATCTGCCGTTTTCAAATTCAAAGTTTGGCCACAAAAGAGAAGTCAGAATCTGTCCTGTAATCCAGCCCAAATACTGCTTAGAATTTTACCCCTATTTGGAGTTCTAGAAGGCTAAATGACATGAAATTTGGTGGGTGGAAGGAAAAGACAATTTCCAACAACTTTCATGAAGAAGAGTTTCTCAAATTCGGATGGTAACAATGACATTTCATCCAGACAAGAGCTTGAGGTCTATCCACCACGTCCGCCAACAGCACTACTCAGTATTTTAGCCATATCTCGAGCTCTAATGATCCAAATGCTCTGACATGTTATGGGTGGAAAGATAAGATGATTGCCAACAACTTTTATGAAGAACACTTTGCCAAATTCTGAATGGATCAATGTCATTTCATCCAGCCAAAGTGCTTGAGTCTTCTTGTCCACCAAGTCCACTAAATCAATAGTTGGCCACTACATCAATAATCAATTAGCAAATGAATAGTTCTGAATTTTAGCCTATAAAAGGAGGCATTTGCCATTCATTTAGCAATCTTGGTTTTAAGATCAAGATCATGTTCTTACTCTCTCTTTATTGTTGTAATGCTTAAGTTTTATTTTCATTAATCTCTTGTTTATGCTTTTCATTTCCTTTACTATACTTAGTTAACTATGTTCTTATCTTGTTTATTTATGTTCTTCTTCTTTATTATGTCTAGCTAAGTTAATGATGTCAAGGTGACAAGGTTTCACTAATGATGTTAGAATAAGTATAATATGAACTCAACATGGACTTCAATGCTTAAATCCTAAACAATTTGCTATTAACATATCTTATCTTTTTTATATTATCAATCCTTAATACCTTGCTTGTTAAATGGTTAATCTAGATTTGTGTTGTATAACACTTGGTACATCAAATACTTGATCTTTCATAGTTTTCGACCAACATCGTTATTATGAGAGGAACTTGATTTGTTGTCAACATAAGTTAGCATCATGAATGCTTGATAAAATTTGTAAGTATGGTATTATGTAAATAAGATGATTAATATGATCATGTTGATAATTTATAAAGCTTTTATATGTTACTTATCTCTAATATTATTGGTGAACCCTCTAACCTTGACATTTGTTTTTATCATTGTTTAATCTTCTTTAATGATCTTATATCTCAAAGTCCTTTTTAAATCATCATCATCATCATCATTATTGTTGTTGTTCTTATTATTCTTCTTATTATTATTGTTATTGTTATTGTTGTTGTTGTTGTTGTTGTTGTTGTTGTTGTTGTTGTTATTATTATTATTATTATTATTATTATTATTTATATAGTTCACCTCCCTGTGGTTCGACCCCGGTCTTGCCGGGTTATTTATTACTGTGACACTCTTGCACTTGGGATAACACATCAACTCTTTGATCGTGTCAAGTTTTTGGCGTTGTTGCTGGGGAGGTAAATTCTTGTATA
The DNA here is from genome assembly GCA_015852605.2 of Populus deltoides. Taxonomy (NCBI): domain Eukaryota; kingdom Viridiplantae; phylum Streptophyta; class Magnoliopsida; order Malpighiales; family Salicaceae; genus Populus; species Populus deltoides. Next base: position 8,927,903 of record CM027586.2, read on the forward strand.
AATTATAATATTTATTTTATTTTTATTTTTCACTTCTCTTGTATCTAACTTTTGTTTCTTTTGCTTTGTTTCTTTTTCTCTTGTTTTCTTCTTCCTTTTATTCTCTTCTTACACGTGCATGAGAGTTTGGTCATGTATATTAAGTGGTAGACTTTGTAGGGTATCCTCATTATTTTCAGAAAATATGGCCGAAGAAGATAACCAACCACTTCATAATGAGAATAATGAGAATAATCGAGTTAGAACACTAAGAGACCATATGAATCCAATAAGAACAAGTGCACCCTCATGTATAGTTTTCCCTCCTGATGCATCTCACTTTAATTGTAAGCCAGACATTATTCAACTTTTATCTTCTTTTCATGGCTTAGATCTAGAAAATCCATACTTGCATTTGCGAGAATTTGAAGAAGTCTGTAATACCTATAATGACTTAAATTGTAGCATGAACACCATCAAATTAAATCTTTTTCCTTTTTCATTAAAAGATAAAGCTAAAACATGACTACATAATCTTAGGTCAGGATCCATTCGTGCTTGGGATGAAATGCAACAACAATTTTTAAAGAAGTTTTTTCCATCTCACAGAACAAACTCTTTCAAAAGATAAATCACCACTTTCACTCAAAAACCAGGAGAAACATTTTATCAATGTTGGGATAGGTATCGAGATTTGCTTAATACTTGCCCTCATCATGGTTTTGAAACATGGAGATTGGTTTCATATTTTTATGAAGGATTAACACCTAAAGATAGGGAAATGGTGGGATTGATGTGCAACGAAACTTTTAAAAATAAAGACCCTGATGAAGCAATGGAGTACCTAGAATTGCTAGCTGAAAATGCTCAAAATTGGGACACTACAGGCAGTTATGAGGCACTAGGTAAAACTCAACCTCATACATCTAGTGGAAGTATGTACAACCTTAGGGAAGATCATGACCTCCAAGCTAAATTTGCATCTTTAGCTAGAAAAGTCGAGGCACTTGAATTTAAAAAGAATGATCAATTAAAATCTGTTCAAGACATTATGTGTCAAATTTGTGAAACGAATGAACATACAACCAATGACTGTCCAACTTTGCCTTCTTTCAAGGAATGCCTCCATGAACAAGCCCATGTTTTAAACAGTTTTCAAAGGTCCATTCATAACCCATACTCGCAAACATACAACCCTGGTTGGAGAAATCACCCAAATTTCAGTTGGAAGAGTGGTAACAATAATGCACAAACTTCACAGCCACCGTTTCAAGCACCCTATAATTTCCAAAATTCTCATGGATATGCACCTCCTTATGCTCCACCTCCTAGAAGAAATCTTGAGGAAACATTGCATGCATTCATTGAAAAGTAGGAGACAATCAACACTCAAAATGCTCAAACCATGGCAGATCTAAAAGATGCTCTTGCAAAATTCACATCTGCTCTCAGTTTTCAAGAAAAAGGTAAGTTTCCATCTTAACCACAGCAAAATCCCAAGGGGCAATACAATGCAAACGCAAGTAGTTCTGGAAGCCAACACATGGATCAAGTCAAATCAGTCATCACTCTTCGCAGTAGTAAGGTTATTGAAAAACTCACTCTTGAACCTTGTGAGAAAGATGAGTTAATCTCGAAGGTAAGGAAGGGGTTGAATCTGAACATTGCAAAGAAAAGACTGATTTCTCACCAGCACTTCCATTTCTTCATGCCATGACCAAACAAAGGAAAGTCAATCACAACTCTGAAATCTTTGAAATTTTCAAACAGGTAAGGATCAATATTCCTTTGTTAGATGCTATTAAACATGTATCTTCTTATGCTAAATTTTTAAAAGATCTGTGCACCGTGAAGAGAAAACTGAATGTGAAAAAGAAAGCCTTTTTAGCCGAACAAGTAAGTGCCATTCTTTAGAACAATAATGCTTTGAAATATAAAGACACTGGTTGTCCTACAATTGGAGAACATAAAATTGAAAGAGCTAATCACACCCCCCCAACCAGCTTATTACTAGTCCCTAGTAATCAAAGCGTTAAAATAGAAAAACAATTTGCAAGTTCCCCAAAGCAAGGCATTCATCATTGAACTTCCATTAATCTATCTAAGTAAACAAACTCTCATTAAATTTATATATCTGCTCAATACCTTTTAAACAAAATATTAATAAACCTTTTTTTTATGTGCTCAATTTATAAAAACATAGATGATGGGGCTTTTATTGGAAGAAAACAAGATTTTGTTCTAATGTTTCAGGCTAACTTCCTCGGGTTGGGATTTTTATCTTTTTTTTTATCTTTTTATATATACATGATGCAACCATATTATTTGATAGTTTCACCCACATTTAACTAGTTTTTTGCCTATGTTTTATATATAAAATGCATTGATATTCTTTTTTTTATGTTTTGAAGGCACTTTTGGATGAAAGATGCAAAAAGGAGTAAATTAGAGGTAATTGGCAGATTTGATGTTCAGTCGATGTTTTGTGCAGAGCGTGAGTTCTAGAGATCGAAATGAAGTGATTCCAATGGCACTAAAAAGCTAACATCCATACCTTTCTGGAAATGTAATGCAAGAAAAATAAAAAGAGAAAGATCATGGAAATCACATCCTGCAAAGTCAAATCTCGCATTCTGCCAGTGTTGACCTTTGGCCATTCAAAATTTAATATCTGAAGCTACAAAATTCCAATTGATGCAAACACAATTTTATTGGATTCCTAACTTAAAAACTTATCAACGCCCTAAATTTTAACCAAAATTGATGTCATATGAGGGAGATATGATTTTTCAAAGATGACAACTGAATTCTGCCAGCAAACAGGTTTCGTGAAGAAACAAGTCCAAACTACATTCCGAAGCATCTAAACCGACATCCAAGTTTTTATATCAGCAATTTAGCTCCTCTGAGTCAAAGCTTGAAGATTTCATGCAAGACTATTTCTCCTTTTAGGAAAAATAGTTATTGAAGTACTTAAATGTAAACTGCCAACTCAAGGAAGGACTATTTTGTAAAATAGAGACTAGGGTTTCTTAGCATATAAAAAGAAAGAGAGAAGGAGGCAGCAGCCAGCAGAAAAGAGGGAGAGCAGAAGGAGGCAAGAGCAAGCAGAGAATAAACACAAATTCTCTCTTCTACAAACCCAAAAATCATGATCTTTTCATTCTTTAGAAGGAGTAGTTCAATAGTTATGCAAGGCTAAACTCTTTTCTTGGTTGCAAGGACACAAAAAACCTTCGGATTTCAAGAACCGTGAGATTTATTCTTCCTTTTATTTTCAGTTTATGTTATGAATGAGTATGATTGTTTTCCTATGCATATTTCCTATGATTGTTGTTGATGATTACTAGAGCGGACTCTAAGTTATTGTTGTGAACAATCTATTGCTAAGTTTAATATCAAAACCGGAGTTGTGATATATGAACTTGTGAAGCAACTAAGCTTGATAATTGTGGCAGAACTACGTTATTGAACTTAGGGAGAACATTTGAACAAAGTGACACAAGCTGCGGACAGCTTGTATGTTAATCTTGATGAAATTATCTAGTTCTTAAAGCTACCATTAAATTGAATCATTAGTGCGGACACTTTGATTGTTTGTTGGTTAGGATTAGTTATACGGCGGATCCGTTAATTAATCAACGTTAAGAAAAGATAAAATTTCAGAACATAAACTGCAATTTTCGTTTCAAGGATCGGTTCTAATTTCCATAGGTGGATGTGTGCTTGCGACCAAGATTTGTTTTCTTGATAAGTTTTGGTTTTAATTGATTTTGTTTGCTAATTTAATTGCTGCCACAGTTTAGATAATCACAAACCAAATTCCCCCAATTACATAACGTACAATATAAAAATCTGACTTGAAACTTCCTCGTGGGATGGACCCCTTGCTTGCTCTATACTATCTTGTGTGTTTGTGTTTGAAGCTAGGGTAATTAATTTGTGCGACCGCGACATCACAACAAATTTTGGCGTCGTTGTCGGGGAAGTAATTTTAGTTGACTCTTGTGCTTGTACTGTTATTTTTATTTGCTGTGATTCAAAAAAAAAAGAGAAACAGAATTTTTGCTTGCGGCGGTACTATTCACTTGCGGCAGCGGTTGTAACGACCCGGCTTTCTAAGCCCAAAACAATAGTAAATTTTTTTTTTATATATATATTTAATACACATGGTGCCGGTAATCAAAGAACTTGAATCCTCACATCATCAAAATACAATCCATACAATCAACAGTTCTTTCAAAAGCGAATCTTACACAAACACATAATATTAAGGTTGCATGATTTGAAGTTCATATTAAAAATATATATACATGGACATGAGTTTGCATTCTTATACTACTAATAGCCATCACAAATTTTAAACAAAAAGGATCTAATAAAAGTTATACATTCAGTACATTGATCCCTACAAAATACATTGTGAGTTAGAATGCATCTACTTAATTCCTTGCAAAAGCAGGTTCCCGTGTATCGGGTATCCTAGACATCTCGTTGGTGTGACGTCCCTGCAGCAAAGACAAAACATTTAAGAGAAAACAAATACTTAATAATAATAATAATGGTAACTAACGGCCTAGCAATTAAATAAGCATTAACATTTATAATTTCTTCATGTATTTGATGTAACAATTAGTAGTACATATAGATACACAAGTTTTCAAATGCCATTCGCCGAAACTAGTCGTTTATTTGTCCCGGCTATCCATCCGGATTCCATAGCGATAATGCTGCGTCACGCCAATCCCAAAACCGGCAACGAAACTACATCATCGCCGATCAAGGAATCGGCATGGAACCGGTCGCCGATTTACGTATCGGCCGGCAAATGAAGATCGCATCGCATCGCCGATCCGGAATCGGCATGAAGCTGCGCCGCCGATTTTGTCGATCGGCCACGAAAACTAGGTCGCTACCGATTTCCGTATCGGCGGCCGAATCTTGCGTCGTCGCCGATCCGAGCCGGCGGCCTGAATGCTCGTCGCCGATTTCTATATCGGCAATGAAAACTAGGTCGCCGATTTCTGTATCGGCGGTGAATCGTTTGCGCCGCCGATCCAGAATCGACAGCAGAACCGCGTCGCTGCCGATCCACAATCGGCAGCAAAATCATCCCTTTTTAACCCGGCCATCCATTCGGACGCCATTAACCAAAGCTAATCACTCTTTTGTCCCGACCATCCATTCGGATGCCATTAGCCGAAGCTAATCACTCTTTGTCCCGGCCATCCGTTTGGATGCCATTAGCCGAAGCTAATCAGTCCTTCATCCCGGCCATCCATTCGGACGCCATTAGCCAAAGCTAATCATTCTTTGTCCCGACCATCCGTTTGGATGCCATTAGCCAAAGCTAATCACTCTTTTATCAACAATTAAGCGTTCGACAATTTAATATCGGTTCTAACAATATGGTAGTACTCAAGTTAAAATATTCCAAGCTTCAACGTATGAAAAAGAAAGGTGCAAGTCACCTACCTGCTCCACCTGTGGGTCGTTCCTGTCTTGATGATGGTCCAATCCCGACCGCACCACCTTCTGAATTTAACTAAGTTTGAGGAAGGTTTGACACTATTCAGCTGCTGGTTCTCCTCCTTCTTCTTCCTCTCACGTTTTTCCGGCTCTCTTTTTCCTCTCCTCTATGCAGCTGCCCACTCCTCTCTCAAGGTCTCATCTTTCCCTTACAAGTTCACAAAGTAATCTCTACTGGTCTGATTCACGTTTCTGTTGTGAAAGGGGAAGGGAAGAACGACATGCAGCTGCTAGATTTGGAAGAAGATGGGTCATTCTCTCTCCCCTCTTTGTATTTATACTACCCATCCAATGGAATTGGTTGTTTGGGGGTTGGTTTAGGTGTGTCCTTATCCTTGTTTGGTTTATCTAAAACAAGTTTTACCCCTCCCTCCCAGCTCTGCGTCACTGTTCATTGAGAAATCGGCAGCGAAAACTGCATCGCTGTCGATTTTCGCGATCGGCAATGAAATCGCCAGCTGCGTCTGCCGATTTCTGATCGGCAGGAAAAAATCGTCCTTGCCGATCAAGAAATGGGCAAATAAAATCGCGGTCGCTACCGATTTACGGATCGGTAGTGAAGGCGCGTCATTGCCATAGTCCAGACCGGCAAATGAAAAACGCGATCGTTGCCCGGTCCGGAATGGGCAAATAAAATCAGATCGTAGCCGATTTCGTCGATTTACGGCAAATCGCCGTAATCGTCATTGTCGATTTCTGCATTGATTGGTAGCGAAACCGCATTCATCATCATCCCTCTCTCTCTCTCTCTCTATATATATATATATATATATATATATATATATCCTTTGGGTGTTTACATTCTCCCCTCCTAAATATGAATTTCGTCCTCGAAATTTAAGAAGTTTCACACTCCATACCTGGTAGATCAAATAAATTGGGGTATTTTTTTTCTCATCTCAGCCTCCCTCTCCCAAGTTTCCTCTTCTACTTGAGCATTTCGCCATAAGATTCTAACGATGGGGATCTTTTTGCTCCGTAACTCCTTCACTTCTTGATCTAGTATCCTTATGGGCCTCAATTCCAGTGTTAAGTCTTCCTTGACCTCTACTGGGACCTGGGGTAGAACTCGGGCGGGGTCTACGTTAGCCTTCCTTAACAAGGAGACATGGAACACATCATGGACCCTGGCTAACTGTGGGGGCAAATCCACCTTGTAGGCTACTGGTCCAACTCGTTGTAAGATTTTGAAGGGTCCAATGAAACGGGGAGTTAACTTCCCTTTCAATCCAAATCGTAACATGTTCTTCCATGGGGCTACCTTCAGGAACACCTGGTCCCCCGTACTGAACTCGAGAGGTCTTCTCCTCACATCGGCATACTTCTTCTGTCTATCCTGTGCGGCTTTGATGCGATCCCTGATAATTCTCACTTTCTCCGTGGTGACTTGAACTAACTCTGCGCCATATAACTTCCGGTCCCCAATTTCCTCCCAACATAAAGGAGTTCTACACCTCCTACCATACAAGGCTTCATATGGGGCCATCCCTATTGTGGCTTGGTGACTATTGTTATACGTGAACTCCACCAATGCCATGTGTTCCTCCCAGTTTCCTCCAAATGCTAGCACACATGCCCGTAATAGGTCTTCCAAGACTTGAATGACTCTTTCCGATTGGCCATCCGTTTGAGGGTGAAACGCAGTGCTCATGTCCAATCTTGTCCCCAAGGCATGTTGTATGCTCGGCCAAAGTCGAGAGGTGAACCTAGGATCTCGATCCGATACAATGGACACCGGAATCCCATGAAGTCGTACCACCTCATTTATGTAGATCTTGGCAAGCTTGTCCACCGAGTCGGTCATCTTTACAGGCAAGAATAGTGCGGATTTCGTCAACCGATCCACAATGACCCATATCGCATCATTTCCTTTTCTCCCCTTGGGAAATCCTGACACGAAATCCATGGTGATCATCTCCCACTTCCATTCTGGAATTTGTAATTGCTGTAATGGTCCCGCAGGCCTTTGGTGTTCAACCTTGACTTGTTGACATATCGCATACTTTGACACATACTCAGCTATTTCCCTTTTCATATTAGGCCACCAATAGAGGTGTTTCAGGTCTCGGTACATCTTAGTGCTGCCAGGATGTATGGAGAATTTGGACTCATGTGCTTCTTGCAGAACCATACGTTTGACTGTTTCGTCATCAGGCACGTACAACCATTGTCCTATCATCAAGGATCCATCATTCGCTACTCGGAATTTCATTTCTACCCCGGCCTCCACATTCTTCCTAATCTTGGATCCCACCTTGTCATGGAATTGGGCATGTAGTATCTGTTCTCGATACGTTGGTCGCACCAATAATTGGGCTACTAACCCACCTCTTGCATCAATTCCCAAATCTGCACCAAACTCTTTTAATTTTGCCAATTGCCGCTCCTTTCCCACTGTTAAGCTTCCCAAGGAGGCTTTATTTTTGCGACTGAGGGCATCTGCCACCACATTTGCTTTCCCCGGGTGGTATTCTATGGTGCAATCATAATCCTTAATGAGCTCTATCCACCTTCTTTGCCGCATGTTCAACTCCTTTTGCGACATCAGATACTTCAGGCTCTTATGATCAGTAAAAATTTGGGTTCGAGACCCATACAAATAGTGTCTCCATATCCTCAAGGCAAATACTACAGCTGCCAACCCGTGTCGGTGCACCGGTAGTTCACCTCATGAGTCTTTAATTGCCTTGATGCATAGGCGATCACCTTCCCATGTTGCATCAAAACACACCCCAATCCCTTCCCCGAGGCATCACTATATACCACAAAACCCTCGGTCCCTGAGGGGAGAGTTAAGACTGGAGCAGTGGTGAGCCTCCTCTTCAATTCTTGGAAGCTTGCCTCACATTCTTCCGACCACACCCACTTCTTATCCTTCCTAGTTAGCTGGGTCAAAGGGGTTGCAATCAGGGAAAAACCTTCGATAAATCTCCGATAGTATCCTGCAAGTCCCAGGAAACTACGTATTTCAGTGACCGAAGTCGGTCTTTCCCATTTCAAGACTGCTTCGACTTTTTGAGGGTCGACAAAAACACCTTCAGCTGAAATGACATGTCCCAAAAACGTCACTCTTTTCAGCCAAAATTCACATTTACTCAATTTTGCATATAACTGGTGATCTCTCAAGGTTTGTAAGGTTTGTCTCAAGTGTTCTTCGTGCTCCTTGAAAGAATTCGAGTACACCAGTATATCATCAATGAATACCACCACAAACTTATCCAGGTATGGTTGGAAAACCCGATTCATCAAATCCATGAAGAGGGCTGGGGCGTTTGTCAACCCGAACAGTAACACCAAAAATTCATAGTGTCCGTAACGAGTTCTAAATACGGTCTTTGCTACATCCGCTTCTTTAATCTTCATCTGATAGTACCCTGATCTCAGATCTATCTTCGAGAATGCCCTCGCTCCCTTTAATTGGTCGAACAAATCATCTATCCGAGGTAACGGATACTTGTTTTTCATTGTTATTTTGTTCAACTGTCGGTAGTCAATACAAAGCCTATGGGTTCCATCTTTCTTTCTTACAAATAGGACCGGTGCTCCCCAAGGAGAATTACTGGGCCGTATGAACCCCTTGTCTAATAATTCCTGTAATTGAGTCTTTAACTCGTTCGTTGCTGCTAGAGCCATCCGATACGGTTGTTGGGCTATGGGTGGGACTCCAGGAAAAGTGTCTATAGACACCTCTACCTCTCGCTCCGGGGGTAGTCCTGGTAGTTCTTCTGGAAACACATCTGGGAAATCCTTCACCACAGGAATATCCTTCAATCGTGGACCTTCATCATCAGAGTTTAAGATGTATGCGAGGTATCCCATACATCCCTTTCTTAACAGTTTTTGGTCATTACCACCGATATTAAAGCATTCAGTTTGGGAAATCTCTCTCCTTCAAAAGTCATTTTCTCGCCCTTAGGTGTTTGGAAAGTAACAGTTTTAGCATAACAATCTATTAGTGCCTTGTATTTACTCAACCAATCCATGCCTAGTATTATGTCAAAATCATGCAGCTCTAAGGGAATCAAGTCTACTGCTTTCATACCCTGATAAACTAACCCCCACATCCATATATACAATATTTGTTTCAACCATGTTTCCCATTGGAGTTCCAATTACAAACCCCTTCTCTACTATTTCTACTTCCTTTCTCAATTTAGAAACACTTCTCTTAGCAATGAATGAGTGGGTGGCACCCGGATCAAACAATACATGCATATTAAAATCATTCAACAGTAGTGTACCTGCCACCACATCCGATGCAGCCCCGCCTCCTCCTGTGTCAGGTGGAAGACCCTCCCTGGGGTCCGATCATTTTGTGCCCTCGGCTTCCCTCGACTGGAGTTTGCCCCTGATTGAGAAGATCTCACTGGCCTATTAACGGTGACTGACTGCTGGTGGCTCTGACTGGGCTGTCTATAGCTCTGTACTTGTCCGGTGTTTCTTTTGGGGCAGTCCCTCTTGTAATGACCTTTCCCACCACAGTAATGACACCCTTGGCTAAGATATCGCGGTTCCTCCACCTATGACCCTCTCCTCTGCACACAAAGCATCGCCCAGGGGAAACTGAGCAGTCCCTAGGGTGTTTTTGTCCATATTTTACACAAAAAGGATAGTCAACTCCCCTGCGGTCACCGGTCCCAGTTGAAGAGTTTGCCCTCGAGTGCGACTGTCCCGCCATCATTCTCCCACTTGACTGTTGGTAAGGCGGTAATATCAAACTCCCCTTCTTTCCGTGCTGCTCAAACACTCCACTTTTTCCTTTCTTCGGTGGTGGTCCGCAATGAAATAGTCCCCATCTCTCTTTTTGCTTATACTCGATACCCCCCCTTGGCTTTCTCCAATACATGCCTCCGGAGCTTGCGGGCCTCAATCAACTCCCTCACCGATTTAAATCGCAAGGCGATCAATCCTTGTCTCAAATCCTGTTGTAAACCATCTCTCAACTTTTCAATCATATGTTCCTCTGTCGGCACATAATGTGGGGCGAACAATGAGAGGTCATGGAATCTCCTTTCGTACTCCAATACTGACATATCACCCTGTCTTAATGCCAAGAACTCTTGTTCTTTCACCTTGCGATGATACTTGGAATAAAACTGATTCTCAAACTCTGTCTTGAAATCACTCCAAGTTAGGGTCTCAGTCGCACGCCTCAGCTGAACTGTTTCCCACCATGTCATGGCCCTATCAGATAGTAACTGGGATGCACAATTTACCCTCAAACCCTCGGGTATGCTTATTTGAATCATTGTCTTTTCTACCTTCCTGATCCATCTTCCAGCTATCTCTGCATCTTGTTCCCCCATATACGGTTCACAGCCCATTTCCCTCATACTCTTGACTAGTCGCACCAGTGGTACCACATTATCCATGGTCATGCTGGTCGTAGGGGCTGCTGGTGGAATCTGCGTGGTAGGGGTTGTTTGTGCTGCTGAACTAGCCATGCCTTCCATCACTGCTTTAACTATTTGTACAAGGAGTCTTGCATCTACATACTGTGGGGGCACACCAGTTGGAACAGTAGATGGCTGTGCTTCTGATCTTTCTCGCTGCTCCGTTGCGACTGGGGGTGTTCCCTCTGTCTGATGAGACCTCGGGCCTTCTCCTGCCACCGTATCTTCCCCCTGCAAGGTTTCGGGCGGTATTATCGGAGCATGAGATGCCGTATCATCTAAGGGATCTTCGTCTTGCCAACCTTGGACACCTCGGTTCATGCCCCTCCTTTCTAAGGAAGGCGGTTCAGTTCGTGTCCCCTGTCGGGTGCGTACCATCCTGAAATTCATCGCAACAACACATTTATTAATGATCCTCAGGATCCATACCAAGTGCTCTGATACCAACTGTAACAACCCGGCTTTCTAAGCCCAAAACCATAGTAAATTATATATATATATTTATATATATATATATATATATATATATTTAATACACATGGTGCCGGTAATCAAAGAACTTGAATCCTCACATCATCAAAATACAATCCATACAATCAACAGTTCTTTCAAAAGCGAATCTTACACAAACACATAATATTAAGGTTGCATGATTTGAAGTTCGTATTAAAAATATATATACATGGACATGAGTTTGCATTCTTATACTACTAATAGCCATCACAAATTTTAAACAAAAAAGGATCTAATAAAAGTTATACATTCAGGACATTGATCCCTACAAAATACATTGTGAGTTAGAATGCATCTACTTAATTCCTTGCAAAAGCGAGTTCCCGTGTATCGGGTATCCTAGACATCTCGTTGGTGTGGCGTCCCCTGCAGCGAAGACAAAACATTTAAGAGAAAACAAATACTTAATAATAATAATAATGGTAACTAACGGCCTAGCAATTAAATAAGCATTAACATTTATAATTTCTTCATGTATTTGATGTAACAATTAGTAGTACATATAGATACACAAGTTTTCAAATGCCATTCGCGAAACTAGTCGTTTATTTGTCCCGCTATCCATCCGGATTCCATAGCGATAATGCTGCCGTCCGCCAATCCTAAAACCGGCAGTGAACTACATCATCCGCCGATCAAGGAATCGGCAATAACCGGGTCGCCGCCGATTTTTGTATCGGCAATGACGATCGCATCGCCGCCGATCCGGAATCGCGGCCGAAATGCGTCGCTTGCCGATCCGACGGCGGCGGAAACTAGGTCGCTGCCGATTTCGGACGGCGGCCAATAATACCGTGGTCATTGCCGATCCGAATCGGAGCGAACCGCGGTGTGTCCTTATCCTTGTTTGGTTTATCTAAAACCGATTTTACCCCCTCCCGGCTCTGCGTCCACTGTTCATTGAGAAATCGCAATGAAATCGCATCGGCCGATTTGCATCGGCATGGAAACGCGTCATTTGCCGATTTCCGCATCGGCAATGGCCAGCTGCGTCCGATCAAGAATCGGCGAATCGCGCCGGCACAGAAATCCCGGGCTTGCCGATCCGAATCGGAGCGGAGTCGCGGGTGTCCTTATCCTTGTTTGGTTTATCTAAAACCGCTTTTTACCCCTCCCTCCCTCCTCGTCCTTCATTGAGAAATCGCGCCGCTACAAATCCGGAATCGGTTTCGACGGCAAATCCAATCGCGCTTGCCGCTGATCAGACGGCAATGAAATCGTGGTCGCTACCGATTTCTGATCGGTCAGTGAAGGCCGCTAGTCCTCGAAAATCGACGGCAAAATTCGACCCCGCGGCATCGGCGGCCGAAATTGCGCTGCCGATTCGGACGCAAAAAAAAATCGCATTCATCATCATCCCTCTCTCTCTAAATATATATATATTTTCCTTTCGGTGTTTACAGCGGTACTGTTCAAAACAGAGTTTTTGGTTGAATTAGATATCGACCTTTTGTTTCCTAAAGGGAAACGACGTTCTGAACAGGACTAGTGATTAATCACTAGCCCCACTCTATTGAGGCCAAATTCTGGTGTTTTCTAGTGTTTTCAGGTAGTTTTAGTTTTCTATCATAGGATTTTCGTACAATTTGCATTGTTTTCGATCTCTTATGTGGTTACTTTCTTTTGAGTTTTCTTAGCAATTTATGCCTGTGACATGTTCTACTAATCAAATTCAAGTGCAAGTTGATCTTGAAATAGAAAGCACTTTACGCAGGTTAAGAAAGGAAGCTCACCTCAACACCATGGCGGTTGCACGACAACAAACACTCAAGGAGCTTGCTGCTCCTAACATGGAAAATCAACCATTGTGCATAAACATTGATAATAATGTAAACTTTGAGCTCAAATCTGGTTTTATACATTTGTTACCAACATTTAATGGTCTTGCAGGAGAAGATCCTCATACTCATCTCAAGGAGTTCTATATGGTTTGTGTTGGCATGAAACCGAATGGAGTTGATGAAGAACAAGTTATGTTGAAAGCTTTCCCTTTCTCTTTGAAGGGGGCAGCAAAGGCATGACTTTTCTCTATTCTCCCAGGATCTATTGGAACTTGGAATGCCATGAAGAAGATTTTCCTTGAGAAGTATTTTCCAGCATCTCGAGTTGCCAACATAAGGAAAGAAATATGTGGGATTCGGCAATCTCATGGAGAGACACTCTCTGAATATTGGGAAAGATTTGAGCAACTCTGCATTCAATGTCCTCATCATCAAATACCCGATCAGCTGCTCATTCAATATTTTTATGAAGGATTGATGCCTACTAACCGTAGTATCATTGATGTTGCAAGTGGAGGCGCATTGGTGGATAAGACACCCGAGGCTGCACGCCAATTGATCTCAAACATGGCAGCCAACTCAAAACAATTTGGCACTCGTGGAGACTTCTCCAACAAACGAGTAAATGAGGTAAGTATTTCTAACCTTGAAAGTAAAGTTAATGATCTTACTTCTCTTGTGCTTTCTTTGGCTTGTGGAAATGTGCAGCAGGTGAAAGTTTGTAGCATATGCTCCTTACAAGGACATACTTCGGATATGTGCCCAACAACGCAAGAAGACTACATTGAACAAGCTCATGCAATTGATGGAGCATTCCACATACAACCCCAGCGTCAATATGATCCCTTTTCCAACACGTACAATCCTGGACGGAGAGATCATCCCAACTTACACTATGGCAACCCATCCCAACAAGGCAATCAAGCCCGACAGTTCCATCCTCATGGATTTCAATCCCAACAGAATTATCAAGCAAGACAACCTCCTCCATTCACAAACTCCAATGTTGTGGGGTCGTCATCCAATGATGATCTTCGTGAGATGATGAAAACTTTGGCTTCTAATACTGTTACCTTGTAACAAAATGTCATGTCTTTTCAACAGGAAACAAGGTCAAGTATTCACAACTTGGAAAAGCAAATGGGGCAAGTAGCTTCAAGTGTGGGGAAAGTGGAAGCATAAATGAATGGAAAGTTACCCTCCCAAGCATTAAATCCAAAAGAGAATGTTAGTGCGATCATGCTGCGAAGTGGGAAAGAACTTGAAGAGCAAAGGTCAAAACAGATTGAGATGGAGGACGAAGAAGAGATAGAAACCGAATTGAGTACAAAGAACGAACATCCTCCTCCTCCACAAACTGAAATAAAGACCAACACTCCAAAGGTAACTCCTCACTCAATTAATTCCAGTTTTAAAACAATTCCACCCTTTCCTGTGAGTTCTTCTAGGTAAAAGAAAGAAGACAAAGAAAAAGAGATTTTAGAGGTTTTTAAGAAAGTGGAACTCAACATTCCTTTGCTTGATGTTATCAAGCAAATTCCCAAGTATGCAAAATTCTTGAAGGAGTTGTGTACTACCAAGAGAGCTTTCAAATTGAAAGGTCATGAAATGGTAAGTATGGGTGAAGTTGTATCTGTCGTTGTTCAAAAGAATCTGCCTTTGAAACAAAAAGACCCAGGTGCGTTTACTATCCCATGTGTTATTGGTAATGCTAGTTTTAAAAGAGCTTTGTGCGATTTACGTGCATCCATTAGTGTTATGCCTAAACATGTTTATGATTCTCTTAGTCTAGAGCCTTTGAATAAAACTTGCATTGTAATACAACTTGCGGATCGTAGTTTTGTTTACCCACTTGGTGTGATAGAAGATGTCCTAGTCAAGATTGATAGTTTGGTTATTCCATATGATTTTTATATTCTTGATATGGAACATGATTCTTGTGATTCATCAACCAGCACTCCTATATTGTTTGGGAGACCATTCTTGAAAACCGCCAACGAAAAGATTGATTGTGGTAAGGATACCTTGTCTATGGAGGTAAGAGATGAAAAAATTGAATTCAATTTTCATGATGCAATGAAATATCCTTATAGCAATGTTTATTCTATCATATGCTATGACCAAATTGATAAGTGTGTGCAGCAAGTTTGTGATTTTGATTGTGAAGACGGATTAAGCATAGCTTTGAGCTATGGCTATGATTTCACCAAGATAGAAGAGATAGAGAGGCACGTGTGTGTTCCCCAAAACTTGCACGAATCAGTATTAGCCTTACAAGCTTTGCAAACCGTTCCCCATGGTAATGTCTTTGTTGATTTAGTACTCTCACATAAAAAGCTTTTGCCATCTATTTTACAAGCCCCTAAGTTAGAATTAAAACCTTTGCCTGATAATTTGAAATATGTATTCATTGGCAACAACAATACACTTCCCGTTATCATAGCAAAAGGTTTGACAAGTATGCAAGAGGAAAAACTTGTGAAGTTGTGTGATCACAAGACGGTCATTGGAAGGACTTTAGCCGACATCTAGGGCATTAGTCCCTCAATGTGTATGCATCACATACTATTGGAGGACAACGCAAAACCAACAAGGGAAATGCAAAGGAGGTTGAACCCGCCTATGATGGAGGTAGTGAAAGCTGAAATTTTGAAATTGTTAGATACAGGAGTCATTTACCCCATCACTGACAGTAAATGGGTCGCACCAATCCATGTGGTGCCCAAAAAGACCGGAATTACGTTGGTGAAAAACAAAAATGATGAGCTCATTTCTACTCGTATCTCGAGTGGATGGAGAATGTGTGTTAATTACAGAAAGCTCAATCTTTCTGCACGCAAAGATCATTTCCCATTACCATTTATGGATCAAATGCTTGAACGCCTAGCAGGTAAGTCTTTTTATTGCTTTCTTGATGGATATAGTGGATACAATCAGATTGTTATTAATCCTGAGGATCAAGAAAAGACTACATTTACATGTCCATTTGGTACATATGCATATAGGAGAATGCCTTTTGGTCTCTGTAATGCTCCTGCAACTTTTTAAAGATGCATGATGAGTATTTTTTCTGACTATGTTGAAAGAATAATTGAGGTTTTTATGGATGATTTCACGGTGTATGGTGATTCTTTTGATAAATGTCTAGAAAATTTATCTTTGATCTTGAAAAGGTGCATTGAAACTAACCTTGTCTTGAACTATGAAAAGTGTTATTTTATGGTAGAACAAGGAATAGTTCTTGGGCATGTTGTGTCTTCACGTGGATTAGAGGTTGATAAAGCTAAGATAGATGTTATTTCATCATTGCCTTACCCCTCATTCATGAGGGAAGTTCGTTCTTTTCTAGGCCATGCAGGTTTCTATCGACGCTTTATCAAAGATTTCTCGAAGATTACAGCACCCTTGTGTAGACTATTAGCCAAATAAGTGGATTTTATGTTTGATCAAGCATGTAAAGATGCCCATGATGAGCTTAAGAGACGTGTCACATCTGCCCCTATCATCCAACCACCAAATTGGGATGAACCTTTTGAGATAATGTGTGATGCGAGTGACTATGCGGTAGGAGCTGTGCTTGGGCAAAGAATTGGGAAGAAGTTGCATGTTATCGCCTATGCTTCTCGCATGTTGGATGAAGCACAATGCAATTACCATACAACTGAAAAGGAACTTTTTGCAGTGGTATTTACTCTTGAAAAATTCAGGTCATATCTACTTGGTACAAAAGTCATTGTTTTTACTGACCATACAGCTCTTAGGTATCTTTTGAAGAAGAAGGAGTCCAAACCAAGACTGATTAGGTGGATCTTGCTTTTACAAGAATTCGATCTTGAGATCAAAGACAAAAAAGGTGCTGAAAACCTTGTGGCTGATCACTTGAGTCGACTGAGGACCGAGGATATACATATCAAAACAATAAGAGAGACATTCCCCGATGAGCAGTTGTATATGTTGCATTCCTCTACAAGACCATGGTATGCTGATTTGGTAAACTATTTAGTCACCAAAGAATTCCCTCCAGGTTTGTCTAAACCCCAAAAAGATAAGTTACGAGCTGATGCTAAATATTATTTTTGGGACGATCCTTACCTTTGGAAATTTTGTGCGGATCAAGTAGTTAGGAGGTGTGTACCACAAGATGAATTTCATTCCATTCTCACTTTTTGTCATTCTCATTCTTGTGGTGAGCATTTTGGAGCAAAAAGAACAGCCCACAAGGTACTTGAAAGTGGTTTCTATTGGCCTTCTATTTTTAAAGATGCATATCACTTCTGCAAATCATGTGAAAAATGCCAAAGAACAGGTAATATCACTCATAAGAATCAAATGCCTTTAACGAATATTCTTGTAAGTGAAATTTTTGATGTTTGGGGTATTGACTTTATGGTTCCATTTCCTTCTTCATTTGGCAATCTTTATATTCTTCTTGCTGTTGATTATGTGTCCAAATGGATTGAGGCAAAAGCCACATGAACTAACGATGCTAAGGTTGTTTTAGATTTTGTCAGGACTCATATATTTGATAGGTTTGGAATCCCTGAAGCTATCATTAGTGATCGTGGCACTCAATTCTGTAATCGTTCCATGGAAGCATTGCTATGCAAATATCATGTGACTCATCGAACTTCCACAGCATATCATCCTCAAACGAATGGCCAAGCTGAAATTTCAAATCGAGAAATCAAGTCCATTTTAGAGAAAATAGTGCAACCTAACCGACGAGATTGGAGTCTACGTCTTGGAGATGCATTTTGGGCTTATCGGATTGCTTATAAATCACCTATAGGAATGTCACCTTATAGAATGATTTATGGGAAAGCATGTCATCTACCGGTGGAGCTTGAACACAAAGCTTTTTGGGCCATTAAACAATGTAACGTGGATTATGATGCTGCTGGGATTGCAAGAAAACTACAACTGCAAGAGTTGGAAGAAATTCGAAATGATGCTTATGAGAATGCAAGGATTTACATAGAAAAGACTAAGAATCTTCATGACCGGATGCTTACAAGAAAAGAGTTTAATGTTAGAGACAAAGTCCTTCTTTATCATTCACGTTTGAAACTTTTTCCTAGAAAGTTATGCTCTTGTTGGATTGGACCCTTTGTTGTTTCTAATGTTTTTCCTTATGGTGCAGTTGAAATTACAAGTTTAGATAACAACAAAGAACTCAAGGTCAATGGGCATCGTTTAAAACCTTTCTATGAAGGTTGGACAACAGAACTCACCGTTTCTGTAGAGTTAGCTGAACCAATCTATGAAGAATGAGCATGCCACATGTCAAGCCAATGACATAAAACAAAAGCGCTTACTAGGAGACAACCCAACACAAAAAAAAAATCAGATTTGCTTTTTTTTTCCTTATCTTTTATTTTTTAGCATTTTAATTTATTTTCTGTCATTCTCTTCTGTTCCTTTGCTTTTATTTCAACATTGAGGACAATGTTGTGTTTTAAGTGTGGGGGTGTTGAGAGAATGTTGGTTTTCTAATTTTGGTTTTCTTTGTTATTTTTCAAAAAAAAATTATGTTTGATCTTTTGAACTCCCATTGGTTTTTGAGAATATGAGTATTATGTATGAGAATTAGTTAAGATAGATGAAGATATAAATCAAATGAAAGAGTATGCATGTAAATTTTAAGGTTTAATTGGTTTAGGGATTGACTTTGAGAATATGCCATGTTGACTTTATAGTGTTATACCAATGCAAGCTTTTGAGCCTTCAACATTATATTCTTTAAGTGTGCATTCTTTCAATAATATGTATCTTTAGAACTTGCTTCATATCTTGTTGAGATTACATTCGCATTACATATATACATGAAGATGATAAAGACATTAGAAATTTTAACCACTTGAGCCAAAAAAGTCAACCTAAAACATATTATCCTTAGTGAGCCCCTTTTGAGCTTGTTTATCTTTTCTTTGCTTTATCCATGTATAAGCCTTAACTTTTATATGTTTTCCTTTTCCCTTGGCCAAGGATTAGTAGAGCATATACTTATGATATCTCATGGAATTATGGTTGGAAATTATGTGAAAAGAAAGAAGAAGTGATGCTTGATGAAAAGATGGGCAAAGTTGCCAAAGGTAAAAAGAAAAAAAGAAAAAAAGAAAAAAAAAGAACAGAGAAAAAGAAAAAAAAGTGTTCCTTTATGTTCTTAAGATTTTATGTTGAAAGAGCTTGAAATCAAAAGAAGTTAAGCATTGGTGATTAAAGATGAAAAATTTATGTGCTTTGATGGAATATTTTGTTTGAAATATCATTTTTTCATAATGCTCTACTTTCTTTGGTTTGAACCTTTTCTTTTACTTTCTTTTACCTCACCTTAACCTTAGCCCATTACAACCAGAAAATAAGACCTTTTGATTCATGCATTGTTTGTAATATGTTAGTAATGGAGATGAGATTGAAAAGCAAGCTTATGTTAGAACATATTCATTGATTGAATTTGAGAGATTTAAACACATAAACCCTAAACACATGAGTGTTGGAGTGTATATCAATGAGAGGACCTATCACTTTGGCATGACATAGATTTCATTTAAATCCCGACGATTAATTGAGTTTTGAAGTTTGCATGTAAATAAATTCATGAAAATTTATACCCTTTATCCTTCTTGATTGTATTCTTGTTTATAATGCATATATTCTTGGACATTGATGGGAGATTAAGAGATTGATCATAGTTATTTTCAATTTGATTTTATTTATCCTTTCTCGAGGACGAGCAACAGCTAAGTGTCGGGGTATTTGATGCAACCATATTATTTGATAGTTTCACCCACATTTAACTAGTGTTTTGCCTATGTTTTATATATAAAATGCATTGATATTCTTTGTTTTATGTTTTGAAGGCACTTTTTGATGAAAGATGCAAAAAGGAGTAAATTGGAGGTAATTGGCAGATTTGACGTTCAGTCGATGTTTTGTGCAGAGCGTGAGTTCTAGAGATCGAAATGAAGTGATTCCAGTGGTACTAAAAAGCTAACATCCATACCTTTCTGGAAATGTAATTCAAGAAAAATAAAAAGAGAAAGATCATGGAAATCACATCCTACAAAGTCAAACCTCGCATTCTGCCAGTGTTGACCTTTGGCCATTAAAAATTTAATATCTGGAGCTATAGAAGTCCAATTGATGCAAACTCAATTTTATTGGCTTTCTGACTTAAAGAACTATCAACTCTCCAAATTCCAGCTAATACCGATGTCATATGAGGGAGATATGATTTTTCAAAGATGACAACTGAATTCTGCCAGCAAACAGGTTTCGTGAAGAAACAAGTCCAAACTACATTCCGAAGCATCTAAACCGACATCCAAGTTTTTATATCAGAAATTTAGCTCCTCTAAGTCAGAGCTTGAAGATTTCATGCAAGACTATTTCTCTTTTTAGGAAAAATAGTTATTGAAGTACTTAAATGTAAACTGCCAACTCAAGGAAGGACTATTTTGTAAAATAGAGACTAGGGTTTCTTAGCATATAAAAAGAAAGAGAGAAGGAGGCAAAGACCCGCAAAAAGAGGGAGAGCGAGAAGGAGGCGTGACAAAAGAATAAACACAAATTCTCTCTTCTACAAACCCAAAAATCATGATCTATTCATTCTTTAGAAGTAGTAGTTCAATAGTTATGCAAGGCTAAGCTCTTTTCTTGGTTGCAAGGATACAACAAACCTTCGAATTTCAAGAGCCGTGAGATTTATTCTTCCTTTTATTTTCAGTTTATGATATGAATGAGTATGATTGTTTTCCTATGCATATTTCCTATGATTGTTGTTATGATTGCTAGAGCGGACTCTAAGTTATTGTTGTGAACAATCTATTGCTAAGTTTAATATCAAAACCGGAGTTGTGATATATGAACTTGTGAAGCAACTAAGTTTAATAATTGTGGCGGAACTACGTTATTGAACTTAGGAAGAACATTTGAACAAAGTGACACAAGCTGCGGACAGCTTGTATGTTAATCTTGATGAAATTATCTAGTTCTTAAAGCTACCATTAAATTGAATCATTAGTGCGGACACTTTGATTGTTTGTTGGTTATGATTAGTTATACGGCGGATCCGTTAATTAATCAATGTTAAGAAAAGATAAAATTTCAGAACATAAAACTGCAATTTTCGTTTCAAGGATCGGTTCTAATTTTCATAGGTGGATGTGTGCTTGCGACCAAGATTTGTTTTCTTGATAAGTTTCGGTTTTAATTGATTTTGTTTGCTAATTTAATTGCTGCCATAGTTTAGATAATCACAAACCAAATTCCCCCAATTACATAACGTACAACATAAAAATCTGACTTGAAACTTCCTCGTGGGATGGACCCCTTGCTTGCTCTATACTATCTTGTGTGTTGTGTTTGAAGCTAGGGTAATTAATTTGTGCGACCGCAACATCGCAACAATACATATAACATAAAACACAATGTTGCTTTAACCCATGTAACAAGCTTTCAGCTAATGACTCCCAGACCAGATGGTCTTAGGGCATTAGGTGTTGAGACACCCCTTCGAGCTTAATAACTCGGGTTGCAGATACTGATACGTAGATAGTGCAATGTTTGATTCCCTTAAGCTTTTCTCCTTAACCCATGTAACAAGCTTTGGGCCAATACCTCCTAAGTCAGTTGACTTTAAGGTATTAGGTATTAAAACACCCCTTCAGGCTTAATTGCTTAGATTAGGGAGGCTACGAAACCAAACTTATCTATGTTTTTTTTATTATATATATATATATATTTTTTTTTTTTTTGAAAATTACATAGTATCCCTTTTCCTTAGTTGTTTCCTTTAACAAAAGAACATAAATAATGTAATAATCCAATATGCAACTCACAATAATATGTTAAAGTGTGTTTGTGAAAATGAAGGTTTACGAATACTTGTTAAATGAGTATATGAGCAGAGTTAAGTGATAACAATGCGAGAGTTTGTAAACCTGAATATTTCAAGAAGTGTAATAATAGACCTTGTTATGAATGTTTACTAAGATGCGTCTCAAGAGTCAATACTCATTACTCTGCCATTTTAATAACAGTTTTGCAAATAGTTTATGAAAAAGAAAACACAGTTAGTGAATTTTTTTTAATATCAACTACTACCCTTTCCCCCCAACCAAAATGAGACATTGTCCTCAATGTCCTAAGGTAGAAAGATAGAGTATAGAAGATATCACCTGAAACAATGAACACTGACAAACCTGAAACACACTTAAACAAATATAAGAAATAACAAAACAAAATATTAAGCTAAAACCAAAAGACACAAGTTATTACAGAACATGTATATACACAAATAGTTGTGATTGTGGCTCACATCTGCCCTTGGTTTTACGTCCAAGATCGGCTTAAACGCCCTTTATGGGTTGAGGATAGGCTTCCCATCCTGTTTTCTTAAAAACTAGCAAACAGGGTCTTTCCTAGCTAGAAGGAAAGGGCAGCCCTTATCCCATGCCTTCCTAAATCCTAAATAAAGGCATAACTAGAGTCATTCCTCTGCTAGTAGGAGCATATCTGAGTACAGAAATGATTGTGTAAGAGAATAGGTTGTTATTGGTCGGTCCTAAAGGTAAGAGTAGGTTGCTCCTCTGTTCCCTACTAATTGCATAAGAGCCTAGTTTTCTCTTCCCTCTGGGTGAGTCGCTTCTTTCTCCAGTAGCTATTGCTAAAGTCGGGTTTGGGTCTTCCCCTGGTGGACATAGGGGCATCGATCGACAGGGTGCTAATCTAATAAGGGCTGGAATAAAAATCTCATCCTCCATTCCCTCCATGTCTTCAATATCAGTTACCACAAACTGTTCCATAATAAAGTAAGTATCCCTCATTGCACTTTGTACTGCTTCCTTCAGCTCACCAACTGTAGCATAGGGTGGAACCACTATAAGCTCACCAGGCTCCCTCGTCAACTCATACTTTAGCTCTCTTGAACTTGGCATCAATCGGCAAATGAATCTTAGAAATTGATCATCTTCATCCTTAAAAGGTCACTCCTTCACTGCTTGCTGTCCAAAATTTCCCGAGTCGCCAACTCAACCAATTTTGATTCCGAGTAACCCAATACAATAGTAGTACATTTGTATACAAGTAGACGACATCACTGTAAACATCAGCCCCAGGCACTAGAGCAGGTACTAAAAGTGGCTCAGGAACTATTTTAGGTTCCGGTTCATTGATCAGAACACGATTACCAAGCTCATAAATCGTGTATTCCAAAACCCGAGTGGATGGGTTCACAGCACGACAGACAATGTGACTTCCAACGATTACATTGTTCATTGATTTCAAGTCAGATTCCCAAGACTATATGGAGCATGTTCTTTATGTAATTGTGGCCATAAATCATGAATTGCACGATGCACATCTCCACTAGGGTGCGTCTCAAAAGTCAATAGAAGATTGTTTAAAGATTCCTTATGTTTTGAAATAAATCCTGACTTTTGACAACTTTCACAAGCTTTGCAGAACACATATGTGTCTTTGAACATGGTGGGCCAATAGAATCCATATTGTAAGATTTTTGTAGTGTTCCTTTTTGACGAGAAATGACTCCCACATGCCTCAGAATGACAAAGTTCAATGACACTACTTACCTCATTGTCAGTGATGTAACCATATTATTCGATAGTTTCACTCACATTTAACTAGTGTTTTGCCTATTGTTTTATGTATAAAATGCCTTGATATTCTTTGTTTTATGTTTTGAAGGCACCTTTAGATGAAAGATACAAAAAGGAGTAAATTGGAGGTAATTGGCAGATTTGACCGTCAGTCGATGTTTTGTGCAGAGCGTGAGCTCTAAAAGTCGAAACGAAGTGATTCCAGTGGCATTAGAAAGATAACATCCATACCTTTCTGGAAATCTAAGTCAAGAAAAAAAAAATACAAAGAGCATGGAAATCACATCCTTCAAATTCAAAGCTCGCATTCTGCCAGTGTTGACCTTTGTCCATTCAAAATTCAAAATCTGGATCTGTAGATATCCAATTGATGCAAACTCAATTGTTTTGGATTCTTGACTCAAAGGTCTACAAACGCTCCAAATTGCAGCCAAAAACGATGTCATATGAGGGAGATATGAGTTTTCAAAGATGACAACTGAATTCTGCCAGCAATCAAGTTTCATGAAGAAACGAATCCAAATTGCATCCCGAAGCATCAAAACCGGCATCCAAGTTTTAATTTCAGCAATTTAGCTCCTCAAATCAATCCAGAGGTTCAAGGAAGGCAGCCACCAACCTCAAACCACCAACCACAAACCAGCTGCCAACCACCAGCCACTAGCCACCAGCTGCCTTCACATTACCACCATCTCTTGATGTTCACACTTGAACTTTGATTTTTCTTACTTACAATTTGTGTATAAATAGGTAGCTAAGTTCATGATATTAAGAGAGCTAAGAGAGAGGGAGAGAGAGTGCAGTAGAATCAAAGAAAGAAGGGTGGCAGCCATAAGAGAAGAAACACAAACTCTCCCTTCTACAAATCAGAAATCATGTATTCTTTCATCTTTAGGAGTAGTTGTTCAATAGATATGCAAGGCTAAGCTCGTTTTCTTGGTTGCAAGGACGCAAACACCTTCAGGTTTCAAGAACTGTGAGATTTATTCTTCCATTTATTTTCAGTTTGTATTATGAATGACTATGTTTGTTTTCCTATGCATATTTCCTATGATTGTTTATCTTAATTGCTAGAGCGGACTCTAAGTTATTATTGTGAACAATCTATTGCTAAGTTTGATATCAAAACCGGAGTTGTGATATATAAACTTGTGAAGCAACTAAGCTTGGTAATTGTAGCGGAACTACGTTATTAAACTTAAAGAGAACATTCGATCAAAGCAACACAAGCTGACAACTTGGTTGTTAAGATTAATGAATTTATCTAGATCTTAAGGCTGCCATTGGATTAAATCATTAGTGCGGACACTGTGATTATTTGTTGGTTAAGGTTAGTTATATGGCGGATCCGTTAATTAACCAATGTTAAGAAAAGATAAAAAATTCAGAATATAAGCTGAAGTTTCGTTTCAAGGATCGGTTCTGATTTCTGTAGGTGGATGTGTGCTTGCAACCAAGGTTTGTTTTCTTGATATATTTCAGTTTCAATTGATTTTGTTTGCTAGTTTAATTTCTTCCATAGTTTAGATCATCACAAATCAAAACTCCCCAATTGCATAAAATATAGCATAAAAATCTAAACTAAACCTTCCTCGTGGGATCGACCCCTTGCTTGCTCTATACTATCTTGTGTGTTTTAAGCTAGGGTAATTAATTTGTGCGACCGCGACATCGCAACAAATTTTGGCGCCGTTGCCGGGGAAGTAATTTTAGTTAATTCTTGTGCTGTTATTTTTATTTGCTGTGATTGTTATTTATTTTTCTAAAAAAAAAAGAGATAGAATTTTTGCTTGCGGCGATCGCTCACTTCACTTACGGTGGTGATCGTTCAAAACAGAGTTTTTGGTGGAATTAGGTATCGGCCTTTTGTTTCCTGAAGGGAAACGACGTTCTGAACAAGACTAGTGGTGAACCACTAGCCTCACCTTATCGAGGCCAAATTCCACTGTTTTCTAGAGTTTCTAGGCAGTTTTAGTTTTCTACCGTAGGATTTTCGTACAATTTGCATTGTTT
The DNA here is from genome assembly GCA_015852605.2 of Populus deltoides. Lineage (NCBI taxonomy): Eukaryota > Viridiplantae > Streptophyta > Magnoliopsida > Malpighiales > Salicaceae > Populus > Populus deltoides. The sequence goes on from CM027586.2 coordinate 8,953,730, forward strand.
TCAATCTCTTGTGTGATTGGTTTATTTTGAGTTTTCTTGAAGATTTATGCCTGTAACCCGTTCTACCAATCAAATTCAAGTGCAGTTGGATTTTGAAATAGAAAACACTTTACGCAGGTTACGAAAGGAAGCTCGCCTCAACACCATGGCTGTTGCACGACAACAAACACTCAAGGAGCTTGCTGCTCCTAACGTGGAAAACCAACCATTGTGCATAAACATCAACAATAATGTAAACTTTGAGCTCAAATCTGGTTTTATACATTTGCTACCAACATTCAATGGTCTTGCAGGAGAAGATCCTCATACTCATCTCAAGGAGTTCCATATGGTTTGCATTGGCATGAAACCGAATGGAGTTGACGAAGAACAGGTTAAGTTGAAAGCTTTCCCTTTCTCTTTAAAAGGGGCAGCAAAGACATGGCTTTTCTCTATTCTCCTAGGATCTATTGGAACTTGGAATGCCATGAAGAAGATTTTCCTTGAGAAGTATTTCCCAGCATCTCGAGTTGCCAATATAAGGAAAGAAATATATGGGATTCGGCAATCTCATGGAGAGACACTCTCCGAATATTGGGAAAGATTTGAGCAACTCTGCATTCAATGTCCTCATCATCAAATACCTGATCAGCTGCTCATTCAATATTTCTATGAAGGATTGATGCCTCACGACCGTAGTATCATTGATGCTGCAAGTGGAGGGGCATTGGTAGATAAGACACCCGAGGCCGCACGCCAATTGATCTCAAACATGGCACCAACTCGAAAGCTTTGGCACTCGTGGGGATTTCTCAAACAAACGAGTAAATGAGGTAAGTGTTTCTAACCTTGAAAATAAAGTTAATGATCTTACTTCTCTTGTGCGTTCTTTGGCTTGTGGAAATGTACAAAGTAAAAGTTTGTAGCATATGTTCCTTACAAGGACATGCCTCAGATATGTGCCCAAAAATGCAAGAAGATTACATTGAACATGCTTATACAGTTGATGGAGCATTCAATGGACAACCCCGGCCGGAAATATGATCCCTTTTCCAACATGTACAATCCTGGATGGAGAGATCATCCCAACTTACGCTATGGGAACCCACCTCAACAAAGCAATCAAGGACGACAGTTCCATCCCCATGGATTTCAATCCCAACAGAATTATCAAGCAAGACAACCCCCTCCTCCATTCACAAACTCCAATGTTATGGGGTCGTCATCCAATGATGATCTTCGTGAGATGATGAAAACTTTGGCTTCTAACACTGTGACCTTACAACAAAATGTCATGTCTTTTCAACAGGAAACAAGGTCAAGTATTCACAACTTGGAAAAGCAAATGGGGCAAGTAGCTTCAAGTGTAGGGAAATTGGAAGCACAAATGAATGGAAAGTTACCCTCCCAAGCATTGAATCCAAAAGAGAATGTTAGTGCGATCATGCTGCGAAGTGGGAAAGAACTTAAAGAGCAAAGGTCGAAACAAATTGAGAGTGAGAAAGAAGAAGAGATAGAAACCGAATTGAGTAGAAAGAAGAAATATCCTCCTCTTTCCCAAACTGAAACAATAACCATTACTCCGAAGGTAAGTCCTAACTCAATGAATTCCATTTTTCAACTAATTCCACCCTTTCCTGTGAATTCTTTTAGGTCAAAGAAAGAGGACAAAGAAAAAGAGATTTTAGAGGTTTTCAAGAAAGTGGAACTCAACATTCCTTTGCTTGATGCTATCAAGCAAATTCCGAAGTATGCCAAATTCTTGAAGGAGTTGTGTACTACCAAGAGAGCTTTCAAACTAAAAGGTCACGAAATGGTAAGTATGGGTGAAGTTGTATCTGCTGTTGTTCTAAAGAATATGCCTTTGAAGCAAAAGGACCCAGGTGCGTTTACTATCCCATGTGTTATTGGTAATGCTAGTTTCAAAAGGGCCTTGTGCGATTTAGGTGCATCCATTAGTGTTATGCCTAAACATGTTTATGATTCTCTTAGTCTTGAACCTTTGAATAAAACTAGCATTGTAATACAACTTGCGGATCGTAGTTTTGTTTACCCACTTGGTGTGATAGAAGATGTCCTAGTCAAGATTGATAGTTTGGTTATTCCATGCGACTTTTATATTCTTGATATGGAACGTGATTCTTGTGATTCATCAAACAACACTCCTATATTATTTGGGAGACCATTTTTGAAAACTGCCAATACAAAGATTGATTGTGGTAAGGATACTTTGTCTATGGAGGTAGGAGATGAAAAGATTGAATTTAATTTTCATGATGCAATGAAATATCCTTATAGTAATGTTTATTCTATCACATGTTATGACCAGGTTGATAAGTGTGTGCAACAAGTTTTTGATTTTGATCGTGAGGATGGATTAAGCGTAGCTTTGAGCTATGGCTATGATTTTACCAAGATAGACGAGATGGAAAGGCACATATGTGTTCCCCAAAACGTGCATGAATCAGCATTAGCTTTGCAAACTTTACAAACCATTCCTCATGGTAATGTCTTTGTTGATTTAGTACTTTCACATAAAAAGCTTTTGTCGTCTATTTTACAGGCCCCCGAGTTAGAATTGAAACCTTTGCTCGATAATTTGAAGTATGTATTCATTGGCGACAACAATACACTTCCCGTTATCATAGCAAAAGGTTTGACAAGTACGCAAGAGGAAAAACTTGTGAAGTTGTTGTGTGATCACAAGACAGCTATTGGATGGACTTTAGCTGACATCAAGGGCATTAGTCCCTCAATGTGTATGCATCACATACTATTAGAGGAAAATACGAAACCAACAAGGGAAACGCAAAGGAGGTTGAACCCACCTATGATGGAGGTAGTGAAAGCTGAAATTTTAAAACTGTTAGATGCAGGTGTCATTTACCCCATCACGGACAGTAAATGGGTGGCGCCAATCCATATGGTGCCCAAGAAGACCGGAATCACGTTGGTGAAAAACAAAAATGATGAACTCATTCCTACTCGCATCTCGAGTGGATGGAGAATGTGTGTTGATTATAGAAAGCTAAATCTTGCTACACGCAAAGATCATTTCCCATTACCATTCATGGATCAAATGCTTGAACGTCTAGCAGGTAAGTCATTTTATTGCTTTCTTGATGGATATAGTGGATACAATCAGATTGTTATTAATCATGAGGATCAAGAAAAGACTACATTTACATGTCCATTTGGTACATATGCATATCGGAGAATGCCCTTTGGTCTCTGTAATGCACCCGCAACTTTTCAAAGATGCATGATGAGTATTTTTTCTGACTATGTTGAAAGAATAATTGAGGTTTTCATGGATGATTTCACGGTATATGGTGATTCTTTTGATAAGTGTCTAGAAAATTTATCTTTGATCTTGAAAAGGTGCATTGAAACTAACCTTGTCTTGAACTATGAAAAATGTTATTTTATGGTAGAACAAGGAATAGTTCTTGGGCATGTTGTGTCTTCACGTGGATTGGAGGTTGATAAAGCTAAAATAGATGTTATTTCATCATTGCCTTACCCCTCATGCGTGAGGGAAGTTCGTTCTTTTCTAGGCCATGCAGGTTTCTATCGACGCTTTATCAAAGATTTCTCGAAGATTACAACACCCTTGTGCAAACTATTAGCCAAAGAAGTGGATTTTGTGTTTGATCAAGCATGTAAAGATGCCCATGATGAGCTTAAAAGGCGTGTCACATCTGCCCCTATAATCCAACCACCAAATTGGGATGAACCTTTCGAGATAATGTGTGATGCGAGTGACTATGCAGTAGGCGCTGTGCTTGGACAAAGAATAGGGAAGAATTTACATGTTATTGCCTATGCTTCCCGCATGTTGGACGGAGCGCAGTGCAATTACCATACAACTGAAAAGGAACTTTTTGCAGTGGTGTTTGCTCTTGAAAAATTCAGGTCATATCTACTTGGTACAAAAGTCATTGTTTTTACTGACCATGCAGCTTTAAGGTATCTTTTGAAGAAAAAGGAGTCCAAACCAAGATTGATTAGGTGGATCTTGCTTTTGCAAGAATTTGATCTTGAGATCAAAGATAAAAAAGGTGTTGAAAACCATGTGGTCGATCACTTGAGCCGACCGAGGACCGAGGGATATACAAACCAAAATAATAAGAGAGACATTCCCCGAAAGCGCTTGTATGTGTTACATTCCTCTACAAGACCATGGTATGCTGATTTGGTGAACTATTTAGTCACCAAAGAATTCCCTCCAGGTTTGTCTACATCCCAAAAGGACAAGTTACGAGCTGATGCTAAATATTATTTTTGGGATACTCCTTACTTGTGGAAATTTTGTGTGGATCAAGTAGTAAGGAGATGTGTACCACAGGATGAATTTCATTCCATTCTCACCTTTTGTCATTCTCATTCTTGTGGTGGGCATTTTGGAGCAAAAAGAACGGCCCATAAGGTACTTGACGGTGGTTTCTATTGGCCTTCTATTTTTAAAGATGCATATCACTTCTGCAAATCATGTGAGAAATGTCAAAGAACAGGTAATATCAATCATAAGAATCAGATGCCTTTAACGAATATTCTTGTAAGTGAAATTTTTGATGTTTGGGGTATTGATTTTATGGGTCCATTTCCTTCTTCTTTTGGCAATCTTTATATCCTTCTTGCTGTTGATTATGTGTCCAAGTGGATTGAGGCGAAAGCCACACGAACTAACGATGCTAAAATTGTTTTAGATTTTGTCAGGAATCACATATTTGACAGGTTTGGAATCCCTAAAGCTATCATTAGTGATCGTGGCACTCATTTTTGCAATCGTTCAATGGAAGCATTGTTACGCAAATATCATGTGACTCATCGGACTTCCACAGCATACCATCCTCAAACGAATGGCCAAGCTGAAATTTCAAATCGAGAAATCAAGTCCATTTTAGAGAAGACGGTGCAACCTAACCGGCAAGATTGGAGTCTACGACTTGGTGATGCACTTTGGGCTTATCGGACTGCTTACAAATCACCTATAGGAATGTCACCTTATAGGATGATTTACGGGAAAGCATGTCATCTACCGGTGGAGCTTGAACACAAAGCTTTTTGGGCCATTAAACAATGTAACATGGATTATGATGCAGCTGGGATTGCAAGAAAGTTGCAGTTACAAGAGTTGGAAGAGATTCGAAATGATGCTTACGAGAATGTAAGGATTTACAAAGAAAAGACTAAGAGTCTCCATGACCGAATGATTACAAGAAAAGAGTTTAATGTTGGAGACAAAGTCCTTCTTTATCATTCGCGTTTGAAACTTTTTCCTTGAAAGTTACGCTCTCGTTGGATTGGACCATTTGTTGTTTCTAATGTTTTTCCTTATGGTGCAGTTGAAATTACAAGTTTAGAAACCAATAAAGTACTCAAGGTCAATGGGCATCACTTGAAACCTTTCTATGAAAGTTGGACGGTAGAACTCACTGCTTCTGTGGAGTTAGCTGAACCAATCTATGAAGAATGAGCATGCAGCATGTCGAGCCAATGACATAAAACAAAAGCGCTTACTAGGAGGCAACCCAGCACAAAAAAAAAAAACAAATTTGCTTTCTTTTTTTTTCCTTATCTTTTATTTTTTGCATTTTACTTTATTTTTGTCATTCTCCTATATTCCTTTTCTTTTATTTCAACATTGAGGACAATGTTGTGTTTTAAGTGTGGGGGTATTGGAAGAATTTTTGTTTTCTTATTTTCGTTTTCTTTGTTATCCTTAAAAAAAAAATTTATGTTTGATCTTTAGAACTCCCATTGATTTTTAAGAATACGAGTATTATATATGAGAATTAGTTGAGATAGATGAAGATATAAATCACACGAATGAGTGTGCATGCCAATTTTAAGATTTAATTGTTTTAGGGATTGACTTTGAGAATATGCCATGTTGACTTTATAGTGTTATACCAATGCAAGCTTTTGAGCCTTCAACATTATATTTTTTTGATTGTGCATTCTTTCAATGATATGTATCTCTAGAACTTGCTTCATATCTTGTTGAGATTACATTCGCATTACATATATACATGAAGATGATAAAGGCATTAGAAATTTTAACCACTTGAGCCAAAAAGCCAACCTAAAGCAAATTATCCTTAGTAAACCCCTTTTGAGCTTGTTTATCTTTTCTTTGCTTTATCCATGTATAAACCTTAACTTTATATATGTTTTCCTTTTCCCCTGGCCAAGGATTAGTAGAGCATATACTTGTGATATCTCATGGAATTATGGTTGGAAATTATGTGAAAAGAAAGAAGAAGTGATGCTTGATGAAAAGATGATGGGCAAAGTTGCCAAAGGTGAAAAAAAAAAAAACAAAAAAAAAACAAAAAAAAAAGTATTCCTTTATGTTCTTAAGGTTTTATGTTGAAAGAGCTTGAAATCAAAAGAAGTTAAGCATTGGTGCTTAAAGATGGAAAATTTATGTGTTTTGATGGAATATCTTGTTTGAAGTATCATTTTTCAGAATGCTCTACTTTCTTTGGTTTGAACCTTTCCTTTTACTTTCTTTTACCTCACCTTACCCCTAGCCCCATTACAACCGGAAAATAAGACCTTTTGATTCATGCATTGCTTGTAATATGTTAGTAATGGAGATAAGATTGAAGAGCAAGCTTATGGTAGAACACATTTTTTGATTGAATTTGAGAGATTTAAACACATAAGCCCTAAACACGTGAGTGTTGGAGTGTATATCAATGAGAGGACCTATTACTTTGGCATGGCATAGATTTCATTTAAATCCTAACGATTAATTGAGTTTTGAAGTTTGCATGTAAATGAAATGAATTCATGAAAATTTATACTCTATATCCTTCTTGATTGTATTCTTGTTTATAATGCATATATTCTTGGACATTGATGGGAGATTAAGATATTGATCATAGTTATTTTCAATTTGATTTTATCTATCCTTTCTCGAGGACGAGCAAGAGCTAAGTGTGGGGGTATTTGATGTAACCATATTATTCGATAGTTTCACTCACATTTAACTAGTGTTTTGCCTATTGTTTTATGTATAAAATGCCTTGATATTCTTTGTTTTATGTTTTGAAGGCACCTTTAGATGAAAGATACAAAAAGGAGTAAATTGGAGGTAATTGGCAGATTTGACCGTCAGTCGATGTTTTGTGCAGAGCGTGAGCTCTAAAAGTCGAAACGAAGTGATTCCAGTGGCATTAGAAAGATAACATCCATACCTTTCTGGAAATCTAAGTCAGGAAAAATAAAAATACAAAGAGCATGGAAATCACATCCTTCAAATTCAAAGCTCGCATTCTGCCAGTGTTGACCTTTGTCCATTCAAAATTCAAAATCTGGATCTGTAGATATCCAATTGATGCAAACTCAATTGTTTTGGATTCCTGACTCAAAGGTCTACAAACGCTCCAAATTTCAGCCAAAAACGATGTCATATGAGGGAGATATGAGTTTTCAAAGATGACAACTGAATTCTGCCAGCAATCAAGTTTCGTGAAGAAACGAATCCAAATTGCATCCCGAAGCATCAAAACCGGCATCCAAGTTTTAATTTCAGCAATTTAGCTCCTCAAGTAAATCAATCCAGAAGGTCAAGGAAGGCAGCCACCAACCTCAAACCACCAATCACAAACCAGCTGCCAACCACCAGCCACTAGCCACCAAAGCCTTCACATTACCACCATCTCTTGATGTTCACACTTGAACTTTGATTTTTCTTACTTACAATTTGTGTATAAATAGGCAGCTAAGTTCATGATATTAAGAGAGCTAAGAGAGAGGGAAAGAGAGTGCAGTAGAATTAAAGAAAGAAGGGTGGCAGCCATAAGAGAAGAAACACAAACTCTCCCTTCTACAAATCAGAAATCATGTATTCTTTCATCTTTAGGAGTAGTTGTTCAATAGATATGCAAGGCTAAGCTCGTTTTCTTGGTTGCAAGGACGCAAACACCTTCAGATTTCAAGAACTGTGAGATTTATTCTTCCATTTATTTTTAGTTTGTATTATGAATGACTATGTTTGTTTTCCTATGCATATTTCCTATGATTGTTTATCTTAATTGCTAGAGCGGACTCTAAGTTATTATTGTGAATAATCTATTGCTAAGTTTGATATCAAAACCGGAGTTGTGATATATAAACTTGTGAAGCAACTAAGCTTGGTAATTGTAGCGGAACTACGTTATTAAACTTAGGGAGAACATTCGATCAAAGCAACACAAGCTGACAACTTGGTTGTTAAGATTAATGAATTTATCTAGATCTTAAGGCTGCCATTGGATTAAATCATTAGTGCGGACACTGTGATTATTTTTTGGTTAGGGTTAGTTATACGGCGGATCCGTTAATTAACCAATGTTAAGAAAAGATAAAAAATTCAGAATATAAGCTGAAGTTTCGTTTCAAGGATCGGTTCTGATTTCTGTAGGTGGATGTGTGCTTGCAACCAAGGTTTGTTTTCTTGATATATTTCAGTTTCAATTGATTTTGTTTGCTAGTTTAATTTCTTCCATAGTTTAGATCATCACAAATCAAAACTCCCCAATTGCATAACATATAGCATAAAAATCTAAACTAAACCTTCCTCGTGGGATCGACCCCTTGCTTGCTCTATACTATCTTGTGTGTTTTAAGCTAGGGTAATTAATTTGTGCGACCGCGACATCGCAACAGTCAGGAATGCATCTTTGAAATATTTGATCAAGATAATTTTTGAATAAGTAGAGGTCATCCCAATAAAAGTTCTTTACTTCATTCACAAATTTTCCTTTGTCTTCGGTACTCCAGTGAGCTGGCAAATCTCCTGTTGCAAGAAAATTAATACGATTAGGAAACCAAGGCATTGGACTAAGAGAAAGTAAGGATTCATCAGGAAAGTGATCATCGATTGGTGTAATGTTGGATGTCGAATCTATTGTTGCTCTTGATAAAAGATCTGCATCAACATTGTCGGTGCCTTTTTCATCTGTGATTTCTTCCTGAGAATAAATCATTTGCAAATCTTCAGATTCATTAAACTCAATTTTACTCAAAGTGGATTCAAGTTGATCATAAACTAATTCTTCAATAAAATCTACTTCTTGTAAATCATTATTATCTCCAGGTTGCTTGCAAATGTTGAAAATATTCATCTCCAATGTTATGTTTCCAAATGATAGCTTCATTAGTCCATTCCTACAATTAATCAATGCATTAGAAGTTGCAAGAAACGAATGTCCTAAAATAACAGGAATTGAATTACATGCTTCAACAGGTTGTGTATCCAAGACAATAAAATCTACAGGATAAATGAATTTATCGACTTGTACTAACACATCTTCAACTATTCCTCTAGGCACTTTTACAGATCTATCAGCAAGTAAAAGAGTTACAGAAGTTGGTTTTAACTCACCTTAAACATAAAATTTCTTGCTTTATTGGAGAACATAAAATTGAAAGAGCTTTACTTGATTTTGGAGCTAGTGTGAATTTACTTTCATATTCAGTCTTACATTAGAACAAAATCTTGTTTTCTTCCAATAAAAGCCCCATCATTTATGTTTTTATAACTTGAGCACATAAAAAAAAAGGTTTATTAATATTTTGTTTAAAAGGTATTGAGCAGATATATAAATTTAATGAGAGTTTGTTTACTTGGATAGATTAATGAAGTTCAATGATGAATGCCTTGCTTTGTGGAACTTGCAAATTGTTTTTCTATTTTAACTCTTTGATTACTAGGGACTAGTAATAAGCTGGTTGGGGGGTGTGATTAGTACTTAAAAGTGCATTTTTATCAAGGTTTTATATCATCATTTTGCACTTGAAGTATCAATAACTCCTTAACTAGAGCATGTTTTATAATAACAGATTTGATAATATAAGATAGCTTTAATTTATGGTAAATGTTCATTTTAAATGCAAGTATATCTCACAATTCAAAGGATTGATTGATGTGATTAAATATTGAAAGTGAAAGGATAAAGAAATGGCTAAGCTTAGAAAGGAGATGCCGATTCAATTCAAATTGGAACACTGTTCAGGTATTGGGTCATATCTGGAGTTGTAAATCTTGGATTTCAGCTTAATTTATTATATGGATGGAAAGTTAAGAAATAGGCCTACAATGTTCATGAATAGTGTAAGACCCAAATCTGCCGTTTTCAAATTCAAAGTTTGGCCACAAAAGAGAAGTCAGAATCTGTCCTATAATCCAGCCCAAACACTGCTTAGCATTTTACCTACATGTGGAGTTCTAGAAGGCCAAATGACGTGAAATTTGGTGGGTGGAAGGAAATGCCAATTTCCAACAACTTTCAGGAAGAAGAGTTTCTTAAATTCGGATGGTAACAATGACATTTTATCCAGACAAGAGCTTGAGGTCTATCCACCACGTCCACCAACAGCACTACTCAGTATTTTAGCCATATCTCGAGCTCTAGTGATCCAAATGCTCTGAAATGTTATGGGTGGAAAGATAAGATGATTGCCAACAACTTTTATAAAGAACACTTTGCCAAATTTTGAATGGATCAATGTCATTTCATCCAGCCAAAGTGCTTGAGTGCTACTGTCCACCAAGTCCACTAAATCAATAGTTGGCCACTACATCAATAATCACTTACCAAATGAATAGTTCTGAATTTTAGCTTATAAAAGGAGGCATTTGCCATTCATTTAGCAATCTTGGTTCTAAGATCAAGATCATGTTCTTACTCTCTTTTTATTGTTGTAATGCTTAAATTTTATTTTCATTAATCTCTTGTTTATGCTTTTCATTTCCTTTACTATACTTAGTTAACTATGTTCTTATCTTGTTTTTTTATGTTCTTTTTCTTTATTATGTCTAGCTAAGTTAATTATGTCAAGGTGACAAGGTTTCACTAATGGTGTTAGAATAAGTATAATATGAACTCAACATGGACTTCAATGCTTAAATCCTAAACAATTTGCTATTAACATGTCTTATCTTTTTTATCTTATCAATCCTTAATACCTTGCTTGTTAAATGGTTAATCTAGATTTGTGTTGTATAACACTTGGTACATCAAATACTCGATCTTTCATAGTTTTCGGCCGACATCGTTATTATGAGAGGAACTTGATTTGTTGTCAACATAAGTTAGCATCATGAATGCTTGATAAAATTTGTAAGTATGGTATTATGTAAATAAGATGATTAATATGATCATGTTGATAATTTATAAAGATTTTATATGTTACTTATCTCTAATATTATTAGTGAACCCTCTAACCTTGACATTTGTTTTTATCATTGTTTAATCTTCTTTAATAGTCTTATATCTCAAAGTCCTTTTTAAATCATCATCATCATCATCATTGTTGTTGTTGTTCTTATTATTCTTATTATTCTTATTGTTATTGTTATTATTATTATTATTATAATTTATATAGTTCACCTCCCTGTGGTTCGACCCCGGTCTTGCTGGGTTATTTATTACTGTGACACTCCTGCACTTGGGATAAGACATCAACTCTTTGATCGTGTCAGTCAGAAATGACTTAAATGTTTGTAACAATTTCATTATATGATGATGTAAAATATGGAACACTTGAATGTGGACATATGGATTCTTGAAATAAGTATGATGATGAATGCGATTTGAGGATGCAAATATATTGATTTGGCATTCATGTCTTAGGTGGTGCGGCCAGGATCGGACCATCGTTAGGACAAGGACAAACCACAAGTGGAATAGGTAGGTGTTTTCCACCTTTTTCTTATATGATGTTTATGTTTTGAAATAATTTACTTATGATGATATTTTATTAAATCCTTGTTGAATGAAGAAACGATGATAAAGTGTTTGATTGAATTCTTGATGATTGTCGAAACGACTATGAAATGTCGATTAGGTTCTTGTTGAATATTGAAACAATGACAAAATTGTTAATGTTTTGAAATGACCTGTTTAAGATGGATATATTATTGTGTTGCGATGAATATTAAACCAACTATGAGATGTTGATGGCTATTATGAATTTGGGCTGCTGATGAATGGTAGTATGAGTATTACGAAGGATCTACTGTTGTATTTTATTGGATGTAATTGTGACGAATGGTTGTATGAGTATACGAGGGATCTACTGTTGTATTTTATTGAATGTAATGGTGACGAATAGTTGTATGAGTATTACGAAAGATCTACTGTTGTATTTTATTGAATATAATTGTGATGAATGATTGTATGAGTATTACAAAGGATCTATTGTTGTATTTTATTGAATGTAATTGTGACGAATGGTTGTATGAGTATTACAAAGGATCTACTGTTGTATTTTATGGGATGTAATTGTGATGAATGGTTGTATGAGTATTACGAAAGATCTACTATTGTATTTTATTGGATGTAATTGTTACTAATGATTTGAGTATTATGAAGGATCTACTATTGTATTTTATTGGTTGAAATTGTGACGAATGGTTGTATGAGTATACGAAGGATTTACTGTTGTATTTTATTGAATGTATTTATGATGAATGGTTGCATGAGTATTACGAAGGATCTATTGTTGTATTGTATTGAATATTAATTGTCATGAATGGTTGGATGAGTAATACGAAGGGTGTACTATTGTGATACTGAATGCTAAATTGTTACGGAATGTTTGTTTGTGTATTACAAAGAATCTATTATTGTGTTCACTGAATGTTAAACTATTATGGAACGCATGTACGAGTATCACAAAGGGCTGCTATTATGTTGCAGTGAATGTCAAGTTGTTATGAATCGTTTGAATGAGTAATTCAAGGGATATTAACATGTTATAGTGATTTCATAAATCACCTCTATAACGTCTGATTGATTGATGATTGGCTTCGACTAATGGCATCCGAAGGGATGACTGTGACAAATCATTTATTAGTTTCGGCTAATGGCATCCGAATGGATGACTGGGATAAATCATTGAGTAGCGGACAAGTGAATGATTAGCTTCAGTTAATGGCATCCAAATACATGATCGGGATAAATCATTGAGTAGCTTCGGCTAATGGCATCCGAAGGGATGATCGGGACAAATCATTGAGTAGCTTCAGCTAATGGCATCCGAAGGGATGACTAGGACAAATAATTGACTAGCTTCGGCTAATAGCATCCTAAGTGGATGACCCGGATGAACAAATGATTAGCTACGACTAATGGCATCCTAAGTGGATGACCCGGATGAACAAATGATTAGCTACGACTAATGGCATCCAAAGTGGATGTCTAGGATGAATAAATGATTAGCTTTAGCTAATGGCACCCTAAGTGGATGACCAAGATGAGCTAATGGCACCCTAAATGGATGACCGGGATGAACAAATGATTAGTTACGGCAAATGGCATCCAAAATGGATGTTCGAGATGAATAAATGATTAGCTTCAGCTAATGGCACCCTAAGTGGATGACCAAGATGAGCTAATGACACCCTAAGTGGATGACCGAGATGAACAAATGATTAGCTACGACTAATGACATCCAAAGTGGATGTCCGGGATGAATAAATGATTAGCTTCAGCTAATGGAACCTTAAGTGGATGAACAAGATGAGCTAATGGCACCCTAAGTAGATCACCAGGATGGATAAATGATTAGCTTCGGTTAATTAAATGACTAGTTTCGCTTAATAGTATCCTAAGTGGATGACCGAGATGAATAAATGATTGATTTTGGCTAATGGCATCCTAAGAAGATAGCTGGAATTGAGTGTCATGAGTTACTTTCAAGAATTAATGCGTTCATGTATACTATGTTTTGTATATACTAAGTATACGAAAGAACTATGATTGTTATGCTTTAAATAGAGAATAACATTAGTTTGGCTAAAAGATATTCGAGATGAATGATTGGGTTTGAGTATTGTAAATAGCCTCGGTAATTGATGAATTATTAAAGGTGGTATTTACATAAGTAAGGAGAAATGATATAATGACGCTCTTTTGATCCTTGAATGAAATGTAACGCTAATATTGCTTTATTATGTTTTCTTAAATTGCCTATAATGCTTGAAATTATCTTGTGTTGTAACAGGGACATCATACCAACATGATGCGTAACACATTTTGAAAAGAACTATATATTCACATGTTATGGGTGATATGAGTTCTGCATAAACGGACGTGTTAATCACTCAATTAGTCGTCCGACCCTTTTCATAAAGATTAGTAATGAAAAATTAAAATGGATGACAAATGTGAATGTACGAACAAGTTGATATGATGTGTATGAATATACATATGAGGTATTCATCTAATGAGGATGTCGTGTTGTGAAATTACATGAGGTCAGGATTCAAAAAGTACTACTTGTGTAACTTGTTGTTCGACATTCTTATATGAACTGGTGATGATAATGAGATTAAGAATATGTTTGGGAACGTTTCCAAAAAAATTCAAAAAAAAAATCGGCTAAAATTTAATATGTTTTGTATGTTTTAGATCATTTTGATGTGCTAATATCAAAAATAATTTTAAAAAAATAAAAAAAAATCATTGGCATGCATTTTGGCACGAAAAGTTATTTGAAAAGCAATCGCAACCTCACTGCCAAATACTCTCTAAAACAAGAATATGAATTTATGAGTACGTCGATATAATGTAATGTAAGCCTATGAGTATGGAAATATAATATTATGGGCACATGTATTGAGAATTTATGCTATAGGGATGTTTATTTACGTTATCCTACATAGATTGTGCCTTGTTAATGAATAGAATGCAATGATAAATCTGAAGAATGATATGGTGAAAGACATCTAGAAACCGAACGATTAAAAAACAATTCTAGCAATTTTGGCCTTGAAAACCCCGGGTTGTTACAATTCTTGATGGATGGCCGGGATGAATAAATAGTTCTTTTCAAAATGTGTTACGCACCATGTTGGTATGATGTCTCTGTTACAACACAAGGTAATTTAAGAAAACATAATAAAGCAATATTAGCGTTACATTTCATTCAAGGATCAAAAGAGCGTAATTATATCATTTCTCCTTACTTATATAAATACCACCTTTAATAATTCATCAATTATCGAGGCTAATTACAATACTCAAACCCGATCATTCATCTCGAATATCTTTTAGCCAAACTAATGTTAATCTCTATTTAAAGCATAACAATCATAGTTCTTTCATATACTTAGTATATACAAAACATAATATACATGAACGCATCAATTCTTGAAAGTAACTCATGACTCTCAATTCCGGCTATCCTCTTAGGATGCCATTAACCAAAGCCAATCGTTTATTCATCCTGGTCATCCACTTACAGTGCCATTAGCTGAAGCTAGTCATTTACTCATCCCGTTCATCCACTTTGAATGCTATTAGCCGAAACTAATCATTTGTTCATTCCGACCATCCACTTAGGATGCCATTAACCAAAGCTAATCAATCACTTGTCCTGGTCATCCATTCGGATGCCATTAGCCAAAGCTAATCATTTGTTCTTCCTCGTCATTCACTTTGGATGCCATTAATCGGAGTTAGTCAATCATCTATCTCGGTCATCCATTCGAATGCCATTTGCCGAAGTTAATCAATCATTTGTCCCGGTCATCCATTCAGATGCCATTAGCTGAAGATAATCATTTGTTCATCCCGGTCATCCATTTTGGATGCTATTAGCTGGAGCTAATCAATCATTTCTCCTGGTTATTCATTCGGATGCCATTAGTCAAAGCTAATCATTTGTTCATCCTGGTTATCCGTTTTCGATGCCATTAGCCGAAGCTAATCAATTATTTATCTTGGCCATCCAATCGGATGCCATTAGCCGAAACTAATCAATCTTTTATCCCGATCATCCATTAGAATACCATTAGCTGAAGCTAATCATTTGTTCATCCCGATCATCCGCTTTGGATGCCATTATCCGAGCTAATCAATTATTTATCCCGGTCATCCATTCAGATGCCATTAGCCGAAGCTAATCAATCATTTTTCCTGGTCATCCATTCAAATACTATGGCTGACCACCTCTTTAAGTTTTTTACATTCAAAATTATACATTTCCTCCGTTAAATGTTCTGAAATTAGGTCCCCCATTCAGCCCCATTTTCATCCCCCATCCTTGTCTAGTTTTCCTTAACAGTTGGTGTGAGAATCTTAGGCTATTTACTTTAGGTTTTCTTCTCCTTTTTCAGTTCTAAGGCCCCAAGAACAAGTGGATGAGTAGTATGGTTCATACCTTATGAATTTAACAAGTTCAATACAAGTTGCGGTGGTCTGCTCTCACTCTTCTTTTTGGTTTCCTTCCTTCCCTCTCTTGTTGTCCAGCTGGCCTTTAGGCTCCTCTTTCTCCGAGGTTTTTGGTTTTGTCTACTGACATGATCAAAGAGTTGATGTCTTATTTCAAGTGCAGGAGTGTCAAAGTAATAAATAACCCGGCAAGACCGGGGTCGAACCACAGAGAGGTGAATTATATAAATTACAAATAATAAAATGATATTGATGTTGAAGATAGCTTTGAGATGTAATATTGATGTAAGGATTAAACAATGATAAAACAGATGTCAAGGTTAGAGAATTTACTAATGGTATTTCAAATAAATATAATATAAACTCTTTTTATTACTCAACTGGAAACCACACACAAAGAAGGTTTCAATCGGATGATTTATCGTTATTAGCTCATTATAAATTATTAACATGATCATATTAACCATCTTATCTAAAAAACACCATACTTGTAAATATCATCAGGCATTCATGTTGCTAGCTTATGTTAACAACAAATCAAGTTCCTATCATAATAATGATGTCGGCTGAAGACTATGAAGGATCAAACATTTGATGTACCAAGTGTTATACAACACAAATCTAGACTAACCATTTAACAAGCAAGGTATTAAGAATTAGTAAGATAAAAAGATAAAACATGTTAATAACAATCTTTCTTAGATATAAACATTAAAGTCCATGTTGAGTTTATATTATACTTATTCCAGCACCATTAGTGAAACCTTTTCACCTTGACATAATTAACTTAACTAAACATAATAAAGAAGAAGAACATAAATAAACTAAATAAGAACATAGTTATGATGAAAAACATAAACAAGAGACTAATGAAAGAAAAACTTAAGCATTACAAAAATATAAATAAAGAAAGCAAGAACATGCTTTTGATATGAAAACGAAAATGACTAAATACATGGCAAATGCCTCCTTTTATAGGCTAAGATTCAGAACTATTGATTGGTTGACTAAGAAAATAGTTGGTGGCCAACCATTGATTTAGTGGCTGGTTTTTGACATTGTTGGCTACTGGATATTGATATTGTTGGTTGATTATTGATATTGTTGGTTGACTAAAACATCATTGCTAACATCAGAATTTGAGCCATTTGTTCTATGAAAGTTGTGGAATATTGTCTTAGCTTTCCAAAAAAAAAAAAACCAGAGCTCATTTGGACTTCTAGAACTCAAGATATGAGCTAAAAACTAAACAGTGTCTAAGCTGTAGGATAGATTCCGACTTCTCCGTTGTTGTTAAGATTTGAACTTGAAAATGGTAGAATTGAGTCTTGGACTCCGCATGAAAGTTTTAGATCTATATCTTAGCTTTTTATCCATATAAAGTAAACCTAAATCCAAGGTCTACAACTCCAGTTATGATCCAATAACCGAATGGTGTTCTAGTTTGAACCAGCATCTCTTCTCTTAGCCCTTTCTTTGTCTTCTTAATTTCAATAGTTAATCACATGAATCAATCCTTTAAATTGTGAGACATACCTGCATTCAAAACAAACATTTACCATAAATTAAATATATATTATATTATCAGACTTGTTATTATAAAACATGCTTTAGTTAAGGAATTTAATGATACTTTAGTGCAATATGATGATATAAAGCCTTAATGAGAATGCACTTTTAAGTACTAATCATCTACTTCTTCTTACTCACTTCTCACTCCACGCTAAGGAAAAGTAGCATACAAGCTGGTTGGGTTCGGTTTTTTGCTTAGAGGAGGGATGTGTGTGCTGCAACTATGACTGCTGCCGGTTTTGAAGGAAGGTCTAGGCTTCAACTTCCACCATTTTTTTAGTCAATTCTCCTTCCCTCTAGCTCTCTTCTCACACAGCACCCTAGGAGATCTACATGTAGCTGGTCGGTTTCAGTCTTCTTTTTGGGGAAGAGGTAGAGGGCCTGCTGCATGTAGCTGGCCGCCCATTTGGGGAAGAGGAAAGGTCACCCTCCCTTTCTCTTTGCATTTATACCCCCTCTTAAATGAGAGGGATGTGTTTGGGTGTTGGATATCTCTAGTTCCTATCCGTGTTTTAAGCTATCCTAGACTGGTTCTTATTCTAATTCTCCCCTAAGATAGGCTAATTCAACACTAATTTTTGTTGGGTTTTACTGTGTGATTAGTAATTAAAAGTGCATTTTTATCAAGGTTTTATATCATCATTTTGCACTTGAAGTATCAATAACTCCTTAATTAGACCATGTTTTATAATAACAGATCTGATAATATAAGATAGCTTTAATTTATGGTAAATGTTCATTTTAAATGCAGGCATATCTCACAATTCAAAGGATTGATTGATGTGATTAACTATTGAAAGTGAAAGGACAAAGAAACGGCTAAGATTAGAAAGGAGATGCCGATTCAATTCAAATTGGAACACTGTTCAGTTATTGGGTCATATCTGGAGTTGTAGATCTTGGATTTCAGCTTAATTTATATGGATGGAAAGCTAAGAAATAGGCCTACAATGTTCATGAATAGTGTAAGACCCAAATCTGTCATTTTCAAATTTAAAGTTTAGCCACAAAAGAGAAGTCAGAATCTGTCTTGTAATCCAGCCCAAACACTGCTTAGAATTTTACCCATATCTGGAGTTCTAGAAGGGCAAATGATGTGAAATTTGGTGGGTGGAAGGAAAAGACAATTTCCAACAACTTTCATGAGAAGATTTTCTCAAATTCGGATGGTAACAATGACATTTGTCCAGACAAGAGCTTGAGGTCTATTCACCACGTCCACCAACAACACTACTCAGTATTTTAGCCATATCTCGAGCTCTAGTGATCCAAATGCTCTGAAATGTTATGGGTGGAAAGATAAGATGATTGCCAACAACTTTCATGAAGAACACTTTGCCATATTCTGAATGGAGCAATGTCATTTCATCCAGCCAAAGTGCTTGAGTGTTGCTGTCCACCAAGTCCACTAAATCAATAGTTGGCCACTACATCAATAATCAATTACCAAATGAATAGTTCTGAATTTTAGCCTGTAAAAAGAGACATTTGCCATTCATTTAAAATCTTGGTTCTAAGATCTCTATCATGTTCTTACTCTCTCTTTATTGTTATAATGCTTAAGTTTTATTTTCATTAATCTCTTGTTCATGCTTTTCATTTCCTTTACTATACTTAGTTAACTTATATCATGTTTATGTTCTTATATTGTTTATTTATGTTTTTCTTCTTTATAATGTCTAGCTAAGTTAATTATGTCAAGGTGACAAGGTTTCACTAATGGTGTTAGGATAAGTATAATATAAACTCAACATGGACTTTAATGTTTATATCCAAGAAAGTTTGCTATTAACATGTCTTATCATTTTTATCTTATTAATTCTTAATACTTTGCTTGTTAAATGGTTAATCTAGATTTGTGTTGTATAACACTTGGTACATCAAATACTTGATCCTTCATAGTCTTCGGCCGACATCGTTATTATGAGAGGAACTTGATTTGTTGTCAACATAAGTTAGCATCATGAATACCTGATAAAATTTATAAGTATGGTGTTATGTAAATAAGATGATTAATATGATTATGTTGATAATTTATAAAGAGTTTATACTTTACTTATCTCTAATACTATTAGTGGATCCTCTAACCTTGACATTTGTTTTTATCATTGTTTAATCTTTACATTAATCTTCCATCTCAAAGTTCTCATTAATTTCTTCATCTTCTTCTTTATTATTATTAGTACTACTACTACTACTACTACTACTACTACTAATATTGCTATTATTATTATTATTGTTGTTGTTATTATTGTTGTTATTATTTACATTCTTGTTATATTTTATGTACTTTAAGTATGCTCTGTGTTTGATCAAGGATCCTAACATTGTTGGTTTTGCCTTGTTCATTCGCATCAGAAATCTGTTTATATTATATAATATATCTCTTTGATCTTTTCATAAACTCAGTATATAGGCTGGAAACCTGTGACCCGATCTTTTAGATCATTCTCAGGTATAATATTGCGATGTCGCGGTCGCACAAATTAATTACCCTAGCTTAAAACACAACACACAAGATAGTATAGAGCAAGCAAGGGGTCGATCCCACGAGGAAGTTTCAAGTCAGATTTTTATGTTGTACGTTATGTAATTGGGGGGATTTGGTTTGTGATTATCTAAACTATGACAACAATTAAACTAGCAAACAAAATCAATTAAAACCGAGACTTATCAAGAAAACAAACCTTGGTCGCAAGCACACATCCACCAACGGAAATTAGAACCGATCCTTGAAACGAAAATTGCAGTTTATGTTCTGAAATTTTATCTTTTCTTAACGTTGATTAATTAACGGATCCGCCATATAACTAATCATAACCAACAAACAATCAAAGTGTCCGCACTAATGATTCAATTTAATGGTAGCTTTAAGAACTAGATAATTTCATCAAGATTAACATACAAGTTGTCCGCAGCTTATGTCACTTTGTTCAAATGTTCTCCCTAAGTTCAATAACGTAGTTCCGCCACAATTATCAAGCTTAGTTGCTTCACAAGTTCATATATCACAACTCCGGTTTTGATATTAAACTTAGCAATAGATTGTTCACAACAATAACTTAGAGTCCGCTCTAGTAATCATCAACAACAATCATAAGAAATATGCATAGGAAAACAATCATACTCATTCATAACATAAACTAAAAATAAAAGGAAGATAAATCTCACAGTTCTTGAAATCCAAAAGTTTGTTGTGTCCTTGCAACCAAGAAAAGAGCTTAGCCTTGCATAACTATTGAACAACTACTTCTAAAGAATGAAAAGAGCATGATTTTTGGGTTTGTAGAGGAGAGAATTTGTGTTTATTCTCTGCTGGCTGCTGCCTCCTTTTGCTCTCCCTCTTTTCTTTTGGCTATTGCCTCCTTCTCTCTTTCTTTTTATATGCTAAGAAACCCTAGTCTCTATTTTACAAAATAGTCCTTCCTTGAGTTGGCAGTTTACATTGAAGTACTTCAATAACTATTTTTCCTAACAGGAGAAATAGCCTTGCATAAAATCTTCAAGCTCTGACTTAGAGGAGCTAAATTGCTGATATAAAAACTTGGATGTCGGTTTAAATGCTTCGGAATGTAATTTGGACTTGTTTCTTCACGAAACCTGTTTGCTGGTAGAATTCAGTTGTCATCTTTGAAAAATCATATCTCCCTCATCTGACATCGTTTTTGGCTGAAATTTGGAGCGTTGATAGTTCTTTAAGTCAAGAATCCACGACAATTGAGTTTGCATTAATTGGACTTCTGTAGCTCCAGATATTAAATTTTGAATGGCCAAAGGTCAACACTGGCAGAATGCGAGATTTGACTTTGCAGGATGTGATTTCCATGATCTTTCTCTTTTTATTTTTCTTGCATTACATTTCCAGAAAGGTATGGATGTTAGCTTTTTAGTGCCAATGGAATCACTTCATTTCGATCTCTAGAACTCACGCTCTGCACAAAACATTGACTGAACGTCAAATCTGCCAATTACCTCCAATTTACTCCCTTTTGCATCTGTCATCCAAAAGTGCCTTCAAAACATAAAACAAAGAATATCAAGGCATTTTATATATAAAACATGGACAAAAACATTAGGTAGATGTGGGTGAAACTATCGAATAATATGGTTACATCATATAACAACGCCACGTACTGAGTATTATTATTATTACTATTAATATTAATATTATTATTACTATTATTGTTACTATTATTGTTGTTATTATTGTTGTTGTTGTTGTTGTTGTTTTATTAATTATAATTTATACAATTAACCTCTCTGTGGTTCGACCCCGGTCTTGCCGGGTTATTTATTACTGTGATACTCCTGCACTTGAGATAAGACATCAACTCTTTGATCGTGTCACTGTGCCGCTGCCGATTCAGAAATCGACAACCAAAATTGCATCGTTGCCGATTCAGAAATTGACAGCCAAAAGCTTTGCTGCTGTAAATTAAGAAATTGGCACCAAAACTACGGTGATGTCAATTCAGAAATTGGCAGCTAAAAACTATGCCACTGCTGATTTAGAAATCAGCAGCCAAAAACTCTGTCACTACCGATTCAGAAATGGGCAGTGATGGTGAAGTCATTTCGGCTTTTCTCTCTTTTTTGTGTGTTTACAGTGTTAATGCTTTGAAATGATTTACTTATAGATGATATATTATTGAATCCTTGATAAATGATGAAGCAAAGATAAACGTTTGATTGAATTCTTGATGAATGTTGTAATGACTATGAAATGTTGATAGACTTATTGATGAATTTTGAAACGACGATGAAAATGCTAATGTTCTGAAATGACTTGTTTAGGAGGATGTATTATTGTGTTGCGATGAATAATAAACTGACTATGAGATGTTAATTGAGCTATTATGAAATTGAGCTGCTGACGAATGTCAAACCGATTATGGAATGTTGATTGTGATTGTTGATTGGCTTCGGCTAATCGCATCCGAGATGGATGACCGGGTTATGATTGATGATTAGCTTCGGCTAATGGCGTTCGAGATGGATGATCGGGTTGTGATTGATGATTAGCTTCAGCTAATGGCGTTCGAGATGGTTGACCGGGTTGTGATTGTTGATTAGCTTCGACTAATGGCATCCGAGATGGATGACCAAGTTGTGATTGATGATTAGCTTCGGCTAATGGAATCTGAGATAGATGACCGAATTGCGCTTTGTGATTGGCTTTGGCTAATAGCATCCAAAATGGATGATCGGTTTGTGGTTGATGACTAGTTTTGGTAAATGGTACCCTAGGTGAAGGGCCGAGTTTAAATGTTGCGATTAACTACGACTAAAAGTATCCAAAGTGGATGATGGGGTTAAGGTGAAGTAATTAACCCCAACCGATGTTAAACTTTGGCCCCACAACTCCTATGGAGAGATTGGAGTGTGTGAGTGAGAAAAATACACTTAATGAAATAAAAAAATGTACAATGCATATAAGAAATTGATGAAGGAATCTATCCATTCTAAGCAAATAACAAAAAGTAACGACAATGTACTTCTAGTTGTTTATTATTATGTTAGATTATTTACAATTCTTGTATCCATATTGTTTTGTAACAGGGACATCACACAATCAAGGTGCATAGGAAAGCTCGTTCCAGGGGTTCGCATATTTTAAAAGGTGCTTTGTAATAGTATATCTTAGGTATTATGTTGAATATTTGACAGTCGACACTTTTATAAGGACTTGTAATGGAACACAGATTTGGATGTGCGAACATGTAGATACGATGTTATCAATATATTATATGGTATTCTCTTTTATGAGGATGTTTTGTTGTGAAATCATATGAGGATCGTATGTAAGAAAGAACTAGTTGTGCAAAATTGATATTCGGCACTCGGGTGTAAACTCATGTTGATAACGAAACTAGGACAAGAATGCAAACTCATGAGTATGTCAATATGAAGTAACGTAAGTGTATGAATATGTAATATAATATTGTGGGCATGTGTATTGATTTTCCATCTTATGAGAATGTTGATTTACAAAAGCTACATTCGTATGATGCCATGATAAGGAAGGGAACCTATTTACTAATACATAGAGTATCATGGTGAGAAGTATCGAGAACCACAAAAAAAAATTCTACCGATTTTGGCTTTAAAAAAGTCGGGTCATTACACTTTTCCTTCCTTTCTCTCCTATGGCTGGCCACTTCTCCTTATTAATGCCTATAAATTGTAACAATTTAATTAATTCCATTCATGTCACTCAATAGTAAATTTTCATGTTTTTGACATAAAATGCACGAGTAATGGTACAAGTTAGACCACCTTTTTACCTGAGTTATTTCAATTTTCATTAATTTACATACCTATAGATTTATTTCATCATAATCCATTTCCATCCTGTATTTATTCGTGTTTCTGTATTTTCTATTTTTCAGCTATTTTTGAAATATTTTTTTTCCATCCATTTCTTTCCATTCAGGTAACCATTCAAGATAGATACTTATCTTAACATTTATTTCAGTGTCCTATCAAATTTTGTTTTATCCGGGGCTTACAACCTCCTTAAGCCAAAATTTACATTTATCTAGTTTGGCACACAACTTATTCTCCCTCAAAAACATATAACACAATCCTCAAATATTGTTCGTGTTCCATGTAAGAGCTAGAATACACTAGTATGTCATCGATAAACACTACTATGTTTAAAACACTTTATTCATCAAATCCATAAACACTATTAGGGCATTTGTTAACCTATAATACATCACTTGAAACTCGTAATGTCTATAACGGGTTCTAAAAGTAGTTTTTTGTATATCCTGATCTTTAATCTTCAACTAGTGGTATCCAAACCTCAAATTTATCATCAAAAAAACTATAACACCCTTCAATTGATCAAACAAATTGTTTATGCATGAAAGTGGGTAGGTATTCTTCACGGTTATCATGTTCAATTGACAGTAGTCAATGCATAACTGAAGGGTACCGTCCTTCTTCTTTACGAAGAGTACTGGAGCTTCCTAGGGGAATTGTTAGGTCAAATGAATCCTTTATCCAATAGTTCTTATAGTTGAACCTTTAGTTTAGACAATTCTGTAGGTTCCATCCTATACGAGGATTATGCTATAGGACTGGTTCCTAGAAAAGTGTCAATTAAGACTTCAATCTCTCTAACGGGAGGCAATCTAGGTAATTCCTCTGGAAACACATTCGAGTATTGACACGACCAAAAGATTTATGTCTTCTCCCAAATGTAGGAGTGTCGAAGTAATAAATAACCCGGCAAGACCGAGGTCGAACCATATGGAGGTTAACTATATAAATAATAATAATAATAATAAGTTGAAAAGAGTTTTGAGATGTGATATTGATATAAGGATTAAACAATGATAAAAACAATTGTCAAGGTTAGAGGATCCACTAATGATATTTCAAACAAGTACAGTATAAACTCTTATTACTCAATTGGAAACCACACACAAAGGAGGTTCCAATTGGATTAAAAATTGTTAACATGATTACATTAGATATCTTATACAAATAATGTTAATACTTGTAAATGTTGTCAGGCATTCATGATTATAACTTATGTTAACAACAAATCAAGTTCCTTTCTTAACATAGGTGTCGGTTATACCATACGGTTTGGGCTATGAAAGTGTCAAGTATTTGTTGTACCAAGGTTATACAACATACATCTAGATTAACCATTTAACAAGCAAAGTATTAAGAGTGAATAAGATAACAAATACAAAACATGTTAACATCAAACATTAAAGTCCATGTTGAGTTTATATTATTCTTACACCATTAGTGAACCCTTTTCACATTGACATGATAAACTTAGCTAAACATAATGAAGAAGAGAAATATAAATAAACAAGATAAGAACATAAATAAGATATAAGTTAACTAAGTAAAGGAAAGGAAAGGAAATGAAAAGCATAAACAAGAGATTAATATAAACAAAACTTCAGTATTACAAAAATATAAAGAAAGAGCAAGAATATGATCTTGATATGAAAACCAAGATGCCTAAATGCATGGCAAATGCCTCCTTTTATAGGCCAAAATTTGGAACTATTGATTTGATGACTAATTGTTGAGTGGGTGGCCACATCTTAACTTGGTGACAATCTTTATCTTCTTGTCTGAACAAAACATCATTGATAACATTAGAATTTAAACAGACTTAAATCATGAAACTTCTAGGAAATTGTCTCAGTTTTTCAACAAAAAAATAATCAGTGCAATCGGACTTCTATAACTCAAGATATGGGTTGAACACTGAACAATGTATGGGCTATAAGACAGATTCTGACTTCTCCGTTGTTGTTAAGATTTGGACTTCCAAACAACAAAATTGAGTCTTGCACTCCCATGAATGTTTTAGGCCTATGTCTTAGCTTTCTAGCCATATACACTAAATTGAAATCCAAGATCTACAACTCCAGATATGACTCAATGACTGAAAAATGTTCAGTTTGGACTGAACCAACATCTCTTTTCTAAGTTTAACCCTCTCTTTGTCTTCTCAATTCCAGTAGTTAAACTCATCAATCAATCCCTTCATTTATGTGATAGGCCTATATTTAAGATGAACATTTACCATAAATTTAAGGTATCTTATAGTATCAGACTTGTTATTATAAAAGATGCTTTTAGTTAAGGAGTTATTGATGCTTTAAGTGCAAAATAATAATATAAAATCTTGATAAAAATGTAGTTTTAAGCACTAATCAAGTATTCCCTTACAATAGGAATACTGGCTAGTTTGACGCTCCTTTTCTTTGTTTCCCTCACATAGGCTAAGAATGTGGGGCATCCCTTCCCAATCAATTTCTCAGTGGTCATGACAGAAATTAAACAACTTGGAACAACTTTTCTCTCTCCTTTAAATACTACATTTTTCCATTTATACTTTGAATTGTCATCGTTTTGGTGAACAATCCACTTGTCTGTATTTACTCAACCAATCCATACCCAGAATCACATCAAAGTCATATAACTTCAAATGTATTAAATCTAATTATAACCCTTCGATATATAGTTTTACCCCTCTATAAACACTATCAATATCTATGTATTCCCCTAAAGGTGTACCAACCGTTACCCCCATATTTAATTTGTTTGACAATACATGCAATTTATCTACAATTCGATATGCTATAAAAGAATGACTAACTCCATGATCAATTAAAGCATGAACTTGCATTGATTTTAACTGTAATGTACCTGCCACCATGTCAGGTGCAACTCTCACCTCCTCCTGAGACTAGAATTTGGGTCAATCTCATTAACCAATGCACTGCTACCTCAGCATCCTCCTCTCTTGAGAAGGTTACACAACCCATCTCTCTCATCCCTTTAACCCAATGCACCAAAGTGACTACTCTCACTTGTCTAGGAGCTGAGCCTGACACTTTAGCCATCCCCGCTGCAACAACTTTCACTATCTGTTCCAGAAACGTAGGATCAGAGTATGGATTAGGCGCAACTGCCGGCACCCTAGGAAAAATTCCATCTGGTTGCCTCTATCTCTAAGACACTCCATGTAACAACTCGACTTTTCAAGCCAAAAACAACAGGAATTTGTTTTTGGCACACATCATATCAGGAATCAATGAACATGTTTCCCCTAATTATTGAGGTACAATCTATACACCAACATCAACCAACATTTCATTAAAAGTAATTCTTACATATTCACATAATATTACATCTGCATGATTACAAGTCCACATTATAATATACATACATAAACATAAGTTTACATTCCTGTACTACTAGCAGTCATCACGAGTTTAAACAAAAGTATATAATAATAGTTATACGTCTGATGCACTTGTCCATACAAAATACATTGTGATTTTGAATGCAACTACATGATTCCTTGCAAAAGTGGGTTCCCGTGTAATGGGGTCCCTAGGCACCTCGTTGGTGTGATGTCCCTGCTGCAATACAAATATTTATAAGAATTATAACTAATTAATAATATGCAATCAAGTAGTTTAATGAAGCATTAATGTTACTATCTGTTTAAGGTATACCATTCATAGTTCATTTATACACTTGGTTCATACAAACATAATACACATGAACGCATCAATTCTTGCAACTACTCATAACTTTTAAATTTGGTTATCCTCGTAAGACACATTAGTCGAGGTTAACCATTCATTGGAGATAGGTTGCAGCATGACTTTGTGGGTCGGCAGTGAATCAGTCTTCGCTGCCAAATTGTGTTGTCCGCAGCAAATTATTTTTTGTTCTCGAATTGTGTTGTCCGCAGCGAATTAGGTTCATTGACGAGTTTGTGGTGCAAATGAATCGGTTCCGATGAATCGTGTTCGCGGATAATCGATTTTTGCTGACGAGTCCGGGTCATCAATTTTGCTGACGGATCTGTGATCCAGTTCGCTGACGAGTTTGCATTGTAGGGAATCAGTTCATTGATGAGTTTGTGGTTCAGCAAATCAGTTTTGCTGACGAGTCCATGTCACCAATTATTTCTCACAAGCGAGTCAGTTTTGTTTACGAATTGCATGTCACTAGCGAATCAGTTTCGCTGCCGAATTTTGCGTCATTAGTGAAGCAGTTTCCATGTTGATTTTCTGCGGCAGACTCCCATATCAGAAATGATGTAAATGCTTGTAACGATCTCATTGTATGATTGTGTAATATATGGAACGCTTGAATGTCAACATGTGTATTTTTGGAAAATATATGGTGATGAGTTATGTGATTATCAAATACAAATGTGTTGATTGTGATCATTGATGTGTTAGGTGGTGCGACCAGGATCAGTCTTTCGACTGGGCAAGGACACCCCACTAGAGGAATAAGTAGGTGATTTCCACCTCCCTTCTAGCGTAACGTTAGTTTCTGAAGTAAATTTATTACGAAGGATTTATTGTTGTGCTACATGGAATGCTAAACTATTATGAATGGTTGTATGAGTATTACAAAGGATATACCGTTGTATTCTATTGAATGTTAACTGTCACGAATGGTTGTATGGTATTACGAAGGATCTATCATTATATTATGTTGAAGGTTATTTATTATGAATTTTTATATGAGTATTATGAGGGATTTATTGTTGCATTGTATTGAACATTAACTGTCATTATTGGTTGGATGAGTAATATGAAGGGTCTACTGTTATCTTATACTAAATGCTAAACTATCATGAATGGTTGTATGAGTATTACAATGGATCTGCCATTGCATTATACTGAATATTGATTGTTACGAATGGTTGTGTGGGTATTACGAAGGATCTGTCATTGTATCATACTAAATGGTAATTATCACGAATGTTATACAAGTATTACGAAGAATTTACCCTTCTATTATACTGAATGTTAATTATCATGAGTGGTTGTATGAGTATTACGAAGGATCTATCATTGTATTATACTAAATGTTAATTGTTATGAATTGTTATATGAGTATTACAAGGGATCCATTGTTGCATTGTATTGAACATTAACTATCATGAATGGTTCAATGAGTAATATGAAGGGTCTACTGTTGTGTTATACTAAATGCTAAACTATTATGCAATGTTTGTTTATGTATTACAAAGGATCTATTATTGTGTTTACTGATCGCTAAACTATTATGAAACGTCTATTCGAGTATTATGAAGGGTCTATATGTTATATTCAATGTCAAATTGTTATGAATCATTTGAATGAGCATTTCAAAGGATATATTATCATGTGATTGTGATTTCATAAACCGCCTCTGGAATGTTTGATTGGATAATGATTAGCTTTGGCTAATGGCATCCTAAATGGATGACCGGCATGAACACAGGATTAGCTTCGGCTAATAGCATCCTAAGTGGATGATCGGGATGAACACATGATTAGCTTTGGCTAATGTCATCCTTAGTGGATGACCTTGATGAAAAAATGATTAGCTTCGGCTAATGGTATCCTAAGTGGATGATCGGGATGAACACATGATTAGCTTCGGTTAATGGCATCCTAAGTGGATAGCCGGATTTGGGAGTTACGAGTTAGTTTCATGAGTTGATGCATTCATGTGTACTATGTTTTGTATATACCAAGTATATGAAAGAACTACGATTGTTATGCTTTAAATAAAGAATAATGTTAGTTCCATTAATGGTATTCGAGATGGATGACCGGGTTTGACTATTGTAATTAGCCTTGGTAATTGATGAATTATTAAGGGTGATATTTATATAAGTAAGGAAATGAAAGAATTATGCTCTTTTGATCCATGAATGAAATGTAATGTTAATATTATTTTACTATGTTTTTTTGTTTTTCAAATTGCCTATAATGCTTGAAATTATCTTATGCTATAACAGGGACAACATACCAACATGGTGCGCAAGGAAATTTGTTTCGCAACTTGCACATTTTGAAAGGAACTATATATTCGCATGTTATGGGTGATATGAGTTTTGTATGAACAAATGTGTTAATCACTCAATTAGTTGTCCTACCCCTTTTGTAAAGACTTGTAACGAAAAATTGAAATGGAACATGGATGTGCATGTGCTAACATGTAGATATGATGTGTATGAATATATGTATATGGTATCCTTCTTATGAGGATGTTATGTTGAGAAATTACATGAGGTCAGGATAATGAAAGTACTAGTTGTGTAACTTGTCGTTCGACACTCTTATATGAACTCCTGATGATAAAGAGACTGGAATAGGAATGTGAATTTATGAGTATGCCAATATGATGTAATGTAAACCTACGAGTATGAAAATGTAATATTATGGGCATATGTATTGAGAATCCGTTGTATGGGAATGTTGATTTACGATATCCTATATGGATTCTGCCTTGTTAATGAATGGAACGTAATTATAAATCTACGAATGATATGGTGAAAAAATTTAGAACCTAACGATTTATAAAAAAAAATATTCCATCGATTTTGGCCTTGAAAAAGTCAGGTCGTTACAGGGTTCGTAATTGGAACTCCGATGGGGAATATGGTTGAAACAAATAATATGTATGTGGGAGTGGGGGTTAGTCTAGTTAGGTATGAAACAAAAGTAGACTTGATTTCCTTGGAATTGCATGATTTTGACATAATTCTAGGCATGGATTAGTTGAGTAAATACAAGGCTTTAATAGACTGTTATTCTAAAACTTTTACATTCCAAATACTCGAGGATAAGAGGATAGTTTTCGAATGAGAGAGAATTCCCAAATCGACCACCTTAATATCAGTTGTGACAGCTCAAAAACTTCTCAAAAAGGGGTGTATAGGATACCTTGCATACATCTTAAACTTAAATGACAGAGGTCCACGACTGAAGGATATTCCTGTGGTGAAGGAATTCCCGAAAGTGTTTCCCGAAGAACTACCAGACTACCCCTAGAGTCCCACCCATAGCCCAACAACCATATTGGATGGCTTCAGCAGAATTGAATGTGCTAAAGACTCAATTGCAAGAGTTGCTAGATAAGGGGTTTCTACAGACCAGTAATTCTCCTTGGGAAACACTGGTTCTATTTTTAAACCCATAGACTTTGTATTGACTATGGTTAGTTACCGTGGATAGATGATTTATTTGATAAACTAAAGGGAATGAGAGCATTTTCAAAAATAGATTTGAGGTCAGGGTACTATCAGATGAAGATTAAAGAGGTGAATGTACCAAAGACTGCATTTAGGACCCGTTAAGGACACTACGGGTTTTTGGTCTACCGTTCAAGTTGACAAATGCCCAGCCCTCTTCATGAACTTAATGAATCGAGTTTTCCAACCATACCTTGATAAATTTATGGTGATATTCATCGATGATATACTAGTTCACTCAAACTCCTTTGAGGAGCATGAGGGACACTTGAGGCAGGCCTTACAAACCTTAAGAAATCACCAGTTGTATACAAACTAAGTAAATATGAATTTTGGTTGGAAAGGGTGACATTCTGAGGACACATCATTTTAGTCAAAGGTGTTTTTATAGACCCCTAGAAAGTCGAAGCAGTCTTGAAATGGAAAAGACTGACTTCGGTCACTGAAATACGTAGTTTCCTATGACTTGCAGGATACTACCAAAGATTCATTAAGGGGTTCTCCCTAATTGCATCCCCTTTAACACAGTTAACTAGGAAAGATAAGAAGTGGGTGTGGTCGAAAAAATATGAGGAAAGCTTCCAAGAGTTAAAGAGGACGATCACCACTGCTCTAGTGTTAACACTTCCCTCAGGAACTAAAGGTTTTGTAGTTTATAGTGATGCCTCAGGGAAAGAATTGGGGTGTGTCTTAATGCAATATAGGAAGGTGATCGCCTATGCATCAATACAGTTAAAGACCTATGAGGTGAATTATGCGATGCATGACCTAGAATTAGTCTTTGTAGTATTCGCCTTAAGGATATGGAGACATTATTTATATAGGTCTCGAACCCAAATCTTTACTGATCATAAAAGTCTAAAGTATTTGATGTTGCAAAAGAAGTTGAATATGCGACAAAGAAGGTGGATATAACTCATTAAGGATTATGACTGCACCATAGAATACCACCATAGAAAGACAAACGTAGTGGCATATGATCTCATTCGCAAGAATAAAGCCACCCTAAGTAAGCCAATGGTGTGGAAGGAATGACAATTGGCAGAATTGAAAGAGATGGGTGTAGAATTGGGCATTAATTTAGGAGGCAGATTGTTAGCATAACTGTTGGTGCGACCAACGTATCATGAACAAATACTACAAGCCCAAATCTGTGATAATGAAGGGTCCAAGATTAGGAAGAAAATGGAGGTTGGGGAAAAAAACTCAGTTTCGAGTAGCAGATGATGGGTCATTGATGATGGGACAATGGTTATACGTGTCTGATGACGAGACAGTTAAACAGATGGTTCTATGAGAAGCGCATGAGTCTAAATTCTCCATATATCTCGACAACATTAAGATGTATCAGGACCTAAAAAATCTCTATTAGTGGCCTAATATAAAGAGGGAAATAGCCGAGTATGTGTCCAAGTATGAAGTATGTCAACAACTCAAAGTAGAACACCAAATACCTGCAAAATCATTACAACCATTACAGATTCCAGAATGGAAGTGGGGGATGATCATCATGGATTTTGTGTTAGGATTTCCCAAATGAAGGAAAGGGAATGGTGCAATATAGGTCATCGTAGACCGCTTGACGAAATTCGCATTATTCCTGCCTATAAAGATAACCAATTCGGTAGAAAGCTTGCCAATGTTTAAATAAATGAGATGGCACGGCTCCATGAGATTCCAGTATCCATTGTCTCAGATCAGGATCCTAGGTTCACCTCTCGACTTTAGCCGAGCATACAACACGCCTTGGGGACAAGATTGGATATGAGCATTTCATCCCCAAACTGATGGCCAGTCGGAAAGAGTCAACCAAGTCTTGGAAGACTTATTACGGGCATGTATACTAAAATTTAGAGGAAACTGGGAGGAACATATAGCATTGGTGGAGTTCACATACAATAATAGTCACCAAGCCATAATAGGGATGGCCCGGTACAAAACCTTGTATGGTAGGAGGTGTGGGACTCCTTTATGTTGGGAAGAAGTCGGAGACCGTAAGTTGAATGGTGCGGATTTGGTTCAGGTCACCACCAAGAAAGTGAGAACCATAAAGGATCGCATTAAAGCTGTACAGGATAGACAGAAAGAAGTATGCTGATGTGAGGAGAAGACCCCTCGAGTTTAGTGTGGGGGATCAAGTATTCCTGAAGGTAGCCTCGTGGAAGTACATGTTGCTGTTTGGATTGAAAGGGAAGTTAGCTCCCCGCTTCACCGGACCCTTCAAAATTTTGTAGCGAATCGGGTTAGTAGCCTATAAAATAGACTTGTCCCCGCAGTTAACCAAGGTCCATGACATGTTCCATGTCTCTTTGTTAAGAAAGGCTGACGTGGATCCCACCCGAATCCTAGCTCAAGTTTCGGTAAAAGTCAAGGAAGACTTAACGCTCGAATTGAGGTCCACAAGGATACTGGATCGAGGAGTGAAGGAACTATGGAACAAAAGGATTTCCATTGTCAAAATCTTATGGCGAAACACCCAAATTGAAGAAGAAACTTGGGAGAGGGAGTCTGAAATGAGGAAAAAGTACCCCAATCTATTTGAACTACCAAGTATGGAATATGAAACCTCTTAAATTTTGAGGATGAAATTCATATTGGGAGGGGGGGAGAATGTAAACACACAACAAAAAGAGAAAGAAAGGTAAAGCTAGAAATGACTCCACCATCGCTGCCGATTTCCACAGTTTTTCGTTGCTGATTTTTGAATCGGCAGTGACATAGTTTTAGTTGCCAATCTCTGAATCAACATTGACACAATTTTCGTTGTTGATTTCTGAATCAGCAGTGACTTAGTTTCACTGACGATGTAAAACCCAACAAAAATTAGTGTTGGACCAACCTATTCTATATGAGAATAATAGAGGACATAACCAGCCTTAGAGAAACTAAAACAGGGAGAAGAACCCTTTTAAACCAGCCCCAAACACCCCACCTCATTTAAGGGGGGTATAAATGTAAGGAGAGAGAGTGACCCTTGCTCTTCCCCAAAACCACCGACGCATGCAACTGACCCTCTCCCTCTTCCTAAAGAGAAGATCCCCAAACCAGCTACATGCATCCCTCTTAAACCTTAGAGAGGAAAGAAGAATTAAAGAGTACCAAAAACTAGTTGAAACCATGACAAGAGAGGGTATGTAACAGGTCGGCTGGTGCAACTAGAGAAGGAAGGAAAAAACGAAACTAGAGAGGAAGAAGTAGTAGAAAACTATGGGTAGAGGGGGGAGAAAAACTTAAATCCCTTCCTAAAACTACTAAAAACAGTAAGGTGTGAACCAAATCTTTTCTCCTCTTGTTCTTTAGACCTTAGAACCAAAAAAAAAAAGACACTAAGAAAATGACCTAAGACATATAGACCAGTTGTGAAGGAAACCAAAACTAACTAAAAGGACAATAAAATAGGGATGAATAGGGGCCAAATTTCCAAAACAATTAACACAGAAAAAATGAATAGATTGAATGGACAAAACTTGGTAAATGGTCGGCCATAACTGAAGGGTTAGTCAGATTGCATGTTGAAACTGAAATGCATGTAGATGTTCATACTTGAAAATTGTATGATTCTGCTGGATTCTAAGAAAAAATTGTATGTTGGAACCAAAATGCATGTAGATGTTCAGGCTGAAATTGTATGATTCTGCTGGATTCTAAGAACAAATTATATGCTGGAACCGAAATGCATGTAGATGTTCATGCTGCAATTGTATGATTTTGCTAGATTCTAAAAACAAAATGTAAGATGGAATCGAAATGCATGTAGATGTTCATGCTTGAGAATTGTACGGTTCTGCTGGATTCTAAGAAAACATTGTATGCTGGAACCAAAATGCATGTAGATGTTCGTGCTGAAATTGTATGATTCCACTGGATTCTTAGAACAAATTGTATGTTAGAACCGAAATGCATGTAGATGTTCATGCTTGAAAATTGTATGATTCTGCTGGATTCTAAGAAAAAATTGTATGCTAGAACCGAAATGCATGTAGATGTTCATGCTTAAAATTGTATGATTCTGCTGGATCCTAAGAACAAATTATAGTGTCGGCGGCGAATTAGTTTTCGTTGTTGAATTGTCTTTGTCGCGAGATGAATCGGTTTTTTGTTGCCAAATTGTGGTGTCAGCAGTGAATAACCGAATTGTGTTTTCAGAAGTGTGAATTAATTTCCGCTGCCAAATTATGTTGTTCGCAGGGATTCAATTTTCGTTGCTGAATTGCGGTGTCAGTAGCGAATCAGTTTTCGGTGCTGAATGGTAGCGTCACCAGCGAACCAGTTTCGTTAATGATCATGTGTTCCAGTGAATCAGTTCGCTAACAAATCTGCGTCACCAGCGAACTAGTTTCGTAGACGATCCTATCTTCCAGCGAATCAGTTTGCTGACAAATCCATGTCACCAGCGAACCAGTTTTACTAACGATTCTGTGTTCTAGCAAATCAGTTTGCTGGCAAATCTGCATCACTAGCGAACCAACTTTCGCTAACTTCTACAGCAGATTTATGTAGTTGAATGAGTGTGGTGATTAAAATGATTGCATTGTGTGATTGTAATATGTGGAACACTTGAATATGAACTTGTGTATGTTTGAGACATGCATGGTGATGAGTTGTGCAATTACTGAATACGAATGTACTGATTTATAGCCATCAATGTTTTAGGTGGTGCGACTGGGATCAAACCTTCGTTAAGACAAGGAAACCCCACGGGTGGAACAAGCAAGTGGTTTTCACCTTCCTCTTTCTTAATGTTAATTTATGAAATGTTTTATTATGAATGTCATAATATCATGTTAGTATAAATACCAACCTATCAAGGGAGTATTTGTCAATGAATAAATGATTCGCTTCGGCTAATGGCATCCTAAGCGGATGAATGAGATGAATAAATGATTAGCTTTGGCTAAGGCATTCTAAGTGTATAACTGGGATGAACCTAAGAGGATGGCAGGACGGCTGGATTTGAGAGTTATGAGTTAATTACAAGAATTGATACGTTCATGTGTAATATGTTTTGTATATACCAAGTATATGAAGGAACTTTGATTGTTATTCTTTAAATAGAGAATAATGTTAATGCTTTCATTAGACTATTTAATTGCTTATCATTAATTATTTATAATTTTTGCAGCAGGGATGTCACACCAATGAGGTGCCTAGGAACCTCATTACATGGAAACCTACTTATGCAAGAAATCATGTAGTCGCATTTTAAATCACGATATATTTTGTAGGAACATGTGATGTCTTTTAGTAGTATAGGAATGTGAACTTATGATTATGTACGTATATTATAATGTAGACTTGTAATCATGCAAACTTAATATGATGTGTATGTGTACGAACTGCTTTTAATGAAGTGTTAATTGATGTCTCGCATATGGATTGTACCATGATAATGAGTGAAAACCGGTTTATAAATTCTCGGAATGATATCATATATATATATATATATATATATATATAATCTCTACAAATTTACCGTTGTTTTTGGCTTTGAAAACCTGGTTGTTATAGTAGCCTATATGCGCTGGTGATTTCTGTCGAATACGGTATCACCAGCGAGTTAGTTTTCGTTGCCAAATTTTATGGCACCAGCAAGTTAACTTTCGCTGTTGAATTTTGTGGCACCAACGAGACAATTTTTGTTGTTGAATTCTGTGTCACTAGCAAACCAGTTTCGCAGGCGATTATGCGTTCCTGTGAAGCAGTTTTCTGACAAATCTACGTACCAGCGAACCAGTTTTTCGCTAATGAATTTACATCACCAGGGAACCGCTTTAGCTTAACGATTACGTGTACCAATAAACCGGTTTTCATCGACGAGTTTATGTCACCGAGGAACCGGTTTATTGACGATTACGTGTTCCATAATCAATTTGTTGACAAATCTGCGTCACTAGCGAACCGGCTTTCATTAACAATTTTCTGTGACAGACTTACATATTAGAATTGGTTCAATGATTATAATGATTGCATTGTGTGATTGTAATATATGGAATGTTTGAATGTGAACATGTGTATTTTTGAAATATGTATGGTGATGAGTTGTGTGATTACCGAATGCAAATGTATTGATTTGTGACCATTGATGTGTTAGGTTGTACGACAGGGATCAGGCCTTCGATAGGACAAGACACCCCATGGGAGGAACAGGTAGGTGGTTTCCATC
Source organism: Populus deltoides (assembly GCA_015852605.2). NCBI lineage: Eukaryota > Viridiplantae > Streptophyta > Magnoliopsida > Malpighiales > Salicaceae > Populus > Populus deltoides. Next base: position 8,991,156 of record CM027586.2, read on the forward strand.
AAGGTTGTTAAAATCATGTTTTGACTCGTAAAATCATACGATTTTAGGAGTCAATATATGCTTAATGTGTTAAATCGTTTGAAAAACTCAAAAATGGTTGGAATCAGGTTGAAATTGGGTGAAATTGTTAAAATCAGGTGAAAGCGCAAAGAAACACGATTTAGATTTCAACAAAATACATAAACTGAATTGGAGTAAATGTTTCCTTGCTCCAGCTGTCCAGCGCCTATTGGCTATTAACCAGCTGAACATTAAATCGGCTTCCCTTCATCCTTTTCAATGAGAACACCGTCTGAACTTTGAACATTAAATCTCTAATCTCCTTCTCGTAGGGCTTTGTTTTCTCCAGGGAAGAGGCTTTTCTGGAGTGAACTTTCACCTGCTGTCTCGGACTCTCTCATACTTGAGCCATTATTTGAAACAAAAGCTAACATATGCCATCCCATTTTAAACCTCAAAAAACCCCCAAAAACCAGAAAACCCCTCTCTTTTTTTCTCTCTTTTTTTTTTCTCTCTTTTTATCTCTCTTTCAATCAAAGAAGAAGAAGAGATGGAAGCGATACTAGTAGACTGTGTAAACTGTAAACCACAGTCTTCGCCATTTCATGCATCGAAACGCCATATTCATGTGCGAACGGCTCTGCGCCGAGTTCCCTTTCGAGGTATCCCAAAAAGCTCCAAGTTTTTTCTTAACTTAGACCCATTTTGTTTAGTCTCTAAGATACAGCAAGAAAATTGAAGGGATAATCTTTCACAGGTTGCAAAAACAGTGTATATAATTTTTATTGGTTTCTCAAGAACAGTAGGGGTCTTACTATTTACTGGCAAGATTGGTTATCTTTCTTTTTCTTTTTGATAATTTTATGGCGATTCGAAACTGATTAGAGCTCCATGTGGCTTTAGTTTTTCCTATTATTTTTTTGGGAAACACTGGAACAAAAATGTCCGAAATTCTGATGTGTTATGTGAATTTGACATTTGAAAATAACTAAATTTGTAGAATTTATCTAAAAAAGGACTAAGGTTTTGATACCTGTAACTTATGGAATTTTGGGCTAATCGGAAGAGGATTTTTATTGGATTTGTTTACTCACTACTTGCTTCACTACTGCTATAGAATCAAACTACGAAGATAGCTAGATGAAACCTGGAGTTTTGGTTTACGAAATATCTTAACTAGTTGCATGTTCATTTTGACAATGTTTCCTCAAAATTTGAGGATATGCTTTCTTACTCATCCCTTAACAGTTCCTCTATCTTCATAATCTATTTTGATACAAATGTTATATGTTTATGCAGTTTTCTTTTTGTTGTACTAAATTTTACCCGACTTCAAAATAATTGCATTTGTTTATGCGGACAAATTTGCAATTGTTAGTTGGCTGTTATCTGCAAAATAATCAAGCATACTCTACGTATCATATTCTAAAAGGTAGTATGCTTCTTCGTGTTTTCAACTTTCAGATAGTTGTTAACTTAGGATGATCTTAATTTATTTAGTCATTGTTTTCTTTCTTGTCGTGGATTTTTTTCCCCTCTCCTATTGATCTATTAAAAGCATTGTGTATTTATGTATCTTTCAGCTTTTTTTTTCTTTTTGTTATTATTTGTAGGAACATAAATGGCTCAATCCCGCTACTTGTTTGCGATATCATGCTTTCAAATGTATCTTCTAAATGAAGTTGAAGCTGAATTATGTCCTACTAATGAGCTGGTTTAGAGGTGCCTATTGAAACTCTTAAATAAAAATTGTTTGCCTTTTCTTTGGTACCTTTCATCCACAAAACAGACTATTTTTATTCGATGCATGAAATTTCTTATGATTTTACGATTTTACGATCCGAGTTTATTTTGTATTTTATATGCCGTGTCAAAAATGCGTTTTTGACAACCTTGGTTTCCACCTTCCTATTACATAATGCTAACATATGAAATGTCTTATCACGAATGACATAATATCGTGTTAGTATGAATACCAAGTCGTCTGGGAATTGTTCATTTTGAGTTTGATGATTAATGGCATTCTAAGTGAATGGCCGGGATAAATTGATAATTAGCTTTGGCTAATGGCATCTGAAGCGGATGGCCAGGATGAATAGATGATTAGCTTTGGCTAATGATATCCTAAAGGGATGGTCGGGTTGTGATTGATGATTAGCTTCGGTTAATGGCATCCTAAGCGGATGGCCGGGATGAATAGATGATTGGCTTTAGCTAATGACACCCGAAACAGATGGTCGGGTTGTGATTGATGATTGGCATCCTAAGTGGATGGTCAGTTATGTTTGATGATTAGCTTCGGCTAACAGCGTCCATAGTGGATGGCTGCATTTGAAAGTTATAAGTTAGTTTCGAGAATTGATGCGTTCATATGTACTATGTTGTATCAAATATATGAAAGAACTATGATTGTTACGCTTTAAACTTTCGCTTTATAAGTTAGTTTCGAGAATTGATTGTTTTCCTTTTACTATATATTTGTTTATCATTATTTGTTTATAATTCTTGTAAATATTTGTATTGTAGTAGGGATGTCACACCAATGAGATACCTAGGAACCCCATCTCACGGGACCCTACTTTTACAAAGAACCATGTAGTCGCATTTTAGATCACGATGTATTTTGTATTAACAAAATGTATTAAATGTATAACTGTTATTTGATACCTTTTGTTTCAACTTGTAATGACTATTATTAGTATAGGAATGCAAACTTATGACTATGTACAAATAATATAATGTAAACTTGTAATTATGCAAATATGATGTTATGTGTATGCGTGATAACTACTTTTTATGAAAGGTTGATTGATGTTATTACATATGGACTGTGCCTCGTTAATGAATGGAATCGGTTTATCAATTTCTAGAATGATATTGTGATGAACAAAAAAAATTACCGTTCTTTTGGCTTTAAAAAAGCCAGGTTATTACAACTTCATTATACTCAGACATGATGGTTAAAAATATGAAAGTTACATGGAAATTTCAGGTTGTTACAACATCTGACAATCTTCAAACTATTGTCATCCTAACTGGAACCTCCAGTTACTAACAGTTCACACAGGAACTCCTCCTAGGAGTTTGCAGGCTATCCAACTCTTAAAGGATCAATTCTCCTCGAGAATTTCCTACACACTCCTTGTGTGTCAAGAGTATGTTCTGCGAAACTCTGTGTAATCTCCTTAGCTAGTTGGCATACTTGCTTCAATATAATTGATGCTTTTATATTCTAAAACTCTCCTCCGAAGCACACAACACAAGACTTTTTTAGACTTAACCTTCCTTATATGCATGCCTTATGTGATAAGGATAATCTACAAGTTTTCTAGTATGTCACGTTGGTAACAGACTGCTAACATGTTTTACAAAAACACTGATAAAGTTATCTTTGAATAATTTTTTCTACTCTATTTGATCTTGTCTCTTAAATAATCTAAACTAATTAGATAATTACAGAGAAGATAATGCTAACTCATCTTGATAAACTTCTATCTTAGCTAAATTATCTTTTTACTAATCATAAAAGGATCTTCACTAATTTAAGCCAACAAAATGACATTTACATATGATTAATCTAATTGGCATCTCTAGTGAATCCTTTGTGTTGGTGGGCTGGTCTATATCACCAAGGGATAAAGACAAATAGATAAAAGTTCAAGCTAAAGAACACAAAAGCCTATCTTGTATGCTAGAGTGGTGCAACAAGAAATTGATGAGTTAAAAAAATATAAACCAATGATTGGCAAGCTTCAAAAAAGAGGAGTGTTAACGATAAAAGAATGTAAGATGAAAGAGAAGGATTGTTGCTTTCATACAATGTTGTTGGAGGCGAGTGTTGGCAAGAAAAGAGCTTTAAAGGCTTAAACAAGAGGCTAATGAAGTATCAATTATTCCTATTGGTGATTGAAAGTTGAATCTTCTTGAAGAGAAAGGAAATGATACAATCCATGCAAAAGTTGAACAATCAAATTTGGATTTTAGCGTAATGTTTCCTACTATCCAGTTTTATACTAACAAACATAACTCTTGATCCGACCATAGGATCAAACTAAATTTTTACTAAATGTTTCCAAAGGTATTGTTCTATATTAGGTTACAATTTCAAGTCATGTAAACCCCGGAAATAAACTTGTATATTAAACTGAAAACAATATAGATCAAAAAAAAAAAGAGAGATATAACTCCAATTATAAAAAGAAAAAGGAATGGGGCAAAAATAAAACATTTAAATAAGTGAGGCCAAAGTGTAATTAAGAAAAATGATACTATAAATACCCCATTTTTCTTCCTCCTAAGGCTGGTTCAGTGGAGAGAAGATAGAGAGAAAAAAAATTTCCATCAAAAATTGAGAGAGACGCTAAAACTTGTTATGCTTATACAATATTTAGATCAGTTGGTAGGGAAAACATCTTTAGGCAAGGAAATTAATAAGAAACAAGTGAAGAAATTAGGAGCGGAAGAGAAGAGTCAAACAAGTGAAGCTACGATTTCAGTTAAGGGAGGAGTAAAAAAACTTTCGACTAGTTAAGGATCGAATTCCAGTTTATCACTGGGTGAGGGGCCCTAAACTTGATTATGCAAACCAATTTGAATTCGATTAGAAATTGATGTATTAATTTTGAATATAAGCTACGATTTTTTAGGAGAATTTAGGGTAAATATAGAGGGTAAATATAGAATTGTGTGAAATTAAATTAATTAGAGTATTGTAGATTGCTTTGAATTTAAAATATGTAGAAATATCAAAGAAAATTCAATGGTTAAAGAATCATAGGTGGCCAACCATTAGGGGAGGGAATTGGAAAAGGAGAATTTATGATTTTCCTTGTAAATTGCTTGCGATGTGTTGTTTATAATGTGAAAAATGGTTAGAGGAGATAATTATTGCATGAGAAGGACTTGGTTATCTTAGGCCAAGTTTCGGTCAACATAAGGTTAAAAGAAAGGGAGGTGGAGTTTTTGAGATTTTGTATGTTAATAATGGATAGATTGTATGTTGTAGAAGGTCACATTTAGTGAGGTTACCACACATATAATGTAGAAATTATTGTTTTGGAGGAAGAGTGGGAAATGAAGATATTTGAAGGTTCAATTAAACCTTTGATGAAAATTAGACAGATTGTCTCCCTAGATTCTAAAAAGGATTTGAGCCTCAAATTGATAGAATTTGGGAGAGGTTTCTTCATAGAAGTTATATCCAAGGTATTAGCTTTCCAATAAGACTAACCTCACTTAAATTGGAGTTCTAGAACTCCAAATATAGGTAAAACTCTAAGAAGAGGTTAGGCTGCAAACCCTACTAATAGTTTAGACAAGTTACTAAAACAGGAAATTTAGACATGTTAGGGGCAGAATTAGGTTTCTTTCCCTCAAAAAATGTGTAGTGTTGTGTCTTAGCGTTCAAAGAAAATAAGCCGTGTTCGAAACTGAAATTTATAATATTAGCTATGATTAAATAAAGAACAAATCTTAAAGGATGTAATGGGAAATACAAATGTTAAGGAAAATATGTTGAAGGGAGGTCAACATTTGTTATTATTATTGTTATTATGAGAAATGTAACTTTAATAGGAAATAATGTGGAATACTTGTGAATACAAGAGGGACCACAGGAGTTGCTCAACAGCAATAGGGGAGCAAGCTTCTGTAATAGGTAGATGTTCTATACCTATATTCTTTTAAAATGTACATAATTATGGTTCTTTTTTAATTTTTGGATTATATATACATATGTTCCAAAAAGAGAAAATACCTAATGAAACGGCTGAGAAATGGAAACAGACTTGATTAACTATCCCGATTAGGAATGGTTAATGATATCAATGGGTTCCATTGAAATTAATATTTTTTTGGATTTGATTAGTTGGTCCTAAGTACGGGAGACTAATAATGTTAGTAGAGTTTGTTAACTTTGGCATGATCATTATGGAACATGAAGGATATTGAACTTGATTAACTATTCAGGTTAAGAATAGTTAATGATATCGATGGGTTACATTGATATCGTCATTTCCACAAAAACTTGATTTTCTATTCTTGGTATGGAGATTAATGATGTCAAGGATCCTTGACATTAGCAATTCCAAGGATATTTTAAGGTATTATTGGAACTTGATTAACTATTTGGTATAGGAATAATTAATGGTATCAATGGGTTACATTAATATCAGCATTCATGACAAACTTGATTGGTCGGTCTTAATATGAAAGACTAATGATACTAATAAGATTCATTAGTATCAACATTACCATCCAAAGATTCTTAGAAAAGAAAAGATTTGATTAACTATCAAGTGAAGAATAATTAATGATACCAATAAATTGGCATTGGCACTTTCTTGAAGAAATTTTTCTTCGATATTAATATATGATGTTGGTAAGAAATTGTTACTGGAATGGAAAAATGTTAGTGAATTCATGAGAAAGAAATCCTAAAAGGACCAAGTGGGGAGTTCTAAGAAGTATGAATGAATTTTAGTCTTGAATAAATTACTCAATTACCGATGTTAATATTGTTTTTCCATGATATTTATTATCCAATGTTATATTTATTTCAGTTCCGTCACACTCATGTCAGGAGTGAATATTAGATCTTTCTATCCTTTTGTTATCTAGTTTAAATTGAATGTTCATGTATTTTGTATCTTAAGAAATGTTGTGACTTAAATTGTATTAATATATTTTAAATTGTATGTATTAACTTAATTTATATTCATGTATTTATATTTTACATGTAAGTTTGTTTATTTATTTAGTGTCATTTAATACTTCATTTATATTATATTAATGTTTGAGAAAATTGTGATTGCGTTGATGTGTATTGTTGGAATTGAGACTCAGGGTGATTGGATCGTAATTAGATAATAATTAATAGAAGCGTAAGAGGTTGTTATCGATAACTTGAGACTTCCCGGTATAGGAAAAACTCTGCTAAAATTTCGGCAGAAATTTTGATGGATTTCTGTATAAATTCATTTTCTTTTTAAAGAATTAACTGTTTTTTTTTATATTACAATTGGTGTATTGTCCCAATAATTAAGTTGTTATAGGTCAATTGAATTTCAACAAGGTATCACGATACATATTAAAAAGTGTTGTACGAGTTTTGTTATATGTTGTCTTTTAACTTATAAATTCTTATTTGGAAATGATTTTTTTTTTCTAATAATACAAGAATATTCAATAACTTATTTTGAAGAGTTCTCTAGTCCTATAAGGAAGATTAATGAGGGCAACAATCTTCTTTACTTAGAGAAGATTATTTAAAGCTAAAATTAAACTGTCCTTACCAATTAAAGAAACAAAGGGACATCAATTTCAAATTTGATTCTCTTAGTTTAGATGAGATTTCTAATAGGCGTTAATTGTTATCCTAGCCTTTCTAAAATATAATTTCAACTATAAGACTATTTAAGTTAGGGAATTATACTATCTTAGATTATTTCATTCTTATATGTGCAACAATTTTGGTATAAAGGTGTATTTGATTGTGGGTTTTTGAATCTTTATATCTACGAGGTTTGCATAAAAAAACTTTCTTTTCTTTACAAATTTATTATACAAAGTTAGAGAAAAATAACTAATTTCTTTATACTGCAAGTATTCTAAAGAGGTTGAGCGGTGGCTATCATAATCATTTTTTACCCTTAATTTTTTCAACATATTTTTTTTTAAAAAAAAACATATAATGTAAATATTTTTTTAATCTCTATTTGTAAATATTATTGTTTAAAATTTACCAATGTTTGTTTAGAAACTTTCAGGTTTCAGAATAGATACACTATTATTATGAGTAAACCTAAGTTGTGTCAACATGACCCCATAAAGCCCCGTCAATGAGGAGTAACGACATTTATACATATTTTGGACATGATTAAATAGAATAGAGAAAAGCTTAGTTAACTATTATTATCCTCTCAGATCCAATACTTATATTTCAAGAGTAAGGATCGAGCGCCTAGGTCAAATTATTGTCTAAGACCAAAAATCTTTTACCTTAAATAACAAACACATGTGATTAGTTTGAACAACCTATTAGCATGTAAGTATAATAAGTGTTTTCATCATTTAAAATAAACTCAAGAAACTTATCTTAAGTAGAATGTCATAAGGAGATTTGTATCTTATATTATAATTAGTTTCTTACCCAAGAATTTTTAAAAATTAGTTAGTGTTTTTTAGTTACTATAAAACTATATGATAATTTTTTTTAGTTTTACTCTTTATCTATTATATTAGTTTATCGAGTGTGATATAGTATATGAATTATAGTTTGTTTTTTTTATTTGAGAACACCATTTGTTTTCAAAATTTTCACTCTATTAATTACTTTGTTTTTTATGATGTATATTTTAGATAATTACTTAAGAAAAAAAATGCATTGTTGGGGCACCAAATTTTTGTTTTTCTCAATTGAACTTCGAATTTTATTTTTTATATATGCCAACTTTTTCAATTGTGTCAACCAAATTCTATATATATAAATATTTGTAAGTTTTTTCATTTATACTGCAATCATATGATATTCATTTATTTAATTAAAATAATAAATATTTTAATAGCACAAAAAGAGTTTACATCTTAAAAAAAATTATTTTCATTTATATCATACAAACACAACTTTTTTTAGAAGGTGCTTTCTTACTAAAAGAAAATCATATTGAAAAATGAAAAATTAGTCATTTTATTAAAATAATAAAAAAGTTAGTTTATTAAAATGAAGAAGTCTATTTACATAAACTGAAAGTTGAACCAACAATGAATTTAAAGGCAACTGATGGAAAAATTGATATAGATGGATGGAATTATTTATATTTTCAAATCTGAAATTAAAAATAACAAAATTTCATAGACACTTTTTAGTTTTATGATTTTTAATGTTAAAAAACCAAACTTGACCGAACCGAACTGGTTTTCAATTCGGCTCCGGGTCATATTTTCAAGAAATATCATTTCCCAATTCAGTTGGATTTTTTTAACCCAAACTAGACCAAACAGGATTCGGAACACCTCTAGTAACATTCATAACAACAATCAAGGGCAAATCACTTAAACAAAAAAAGAGACAATCACTTAAATGAAAAAAGAGACAGAGACAACCAAGTAACTTGTATTGATAAACATTGTTTATATTGTCATCAAGGGCTTCACGTTCACACCATAATTATCAAACCCAATCCAGGGGTTAACCTGCTAAGGAGCCGAGTCACGGATTACACGGATCAATCTGGAAAAATTAAAAAAAAAAATTTGAAATTTTAATATTTCATATGAAAAAATTAAGAAACAATTCATATAAATATCAATTATATATGTTATAAATAATGAAATTTAAAAGAATATATCAAAAAGTTTTTTATATCACATTGAAAAGATATTATGTTATCTTTTTAAGTTGAAGTATTTTAATCAAAATTTTTTTCATCCCACATTGAATAAACATAATTTTTTTCTTATGAACATAAAGTATATATACTAAAGAGTTTCTAATCCCACATTGAAAATATAATTTTTTTTCTTGGAAACATAAAATATATATAATAAAAGGTTTCAAATCTCATATTAAAAAAAAAATTTGCTTGTAAATATAAAGTGTATATACTAAAAGGTTTCAAATCCTTTAAATTTCACATTGAAAAGATATTATGTTATCCTTTTAAGTTAAAGTATTTAAATCAAAAAGTTTTTTGTTATTTCATATTGAAAAAACATAATTTTTTTTCTTGTGAACATAGAATATATACATTAAAGGGCTTCAAATCTCACATTAAAAAAATAATTTTTTTCTTGAAAACATAAAATATATATACTAAGAAATTTCAAATCCCACATTGAAAAATAAAACATTCTTCTAGTATTAATAGTGAACTTTGAAAAGGGTAACCAACTAAAAATATGAAAACAAAAAGTAGAAGAAAAACCACATTTGAAAAAAAAAACCAGGTATTGTTCAGGTTCACCCGGGTCATGGGTCGACCCACCAGATCGACTAGGTTTTGCCAGGTTTTTACACTGACCGATCTTTTGTCTTACCCTGACTGGTCCAGCCACCAAGCCAACAAGATCTCGGATTAACCCGCCAAACCAATCCATATTTATTACCTATGGTTCACACACCAACAACCATTATGCACTGCAAAAGAATAGTCCCAATTCCACAATGCAAGTAATGGTGCTATAACTATGTAGACCCTCGCATCCACGTACCAACAGACTACCAAGACTTGTGACCACTCACTCTCTCCGTAATAGTTACCATTATTTCCATCAAAACAAGTATCTAATCAGATATCCCAAAATGGAAATTAAACCGTTTGGGAGAGGAGGTATCATGGGAAAGGGCACTGTATTTGGGAATGTGATCCAATCTTTCAAAAAAATTTAAATTTTTTTTGGTGAAATTAATATTTTTTTTTAGTATTTTTGGATTATTTTGATGTGTTGATATCAAAAATGATTTTTTAAAAAATATTATTTTAATGCATTTATAAGTAGAAAACACGTTGAAAAGCAACCGCAATCACATTCCCAAACACACAAACATGTTAAACAATTAAAAATGGTCACCCATCAAGGACCACATTCATTCACATATTTTAAGCACATTAGCAATCAAATCCTTGAGTTACCCTATAGCTGATCATAGCCATAAGATAACAAAAAAACCACAAGTCTTCCCTTCAGCATAAGATCCTGAATTCCTGAACTCTAAACTTTTGATCTTAAAACGAATTCAAATGATATATGGTCTTTACAAAATCAAAAGATTTATACTAAAAAGATATACTACCCTGCAATTCACAATCAGGCAATGAAATCACAACACACCAAAACCCCTGCAAAAAATAGATGTGAAATTAAGAATTATGAAGACAAAAAGTCGATGTATTCAATGACAATGTGAAGATGCAAAATTGCTTGGACTTTATACTAATAAAGAAAGTACTACCCTGCAATTCACAATCAGGTAATGCCATCACACCAAACCCCTGCAAGAAATAGAAGTGAAATCAAGAATTATAAAGACAATAAGTTGATGTAGTCAATGACAATGTGAAGAGGCAAAATTATTTGGATTGAGATCCATGACCTTATTAACACTAGCTTGAAAGGAATTTGACATCCACATTTTACATGGAAATAAAGGGAATGAGGAAGCTAAATGAAACCACAAACCAGTTGACTTGAGGATTTCAGGGTGAAATGTGGTGGCAAAAGATAGGAATGGCATAACATTTAACACTAATCACAAAGCAGCAGCCTAAAATTTGATTGCCAACCCAAAAATTCAAATGGCAAACACCAAACATCATTCCAATATAAGGATAGAAAGCACTTATAATAATTATACCATGCAGCAGCGTCAAAACTCCATTGCCAACTCATAAATCCAAGAGGTGAAAAGAAAAGATCAATCCCAATCCCAGAGCCAAATTCAAGCACCCAAACATGGGATAAAAAGCATTAATACTAATCACCAAGCAGCAGCATAAAATTTCCATTGCCAACCAATAAATTCTAGTGGTGAAACCAAACGTCAATCCAACTCCCACAGGCGAATTCAAGCATCCAAATGTAGGTAAAAATATAGAAATTACCTATTCAACGGTTTGCATTCAGGGCCAGAAGCATGTTGTTACCACCAGGAAGGTATGCCACATTAGATGACTTGGCCAGAGTTGAAGCAATTTCCCTCGATGCTTCAATCCTTCTCAATTCAATCAACCCCATACCAGCCTTTGTTGTTGCCTCAGAGATCAGCTTAGCAGCATCACTCTCACCTTCTGCCCTGATAATTGCAGCCCTTCTCTCCTGGTCAGCTTTCATGACAACAAACTTGGACCTCTCTGCCTCTTGCTGAGCAACCTGCTTCTGCTCCACAGCCCTTGAGAACTCCACTCCATAAGACAAGTGGGTAATAGCCACATCATCCATCACAATGTCAAAGTCTCTTGCACGCTTGATGAGCGAGTCACGGACCATAGCTGACACATGGGGACGTTCAGTGAGGAGCTGGTCAGCATTGAACTGTGCAACAACAGCCTTCAAGACCTCATTGCCAATCGAAGGAAGCACCTTCTCATCATACTCAAGCCCAAGACGTTGAAAGATATGGGGCAAACGTGACACCTGCTCAAAATAACCTTTCTTCCATCAAATTTTCACAAAATGAAAATATAAGCATTCACACTCACCATTTAATAATCTGCTTAATTCTGACTATAGTGAAGAAGAAATGAGTGAAAAATAGAAAACTTCAGTCCTCAATTTCCACAGCCACATGCTTCGCTTCTAAGCCAAAATCTCAATCGATAATTGAAAAGCTCAACTGAGCAAATAAAATGACAAGCTGAATTAATCTCCTCTTTCTTTTTGCTAGCAATCTAAATTATACACCCGTCTCAAACCAAGTTTTGCTAGCTAACAGAATCATATACAGCACATTAAAAAAACAGCACAAAACCCCTCTAAATACCACTGGAACACACTTTGCCCAACAGAAAATAATAAAATCACAGACTAAATGCATCTCCTTTCTTTGCTGCATAGCTAAAACCAATTAAATGCATCTCGAAACCAAGTAAAACTAATTCACTAGCTAAAATCAACACAAACCCAACAAAAAAAAGAAGAAACGGCTCATCTGAAAAAACAAAGCAAAACAGCAAAAAAGTACCCTTGAAAAACCATCGAATCAAGCAATACCCATTTCCATCCATTTCAATCAAAAGAAAAAACATACATAAAATGATTTTGATTTTATGAATTACCTCGGGCCGAGAGAGAACACGGAGTGTGAGATTGACCATCTGGAGATCTTTAGTACCAGAGACGGAAGAGAAAGTGTGAGGGCGTGTTCGGATATCAAAGATAAATGGCTTTTGAAGCCAAGGGATAAGAAAATGAGTCCCTTCGCCGATGGTAGTGTCAATGACTCCACGGAATCTGTCAAAGAGAACAGCGCGTTGGCCTCCATCGACTGTGTAAAGAGAGGAGTTGAGAACGGTAGCGGCGGCCCCGATACCGAAAGCTGCGCGAGCGAGGTTGTTAAGAAAGGAAACCGCTGCTTGGCCGCTACCCATTGTGGACGAAGGTGATTGTGAGAGAGGAGAAGTGGGTTTTTTGGGTTTCGAGAGAAGATGGTCTTAGGGTTTATGGCAGGTGGATTTTTGACGTGACTTAGAGGAGAGGTTAGATTCGTTAGAATAAAATGGGGCGGGGCAGGTCGGGTTAATTTTGTTTGGGTTGCTTGCTAAAGTAATATTGTTGTGATTATACTTATGTTAATGATATAAATTCTGCATATATAGTGGATGAAGTTATGTGAAAATGTGTTGGATTAATGTTAAGTGTAAAATTGTATTGTTAGTAAGCCTTAAAATCATGCTGGAGTTAAAATGAAAATTACATCATGATCTAATGCTTTAGTTTTGTTGTATAATGAATGAACATGTATGTTTATGAATCATGAGAATGGGTATGCATTGAGAAATGTTTTTTGTGAGTAAACTTTTGATAAAATATGATGAAATTGCATGTACAAACTAGGGAGTAATGGGCAACAAGGTTTCGACCAAAGGAGAGGGAATGAGTCATGAAGGAAACTATACATGATGAATATAGTTAGAATGAAATGAGATGAATTGTAAATAGAACCCTTATGTGTTGAATAATTGTATTAGTTATATAGGTGCATTCCCATAATACAATTATGAATGTAAGAATGTATGGTTGTAGCAATGTTAGGTGCCGATCTTGGAAGTGATGACTTGGAAGAAACCTTGGTAAATGTACTTACAAAGATGTTGTTTTTGTATTACGTAATGATGTATGATGATTGGAGTGTGGTTGGTAATGATTATACTCGGCTAGGTTGGAATATGTGTAAGGGAAAACGCATAGCGTAAACCTTAGCATAACCTAAGGAGAAGGCAAAACCAGAAATGACTCAACTTGTCACTCACAATTTCTAAATCGACAAAGACTTAGTTTGCGTTGATGATTTCTAAGTCGACAACGACTCAGTTTTAAACCAAAATTTTTGTGTTTATAGTAGGATATGTGCGTTGATGATTTCAGCGTCAACCATAAAACTGGGTTGTGTTGACAATTTTTGAGTCGACAGTGACTCAGTTTTCATCAACGATTTTAGTATTAACAGTAGGACATGTGCGCTGACGATTTTAGTGTCAGCCGTAAAACCAAATTTCGTTTATGATTTCTCGGTCGATAATGACTCAATTCTCGTCAATGATTTTTGAGTCAGCAATAGCCTATATGCGCTGATGATTTCAGCGCCAGCCATAAGACTGGATTGCGTTGATGATTTTTGAGTCGTTAGAGAATCAGTTTTCGCTGCTAAATCCTATGCCACCAGGGAATCAGTTTTGCTGCCGAATTCTGTGTCACCAGTTGTAAACACCAAAAAAAGAGTAAATTAAAGTTGGAAATGACTCTACCATCGCTCTTGATTTCTGAATCGAGTGATAAATCAGAAAACCCAACAAAAATTAGTATTGGATCGGCCTATCCTAGGGGAAAATTGAAATAGTAACCAATCCAAGATAACCTAAAAAGGGGATAAAAACAACCTTGGTCTAGTGTCCAAACACCTCATCACACTTATAGAGGCTATAAATACAAGGAGAGAGAAAGGGTGACTCTTCCTCTCCCCTGCAAACGATTCTGCGCCATTGTTGCAATTGAACCTCTCTGCCCCCAAGAAAAACCAACCAGACCACCTGCATGCAAGCTCTCTTGAGTGAAGAGTGAGTAAGAGAGTTGAGAAGAAGAGAGAAGGTGACCCTTCTCTTCCCAAAACCGACCCTAACAGCTGCAACAGACCCTTCCCTTTATCTAGAGAAAAACACATAATCTAGTTGCATGCATTCCTCTTGAACCCTAGAGAGGAAATGAGAGTTAATGAGTGTTGAACATGGCTGAAACCAGAGGGTGTGTAACAGCCAGCTGGTGTAGTTAGAGAAGGAGGGAAGGAAAACCAAAACCAGAGAGGAAGAAGAAGCAAAAAAACATGAGTAAAAGGAGGAGAAAAACTTGTTAAATTCCTTCCTAAAACCACTACAAACAGTAAGGTATGAACCAAATCTTCTCTTCAGCTGTTCTTGAGCCTTGGAACCGAAAAGGAGAAGAAAAACCATGAGGGACTGGCTAGGATTTTACACTAGCTGCCAGCAAAAAGAAACTAAACTAAAAAGAAAGACAATAAAGGGGTTGAATGAGGGACCTATAACCAGAATAGACAATATGGAGGGATCGATGGTTTTGCAGATGCAAATCTAGTTAGTTGGCCGGCAATAATGGTGGTTGGACAGACTAGGAGTTTAGGTGGCTAAATGCTTAAGGGATGACCTTGCTAAAAACAGAATCGTACATGTAATTTTGATGTAATTTCTATAATAAATCTTTGACAAAATTATGTGGAAATGTGTTAATGTATAAATGTAATGTTGGAACTGAAATGCATGTGTTCATGCTTGAAATTGTGTGATTCTACTGGGTTCTAAGAACAAATATAATGTTGGAACTGAAATGCATGTGTTCATGCTTGAAATTATGTGTTTCTGCTGGTTTCTAAGAACAAATGTAATGCTGGAACTGAAATACATGTGTTCAGGCTCGAAATTATATGATTCTTCTGGGTTCCAAGAACAAAGGTAATGCTGGAACTGAAAAGTAATGTTCCCTGTTGAAATTATGTTCTCTGCAGCGAACTAGTGTTCGCTGCTGAAATTGTGTTGTCCGTAACGAACTAGCATTCGCTGCTAAAATTATGTTGTCTGTAGTGAATCAGTGTTCACTGTCGAAATTGTGTTGTCCACAATGAATCAGTGTTCGCTGCTAAATTGTCTACAGCGAAATAGCGTTCGCTACCGAAATTGTATAGTCCGTAGTGAATCAGGGTTCGTTGCTGAAATTGTGTTGTCATTAGCGAAATAGCATTCATTGCCGAAATTGTGTTGTCTACAGTGAATCAGTTTTCACTGTGAATTGTGTTGTCTCCAGCGAATCAGTTTTCGCTGTCGAATTGTGTTGTCCGTAGCGAATTAGTGGCCGCTGCCAAATTGTGGTGTCTATAGTGAATTAGTTTTTGTTGTCATATTAGGGTGTCGCTAACGAATCAGTTTGCTGATGATTCTGTGTTTCAGCAAATCAGTCCGCTGATGAATCTGCATCACTAGCGAACTAGCTTTCGCTAACTAACTTCTACAGCAGAGTTACATATTTGAATGGGTCCAATGATTAAAATGATTGCATTATGTGGTTGTAATATGTGGAACACTTGAATATGAACTTGTGTATGCTTGAGACATGCATGGTGAAGAGTTGTGCAATTACTGAATACGAATGTACTGATTTGTAGCCATTGATGTTTTAGGTGGTGCGACTGGAATCAAACCTTCGTCAGGACAAAGATACCCCATGGGTGGAACAGGTAGGTGGTTTCCACCTTTTTCTCGTATGATGTTAATGTTTTGAAATGATTTACTTATAGATGATATATTATTGAATCCTTGATGAATGATGAAACAACAATAAAATGTTTGATTGAATTCTTCACAAATGTTGAAACGATGATGAAAATGTTAATATTCTAAAATGACTTGTTTAAGGAGGATATATTATTGCGTTGCGATGAATATTAAACCGACTATGAGATGTTAATTGAATTGTTATGAAATTGGATTGATGACTAATGTCAAACCGAGTATGGAATTTTGATTGTGATTGATAATTAGCTTAGGCTAATGGCATCCGAGATGGATGACCGGGTTGTGAATGTTGATTAGCTTCGGCTAATGGCATTCGAGATGGATGACCAGGTTGTGCTTGATGATTAGCTTCGGCTAATAGCATTCGAGATGGATGACCGGGTTGTGATTGTTAATTAGCTTCGCCTAATGGTATTCAATTGTGCTTGATGATTAGCTTCGGCTAATGGCATCCGAAATGGATGACCGGGTTGTGATTGGTGATTAGTTTTGGTTAATGGCATTCAAGACAGATGGCCGAGTTTAAATATTGCGATTAGTTACGGTTAAAAGCATCTAAGGAGGATGACCAAGTTATGGCGAAGTAATTAACCCCGACTTGTCTTGCGGACTGCTCAACAAGATTATAGATTATCTTCCTCCCTTTGTCTCCTCCGTGTGCTTCAAGGGTTATGTCTCGTAGTTCTTCGCCTGTCTTGCGTGACCTCATGTCTCCTAATAGAGCCCCCACCCCTCCTAGAACAACGATGGTCTTTACAGATGTCGCTGGTTCCTCTTATGGGGTTAGGGTTTCGCCGAAAGGTTGAAAGTCAAACGCGCGGAGTAAACCATCTACTGCACCACCACCCTCCTTCCCTGCCTCTTATGGACGAGATGATAGGTCTTCTGGTAGTACCAGACCTTAGCGTCCTTCAGATGACCACTCTGCTAGCTCTAGTCCTCTCGATGTATTCTCGAGTAATGGAAAACCTAACCCGAGACCGAGTGCAGACTCTTCCATTCCTCCAGTTTCTGGGCATGGTCTCCCCCCTATTCGTCCTTTTAGAGTTACTCCTTCAGTAGGCGCTGCTTATTCTTCTTCTTTGAAGACCTGTAACGCTCCCTCTAAAAGCCACCATGGAGTCTCCCCTGGTAACCCCTCCCCTAGCAACCCACTAGGTACTTCGAACTTGCAGTCTCCCACACTAGTGCATTTTACTAACTATGTATCTTCAACATCTTGTCATTTACACAACATCGATCTTGGTGACCACAAAGAACTATGGCGATTCTATTTAATTGGTCATTTTGCTGGGAAATTCCCTGGATTTTCAATCATGACTAAATTCATTAGCAGTTTCTGGAAACACAGAACATCTTTTACTGTGCATGACTCTGGCTGGCTAATTTTTGCTTTCTCTTCGGAACTGGAAATGTTTGAGGTTTTTAGTGGAGGTCCTTACTTTGTGTTTGGTCGGCCGCTTATTCTGAAGATCATGCCAGAGTTTTTTGATTTTGCAACCTCAACATGATGCATATGCCAATCTGGGTAAGATTTCTGACACGACCAAAAGATTGATGTCTTCTCCCAAGTGCAGGAGTGTCGAAGTAATAAATAACCCGGCAAGACCGGGGTCGAACCACAAGGAGGTTAATTGTATAAATTATAGTTAACAGCAACACAATAACAACAATAATAATAGTAATAATAATAATAATAATAAAAAAGAAGAAGAAGTTGATGAGAACTTTGAGATGGAAGATTAACGTAAGGATTAAACAATGATAACAACAAATGTCAAGGTTAGAGGATCCACTAATGGTATTTCAAACAAATATAGTATAAACCTTTTTTTATTCAATTAGAAACCACACACAAAGGAGGTTCTAATCAGATTATAAATTGTTAACATGATTACATTAGTTATCTTATTCGAATAATGCTAATACTTGTAAATGTTGTCAGACATTCATGATTATAACTTATGTTAACAACAAATCAAGTTTTTTTCATAGCTCAGGTGTCGGTTATACCATACAGTATGAGCTATGAAAGTGCCAAGCATTTGTTGTACCAAGTGTTATACAACATAAATCTAGATTAACCATTTAACAAGCAAAGTATTAAAAGTGAACAAGATAGCAAATATAAAGCATGTTAGTATCCAACATTAAGGTCCATGTTAAGTTTATATTATACTTATTCTTACACCATTAGTGTACCCTTTTCACCTTGACATAATTAACTTAGCAACACATAATGAAAGAAAGAAACATAAATAAACAAGGGAAGGAAATGAAAAGCATAAGTAAGAAATTAATATAAGCAAAACTTAAGCATTACAAAACATAAAGAGAGAGCAAAAGCATGATCTTGATCTAAACACCAAGATGCCTCAATACATGGCAAATGCCTCCTTTTATAGGCCAAAATTCGGAACTATTGATTTGTTGACTAATTGATGAGTGAGTGGCCACATCTTGACTTGGTGACAATCCTTATCTTCTTGTCTGCCAAAAACGTCATTGATGACGTCATAATTTGAACAAACTTAAATCATGAAAGTTCTAGAGAATTGTCTCATCTTTCGAGGGTAAAAATTTGAGATCATTTGGACTTCTAAAACTCGAGATATGGGCAGAACACTAAACAGTGTCTGGGCTGCAGGACAGATTCGGACTTCTTTGTTGTTGCTGCAATTTGGACTTGAAAACGGCCTTTTTAAATCTTGGGCTCCACATGAAAGTTGTAGGCCTATGTCTTATCTTTCCATCCATATAAAATAGACCTAAATCCAAGATCTACAACTCCAGATATCACCCGATTACCGAATAGTGTTCAAGTTTGGACTGCACCAATCATCTCTTTTCTAAGTTTGCCCATCTCTTTGTCCTTTCAATTTCAGTACTTCAACTCATCAATCAATTCTTTCATTTATGTGATAGGCCTGCATTTAAGATGAACATTTACCATAAATTAAAGGTATCTTACATTATTAGATATATTAGTATAAAACATGCTTTAGTTAAGGAGTTATTGATACTTCAAGTGTAAAATAATGATATAGAACCTTGATAAAAATGCACTTTTAAGTACTAATCACACCCCCCAACCAGCTTATTACTAGTCCCTAGTAATGAAAGCGTTAAAATAGAGAAACAATTTGCAAATTCCACAAAGCAAGGCATTCATCATTCAACTTCCATTAATCTATCCAGATAAACAAACTCTCATTAAATTTTATATATCCCGACAATACCTCTTAAACAAAATATTATTAAACCTTCCTTTTTATGTGCTCAATGTATGAAAACATAGATGATGGGGCTTTTATTGGAAGAAAAACAATATTCCGTTCTAATGTTTAAGGTTAACTTCCTTGGGTTAGGATTATTATCTTTTTTTTTTCTCAATATATATATATATACATATACTTAAAACACAATGCATCTTTAACACATGTAACGAGCTTTCGGCTAATGACTCCCAGACCAGTTGGTCTTAGGGCATTAGGTGTTGAGACACCCCTACGAGCTTAGTAACTCGGGTTGCAGATCTTCGATATGTAGATAGTGCAATGTTTGATTCCCTTAAGCTTTTCTCCTTAACCCATATAACAAGCTTTGGGCCAATAGCTCCCAAGTCAGTTGACTTTAGGGTATTAGGTGTTAAAACACCCCTTCGGGCTTAATTGCTTAAGTTAGGGAGGCTACGAAACCAAACTTATCTACGTTTTTATTATCATTATTTTTTTATTTCTTTTTTTTCCCTTTTATTTTTCTGTTTTTTTTTTTTTTTTGAAAATTATATACTATCCCTATCCCTTAGTTGTTACCTTTAACAAAAGAACATAAATAATGTAATAATCCAATATGCAACCCATAATCATATGTTACAGTGTGTGTGTGAAAATGAAGGTTTAAGAATACTTGTTAAATGAGTATATGAGCGTAATCAAGTGATAATAATGTGAGAGTTTGTAAACCTGAATATTTCAAGAAGTATTCTAATAGGCCTTGTTATGAATATTGCAAATGACCATTGGAAAATGTTTACTAAGATGCATCTCAAGAGTCAATAAAATTCCCCTTACTCTGCCATCCTAATAATAACAGTTTTGTCAAATGACTTTAAAAACAAAAAAAAGCTTAATTGGTTAGGTTTTTTTTTTTTTTAATGTCAACTACTACCCTCTCCCCTCAACCAAAATGAGACATTGTCCTCAATGTCATAAGGTAGAAAGATAGAGTATAGAAGACATCACCTGAAACAACGAACACTGACAAACCTGAAACACACTTAAACAAACATAAGAAATAACAAAACAAAATAATATGTTATTAATAAAACAAAAAACATAAATTTTTACAAACTAAGACTCAAATCGTAGTTGTGATTGTGGCTCACATCTTCCCTTGGTTTTACGTCCAAGAACGGCTTAAACGCCTCTATGGGTCGGGATAGGCTTCCCATCCGGGTTTTCTTAAAAACGCAAACAGGTCTTTTTTAGTCAGATTCCCAAGACTAAGTCGATCATGTTCTTTATGAAAATGGGGCCATAAATCATGAATTGCACGATGCACATCTCCACTAGGATGCGTCTCAAGGGTCAATAGGAGATTATCTAAAGACCCCTTACTCAGGCCATCCTTAATGAATTGTATTTTGTCTTCACGATTTATAGATACCATTCCTAAAGAACGACATGTTGCATTACAAGTCCATCCGGCACATCTGCGGATGACTTTCACTGCTTTGCACGACGTTTCTTTGCAAAAGTGCTTTTACCTATTCCAGGCATGTGTGAGATGAAAGAATTGGTGGACTCACCTGATAATCGGACCTTTGCTTCAATCAACCAACGGATATCTTCAGGAATTCCATGATTCATTAACAACTTCAATCTTGCACACCTAGCACGGTAAATTTTTGTAATCGCATTCTGAGGCAGAGCGGGAAAGTACTTTTTCAATTTTTCAAGAGTGGTGTCCATTTTGAAATGAGAATTGGAGAAGAGAGTCAAAGAAGAGAGAAAGAGCCAAGAATTGCACAATGTATACAAATATCAGTTATTATGGGAAACTGAAAGAACTGACTGAAGTCACGGAGTACCGTTATCCGCCATTTGAGCGGGGTGAGAGAGACTAGCAAAACAAAATTCACACCAAAAAGAAACACAAAACAATGTGAGAAAAACAAAATAATCAACCTTTATCTATAGGATCATTCAAACCAATGGATTCATTTTCACTAGGAAAATTATCAAAGTAAGGTTTCAAACGATGTCCATTTCCCTTAGAAACATTGTCATTCTTTGGATTCTCAATATCAAAGGCCCCATAAGGATACACATGTTTCTCAATAAATGGACCGCTCCATCTTGATCTTCGCTTTCCAGGACATAAATGGATTCGAGAATTATAAAGCAAAACTTTTTGACCAGTATCAACTTTTTGACAATTTTCACAAGTTTTACAGAATGCATGTGTGTCCTTAAACATCGTGGGCCAATAAAATCCATTTTGTAAAATTTTCGCAGCTGTCTTTTTTGACGAGAAATGACTCCCACATGCTTCAGAATGACAAAGTTTAATGACATTACTTACCTCATTGTCAGGAATGCATCTTCGAAATATTTGATCAGGACAATATTCGAATAAGTAAGGGTCATGCCAATAAAATTTCTTTACTTCGTTCAAAAACTTACCTTTGTCTTCGGTACTCCAATGATTTGGCAAATCACCTGAGGCAAGGAAATTGATATTTTTAGCAAACCGAGGCATTGAACTAAGAGAAAGTAAGGATTTGTCAGGAAAGTAATCATCGGTTTGTGTGATGTCAGATATTGAATCTGTTGTCACTCTTGACAAAAGATTCACATCAACATTTTCGGTGTCTTTTTCATCCGTGATTTCTTCCTAAGAATAAATCATTTGCAAATCTGCAGATTCATCAAACTCAATTTTACTCAAAGTAGATTCAAGTTGATCATGAACTAATTCTTCAATAATATGTACTTCTTGTAAATCATTATCATCTCCAGGTTGCTTCCAAATGTTGAAAATATTCATCTCCAATGTCATGTTCCCAAATGATAGCTTCATCACCCATTCCTACAATTAATCAATGCACTAGAAGTTGCAAGAAACGGACGTCCTAAAATAACAGGAAATGAATTACATGCTTCAACAGGTTGTGTATCCAAGACAATAAAATCCACAGGGTAAATGAATTTATCAACTTGTACTGACACATCTTCAATTATTCCTCTAGGCACTTTTACAGATCTATCGGCAAGTAAAAGAGTTACGTGGTTGGTTTTAACTCACCTAGATTGAGACTTTGAAAAACTGAATATGGAAGTAAATTCACACTAGCTCCAAGATCAAGTAAGGCTCTTTCAATTTTATGTTCTCCAATAGAGCATGAAATTGTAGGACAACCAGGGTCTTTATATTTCAAAGCATTATTGTTCTGAAGAATGACACTTACTTGTTCGGCTAAAAAGACTTTCTTTTTCACATTCAGTTTTCTCTTCACAGTGCACAGATCTTTCAAAAATTTAGCGTAAGAAGGAACCTGTTTAATAGCATCCAACAAAGGCATATTGATCCTTACCTGTTTGAAAGTTTCAAGGATTTCAGAGTTGTGATTGACTTTTCTTTGTTTGGTCATGGCATGAGGAAATGGAAGTGCTGGCGGAGAATCAGTCTTTTCTTTGCAATGATCAGATTCAACCCCTTCCTTACCCTCAGAGATTGACTCATCATCATTCTCACAAGGTTCAAGAATGGGTTTTTCAATAACCTTACCACTGCGAAGAGTGATGACTGATTTGGCTTGATCCATGTGTTGGCTTCCCGAACTACTTGCATTCGCATTGTATTGCCCCTTTGGATTTTGTTGAGGTTGAGATGGGAACTTACCTTTCTCTTGGAAACTGAGAGCAGATGTCAATTTTGCAAGAGTATCTTTAAAATCTGTCATGCTTTGAGCAAGTTGAGTGTTAATTGCCTCTTGCTTTTCCATGAATGCATGCAATGTTTCCTCAAGATTTCTTCTAGGAGGGGGGCATAAGGAGGTGCATATCCATGAGAATTTTGGAAGTTATGGTGTGCTTGAAACGGTGGTTGTGAAGTTTGTGCATTATTGTTATCACTCTTCCAATTGAAATTTGGGTGATTTCTCCAACCAGGGTTGTATGTTTGCGAGTATGGGTTATGATTGGGCCTTTGGAAACTGTTTAATGCATGGGCTTGTTCATGGAGACATTCCCTAAAAGAGGGCAAAGTTGGACAACATGGGTTGAATGTTCATTGGTTTCACAGATTTGACACACAATGTCTTGAACAGATTTTAGTTGACCACTCTTTTTTAATTCTAATGCCTCGACTTTTTTAGCTAAAGATGCAAACTTGGCTTGGAGGTCATGATCTTCCCTAAGGTTGTACATACCTCCACTAGATGTATGAGGTTGAGTTTTACTTGGTGCCTCATAAGTTCCTGTAGTGTCCCAATTTTGCGCATTTTCAGCTAACAAGTCTAGGTATTCCATGGCTTCATTAGGGTCTTTATCCTCAAAAGTTCCATTGCACATCAATTCAACCATTTGCCTATCTCTAGGTGTTAATCCTTCATAAAAATGTGAAACTAATCTCCATGTTTCAAAACCATGATGGGGGCAAGTATTAAGCAAGTCTCGATATCTATCCCAACATTGGTAAAATGTTTCTCCTGGTTTTTGCGTGAAAGTGATGATTTGTCTTTTGAAAGAGTTTGTTCTGTGGGATGGAAAAAACTTCTTTAAAAATTGTTGTTGCATATCATCCCACGCACGAATGGATCCAGGTCTCAAATTTTGTAGCCATGTTTTAGCTTTATCTTTTAATGAAAAAGGAAAAAGCTTTAACCTAATGGTGTTCATGCTACAATTTGAGTCATTATAGGTGTTACAGACCTCCTCAAATTCCCTTAAATGCAAGTATGAATTTTCTAAATCTAAACCATGAAAAGAAGGTAAAAGTTGAATAATGCTTGGCTTAAAATTAAAATGAGATGTATCAGTGGGAAAAACTATGCATGAGGGTGCACTTGTTCTTGTGGGATTCATGTGGTCTCTAAGTGTTCTAACCCGAATATTCTCATTATTCTCATTATGAAGCGATTGGTTATCTTCTTCGCCATATTTTCCGAAAATGATGAGGATACCCTACAAAGTCTACCACTTAATGTAATGTGACCACAATCTCATGCACGTGCAGGAAGAGAATAAAAGAAAGAAAAGAAAAACAATAGAAAAAGAAACAAAACAAAAGAAACAAAGTTAGATACAAGAAAAGAGAAAAGAGAAAAGAGAAAATAAAATAAATACTATAATTTGTACAAGAATTTACCTCCCCGGCAACGGCGCCAAAAACTTGACACGATCAAAAGATTGATGTCTTCTCCCAAGTGCAAGAGTGTCGAAGTAATAAATAACCTAAGCAAGACCGGGTCGAACCACAAGGAGGTTAATTGTATAAATTATAGTTAACAAAGAACACAATAACAACAATAATAATAGTAATAATAATAATAATAATAAAGAAGAAGAAGAAGTTGATGAGAACTTTGAGATGGAAGATTAACGTAAGGATTAAACAATGATAACAACAAATGTCAAGGTTAGAGGATCCACTAATGGTATTTCAAACAAGTATAGTATAAACCTTTTTTTATTCAATTGGAAACCACACACAAAGGAGGTTCCAATCGATTATAAATTGTTAACATGATTACATTAGTTATCTTATTCGAATAATGCTAATACTTGTAAATGTTGTCAGAAATTCATGATTATAACTTATGTTAACAACAAATCAAGTTCCTTTCATAGCTCAGGTGTCGGTTATACCATACAGTATGAGCTATGAAAGTGCCAAGCATTTGTCGTACCAAGTGTTATACAACATAAATCTAGATTAACCATTTAACAAGCAAAGTATTAAAAGTGAACAAGATAACAAATATAAAGCATGTTAGTATCCAACATTAAGGTCCATGTTAAGTTTATATTATACTTATTCTTACACCATTAGTGTACCCTTTTCACCTTGACATAATTAACTTAGCAACACATAATGAAAGAAAGAAACATAAATAAACAAGGGAAGGAAATGAAAAGCATAAGCAATAAATTAATATAAGCAAAACTTAAGCATTACAAAACATAAAGAGAGAGCAAAAGCATGATCTTGATCTAAACACCAAGATGCCTCAATACATGGCAATTGCCTCCTTTTATAGGCCAAAATTCGGAACTATTGATTTGTTGACTAATTGATGAGTGAGTGGCCACATCTTGACTTGGTGACAATCCTTATCTTCTTGCCTGCCAAAAACGTCATTGATGACGTCATAATTTGAACAAACTTAAATCATGAAAGTTCTAGAGAATTGTCTCATCTTTCCAGGGTAAAAATTTGAGATCATTTGGACTTCTAAAACTCGAGATATGGGCTGAACACTAAACAGTGTCTGGGATGCAGGACAGATTCGGACTTCTTTGTTGTTGCTGCAATTTGGACTTGAAAACGGCCTTTTTAAATCTTGGGCTCCACATGAAAGTTGTAGGCCTATGTCTTATCTTTCCATCCATATAAAATAGACCTAAATCCAAGATCTACAACTCCAGATATCACCCGATTACCGAATAGTGTTCAAGTTTGGACTGCACCAATCATCTCTTTTCTAAGTTTGCCCATCTCTTTGTCCTTTCAATTTCAAGATTTCAACTCATCAATCAATTCTTTCATTTATGTGATAGGCCTGCATTTAAGATGAACATTTACCATAAATTAAAGGTATCTTACATTATTAGATATGTTAGTATAAAACATGCTTTAGTTAAGGAGTTATTGATACTTCAAGTGCAAAATAATGATATAGAACCTTGATAAAAATGCACTTTTAAGTACTAATCAATTTCCTAACTTACCTCTTCAATGTGGTCTTTAATTTGCCTTTCAAAGCTAGCCAGTATGCTTGGGAAACCCATTTAATGTGATACTCCCACTGCCTCCATGACTCGGCTTTCATATGCCAGAGTTCTTATAGAGATTGATATGCTTACCAACCTGCCTACCTCTATTAATTTAGTCTTGCCCAATGGTTCATCCTTAACTTAGCAGGTTATGTATGAAGCCCTACCTCATTTCTGTAAAAAATGTAGAGTTCTTGGGCATACTGCTTCTACTTGCAACAAAGGGACTGGTCACAAGCATAAAAGGCATTATTCTAAAGCTCTTGTTCGCTCTAGCTGTTCCAGTCCTCCTGCTGATACGGATGCGGTTGAGAAACAACAACCATATAGTGAAAGGCCTCATGATGACCCATCAATTGATCCAATGACTACTGAAGTTGCAATGTCTTTGGAAGAAAGGCATGTATCCCCTAGGCGTAAGAGAACCAAACTTGCAAAAACAGGGCATTCTGGTGCTAAACAACCTACTTCCCAAAATGTTGTTCATATCTCTAATGCTCATACTACAGATGTGGCGCCTCCTAGGAGGCAATATTTCACTTGTAGCAAAGTGGCTTTGAACACTAACATTGGCCAGCCAGGGACTAAGAACCCTGTTGCCGCTGATTTCAGGCATCGAAGAAGCTTTGTTGACTCTGCTACAGCCTCTTCTCTTTGATCTCCTCTTTTGGTTTCATTATATTTGTAAGGGAGCTTGTTCCCTCTGTTTTCTCATTATGTATCTTATACTGGATTTGTTGTGTTGTTCTTAATCCTAGTTTATCAAGTCCCTACTTCCCTTTGCTGTAGTTCTGGATCTTTTTCTTGTTGCTTGTTAGGCTTGATTTAAACTTGTTGTCTGTTTGCTTTGTAGGCTCTTCCTACTGCGTTGGGATTAGTTTGCTGCTTTGTTGCTATCTTTTGTGCAGGTACTTTACCTGCTTGCTTTTAGATCTCTTTATTTGCTTTCCTTTGGCCTTGTGCTAGGGCTGCCTATTGCTGGGTTTCCTTTGCGCAGGGTTCTTGCTTATCTTCTCCTGGTTGTTGGCTTCACATATCATTGCTGGTTGAGTTGAGAGTTTGTTAGTTATGCTAGTGCATTGTTATCTGATGCTCAATTCCTGGCTGTTGTAGTTGAGGCTGGCTTGTTGCTTGGCTAGGCGATGGCTTTGTTGGTGCCTGTTTTGTTAGGGTACTATTTCTTGGAAGTTCATTGTTATCTGTTAGGTGGTATGCGAATCTGTTGGTTGGATAGCTTGTTCTTTCAGGTTGTCCTAACTATCTCACTTGGTTTGCTGGAGTTGAAAGACTTCATGCTTGTCTTCTTTTGCAGTGGAATGTTGGCTACTGGTGTTCTTTGCCTTTAGCTGTTGTGCTACTGAATGGTTGCTATTTAATGCAGTGTTGGTTTGTTGGTGATTTTGCTGTCATTTTTGCAGGTCTTCTACTAATTGTTCTATTTTTGAAAGGCCTCTTGAGGCTGGCCTTAATTGTTGTGGTTATAGATTTAGTTGTTGGTTGCCTGATTGGTTTGTTGCTGATAACATTCTTGGATGCTGGAGTTTAACCAATGGTTGTTTGGCGCCTGCTTGTAGATTTTGTTGATTGCTGGTTTTGTCATTTTGTTCAGGGAGCATGTTCCTTTTTTGGTTTGTTTAAGGGAGCCTATTCCCTTCGTTCGCTTGTATGTACATGCTTGTATATTCTGACATGCTGGTTTCCAGCTTTGTTTCACTTTTGATCTATACAATTTCTTACATTTGATCAAAAAAAAAATTAACCCCGACAGAAGGTTAAACTTTGGCCCCACCACTTCTAAGGAGAGGTTGGGACATATGAATAAGGATAATACATCTAGCAAAACAATGTGGATTGTACAATGTATATGAGAAGTGAATGAAAGAATGTTTGTACGAGTATTACGAAGGGTCTATCATTGTGTTATTATGAATGCTAATCTATTTTGGAATGTTCATAAGAGTATTATAAAGGATCTACTATTGTGTTATAAGGAATGCTAAATTGATACAAAACATTTGTACGAGTATTATGAATGATTTACTATTGAGATATAATGTGTTAAATCATATAGAATGTTGAATGAGTATGATGATTACCTTTGGCTAATGACATCCTAAGGGGATGGCCAAGATGAATTGGTGATTAGCTTCGACTAATGGCATTCTAGATGGATGGTCGAGTTGTGTTGATGATTAGCTTCGGCCAATGGTATCCTAAGGGGATGGCTGGGATGAATTGATGATTAGCCTCGACTAATGGCATCTGCGATGGATAGTCGGGTTATGTTTGATGATTAGCCTCGGCTAATGGCAGCTGCGATGGATAACCAGGTTATGTTTAATGATTAGCTTCGGCTAATGGCATCCTAAGATGATGGCCGGGATGAATTGATGATTAGTTTCGGCTAATGGAATCCTAGATGGATGGTCGGGTTGCGTTTATGATTAGCTTTGGCTAATGGCATCCTAAGGAGATGACCAAGATGATTTAATGATTAATTTCTGCTAATGATATCCTAGATGATTAACTTTGGCTATGGATGGTCAAGTTGAATATAACGTTTAGCTTTGGCTAATGACATCCTAGATGGATGGCCGAGTTGATTGTGATGATTGGCTTGGACTAATGGTATCCATAAGAGATGACATGTTTGATTTTGTGATTAGTTTTAGTTAATGGCCTCCGAGACGAATGACCGAGTTTGAATGTTGTGATTAGCTATGACTAAAAACATTTAAAGTGGATGACAAGGTTAAAGTAAAGTAATTAATCCCGATCGATGTTTAAACTTCGGCCCCACAACTCCTATGGAGAGGTTGAGGCATATAAGTGAAAATAATACACTAAACGGAATAATAAGGATTGTACAATACATATGAGAAGTAAAAGAATGAATGTACCCATTTTAAGTTGATAACAAAAGGTAACAATAATATTACTTCTAGTTGTTTATTATCATGTTTAGATTATTTACAATTCTTGTATCCATGTTGTTTTTGTAACAGGGACATCACACAATTAAGGTGCGTAGGAAAGCCCGTTCCACGGGTTCATATATTTTGAAAGGTGTTACGTAATAGTATGATTTAGGTGTTATGTATTTGATAAGAACGAACGAACCAGTTGAATATTTGTCATTCGACACTTTTGTAAAGACTTTTATCGAATATTGAAATGGAAAATGGATGTGAAAGTACGATCATGTAAACATGATGTGGTGAATATATGTATATGATATTCTCTTTTATGATAATGTTATATTATGAAATCACATGTGTATTGATTGCACTACACTAAGAGATGAATTTCAAGTTGGTTTATATGGCTAGAAATCTAAGACATGGGCCTAAAACATTCATGGGAGTGAAAGACTCAATTATGCTGTTTGGAAGTCCAAATCTTAGCAACAATGGAGAAGTCGGAATCTGTCCTACCGCCCAGACACTGTTCAGTGTTCAGCCCATATCTTGAGTTCTAGAAGTCCGATTGCACTGATTCTTTTTTTGCTGGAAAGTTAAGACAATTTCCTAGAACTTTCATGACAAAAATCTGTTTAAATTCTGACGTTATCAATGACGTTTTGTTCAGACAAAAAGATAAGGATTGTCACCAAGTCAAGATGTGTTCACCCACTCAACAATTAGTCATCAAATCAATAGTTTCAAATTTTAGCCTTATAGGTATTTGCCATACATTTAGGCATCTTGGTTTTCAGATCAAGATTATGTTCTTGCTCTTTCTTTATATTTTTGTAATGCTTAAGTTTTGTTTATATTAATTTTTTGTTTATGCTTTTTATTTCCTTTCCTTAGTTAACTTATATCTTATTTATGTTCTTATCTTGTTTATTTATGTTTCTCTTCTTCATTATGTTTAGCTAAGTTTATTATGTTAAGGTGAAAAAATTACACTAATGGTGTAAGAATAAGTATAGTATAAACTCAACATGGACTTTAAAGTTTGATATTAACATGTTTTGTATTTGTTATCTTATTCACTCTTAATACTTTGCTTGTTAAATGGTTAATCTAGATTTATGTTGTATAACCTTGGTACAACAAATACTTGACACTTTCATAAGCCCAAACCGTATGGTATAACCGACACTTGTGCTATGAAAGGAACTTGATCTGTTGTTAATATAAATTATAATCATGAATACCTGACAACATTTACAAGTATTAGCATTACTCGAATAAGATAACTAATGTAATCATGTTAACAATTTATAATCCGATTGGAACCTCCTTTGTGTGTGGTTTCCAGTTGAGTAATAAGAGTTTATACTATACTTGTTTAAAATATTATTAGTGGATCCTCTAACCTTGACAATTGTTTTTATCATTATTTAATCTTTATATCAATATAACATCTCAAAGCTCTCTTTAACTTATTATTATTATTATTATTTATAATTTATATAGTTAATCTCCCTATAGTTCGACCCTGGTCTTGTCGGGTTATTTATTACTTCGACTCTCCTATACTTGGGAGAAGACATCAATATTTTGGTGGTGTTAGAATGCATTTATAAATTCACAAAGAATGATATTGTGAAAAGCATCGAGAACCTAACGACTTATAAAAAAAACCTCCATTTTTTACTTTGAAAAAATCGGGTTGTTACATCCTAGTCCTTTGTTTAATGCATCACTGTATACTATAAATCCTTCTTGTCCTTCAGGTAATGTAGTATTAGAGCAATGGTTAGCCTTTTCTTGAGTTCTTGAAAGCTTTGCTCACACTACTTAGACCATTCAAACTTAACTTCGTTATGATTTTATTTAGTCATTGGAGAAGCTATAGTTCAGAAGCCTTCTATAAATCTCCTGTAGTACCTGACCAGCCCTAGAAAACTTTGAATCTTAGTCATATTGGTGGGTCTCTCCCATTTCAGTATAACTTTAATTTTCCTAGGATCTACAAAGATGTCTTCTGCTGAAACTACATGTCCCAAGAAAATACCTTGTCTAACCAAAAGTCACATTTGCTTAGTTTAGCATACAACTGGTTTTCTTGTAACACTTGCAAAACATTTCTTAAGTGTTGCTTATGATCCGTTAAAGATTTGGAATATACTAAGATATCATCAACAAACATCACTACATACTTACCTAAATAGGATTTAAACACTCAATTCATCAAATCCATGAACATTACAGGGGCATTAGTCAACCCAAAAGACATCACTAAAAATTCATAATGCCCGTATCAAGTTTTAAAAGTAGTCTTCGGTACATCCTACTCCTCTCGGATCTATCTTAAAGAATTTTTGTGCTCCCTTAAGTTGATCAAACAAATCATCTATTCGAGAAAGCGGATACTTATTCTTCACTATAACCTTGTTCAACTGTCTATAGTCTATGCAAAGCCTAAAGATACCTTTCTTCTTTTTAACAAACAATACAGGGGCTCCTCAAGGGGAATTACTTGGCCTAATGAATCATTTATCTAGTAACTCTTGTAATTGCACCTTTAATTCAGCTAACTCTACTGGTGTCATTCTATAGGGAGCTTGGGATATGGGCACAGTACCAGGTAGTACGTCTATAGAAAATTCCATTTCTTGTCTTGGAGGCAATCCTAGCAACTTCTCAAGGAACACATCTGGGTATTCTCTTAGTATAGGAATGTCCCTCAACTCCTTACCTGCTTCACATTATCTACTACATAAGCTAAATAAGCTAGCTTGACACCTTTTTCTTAACAATTTTCTAATAGTCATTGTAGAAATAATACTACCCAAAATTACCCTTCTCTCTCCTTTATATTCTACCTTCTTCCTTTCTGTTACATTAAAAGTCACAATCTTATTATAACAGTCCATGTTCGCATGGTGTTTACCTAACCAATCCATCCCTAAAATTATATCAAAATCTTGAATGGTCAATAGAACTAGATCTACTTGCAAATTTTAACCTCCAATTTGTACATTACACCCCCTATATATTTCATCTATGTCTACTCTTTCCCCCAAATGAGTACTAACCATTAACCCTTTTTCTAACATACATTTTGGCATATTTAGTTTATGTATAAATTTTGTTGAACAAAAGAATGAGTCGCTCCTAGATCTAGCAATGTATAAATTTGTTAAGCATTCAAGGTAATCATACCTGCTACCACATTCAAGGCACTCAGACGTCCCTCCCCGGGTTATATGATATACTATTCCTTGGGTTTTGTTCCCTGTGCTCCTACCCCTTCCTCTATTTGCACTGATACCAGATTGTGTATGTTGCATTGGTTCCTTTTTAGAGACATCCACAGTTATTGATTGTTGTTGACTTTGAGCTTGTCCCCTATTTAGGCGCTTTCGATGATAATGCCCATTTTCCCCATATAAGTGACACCCTTCAGTAACATATATGCACTCCTTCCAATGATGCCCCTCTTGTCTACAAACGAAACAACGCCTTGGGGTCACCCTATAATCTCCTGGGTGGAATTGATCACACTTCATGGTTTAAAGTTTCTTGTCTCATAATTCCTGCTGAACTTCCCCCTCTAGCTAGCCCCCTGTCGGGCTCCACCATTTGATTGTCCACTCCTTTAACCTTGAAAGAACCTGTTAGTATTTCCTCTGAAAACTAATTTCTGGATAATCCTTACCCACTTCGTTTTGAAAGAGGTGGCCTTAAAAAATTGAGTAGTAGTCTCTTTTCTCTTTCTTGTCGCTTATCTGCCTTTATCCAACATGTCATGTTGGTCTTCTTTCAACACCGCCTCTAGAGCTTGAGTAGCCTTTACCAATTCCCTTAGAGTCTTTGGTTGATGAGTGATTAACCCCTTCTTCAATTTCTAGGTCAATCCCTCTTTAAATCTCCCAATTATGTGATGCGTAGTGGGAATCAACACGAAGGCAAATATAGAAAGGCTTTGGAACCGCTCTTTCATACCCTATAACTGTCATGTCTAGTTGTTTCAAATTCAAAAACTCTTGCTCCTTATTCCATTAATATTGTGCTGAGTAGTATCGAATCTCAAACTTATGTTTAAAATTAGCCTAAGAAAGCACCTCTCTTCTATTCTCCTTTCCTTTACTGTAGCCCACCAAGTTTGGGCCTCATCAGATAAATGTTGAGCGACACAATTCACTTGCATATCTTCAAGCACTGGTATATGAAAAAAGGACTCCTTCACTTTTCGGAGCCATCATCCTGAGATTTATGTGTCCTCCTCTCCTAGGTAGGGTGTACATGTCATTTCTCTCATACTTTTTACCAAATATACTAAAGTTTAAACTCTTTTCGTGTTCACTCCGCCTGTAACTCCTATCATTATAGCCACTACAACCCTCACTATCTGTTCTATAGAAGCAGGATCCACAAACTGTATAGGTGCCTCTAATGGCATTGTAGGCTAAGGTGTATGAACCTGCTCAACCAGTTGTGGTCTTTGCACTCGTGACAATTATGGCGTTGATGTTGCCGCTGAAGTACTTTGTGATCCCACAAACTCTCTATGCCTTTCCTTCTCCCTAAGATTTTGGGATGCAGTATCCCCTAAGGGGTCACTCCTTTTAGCCTCATTATTATTGTCTCCTTTCTGGAACAAGGTCAATCTGATCCCTAGCTCTAGCTCTAGCTCCAACTCGAGTACATGTCATTCTATATGAAAGATTCAGGTTCTATATTAGTAAACCTTGCTTTCTCTTCACATGCACATCAAATTACAACCCCGCTTTGATACCAAATTGTAATACCCTCTATTTAATTTATGTCATATTTGTTGAAAAATTAGGTAAATTTTATATATATATATATATATATTGTGTGTGTGTGTGTGTGTCATGATCCCTGAACCTTAACTAACCTAACAACATTTTAAGCTTATTATTATTATTCTAGCTACCGAAAATTCAACAAAGTCTCCTCTGTAAATTGACCTTCTCAAGTGTCGACATCAACCAAAAACATAATTTAGCATACATAATTATGATCCAACCATCTTGGATCTTCTTCGACATAATCTAATTTCTCATCACTTCATCCACTTCGACTTATACCTTCTCCATTTTCCATTGTAATAATAGTGTCATATATATTTTCTCTCCAAACATGATGTCATTAAAACAAAGCATATTATAAAGTTATCTACATGCATACTAAAAACATTTTAATGCATACACAAAAGAGATTTAATTATATAAATAGTGGTATATGACTTTACATTAATTACAAGCCCAAAAGATAACTTCAAATCCTAGTGAACTAGAATATTACATAAACCAAATAACAAAATATACCTAATAAATAACTATCCACAAAAGAAGAAAATCAAGGTTGTCCTGTAGTATGAGAAGGACTTGCAACAATGCAATGTAATTTATTTATTAATACCAATTTAATTTATTTATACATATATAGTTTACACTTTTTTTAACATCATAATCTCTAATAAATTATCTCTAAACATATCCTACAACTTTAGTTACTTTTAGATGACTTCTCCATTACCAAGCTTCATAGTTTTCTTGTAAAGTTTACTCCTCTTACCATCTTGGTCCCCATCTTAATGGAAAACACGTAATCACATAAATAATCCAGGTCTTCCTCAATTTCTGATCAAGTTCATTACCACTTTAGCCATCTCATACATAGATGATTAAGTTCTATAATCGCACTTTAGTTTCCATTTTTACAGATGACTAAGTCAATTTCTGCATCAAATTTCCGTAGTTCTTGTCTTCATAAATAACTAAGTCATCTGACCATACCACCTTAGCCTTCTCCGTGGAATAGCTATGTCAAACACTATTCACCTCACCTTTCCACCACTTTGGAAACTAAGTCAAAATCAAAATATTTATATCTTTTTAGTTTCTAACTATTTAGACAACTAAGTCATACACGTTATCTTTTATATTAATTAATTAATTTTTTTCATTGAATAATTTTCATTCTTCACCACATATTCTTATAATTCTCTGACATTCATGAGACAATTCTATTCCACTAATTATCAAGCGTACATAACAAAGACAACTCATTCACATATAAAAAAAGAAAGAACAACTACAATAACTTGACATAGTTAAGGAGCGAAACACCTACCTGTAGCTCTAGGTGTTCGAGCTCGCTTCGCTGAAGTTCCAGCCACAAATGTTGCTCCAAGTGATGTTTTTCCTCCCCTTTAATTTTTCTTCTTTGCCATGTCTTACAACCCTTTTTTTCTCCTTTCTCCCTCACTTAGTTTCTTCTTAAATCCATGCTTCAGGGAGTTATGTTTTACACATTTTAAATCCTTAATTCTACACAATTTCTACTCTCTCTCGAGGTTTTTTTGTTTTGTTTTAAGTGCTTTACTCTCCTTCTTTTCTCTCCCTTTTTTATTTCTCTATTATATCTTTGTTTTTGGCATCAAAAGAAGGGAGAATAAATTGCTGGAACTTTGCCGGCTCATCAAAATATTTACAAAATTACCATTGATGAATTTTATGTTATTTACTATCAAAATGTTAATAGTTTTAAAATATCTTCGTAAACTTGGATTGCCCTAAAATTATCGAATGTAGGAATATATGTTATGAGATTCCTCGTACAATTTCAGTCCATTTTAATGGTCGGATTGAGCGTTATGCTCAATAGCGTAAAACTAGTCAATAGATGCTTTTATTTTATTTTATTTTATTTTTCACCAAATATCCAAATTTTCTCATTTATTTATTATTGTTATTATTATTCATTTTAATCACTTATTTTTCAGGGTTTCACATAGTAAGTATGTAGAGTTCAAAATAAATGATCTGGTATGGGTGCATCTCGACAAGAGAAAATTTCCACAAGGTAACTTTATTAAGTTCAAACCTAGAGTTGATGGTACATTTAAGGTTATGAAGTGGGTTGTTGAAAATGCTTACAAGATTGAGCTACCCGCACATCTAAATATTTCAAACACTTTTAATGTGGCTGACTTAGGTCTTTACTATAGCGATGATAATATCTATGACCTGAGCACGATTCTTTTTCAAACTAGTTAACATGACATAAGAGTGTCTCCTAATGGTTCTTTTGATGTTGGGCTACTTGAGTTTAGGTTCGTAATACAAATAGGCAAAGTTCTTGCTGTTGTTTATGGTTAGCCTATGGGTAACTTTAAGCTCAAATTTGCATGTCTTTATTGCATAGAAAAATAATCTTATCCTGCATGATTTTCAAGTTTAGAATATGATCTTTCCATATTATTCAACCATGCTTGCATTGAAGTTTTCTACAATAAGTTATGTCTATTTTAATTTTTAAGCATTTAAAGTGTTTATTTGTGTTTCTTATAAATGAAAAACATGTGATAATTATTATTTATCTAGTTTTCTACTGAAGTTATTTATTTGGATCTCAATTATGTTTTTTTTAGTGTTTCTCTAAACTTGAAGGATTATTTTAAATATATAATATTGAATCGAACCAAATATTAAAATATTTTAGTATAATTTGAATTGAAAAGTTTTTTACTTGGCTTTTTGGCAATTTATATTTTTTTCCTGAGTAGACTTGATTTTGTATCTCTAAAGTGATAGTAATTTGTCTCTTTAAAGTAGTGAATTAATGTATGTAATAAGTTAATTTGTATCTTTAGAATAGTGAGTCATGGTACGATACTGTTAAACAAAAACAATCATTTATGAGTAACATGCTACATTTTCATATTCATACCATACCATCCTGGTATCAAAAACTCCCAGCTCTGAACCCGACCTTAACGGTGTTTTACACTTCTACTGGAGTGGAGAGCGTGCAGCTTTTAATTTTGAATAATCAGTGCTGTCTGAGACACGGCAGCATTAAAGTCTGCCATATATACTGGCTGCGTTACTTCAGAACGTCCTACAAAATCAAAATTGACAGGATTTTAACGCTATTATAACATTCGGTGGTCTACAATATTACACGTTTAACTTGAATCCTCGTCTATTGGAAGGGATGCGCTTGCATTAAGTTTTACGAGAATTCTTAAATGAGAACAAGTTATTGCAGCAGCACCGTTCTTTTAAAAAAAATTAATTTTTTTCTAAATAATTTTTTTATTTATTCATTTTTTTTATATGCTGATATTTTTTAAAAAAAATTATATATTATTTTGATATTTTTCTAAATAAAAAATACTTTGACAAATAACTATTAGCCAATCACTACCAAAATATACATGGTTAAACAGACCGACACCTGCAACAAGATGGCTACACAATTGCTAAAAACTACCAAATTCAAGCAAACACTAATCTGCAAATTGACCATGTCAACGACACATGACCAGAACTTTACATGTCAAATTAGAACACTAGTTAATGATGTGGTAGGCTCGGTCTCTTTTCCACCATCTCATAATAGAGAACGAAATTTTCCTGCATCAACATCAATTTTACCACTGGGGATCAGAAATCAATTAAGCCAGCAAACATGGAGCTAGAAAGGATTCTAAAAATATAAACTAATTCCGAACGAGTCAAAACCTTGAGCTTTATCTCAAATGTATTTGGTTCGAAACAATGGTAAGACCCTCTCTCATATGCGCTCGTTTTAACAAGTGGCTCTGTGTTGGGTACTCTTTTTTAACCAACGCCGTTGCTCCTTGTGGTACAACCAGCCTCTTTCATAACTGACAACAGTAATGATGCCACCAATAGTTAAATATTATTTAATTAGTAAAACTGCAGGTATTCAAAATCCTGAATGGTTTTGTCCCCCGAGCATGGGATGGGTTCATCCAAAGCAGGAAACTCAAGGAAATCAGTCAGGAAAAGTTTACATAGATATGAAACAAATACAACATTCGATTCATCAGGAACAGAGCTTACAGTATGTTGGCAGCATGTAGTTGAGCTTCATCTTTTGGCATGCTGAAATACAACAGGATGAAGAAAGGCAAGTGTTAAAACTTGAATGACAAGAAAAGAAAGCAGAAAAAATCCACTGAACTACTGCACCTGTAAAATGCATAAAGCAATGTTTCTATCGAGAATTTTGAAAAGTAATGATGCTGCAAGACCCAAAAGAAGAGCAGTCAAATATGGGACTAAGGGGTTAAAATTAAATAGCAAAAGGATAAAAAAGACAACAGTAAACTCACATCCAGTGGAGGTGGTGGCTTAGCATAATAGCATTTTGGAACATTGAACTCAAGATCACCCTTAGCGGGCTCTTCAGACCATGGGGAGCCAAAAGTCTTGTGAAGATTTTCTGTTGAATTCAAATTCAATCCGAGCGTGGTCAAATCAATCCCAAGTGCCAGGGAGGTCAGATCAGGATCATTCATCCTTATAACACTTAACAAGCCAAGTAACCCAAATGGATCAGGCGCAGATTGTGCTGCCTGCATGGATTTTATGCCCTGGTCTCTAAATGGTTGATTGACAGCCGACATTTGTTGTAGTCGAAACTGGGAATGGCTTGGGTGTTGATACTGCTGGATGAGCTGGTCGTATGATCCAACACTAGATACTGTATTTGGCAAATTTAAAGGTCTCAGACCAAGTCCAGGTGGTCCACTGGTCTAAAACACAGATGAAATGGATAGTTTAAGAGAAATGATTTCTTAATAGGGAAAATGAATAGCCATAGATAAGTAAAATAAAAATGATAGCTATTGCACCACCCCAACATTCAGAAATGAAACATACAGTTGTGTGGTTACCACCAGTGGCAAATATGAGTCCAAGAAAATTTTCTTTTGGGTTAGCTACAAAAGTACCATACCTTTAGGGCCCCTTGTTGATGTCACCCTTCACCAATGACATCTATTAATTTAATTCTCAAAATTACCTAATGTTTTCAATTTTACGCTTCCCTCCATTAACAATCCAAATCCATTAATAGGATACATTAAACATCCACATGGCAAAGATCAATCATGTTTAACAATTAAAATAATGATAAGAAAAATTCAATTTAAACTCGAAATTTTGGAAAACTCAAATGTGTGTGAATTACAGATTTCAATTTTTTTTTATTTTAATGCTTTACTATTAATTTTGTTTATTTCAAAATTTATAACTTTAAAAATCATTAAATTCTGGAGTTGTCATGTGGTTATTTAATGGATTCCATTAACTGACTTGATCGAAGAGTGTATGGAAGGAGAGAATTGAAAAATGTAAGGATTGTTAAGGGTAAAATTGATGGGTTCAACAGATACAGGGAAACATTAATAAAAACCTTATAGGTGAGGTAACCCCCTTTTTTTTAAATTGTAACCAAGCAAGGACTTGCAATTGACTACTTTCATGAGATATATGAACCACATTCACTTGTGGTGGTGGAGCCCTCTAAAGGGCATTGCAGAAAACCATTAATAGCACTAAACTTCCACACCTGTGGGTGATAGGCCGAATGCGAAGAAGGAAATATTTCTGAATCATGTAGATCTTGATTGTTTATAGATGCAAAAGAGATGCTACTACTGACAGCAGGGGAGTGTTGCTGCTGCTGCTGCTGCTGCTGCTGAGGACGATATGATGAGTAAGTGTCTCCTAAGTTGAACCCAGCAGATCTTCCAATCTGCAGAGTGCAGCAATGAGGTGTCAGAGTACAATGGATAGCATTTTGCTATTGCTAAATTTCAATTTCACATAAGAGACTCACAGAGAAGTGCTGAGATTGCATCACTGAGATAGTATTATCATGCAGTTGTTCTTTCTGATGCATATCCATTGTATAATCAGCATTACCACCTGAATCACATCCAGAATCATGGTCAAAACACGTGAAAAATGCATTACCAATTGGAGGGAAAAAAATAAGGTCATCTATTATACACGTGGAGTCTTCTTTTTTTTCCTGGCATGGCACAAAATCACAAACAAACAACTAAAAAGTAAATCCAGGAGACAGAAAATTAAAAACATTATAGATCTGATCACAAAAATATTAGTTAAGCACGCACTAGCAAAACATTTATTGTAATTTACACAGGGGCATCATCTCCTGATTCGAAGGTGTACCATGGAAATGAGCATACATGTGAAAATTAAGGTGTACCATGGAACAGTAACAACCAATGTCCTCCTCTAGGGAGATTACAGTACTGATGAACTTCTATTCCCACCAACCAGAAGACAAATGTGTTTGCATTATACAGCACGTAAGGAGTTTGCTTGAATGAGTTTGGAACCTTTAAATCCTGGTAAAGCTGGAAAATCTTCATTCTGAATGCTGAACTCTTGGCTTTGTTGAACAATGGGACTAACTCCTATACCAGGTTTTCGTAGTGAACCTGCAAATATTTCCCTTGTATTTTTCACCTAATACAGGTGAAAGCAGAGAAACAGAAATAACCATAAACAAAATTGCAAAAGTGTGTTTCAATTACCCAATTGACCTTGAGGCCCTCCAGCAGAACTAGGACGACTTGTCAACTGAGGGAAATCATTGTTAATGTCGAAAGGGGAAATGTCATTGGAGTTCACATCATTCAACATTCCCATTCCCATAGAGCTGAGATTGTTCACACCCGGTACATGGCTTTGGGAAAGAGGACCAACAGCAGTATGGTATGAGTTTCCTAACATAGGAATTACCTGTGGATTTCCTGAATCCACAAAATGTCATTCACACAGGCAAATATAGGCAGTGAACAGTAAAATTATTTTTTTGGGATATCAAACCAAGTGGTTGAATAGTAAATAAACTAAGCATCAACCAGATTCAGCCATGTTCTTTTACATTTGGAAAGACTCACGAGTGTGAATCCTCCATAAAATCTAAAAGATAATAACAATTTTTTTTCAAGAGAGCAAGAATGAACTTTGAAAGGCCTAAATCCCAAACTAGTAGGGGTCAGCTATATGGATCCTTTTGCATCATCCATGCGATCATAAACAGAGAAAAAGAGGGCAGCAAGCCTGCAACCCCAAGCACATTTAACTTTGCA
Source organism: Populus deltoides (assembly GCA_015852605.2). NCBI lineage: Eukaryota > Viridiplantae > Streptophyta > Magnoliopsida > Malpighiales > Salicaceae > Populus > Populus deltoides. The sequence goes on from CM027586.2 coordinate 9,032,539, forward strand.
GTTCTGTTAGTGCTTGTAAAAAATTACAGACAATAACAAAACAAGAAGTTAAAACCAAAGCTCCACTTTCAAAAAAAAAAAAACTCAAAGTGGGCATCAATACAGTTTCAAGCTGGCAACACCAAATGGCAAGGATATTTTATCACAATCAACAAAGGCACCAGTAAATTGTATGTTCAACAGAAGCACTGATAAGTTTCTTCCTTGCACACAAACCTTGTGGAAGCACACCACCCATTAATCTATTTTGTCCTTGCACACTTAAACTGCTAGATCCACTATTTGCAGTTAAATTCAGACGAGATGCAAGACCAGGGACAGATAGTCCTCCACCTGTGCTTAAGCTTCTCCCAATGTTCCCACCAGATACCATGGTCCCTCCAGGACTCGTAATCCTTGGACCTGTATTACCCAAAATTTGGGATACCCCCAAACCTGGAACAGCATTCCGGTTACCTATTCCAGCAGAGGCTGGGAGAATTCCAGGTATAGAACCACCAATTCCATTTGTGTTACTACCATATCCCAGATTTCCTACAACGCTTATACCTCCTCTATTTGTAACCCCTGAATGTCCATGGGAACTACCGTGTGACAACTGCACAGTGCAAACATTAAAAATAAATCAGGAAAGTGGGCATAAGTTAACTACCGTCAAGAAAACAGGATACACATGCTAGATTAAAAACAATTCACAAATACCTGAGAGAGACCAACAGGAAGATTATTGGATGCAAACCTTCCACCGGAGAGACTTCCAGTTGGTTGTTGAACCCCACCCGAAGGAATGTTGTTCACTGTGGAGTTTCTTGATGCAAGTGTTCCTGGCATGTTGGGTACATTAAAGCTCCCATGAATATTATGCAGCCCTTGAAAAGTTCCTGCAGTGCAAAAAAAAAAAAACCCTTACAATCACATAGAAATCTGAAGGAAAACAGGAGAAGACCCAATTGAATCTCTGGAAAAATCTACCTACCACTGTGATGAAAAGCAGGAGATGCTGCACCAGACTGACCAGAGAAGGATGTAGCAAAAGAACGTCCCGTGGTATCTGGAAGATTTGAAGCTGATCCGTTTAGAGAAGACTGCAATCCAGAATGAGTGAAAAAATTGCTCAAAGGAATAATACAAGGTTAACAATTGGAGAAAAAAATAACCAACTTAAAGAAAAAAAAAGACAGCTACATGCATGCGAGGGATAATGCATTCAAAACAGAGCATATATAGGCAGCACTTTATACCAATAGACTCCCATAACGATTTATGTATCTATCAAGAACAAATCTCAAGTACCATCAAGTAAAGAGCTGCAAAACCAGCTACTTAGTATACTCCAAAACAAAACCCCACCAACACCGTATCAACGACGAACAAGAAAATTCCCAACAAACTGAAAATTAAATACTAGTAAGAAAAACAAGGTGAAAGAAAGAGTGAATACATTAAGTAACGCCGACATTTCATAAATGGCAAAAGCTCATGTGAGGAAGGGTTCCTATCCTTGCTGTGATGATTGGTCTTATTATCCTGAAAAAAACGATTCCCAAATTAATAAAAACGCTAGGTTTAACACAGAATCGAAAGCAATTACAGATTAAAGATTTGATTTTCTTCTTCAATATCATCTTAATACAGTAAAAAAAAACTCAGTGGAGAAAAGTAGATAGAAAGATGGAAGCACCAACCAACCAAAAAATTAAGATATGATGATAGCTGTGATGGGTTGAAATCAGCAGATGCAATTACATAAAAGTAGATAGAGAGATCGGAGATTAGAGAAAAGGATCAAATACGTGAACGAATGAATAATACGAATCTCTTTTCTCTGCTGTCTTCAAAATAAAAGATTGACGGTACGGATTCTTATCTGACGCTATAAAAGAGAGAAAAAAGTAATGGTAAAATGAATCCCTTTACTTTTAGGACTAGCAGTGGACACACATGTTTATTTTTATATTTTAAAAAAATTACAAAAAATTTAAATTTTATTTTATTTTTTTATTTTAATATACTAATATCAAAAATAAATTTTTAAAAATAAAAAAAATTATTTTAATATATTTATAAGCAAAAATATACTTTAAAAACAATTATTATTATATTCTCAAACACCTTCTTAGTCGAAGATAGTTGTTTTCCTAGCAAGTCAAGACCACATGTTTAGTTCATTAAAAAAAAAACCATGTATACCTTTTATTTTTATTTTTTAGTTTTGACAAAAAAAAAGGATAACTATTTTTAAAAAAACCAATTATAAGCAAATGACACATAGGTGGTGGAAAATTTAAATTTAGATTTTTTATCCAAAAAAGTAATTTATAGTCTATGTTCACCTAAAAACATATAAGAAACATTTGTATGATGCCAATAAATCAATAATCAACTCAAAATACTGAAAACAAATTTCTCTTTTAAACCCCATCTACTTTTTACGGCAAGATAAAGGGCAAAAATATCTCAATGAGACTTCTCTCATCAAATAAAAACCGTTAATACCAAGAGCAACCTTTTTTCATGACCAGAATACAGTCAACCAATGACTTTCTCCCTTCTTTATTGTTTTTTTTGGTGAGTTTCTCTTATTCTCTCAAGCATAGGGATTGGAAAAAGCAAATTGAAGTTTCGGAGGAAAGTTGAAATTCAAAAAAACCATAAGTTTTGTGGGAATAGGTTTTTTGCATATTTGTGCTTTAATAAGCTTGTCAACCAACCTTAAGCACCTTTCAGGACCTCGAAGTATGTTTTTTATATATTGATGCAAAAACCTTAAGTTATGTTGAATTGATTGTTTTTTAACCTTTATGAATCAAAAAGCCTATCGACCAACTTTGGTAATGTTTTAATGGATCTTGGTATGTTTTTACATGTTGGTATGAAAAACATAGGTTTTGTGAAATTATATTTTTTGCAATTTTGTTCTTTAAAAAGCCTATTTGCCAACTTTAGCCACCTTTTATAGTCATATATTATTTTTTGCATATCGATGTAAAAATCATAAGTTTTGTCAAATTATCACACTTTTAAGCTTCGAAAACCCTACCGGCCAACTTTAAACATCTATTGTAGCCTCGTGATATGTTTTTACATGTGAGTATGCAAACTATAAGTTTTGTTAAATTGGGTTTTCAGTACCTTTGTGCTTTAAAAAGCCTGATAACCAACTTCAGACACCTTTTAAGGCCTCAAATATGTGTTTTGCATGTCGGTGAAAAAACCTTGATTTTTATGGAATTAAGTTTTTCATATATTTGATGCTTTAAAAAGCCTACACGCTAACTTTAGGTATTTTTTAGGACCTCAAGTAAGTTTTTGTGTACCAATACGAAATCCATAAGTTTTGTCGACATAGGTTTTTTGCAATTTTAAGCTTTAAAATGCCTACAAGCAAACTTTAGGCACTTTTTGAAGCCTTGTTATGAGTTTTTTTCATGTTTGTGTGAAACTATAAGTTTTGTGCAAATGGTTTATTTCATAATTTTATGTTTTAAAAAGCCTACAAGCCAACTAAAGGCACCTTTTAGGGCTTTATAGTAAGTTTTTACATGCTAATATGAAAACCATAAGTTTTGTGTAAATGGGTTTTTCACACTTTTGTAATTTATTATAAAGCCTACATGCCACTTTAAGCATCTTTTATGACCTCATGATAAATTTTTGCATGACGGTGTGAAAACTATAAGTTTTATGGAAGTCGGTTTTTTGCACTTTTATACTTTGAAAAGCCTACGAGCATACTTTAAGAACCTTTTTGGGCCTCACTTGAAGTTTCATTTTAGTGTGAAAACCATAAGTTTTGTGCAATTAGGATTTTGATATCATGATGATGCAAACCTTGTGACTACGTAGTCATGCAACCCATCACAAGATGTATAACAAATCTTGAAAAGTCAAAATAGGTCTGATAGAAGTGTGATATAATAAAAATTTGTTTTAAGACACCAGCATTACTGGAATAAAAACACTTACCTAAGAATACTAATTCGAGAATGAGAAATATAAGAAAGATCCCGTGAAGCTAGTTAATCTTCGATAAATCAATTTAGTTTGTTAGAAAACCAAAAAATACAAGAATCTTACTAGTTAGAGAAATTGACTTTGGATTTTACTGACATTGTGGGAGGGAACATCTTACTCACTTGTGTTTTATGATAATTTGATGATTTTTTCCATGCTAAGTTGGGCATGATTTCCTTAATTAAGCATAGTCTTAGCCAATTATGGCTTTTGTTTGGTTTTTCTCCTAACCATGACAAGAGTAGTATGTTCCTGTGTGGTGTTGAGTCTGATATAAAAACACAGCTTTTTGATGTTCTCGATTACAAGGAAAGGAAGTTGTCGATCAAGCACCTTGGTATTCCTCTTATTACTACAATCACATTTCTTGATTATTTGATCCTTGTAGACCATATTATGGTTAAGGCTATAGGTTGGATGAATCACACTTTCATATGTGAGTAAACTTCATCTTATCAAATCCATTCTCTTCTCTATTCAAGCGTACTAGTTTTCTTTATTCATTCTTCCGCAGATTGTTATTATGAAAGTCTTTTTTTATTAAGATCTTTTTTTATGGAATGGTAGTAATCTTGCTTCGGGTGGTACTAAAATTTGCTTACCAAAGGAGTAAGGAGGCTTAGGTGTTAAAAACCAAGAGGTTTGGAATCAGGCTGTCATGGTTAAACACTTATGAACTAGATGCACTAGACTGGTTCATTCAATTTGGTCATCTTGGATACATTCATACTTGTTGCAAGGTAGGAATATTTGGGAGGTGATTTGTCATAAGAATTGTTCTTGAAGTTGGAGGAAGATACTTGATCTTCGTAGTCTTGTTTGCAATTTTATATGATATCGTGCAGGTGATGGTTGTTCCACTTCTCTATGGTTTGATAATTGGCATCCCAGGGATCCCTTGGTGGAGGTTTTTTGGGACAATTATTTTTTACTCTGGCTTGGGTAGAGACATAAGGTTGAGTTATATGATTGCTGTTAGGAGTGGAATTGGCCTCCTACTAGTTCTCCTAAGTGGATTAAGCTTATTCGATGCACCCCTGTTTCTTTTCACCCAAATGATATGAGGCCTGATATTCTGTGTTGGAAGGATGCTCCTAGAGGTATTTTCTCCATTCATAGTGTTTGGAATTCTATTCATCTGTTACAAAATAAAGTGGAGTGATGGGAGCTTGTATGACATAAACATACCATCTTATGGGTTACTATTTGTGAGGCCCTTTTGACTCAAGATAAACTTATGTCCTATGGTTTCATCGTATTTAGTATGGTCTTTGTTCTAAATGTCTCATTCCTTTTAGGCTCGATCTTAGGTCAGTACTATTTCATGGCTCTTTCTTTTAGGTGGAGGTAACTCTCTTAAATCTTAGATAACCATATTGATGTTAATTGTTGCAGTTTATTACATTTGGAGGGAGAGGAATGCTCGGCTCCTCTCAAAAATTCGATTGTTTATAGAGATATTATTCATAATATTGTTTCTAAAGGTAATATTCTTTATATGACCTTTTTGGATACTAATAGACAACTTCATATTTTATGGGGATTTTCTTATGATATTTTCATTTCTTATTGATTTATTTTTTGTTTAGGTTTTGAAGCCATATCCTATTAACCTCTCTCTAGGGTATGCCCCTATTTTCTTATTTATTGCTTTAGGTTAGGTGGGGTTTTATCCGCCTTTCCAAGATGTGTGAGGTTTGCCACTTTATTGTTGTTTTGATTCTTTTTAGTTAATATACTTACCTTATCCAAAAAAAAAAACTTAGTTATGGTATTCAAGAATCCAATCAACCTTTTTTTTCCCACTTCAAAAAAGCCTCGGGATCATTTTTACCTTAGAAATTAGGAATTCTGAGCTTAATAGAGTCCAAGTCTCCATCCACATCGTCACCCATGTTATGAAATTATTCCCTCTAGCTGAATTGTCCCCTTTGTCTAAACCTAAAATCCCTTTAGTTTCTACTCTACTAAAAACCACCCCTTAATCCTAAAGTCTCAGCCTCAAAACCTTCATCCCCAAAGTCATCATCACCCTCCTCAAAATCACCAAAATTAGCCTCCACATGCCTTTCAATGCTATTGTCATGGTTCACCCTCCTTTTAGCCCCTATTCCATGTATATCATGATTATTAGAATTAGAGTCATCCTTATATTTTTCAGCCTTATCAAGTTTGTCACTCATGTCTCCTAACACAATATGCACATTTGCCAACATATGTGTTATGCCTTTAATCTAAAGCTTTAAGTTACCCTCGGGAGGGTTGGTGGATTGTTCTGCTTTGACATGTTTATACCTATAAAAATTGGTTAGTGGTGATAAATATGCTTATATCTCTCATGTTTCACTCAAATATTAGGCTTTTCACTCTAATATATTTGTTATGCCTTTTTTTCTCTCATCTCATCTTCTTTTAGCTCTTGCAAAATTGAAATCAACACCAAATAAAACCACTTAACAGTGTAATCTAAATGAATAAATATGACTCCAAAAGAAAGAAAATTACGAAGACAAATTGACACTACGATTACAGTCTCATGAGTAGCAAGCAAATCTGTACGAAATATGGATGACTTGAAGAAAAAAAACAAGTGAAATATATGAAAATGATGTAAATATCACCCAAATCTTTTTTTAGCTCTTGCAAAATTGAAATCAACACCAAATAGAACCATTTAACAGTTTAATCCAAATGAATAAATATGAATCAAGAAGAAAGAAAATTACAAAGAAAAATGGCACTACAATTACAGTCTCGTGAGTAGCAAGTGAATCTATACGAAATATGGATGACTTGAAGACAAAAAAAATAGATGTGAAACATATGAAAATGATGTAAATATCACCCAAATATGGTGATAGCATACTAAAACATATGAAATCAACAAAAACAAAACAAGTTTTAAAAGCTGACACAAAATAGATCCGTTACAACAAGCTTGGACTTGAATCTGAACCCCAAAGCAACCGATGTCCGAATGACCCCAAAATTAATATATAGTGCGATTAGGACCCCAATAAATATATTATTAAGTTTAAGTTAATTCTGAGTTGTTTTAATACACGGTCGCAATGCTGACACGAAACAACCATTTTAATACCTAGATTTGGAACCTAAAGCAAATGATATCTAAATAACCCCAAATTTAATATATAATGAGCTAATTCCAAGCTGATTTGATCTAATTTTCTCTTGTTTATTTTTTTATGGCAGAATCTAAAACTAATCTTTTGAACGACTTTTTTTTTCTTTTTATGCTAGTGATATGTTAAGAGATAAGTAAAAAATGTAAATAATTTTTTTTACTAAGAAGATGTTGTTACGTAATTGAAGAGAAGAATATTAGAATAAGTAGTGTAAAATAAATGAAAAAAAATAAAATTAATAAAAGGATATAACCAATTAATGGAGCCAAACTCTAATACCAAATTATGCGAACCCCGTGACCACTTGTTCACATAACCCACACATAAATGATACAACTCTCAGGAAGCCAAGAAATTAAGTTTGGAAGTGTGACACAGAGATTACCTTGAACCTAAGCTCCAGTCTTTATGTTCAAACATCTTTGAGTCTGCAAAACTGATTAGTAGCAAGAAAATATATCCCTACAACTCTTGTGTTTCACATAATTCAAGGTTTTTCACTCAATTGTCCTCACTATACCTTTTACCTTTCGACTCACCTTCTTGCAGTGCGATTCTTTTGCAACTAAAAATCAATGAACCAAAGTCAATGGTTTTTGTAACACAATCAACTATATATAAAGTGACTCATGAATCAATAAGATATTGAAAAGAAGCAAAACAAAACTACAATAATGATATCACGAATAGCAAGATGAGTTCATATGAAATATGGACGATGCGAAGATTCAAAATAAAACAAAAGCAAAAAGTAATAAAAACACTAGTTTGACTCCTAAATAACCCAAATATATGAGAAATTAATTGAATAGGTTGAAACAAATAGTAGTAAACATGTTTTGGTAACATGACACAAATCTGACTCATTATGCACTTGTAAGTACCCAAATTAAAATCTAGAATGGAGTGATGGTGCATCTTTCTAACGGTGAAGCATGGAAACACTTTAACAGTGTGCATCCTCACTTTTTAGCTGAATCAAGGAATGTATATCTTGGATTGTGTATAAATAGAATCAATCCATTCAAGTTATTTGCTGCTCTTTATTCTTGTTGGCTGGTTAAATTCACGGTTTACAACTTGCTACCGGGTATTTGTATAAGGCCAAAGTTCATGTTTTTATCTATGGTCATACCCAGTCTTAACAGTTCGGGCCAAAATATAGATGTTTGTTTTTAATCGTTGATTGATGAGTTGACGCAGTTGTGGTCCTTCAAGGTTTTGACTTATGATGTGTTGAGAAAACAAAATTTTTTTATGAGGGCAGCTTTGATGTGGACTATCAATGATTTTCTAGTTTATGGAATGGTTTCTAGTTGAAGCATGCATGGAAAACTAGCATGTCCATACTACATGGAAAACAACAAGGCATTTACATTAACAAACAGGGATAAAATGTCTTTTTTTTTTATTGCCACTGACGTTTCTTACCAATAGATCACAAGTATAAAAAGAATATAAAGGATTTTTTATTGGCAAGAGTTGAAAAGGATGTTGCATCCCACATTTTTCTGATAAAGAATTGCATGACGTGATGTTAGAGTATGGTGACATTGTGTTTGGTTTCCAATCCATTAAGCAAAAGTTTCTTGGTTTTCGTTTGACTCACAACCTTGACGTCATGACATAGAAAAGAATGTGTTTGAGAATATTTTTGTAAACATAAAAAAGTAAATTAAAGCCGGAAATGACTCCACCACCGCCGTCAATTTCTCGAATCAAGAATGACACACTTGCCTTGCCGATTTCTAAATCGATAACAACATAGTTTTTGATTGCTGATTTATGAATCGACAGTGACATTGTAAAACCCAAAAAAATTAGTGTTGGATTGGCCTATCCTAGGGGAGAATTGGAATAGAAACCAGCCCAAGATAACCCAAATAGGGGGATAAGGACAACCTTTGTCTTCTTTAGAAAAGGTGACTCTTTATCTCCCTTAAAAACAACTGCAGCCATTGTTGCAACTGAACCTCTCTCCTCCCAAGAAAACCCGACCAGACCACCTGCATGTAAGCTCTCTTAAGTGAAGAGTGAGTAGAGAGTTGAGAAGAAGAGAGAAGGTGACCCTCCTCTTTCCAAAACCAATCCTAACAGCTGCAGTAGACCATTCCCTCTGTCTAGAGAAAAACACACGATCTAGCTGCATGCATTCCTCTTGAACCCTATAGAGGAAAATAGAGTTAATGAGTGCCAAACATGGCTAAAACTATGACAAAAGAGTGTGTGTAACAGGCCGGCTGGTATAACTAAAGAATGAGGGAAGGAAAACCAAAATCAGAGAGGAAGAAGAAGTAAAAAAACGTGAGCAAAGGGGGGAGAAAAACTTGTTAAATTCCTTTCTAAAACTACTGAAAACAATAAGGTATGAACCAAATCTTCTCTTCACCTGTTCTTGAGCCTTGGAATCGAAGGGGCGAAGAAACAATCATGAGGGATTGGCCAGAAGTTTACACTACCTACAAAGGAAAAAAACTAAAGTAAAAAGAAAAACAACAAATGGGCTAGATGAAGGACCTATAACCAGAATAGACAATGTGGGGGGGGGATGGATAATTTTGCAAATTTAAATCTAGTTAGTTGGTCAGCTATAATGGTGGCTGGAAATGTAAACCCCGGGCAAAAAAATAAAATAAAAGTTGCTTAGATTGCAAACAAACTACATGAGAAATAAAAGTGAAGAAATGCATGCATATGGTTAAATAAAAACGGGAATTCATAAATTTTTGGATATAAGTTTTTGGACCAAATATTTCGAGACATTATAAGTCAACCTAAAAATGTTGAGGGTTGGATTAAATTAAAGAAAATAAACTAAACTAAAAGTTATGGGGTGAAATTATAAGAAATGAAAAGAGGTATAACTTAATTATAAGAAGAAAAAAAAAAGATATGGGGGCCTAAATGCAAACAAGAAAAATTATAGAGCATAAATACTCATCTTCTTACTAAAAACAAATCTGCAACTATCGTGAAGAAAGTAAGAGAGGGAGTTTTTGGTATCCATTTTTACAAATCAAGAGAGAAACACCAAATTTCAAGAACCTATCCAAGATTAAGGGTTATAGGTAGAATAAACACAGATGGGCAAGAGATTAACAAGAAAAATTAAACAAGAAGAGAAGAGGGGAGGGTCGGATGTCATTAGAAAAAAAATGAGGGATCGAGACCTTGATTCGTACCAAACAAGATATTCTAAACATGGTTTTATGAGTCGTTTTAAAGTCAATTATGAATTGATGCCTGGATGTTAAATTATAGATTTGAGTTCTATAACTCCAGATATAGTTAAAAATCTAAGAAGATGCTAGACAGTAACAATTAAAAAATGAGACAGTAACAGTTGGACAGTAACAATTCAAAAATGAGACAGTAACAGTTGGACAGTAACAGTCCAAATATTTGTTGATGAGAAATTTTAACTATCTAAGAGGCAAAATTGGGTTCTCCTTTATTCAGAGAACTTGTAGCCTCATGTCTTAGCTTTCCAACGAGACTAATCTCATTTGAATCGGAGTTCTACAACTCCAGATATAGTTAAAAATCTGATAAGAGGTCAGACAGTAACAATTATAAAACGAGATAGTAATAGTTGGACAGTAACAATCCAAATATAAAAGAAAGGAATGATAACTGGGGTTGGACAAAGAACGCCAATATTAATGGGTGAAATGAGAAAAATATAAGATATTAAGAAATGACTGAAAGAAAGACTTATTGATTATTGATATGGTTATTATAAAACATATTCTTGAGTGAGAAAAATTTATGAGATGAACCTGTGATTTGCAGGAGAGACCACAGGCGTGGTGCAACAGCAGCAGCAGGGGAGAACAAGTAGAGCTTATATTGCAGGTAGGTGATCTGCACATATACTTTCTAGTTAAATTCTATGATTTAATATGTTATTAATGTGAGATGTGAATCACTGAACGTTGGATATTAGGAGAAAGGAGGAAAGTTTGTGTAATGATGCTGATATTTTGGATAGTATTCTAAATGTATGTGTATTCAAGGTGAATGATTGTTGTGTGAATTGGCAAGTGATGAAATTATCGTTGGCAAAGAAAATATGAGAAATGCGATTTGGGGCGTGAACTAGCATACATTTAGTGTATGTTAGGATCTCGGGTAAGGGGATCGCCATGTTTGGACTAACATACATTTAGTGTATGTTAGGATCTCGGATATGAGGATCAATCATGTATTGGCTAGCACACATTTAGTGTATGTTAGGATCCCGGGTAAGGGGATCAATCATGTATTGGCTAGCACACATTTAGTGTATGTTAGGATTCCGGGTAAGGGGATCAACTATGTATTACCTAGCATACATTTAGTGTATGTTAGGTCCCGGGTAAGGGGATCACCTTGCATCGATTCCTACAGGGAGATGATAATAACAGTGAAATTGGTATCGGTAATGTGTTAAACGAAAATAATTATGGGTGGTCTTATGAGATCTTGAATGGAGGTTGATAATGGAAGAGGAAATGGTTTTTAGTAGTTGAAGGAGAAAGAGTTTCCAATGAAAACCCAAAAGGGAGAAGTGAATAAAATATGAATGCATGTTTGCCTTTTTAAATTGCTGGATATTTGCATTGCTATATTATTGTGATATTCATATTTCAATAATATGTATTTTGCTTTCAGGACCATTGCATGCACGACAGGAATAGATTCTAGCTTAGGTTCACTTTTTGTAATTTTAGTTCTAGAGAGTATATCCTTGTAATTGGTAATATTATGACTTTTATTTAACTCAATTTATATAATTAATGTTTAAACTTGAATAGATGAATTTATTTCTGTAGTTTGTATAACCATATTCCATGTATGCATGTTTATATCTTTATCCATCCATAATGATAATTGTTGTACAATGTATATCATAAACATTGTGATTAATATGAATGATGATGTTTGTGGGTTTGAGACCCAGGATGATTGGGTTGATTTGAGTTAGGAGATGCAGTATATTAGAAGTGTAAACATGTTGTATGTCGATAACTTGGGACCTCCCAGTATAGGGGAGACTTTGTTGAAATTTCGGTAGACTTTAATACAAACACCATGAATAGATTTAGAATAAAAATTAATCACTCTGTTTATCAGTTAATGTGAGATCATTGCTTTATCCCGGATATGAAGATGTCACACAAACCAAGAGTTTAGGCGGCCAAATGTTTGAGGGATGACCTTGCCAAAAACATGATCGTATATGCAACTGTGATGTAATTTCTGTAATAAATCTTTGATCAAATTCTATGGAAAAATGTTAATGTATAAATGTAATGTTGGAACTGAAATGCATGTGTTCATGCTTGAAATTGTGTGATCTTGTTGGGTTCTAAGAACAAATGTAATGTTGGAACTGAAATGCATGTGTTCATGCTTGAAATTCTGTGATTCTGCTGGGTTCTAAAAACAAAGGTAATGCCAGAACTGAAATGCATGTATTCATGCTAAAATTGTGTTGTCTGCAGCGAACCAGTGTTCGTTGCTGAAATTATGTTGTCTACAGCGAATCAGATTTCACTACCAAAATTGTGTTGTCTGTAGCGAACTAGCGTTGGCTGCTGAAATTGTGTTGTCCGTAGCGGATCAGTGTTCGTTGTCGAATTGTGTTGTCCGCAGCGAATCATGCTTGGCTGTCGAATTATGTTGTCTGTAGGGAATCAATGTTCGCTGCTGAATTGTGTTGTGTATAGCAAATCAGTTTTCACTGTTGAATTGTGTTATCCGCAGCGAATTAGTGTTCGTTTTCAAATTGTGTTGTCTCAAGTGAATCAATGTTCACTGCCAAATTGTGTTGTCTCCAGCGAATCAATTTTCGCTACCGAATTGTGTTATTCGCAGTGAATCAGTTTTCGCTACCGAATTATGGTGTCTGCAGCGAATCAATTTTCACTGCGAATTGTGGTTACTGCAGCGAGTCAGTTTTCACTGTCGAATTGGGGTGTCGCCAGGGAAATAGTTCGCTGACGATTCTATGTTTCAGCGAATTAGTCCACTGACAAATCTATGTCACTAGTGAACTAGCTTTCGCTAACTAACTTTTACAGTAGAGTTACGTATTTGAATGGGTCTAATGATTAAAATGATTGCATTATATGGTTGTAATATGTGGAACACTTGCATATGAACTTGTGTATGCTTGAGACATGCATGGTGAAGGGTTGTGCAATTACTGAATAAGAATGTACTGATTTGTGGCCATCGATGTTTTAGGTGGTACAATTGGGATCTAACCTTCGTCAGGACAAGGACACCCCACGAGTGGAACAAGGTAGGAGATTTCCACCTTTTTCTCATATGATTTTAATGTTTTGAAATGATTTACCTATGAACGATATGTTATTGAATCCTTGATGAATGATGAAATGACGATGAAATGTTTGATTGAATTCTTGACGACTGTTGTAACGACTATGAAATGTTGATCGAGTTCTTGATGAATGTTGAAACAATGATAAAAATGTTAATGTTCTAAAATGACTTGTTTGAGGAAGATATATTATTGTATTGCGAAGAATATTAAACCGACTATGAGATGTTAATTGAGCTGTTATGAAATTGGGTTGTTGACGAAAGTCAAACCGATTATGGAATGTTGATTGTGATTATTGATTAACTTCGGCTAATAGCATCCGATATGGATGATCGGGTTGTGATTGTTGATTAGCTTCGGCTAATGGTATCTGAGATGGATAACTAGGTTGTGCTTAATAATTAGCTTAGACTAATGACATTTAAAATGAATGACCGGGTTGTGATTGTTGATTAGTTTTGCCTAATGGCATCCGAGATGGATGACCAGATTGTGCTTGATGATTAGGTTCGGTTACTGACATTCAAAATGAATGACCGGGTTGTGATTGTTAATTAGCTTTAGCTAATGACATTCAAGATGGATGATCAAGTTGTTTTTGATGATTAGCTTCGGTTAATAGTATCTAAGATAGATACTAGGTTGTGATTGTTGATTAGTATCTATTAATGAAATTAATTATTAGCAAGTTATTGCACTGTTGCCTTTCGTATTGTTGCTTTGGGACCTGAAATTTCCATGCACTTGAGGTATTTGGTGAAATGTCACATTTGGTTGGCTTGCATGTTTCTCTTTTGCTGCTCTTATTTGCGTCTTCTAGGTTCGTTGGGTGGGTTTATAACCATTCTTTGTTTCTCAGCGTTCTATTTGCGCACATTGTCACAGCTCTCCTTAGTTAGCTGGTTAGTATGTTACCTGTTTTCCTTTCAATTCATCATCACATTTGCTGTATATCACAGCCTTGATAGTTCAATTTCCCTGGTTTTCTTTCTTGCCTTGATCAACAATACTAATGTTGTGACTGCACTGAAGGAAAAGTGGTTGTCCAACCATAAATATGTGCTTTTGATAGTTCTTGGACAAGTTGTTGGTGTCTTTCCATGCGTCTACAGCAAGGCTTGCTTACTCTGTTATTGTGACATGGGCAGCTTGCTAATCAACCCTTTCTAGGAACACTTTGCTTTTTGTTCTGTACAAGGTGTTGTTGCTAAATCACTCATGATATAAATAAGCTTCAGCTGTTGGTTTTGCCTTTCGCGTTTGCTTTGAAGATGAGAAAACGTGCAGGATTAGTCTTTTCATTGAGAGTCGTCATGGTTTCTATTGATTCCCGTGTGTTCTTCCTTCGATTGAAGCCGATGCTTTTTTTTTCCTTCTCGGCCATGGCTTACAAACAATGCAACGCAGCCAGCAACAAATGAGTCTGTTTCATTGCTTTTTTAAAAATCTCCAGGCTGGATAAAAATAGACTCAGGTTTTGCTTGCTATCTTTATTTTTGTTCTTGCAGGGTTGTGTTTCGTTGTGCTTACATTCTCTTTGGAAGCTGAAAGACAGTGACATGGTCTTCTTATCGTTGCTCGCAGTCCTGACAAAGTGTAAGGGCCTTTTCTCATTACTTTCCATGTTTATTTCTTTTTTTGTTGGTTTTCAGGCCATAATCATGGCATTACCAAATTAGAGCATTGGATTAGGAGATATATTGTGTTCTTGGATTAATGTCATGTCCAATGGTGTCGAAATAGCACCCACTAATGGCATGTTTGCCTGCAGCGTGAGAACTGTTGTGCTGCGTCAAGGCTTTTACTCCACTGTTACTTTCGCACCACTTCTTCCAGTTTAGTGTCTTTCCTTTTTAAAAAAAATTTATTTTGATTTTTTAAATTCTTACTGAGACAGGGTAGAATGACACCCTCTTACCTGCAAGGAGCAGAACTTCAACCTTGGTCAGGACTGCTGCAGATTACTTCATCGTTGTGCTTGCAACTGTTTCTTCCCAGGTTAGTTTTTTTTTTTTTCGCCATTTGATTCTTATTTTGATGCGCTTTCTGAAAGAGAGAATCATGACAAGCTGTTAATCTACAGCTTGGTTGCTCCTACGCTGCATTAATGTTGATTCCTTTTGCTTTGCTGTTTCATTTGAGATTGTTTCTCCAGTCGAGTTCCTTCTTTTTTTTATTTCCCTACTATTTTTTTGCCACTTACTGAGAGAGAACATACTAACACCCTTTGATCTGCTGCTTGAGAACTTCAGCCTTTGGCCAAGACTGCTTCTTTTCTTCCGTTGCTTCATATGCGACTGTTATTTACAGGTTCGCTTCCAATTTTTTTTTTACCAACTCAAATGTTTTTCTTTGCTGCGCTGTCTGAAAGAAAGGTGCACCTGAGGAGCTCCTCCACTTGGTCGGGACCCCTACCTTCCGCTATGTCTGTTTATCCAAGTTTGTTTCTGTTCTTATCTTCCTGCTCATCTCTTTGGTTTTCATTATTGGGGGGCAGTAATCCAATTCTTTAGCATCCCTTAATTTTCTTTGCTGTCTTCTGACTCTGATTGATTTTCTTCTCCTGCAAATTGGAGTCCCTTTTCCTGGACAGGTCTGCTTGCATTTTTTTTTTCCTGTTTGTTGTCACTCGTCTTTTTCCAGGTTGTTTTGCTTATTCCCCTGGCATTGTTGTTGTTTTTTCCTGTTTCTTGGCCGTGTCTTGCGCTTCGTTACTTTTTTCCGATCCTTGAAATCTTAAATCTCTTTATTGTTGCCTCTCTTGCTTTGAATTGTTTTACAAGGATTTCAAGGCTTAGAATAACTTTTCCTACTTATAAAAGTTGAGGGAGCCTTTTTTGTTCTTTTCTGGTTGGAATGCAAGCTCTCTCGAATGATTATGGTGTGTTACAACACTCATAGTTTTAAGTTTTATATGGCCTCAAATGCAAGCTTGGACCGAGAAAGCTTACGTCATGTGAAGCTTTCTTAGGAGGCAGGTGATAGGTTTAGTTAAGTGTTCTAATTAGTTTGGACTGTCTTCACATGATGCACACAAGGTGTTTGACAAGGATTTTGAGAGAGATGCGTTTATTTTCAAGCTGTTCTTTGGATTTTATTATTGCTGTATGTTGAGCTTGTAAGTCCTTTTTTTGGATTCTTGATGCTCTTAAGGAAAGACATGCTAATTAAATGATGTTTGGGTGAAAGAGGTTATGATAAGTGTTGTCTTTATGTTTGTGCATTTCATGTTTTTATAGATTTCGTCCTTGGCTTATAGATGCTATTAATTATGTCTAATCAATTATTTCGTCTAAATGATCATGAGAATAATATAAGATTATATGTATTGAAGAGTTTCTCAATTGCAAGAAGGATTTAGACCCGGAGCAATACCTCAATAAAGGCCAGCAAGTCACTTGCTGTGTGACCTTGGAATGTAAGTGCATATCTTTAAAATTTTCTCTTTGATTCTTTATTTATATTATTTTCCTTCATATTCTGAAGGTTATTCATTCATTGTTAATTGTGTTAATTAATGGTGTTTGATCGTAATCTAACTACTGGTATTAGGGGGTTTTGAGGAGTTTACAGATTTTTTTTGGGATATGAAGGTGAATGGAATACTAAGCTTTGCTTTGATCAAAGTTCCCAAGAACTTCATGTATTAATCTAGGAGCTAGGAACCTTAGGCAAGATCTTTGCAGCCCAGAGGACTATAGCTTTACTGCCATCATTTCACCTCTTCATGATCTGTTGCTTTGCCTTTAGCTTTACACAATTTTGCTCACTGTTTAGTTAACTAATTGTGTTTTTAACATGGTGGAATCTTTCTTTTGTAGGAGAGCGCCTGACCACCAAGCACAACCGTGAAAGACGAGCTGCTAAATTTGTTATTTCCCTTAAGCAGCAAGCAAAGAACTCTCTGTTCTTATGTGATCGTTTTTAAATTTTTGCTTCTTGGCTTGAAATCATGGTTGAACCAACTTAAAGCTGCTGTTTTATGTTTATAATGCTTCCTGCAAAAAATGCTACTGAATTTTTGTACAAATCTTCAAACGGAATGGGATTGAAGTGTATATATATATATTAGGTTTGTAAGTGTTAAGTTTTCAAAGCCTATTATGTAGTATAGCTTTGCTTCATTAACAAATCATGAAGAAAAGTTCAAGTAATGCTAAAGTCCCATTGTTTTAGTTAATGTTTTATTTGATGTATGAGATTAAAGTACGTTAGGGATGTAGACTTCTTTGCTAGGAAATTGCATATCTCTTCATTATACAGTAATTGATCAATTATTCGTGTCTTTCACCAAAGCCAAATAAGCTGTTGGCATGCTTTCCAAAACCTTCGAGTTGCGAGTTGTTCTAAATGTACAATGAAGTTCCTTATAACTTTCACACAAACATTAATGCAATCTCAATACAACATTGATTTGATGTATCCTCTCTCATATTTGGATAATATAATGCTAATAGATGGAATGATAATTGGGGTGTTTTTTCTTTTAAATATTTTCTATAGATGAACTTATGTTTTTTAAATAAAAATATTTTTCAGATAATAATTTTAATATACATAGTATTATATTTTTTTTATTCAATCAAATAAAAAAAATTGAATAAACAAAATTTAGCAAACACAACAGGATAAATATCTTCAACTTGCAATATTAAATATTTGATTTACACTTGTTTCTTGATTTTTTTAGTTATTATTAATTAATTATTTATTTATTAATACAAATAATTCTCAATTTATTTGATTATATATATACGTTTTTTATTTATACTTATAATTTTTAAAACTACATAAATGCATCAAGAAAGTATGTATATATAATTTATTTTTAAAAGAAAAAAAAATATCTGACACGTGCTAGGAATACAGGTTATAGGATTTAGATCTCTCCATTAGATTTCATCCAATATGTACAAATTTTCAATTGAATTATTATCATATTTGACTATTTTAAGATTTAAAAGTTTTAAATTGAAAAACTCAATTTTTTTAGTTTGATTTGGGTTTAGAACTGGTTTTTGAGGGATCTTTTGCGCTGATTTAGTGATTATAAAGGTGGAGTTTCAATGATGATGATAACGAAAGGCTTTCTAATCCTAGCACATCATAGTTCATGAATTAAAATCAAAATAGAAAAAAAAAAAATACTAGCTAGAGGTGCTAATCCAATACGTAGATAGTCTAGGGGTTCTTTATATTTATTTTTTTAGCAATATTAAGCACATGAGATTTCAATGAAAAAAGTGGATGAAAGGTAACAAAAGGAGTCTATATATTAATAGTTTTATTGCCAATTATAGACTATTAAAATAAAAAATATATATATTCATAGGATTGCCAATAGAATTACATATGATACAAGATTCACTATTTAAGCTTTCACAAGTTCCATCAAATATATATGATATTAATTGTTCCTTTGTTGCAGAAAGTCGTAGATCAATAAGGATTGAAATACAAATAAAATATGACTCGTGAATTAAGTTTTCACGAGTTCTATCAGATTAATTGGTTTACATATGGACGACTCTTTTAAGCAACGACTTACCATTATGGAATTCATTACTTCGGTAGGATGGATTGCATCAAAAAAAGCATATTGGTTTCTGTTAATGCATACTTCTCCATCCTTACACATTGGGATGTGCTTCATAGAATCAATGGGGCAGCAAGAATGGGTTATGTCAGTTATTCCTGCAAGGCATTTACAAGAAAATGTCTAACTACGAGGTCTAGGAAAATTAATACTAAAAAGGCAACATGAATTAATAATTAATTGCAACAACAAGTAACACTTACCGTATGAAGCAGGTTCTGAAAAGACATCTTCAAACACCTTGTAGACATCTAAGAGGACAAATTTAGAACCCGAAAGAGTGGATTCTAGGTTCTTTAGCATCCGAGGAAGGTAGCTGTTAAATTCAGAAGCTAGTTTGTTCAGTCGTTCTACACATCGTGTTGTGGGTTTTTCTTGAGATATTGAGAATGGTCTACATCCTAGAGGAAGGGAATTGCTCACTAAGAATTTGCGTCCACCATGATCGTAAAGTCTCTATTTATTCAATTAAGGAAATCAATTAGTTTATGTTAAGATAATTAACTTTGCATTATCAAGATTCGGTTGATTAATATCTTTTAATTTTATGATATTTACCTGTAATCGTTTGGCTAATGGTTCGGCAAGATATTTTCCCATGTCAAGAGAACCATTAGACGACAATCTTTTGTTGAGGTCCATGTCATTTTGTCCTATATTGATGAATATAAGAGATTTTGACAAGTCATCAAGATTTTTTAAATTCTTCAAGGAGCTCTTAAACAATTCAATTTGTTCATCCAAATCCATGCATTTGACCTAAAGATGATTAAAAAATAAGTATTAGCAAGTAATATAAATTAATTAGGTATCAAACTGACTCCATAAGCTTTCCTTGTGTATGTACGTATATATATGTCCTAAGCTTGACCATCAAATAATAAAGTTCAAGGTAAGGAGATACATAAAATGCTCACATATGTGTATTTTTTTGTTTCGGGAAGAATACCACAACCAGAAGATGCATAATTGGCCCCGAATTGAATGCTTTCCGATTTCTTCAAACTCAAAAAAGGAGGAAGAAATGGTAATCCAAAAGTTTGAGCTGCAATTAATGTTAACATTCCAAAGATAAATAATAGATTATATAAAATTATAATCCCCTTTTATTAAATAATTTCTAGTCTAAAGAAAATTAATGGATCGTGCATCTTCATGCAATTTGAACATGTATTTAGATTCAAAATAATTGATATTCCTTGATCACTTATGAACTTTTAGGCAAGGTTTCCTGTTAATTGTATAATTTTGATCACCTTTAACATTTTATAGCTGTGCCTTTAAAATTCTAGAATTTCATTAATTTGGTGTTTGTATGAAATATGGTGAAAAACTCAATAAAATTTTCAAAAACACACTAAATTTTGAAAAAAAAGAGAAGAAAAAGGCATGACTTCTAGAATGCATTATAGAATTTTCATACCATAATATTCTATCAAAATTGCAGGGTTTGTCTGTGTTTTTATTCTTACCAATAAAATCTGCCATAGTTTTTCCATTGGAGGCTCTGTTCTGATTGTCTACTTTAAAATTCACACCATACGCAGAAGATAGATTTGGATTCCCCATATATTTTCCATTTCCATTATCCACCCAAGAGTCTCCAAACACGAATAGAGCGGGAATAGAAATATCAGATTTGAAGGGTCCAGGATCAGATGCAACATGGGAGTCATTCACTAGAAGGAAATGACATAAAAGAAAAGAAATGTATGAGGCCCAATTTATAGAATTCATTATTTTGATCATGAAGCTAATCAAATTAATGGGAAACACAACGATAATGAAGCAAAAAGTTTCTTATCAGCCTTTGAGCGGAGGATGCTTATTTATATTCCATTTGAAACTGCCACCAGGCGCCTAACTCAATGGTGGAGGCAAAATTAGCTGTGAACTAGCTAGCTGGGAAGTTTGTTTATTTATTTATACTGCTAAAAGAAGAGCAATATCCAGCCATGCATGCAACAACTGTAGAGATATGCACGCAAGCGTGTTGAGAGAGGACACACACACACACCCACACGCACGCACGCACACGGTGTATGTTTATAATTTACAGCTAATTGAAATTTAATGATGGTTATATTACAAACCAACCTTAATTTGGTTAATATTTTCCAGCAATTTCTTTGCTCAAAATAGGCAATAATACTATATGTTTTAATTGCTCCTAGCAGTTCCAATTTTCAAAGGAAATACTAAAAATATTAATGTTATGTTTAAGTTCATGCTAAACCTTTGATCCGGTTTGATCTAAAAAAAAAAAGGGAAACACTGTTCATCTTCTCCACAGCAAACAGCCGCCGAAATGATCAAAATTGTCACTGTTCATCATCAAAAACTTAGCAAATCTGGAAAACGCCGATTGCAGCATGCATCAACGTCGGTCACACCAAGACCCACGGTGACAGATTCTCCTACAGAAGGCCACTTCCCACGCCACCGACAGATCACACCAAATCGTCTTCAGCGGCGCCTCCACAGGACCACAGCAGACCTGCGGTTTCAGGAGAAGTACTTACCCCAGTTTTATAGGAATAAACTCTTAGACCAATGGAACAATCTAAGACAAGGAAATAAGTCTATCAATGAGTATATAACGCAGTTTAACGATTACATTATTAGATATGCCATAAAAGAGCATGAAGCCATGACTTTGCGTAGATTTTGTAAAGGCTTAAATGATGATCTTAAAAGAGAAGTTGTATTTCAAGGTGTATCTACCCTTAACCAAGCTTATACCTTATTTAAAGACTACAAGTTGGTCACAAAGAATCAGTGGAAGAATCGTCAGTACTCTTATAGTATTTCTATTAGGTCCCAATTCAGAAGTAGTGATTCTTTGTTAGATGCTCCACCCCACAGACCTAATCCTAGTAACTCCCAACTTTATAAGAAAGAGAAAGGCAAACGAGTTGTTAATGAAGTGTCTAAGATTAGTTCAATGGTTAAGTGTACTAATTGTCTAGGTTTTGGTCATATCTCTTTAGATTGTGCCTTTAAACCTTTAGTCATCCAAAAATATAAGGATATAGGTAAAGAGGAATATTGTACTGTTGAAGTATATGAGCCTAATCTTGAGGATTTTAGTGACCTAGATGACAAAGATGTGCAAGAAGAGGGACTTAACACAATGAGCCCACATGAGCTTGAGGCTGAGGTTAAGAAAGAGTCTGATATGTCTGCTTTAATGATGGAGGAAATTTTAGGGAACTCTTCAGTGGAATCGCCTATAGAGATAAGTATGGTCTTAGAAGAGTCTCATGATATTAGTCCTCCTGAATTACCTGATTCCTCATCCCACATGCTTGGTGTCCAGCACATCATAAGTTTAGAGCAACATGTTGAGCTTTTTGACCCCTTACCACATGCACGTTATGAGGAAGATGAAGATAATCCTAGTTTACTTGATTGTGTCCATACCATATCAGCACAGGTTTCAAACAATGTTTGTCTCATTCCACACCCTCAATCATTTAGTGTTCATAGTTACAAACCCGAGAAGCCTATACAATACCTTCCTATATCTCCTCACGATAGGATGTCTAAGTCAGCTGAGTCATTACCATTTAGGGTTTATAATTTGCATATTGAGATCATGAAACAAATTCAAGCAAGTAATGAACAATACAAATTTAGAGCTGATTTACTTAAATATCATGATGCACTTAATGTTGGAGATTATTTCATGATACAGATTGGACCTGAACGGTATCCTTTGAAAACCGATCATAAATTGCAAGTAAGTAGTGCTAGACCATTCAAAGTGTTGCAGATGATTAAATCAAATAATTATGTCATTAAATTGCCATTAAGCTTTGATATTAACTCTACTTTTAACATAAAAGACTTCAGTATTTATAAAATACAGCCTATCCCTAACGCTCCTTTTGATACCTCTACCTCATTATCCATATCTTCGGCACAAAAGGAACATATTAATGCTACTTTGAATGCACAAGTTGTTTTTACCAGGGATGGTGAACTTCAGCAAATCCCAGTATATGGGCTCGACGACCAGATTCAGACTATACTTAGATTATCAGAGAGACATCACAACAGCTTGATCTTTATATTTGAGAGCGTTATCGGAGTCGCCTTGGCCTATACCCGAGGGATCGAGTTCTTTCAACCCCGGGAGAATTGATGGGCACACCGAACTCGAAATATTATTTATGCACGCGAATGATCATAGACGATGGAGGATAGCCCAAACAATTGAGAGATTGGGCTTTAACTTATGTTTTGGGTTTAATTTATATGAATTTTTAGTTGAGTTTTATTAATTTGGCTTTATTTGTTGGGTTTGATTTAATTATTATTGAGTATTTTATTTAGTGGGCCATAAGCCCAATCGCTTATTCTAGTTAGGGTTTTAGTATTAATACCCTACTTTTCTAAATGTTAAGGGACTTTTGATGATTAATGAAAAATTTACAGACTTTGCATATCTTCAATCCCCTTTCTTCTCTTTCTTTACTTTCTTTTCTCAGCTTCTTCTCTAAAAACTTCTTTTTTTTTTCCCGGCTTTAATTCTTTTGTTTGTTGTCCTACATCATATCTTAGTTTAAAATTTAAATTATTAAATTGCATAATCTTATATACATAATACGTATATGCTTAAATGATCATTGAATGATATCAATAATCAGATTATAATGTGTAAAAAGTCTATCATATTATTCTTATTAAATCTGTCAACTTTTCATGATATTGATTTCTTAATATATAATATTTTCTTATTAGCTCATTCAGATAAAAAAAAATGTGAATTTCATGTCACATTAACTATAAAACTAAAATATCTAAAATTTGTTATAAAGTTTTACGGTTCATCATAAAATATTAAAGCTCCATAACAAAATCTATTTTTTTAATCATTTTTTTCTATATTGATTTTTATACGTTTTGAGTATTTTCTCCCACTTCTCTACCTCACTTACCTGGCATCGACAACCCCCTACTTATTTGTTTGGGAATACGGTACAAACCATGTTCTCTTAAATTTTGATTTTTTTACTTAAAATAAAAAAAATTATGTTTTTGAATTGTTTTGATGTGTTAATGTTAAAAATAATTTTTTTATTTTGATGCATTTTTAAACAAAAAACACTTTAAACCTCCATCGCTACCACAATCTCAAACACACCTTAAGCAACAAATACTTACTTTAGACATAAAAAAAAAGGATCAAAGTGTCAAACAAGGCATCAGGAAATAAAGTAACATACAACCAAAATTAAAGAAAGACTAGTATTTTGGCATGTGCTCTAGCGGAGCAGGTTACCAATTTTTTTAAAAATATATAAAAACATATTAAGAGCATGAAGATTTTTTTAACAATGTTATTAAAATTGACCAAGTGGGTTAATTTGAAAACCTCTCAACTTAACTATTTGCCTAACTCAAGTTTTTAATTAAACTATGTGAAAGATAGCTCAACTTAAAGCAATCGATTTTATAGGTCAAAATACAACTTTAATGATTGATAAAAACATGACTTAACTTTTAAAAAAATTTCAAGATAATGATTTTTTTAATTATTGAGACAATGACAGATTGGATCAACCCCACCCCCCTCCTGCCCTTTGCAACCCAAGTCATGTACTTTATTGGATTTAATAACTTTTTATGAACTTCTTTTTTAATTATATAATAAAAATAGATGCTCATAAAATTGAGCATCAGCTTAAAAATAGACACTCATTTGAGACCATTATTCTTAAAAAACAAACAAAAATCAATAATGCAGTCTATTTCCCAACCAATCCAATATTATATGATAAAATAAAAAAATTAAAAGAAAAAAAAACAAAAAAAAACATATCCTATCGATGGATAAACTCGTCAAACTTATGAATCGGGTAAGTCGGGCTTGTACGCTAAACTTGTGAATTGGGTTATGGACTCTACTAAAATTATAATTTGTTTTTTTTTTCAAAACTATTTTTTATTTAACTATATGATAACAATAATAGATGATTACAAAATCAAACACCAATTCAATACTGAGATATTTTTTTAGATCGCGATAACCTCATAAAAAGTGAAACAAAACCAATTATGAAACTAAATTCCCAATTAACCTGGTATCTAAGGATGATAAAAAACTAATTTAAAAAAGTTAAACTTGTCAAACCCGCGAACCATGTCAACCAGCCAAACATGTGAATAAGTCCATGAACTTTATAAAGTTTAATAACTTAACTTTTTTTTGAAACTTTTTTTTTAACTATATGAAAAAAATAGATGATAAAAAAGTCAAGTTCAATTAATAAAAAAGACACACCACCAAACTCGTAATTTAGGGCAACCCGTGTTACCCTAACAAACCCGTAAATCATGCTAATCTTATAGAAAGGTAAAATAAAAAGAAATAAATTATAAAGTCAAACCATCCTAATATTAAAAAATAAAATCGATAAAAAAAATTGAAAAATAAATCATAACAAAAATTTAAAAAGAAAAAAGAAAGAAAGCAAAACATTGTGGATTACTATTGTCAATCATATTGCAATGTGTGTGGGTGACAATGGTTTCCTCACACCCTTTAATTGTTGTTACTTTATAAAGTTTGATAACATGACTTTTTTCTAAAACCTTTTTTTTTTTTAACTATATGAGAAAAAAATAAACTATATAAAAAAATCAAGTTCAATTAAATAAAAGAAAAAAAAAGACAACCCACCAAACTCGTAAACCAGAAAAACCTGGGTTATCTTGACAAACCTGTAAACCACACTAACCTCATATAAAGGCAAAATAAAAAGAAGCAAATTACAAAACTAAATTCTCAATGATCTCAATTTTAAAAGATAAAATCAACAAAAAATAGATTTGAAAAAAATCATAACAAAAATTAAAAAAAATAAAAAAGAAAGCAAAACACTATGGATTACTATTGTAATCCACAGTGCAATGGGGTTATGTGAACAATGGTTTCCCTTGTAATCTTTAATTTTTATTACTTCATAAATTTTAATGATTAGTACTTAAAAGTGCATTTTTATCAAGGTTTTATATCATCATTTTGCACTTGAAGTATCAATAACTCCTTAACTAAAGCATGTTTTGTAATAACATATCTAATTATATAAGATACCTTTAATTTATGGTAAATGTTCATCTTAAATGCAGGCCTATCACATAAATAAAAGAATTTATTGATTAGTTGAAGTACTGAAATTGAAAGGACAAAGAGATGGCCAAACTTAGAAAAGAGATGCTGGTGCAGTTCAAACTGGAACATTGTTCGGTAATTGGGTCATATCTGGAGCTGCAGATCTTGGATTTAGGTCTATTTTATATGGATGGAAAGATAAGACATAGGCCTACAACTTTCATGTGAAGCCCAAGATTTAAAAAGGCCGTTTTCAAGTCCAAATTGCAGCAACAACAAAGAAGTCCGAATCTATCCTGCAGCCCAGACACTGTTTAGTGTTTAGCCCATATCTCGAGTTCTTAAAGTCCAAATGATCTCAAATTTTTACCCTAGAAAGATGAGACAATTATCTAGAACTTTCATGATTTACGTTTGTTCCAATTATGACGTCATCAATGATGTTTTTGGCAGACAAGAAGATAAGGATTGTCACCAAGTCAAGATGTGGCCACCCACTCATCAATTAGTCAACAAATCAATAGTTCCGAATTTTGGCCTATAAAAGGAGGCATTTGCCATGTATTTAGGCATCTTGGTGTTCAGATCAAGATCATGCTCTTGCTCTCTCTTTTGTAATACTTAAGTTTTGTTTATATTAATCTCTTGTTTATGCCTTTCATTTCCTTTTCTTTACTTAGTTAACTTCTTTCTCATTTATGTTTTTATCTTGTTTATTTATATTTCATTCTTTCATTATGTGTAGCTAAGTTAATTATGTCAAGGTGAAAAGGGTACACTAATGGTGTAAGAATAAGTATAATATAAACTTAACATGGACCTTAATGTTGGATACTAACATGCTTTATATTTGTTATCTTGTTCACTTTTAATACTTTGCTTGTTAAATGGTTAATCTAGATTTATGTTGTATAACACTTGGTACAACAAATACTTGGCACTTTCATAGCCCATACTGTATGGTATAACCGACACCTGAGCTATGAAAGGAACTTGATTTGTTGTTAACATAAGTTATAATCTTGAATGCCCGACAACATTTACAAGTATTAGCATTATTCGAATAAGATAACTAATGTAATCATGTTAACAATTTATAATCTGATTGGAACCTCCTTTGTGTGTGGTTTCCAATTGAATAATAAGAGTTTATACTATACTTGTTTGAAATACCATTAGTGGATCCTCTAACCTTGACATTTGTTGTTATCATTGTTTAATCCTTACGTTAATCTTCCATCTCAAGTTCTCATCAACTTCTTCTTCTTCTTAATCTTTATTATTATCATTATTAATAGTATTATTGGTATTATTATTATTATTACTACTATTACTACTACTACTATTATTATTATTAGTATTACTACTACTACTACTACTACTAGTATTATTGTTATTGTTATTGTTATTGTTGTTATCTATAATTTATACAATTAACCTCCCTGTGGTTCGACCCCGGTCTTGCCGGGTTATTTATTACTTCGACACTCCTGCACTTGGGAGAAGACATCAATCTTTTGGTCGTGTCAAGTTTTTGGCGCCGTTGCCGGGGAAGTAAATTCTTGTACAAATTATACTATTTATTTTATTTTCTCTTTTCATTGTTCGTGTATCTAACTTTGTTTCTTTTGTTTTGTTTCTTTTTCTTTTACTTTCTTCTTCCTTTTATTCTCTTCCTACACGTGCATGAGAGTGTGGTCACGTACATTAAGTGGTAGACTTTGTAGGGTATCCTCATCATTTTCAGAAAATATGGCCGAAAAAGATAACCAATCGCTTCATAATGAGAATAATGAGAATATTCGGGTTAGAACACTTAGAGACCACATGAATCCCACAAGAACAAGTGTACCCTCATGCATAGTTTTTCCACCTGATGCATCTCATTTTAATTTTAAGCTAGGTAGTATTCAACTTTTACCATCTTTTCATGGCTTAGATTTAGAAAATCCATACTTGCATTTAAAGGAATTTGAGGAGGTCTCAGAACACTTATAATGACTCAAATTGTAGCATGAACACCATTAGGTTAAAGCTTTTTTCTTTTTCATTAAAGGATAAAGCTAAAACATGGCTACAAAATTTGAGACCTGGATCTATTCGTGCTTGGGATGAAATGCAACAACAATTTTTAAAATTTTTTTTTCCATCTCACAGAACAAACTTTTTTAAAAGACAAATAATTACTTTCACTCAAAAACCAGGAGAAACATTTTACCAATGTTGGGACAGGTATCGAGACTTGCTTAATACTTGCCCTCATCATGGTTTTGAAACATGGAGATTGGTGTCACATTTTTATGAAGGGTTAACTTCTAGAGATACGCAAATGGTTGAATTGATGTGCAATGGAACCTTTGAGGACAAAGACCCTAATGAAGCAATGGAATACCTAGACTCGCTAGCTGAAAATACACAAAATTGGGACACTACAGGAACTTATGAGGCACTAAGTAAAACCCAACCTCATACATCTAGTGGAGGTATGCACAACCTTAGGGAAGATCATGACCTCCAAGCCAAGTTTGCATCTTTAGCTAGAAAAGTCGAGGCACTAGAATTAAAAAAGAGTGGTCAACTAAAATCGGTTCAAGACATTGTGTGTCAAATCTGTGAAACCAATGAACATTCAACCAATGACTGTCCAACTTTGCCTTCTTTTAAAGAATGTCTCCATGAACAAGCCCATGCTCTAAACAGTTTTCAAAGGCCCAACTATAACCCATACTCGCAAACATACAACCCTGGTTGGAGAAATCACCCAAATTTCAATTGGAAGAGTGATAACAATAATGCACAAACTTCACAGCCACCGTTTCAAGCACACCATAATTTCCAAAATTCTCATGCATATGCACCTCCTTATGCTCCGCCTCCTAGAAGAAATCTTGAGGAAACATTGCATGCATTTATGGAAAAGCAAGAGGCAATTAACACTCAACTTGCTCAAAGCATGACAAATTTTAAAGATACTCTTGCAAAATTGACATCTGCTCTCAGTTTCCAAGAGAAAGGTAAGTTTCCATCTCAACCACAACAAAATCCAAAGGGGCAATACAATGCGAATGCAAGTAGTTCGGGAAGCCAACACATGGATCATGTAAAATCGGGTCCATCACTCTTCACAGTGGTAAGGTTATTGAAAAACCCATTCTTGAACCTTGCGAGAATGATGATGAGTCAATATCTGAGGGTAAAGAAGGGGTTAAATCTGATCATTACAAAGAAAAGACTGATTCCCCACCAACACTTCCATTTCCTCATGCCATGACTAAACAAAGAAAAGTCAATCACAACTCCGAAATCTTTGAAACCTTTAAACAAGGATCAATATACCTTTGCTGGATGCTATTAAACAAGTTCCTTCTTATGCTAAATTTTTGAAAGATCTGTGCACTGTGAAGAGAAAACTGAATGTGAAAAAGAAAGCCTTTTTAGCCGAACAAGTAAGTGCCATTCTTCAGAACAATAATGCTTTGAAATATAAAGACCCTAGTTGTCCTACAATTTCATGCTTTATTGGAGAACATAAAATTGAAAGAGCTTTACTTGATCTTGGAGCTAGTGTGAATTTACTTCCATATTCAGTTTTTCAAAGTCTCAATCTAGGTGAGTTAAAACCAACTTCTATAACTCTTTTACTTGTCGATAGATCTATAAAAGTGCCTAGAGGAATAGTTGAAGATGTGTTAGTACAAGTCGATAAATTCATTTATCCTGTGGATTTTATTGTCTTGGATACATAACCTGTTGAAGCATGTAATTCATTTCCTGTTATTTTAGGACGTCCGTTTCTTGCAACTTCTAATGCATTGATTAATTGTAGGAATGGACTGATGAAGCTATCTTTTGGAAACATGACATTGGAGATGAATATTTTCAATATTTGCAAGCAACCTAGAGATGATAATGATTTACAAGAAGTAGATTCTATTGAAGAATTAGTTTATGATCAACTTGAATCTACTTTGAGTAAAATTGAATTGGATGAATCTGAAGATTTACAAATGATTTATTCTCAGGAAAAAATCACGGATGAAAAAGACACCGAAAATGTTGATGCGGATCTTTTGTCAAAAGTGACAACAGATTCGACATCCGACATCACACCAATCGATGATTGCTTTCCTGATGAATCCTTACTTTCTCTTAGTTCAATGCCTTGGTTTGCTAAAAATATCAATTTTCTTGCTACAGGAGATTTGCCAACTCATTGGAGTACCGAAGACAAAGGTAAGTTTTTGAACGAAGTGAAGAAATTTTATTGGGATGACCCTTACTTATTTGAATGTTGTCCTGATCAAATATT
The DNA here is from genome assembly GCA_015852605.2 of Populus deltoides. NCBI lineage: Eukaryota > Viridiplantae > Streptophyta > Magnoliopsida > Malpighiales > Salicaceae > Populus > Populus deltoides. Next base: position 9,063,055 of record CM027586.2, read on the forward strand.
TCGAAGATGCATTCCTGACAATGAGGTAAGTAATGTCATTAAACTTTGTCATTCTGAAGCATGTGGGAGTCATTTCTCGTCAAAAAAGACAACTGCAAAAATTTTACAAAATGGATTTTATTGGCCCACCATGTTCAAGGACACACATGCATTCTGCAAAACTTGTGAAAATTGTCAAAAAGTTGATACTGATCAAAAAGTTTTGCTTTATAATTCTCGACTCCATTTATGTCCTGGAAAGCTAAGATCAAGATGGAGCGGTCCATTTATTGAGAAACATGTGTATCCTTATGGGGCCTTTGATATTGAGAATCCAAAGAATGACAATGTTTCTAAGGGAAATGGACATCGTTTGAAAGCTTACTTTGATAATTTTCCTAGTAAAAATGAATCCATTGGTTTGAATGATCCTATAGATAAAGGTTGATTATTTTGTTTTTCTCACATTGTTTTGTGTTTCTTTTTGGTGTGAATTTTGTTTTGTCAGTCTCTCTTAACCCGGTCAAATGGCGGATAACGGTACTCTGTGACTTCAGTCGGTTCTTTCAGTTTCCCATAATAACTGATATCTGTATATTTGTGCAATTCTTTACTCTTTCTCCCTTCTTTGAATCTCTTCTCCATTTCTCATTTGAAAATGGACACCACTCTTGAAAAATTGAAAAAGTACTTTCCCGCTTTGCCTCAGAATGCGATTACAAAAATTTACCATGCTAGGTGTGCAAGATTGAGGTTGTTAATGAATCATGGAATTCCTGAAGATATTCGTTGGTTGATTGAAGCAAAGGTCCAATTATTAGGTGAGTCCTCCAATTCTTTCATCTCATACATGCCTGGAACAGGTAAAAGCACTTTTGCAAAGAAACGTCGTGCAAAAAACGATCAAAGTCTGTCACAGATGTGCCAGATGGACTTGTAATGCAACATGTCATTCTTTAGGAATGGTATCTATAAACCGTGAAGATAAAATACAATTCATTAAGGATGGCCTGAGTAAAGGGTCTTTAGATAATTTTCTATTGACCCTTGAGACGCATCCTAGTGGAGATGTGCATCGTGCTATTCATGATTAATGGCCACAATTCCATAAAGAACATGATCGACTTAGTCTTGGGAATCTGACTAAAAAAGACCCTGTTTGCCAGTTTTTAAGAAAACTGGATGGGAAGCCTATCCCCGACTCATAGAGGGCATTTAAGCCGTTCTTGGACGTAAAACCAAGGGAAGATGTGAGCCACAATCATAACTACCTGTACATACACATGCCTTTTCAAAATAAATAAATAAATAAATAAAGAGAGAGAGAGTGTTTGTGTGAGACTCCAGCTGGCCTACATATAGGTGGTATGATTGCATCTTCAATTTCTCATCTATAAAATCTTCTCTTCCTTCCCTTCATTTCTACTCAACCCATACATTCAACAAATATAGAAGTGTGTAGAAATGGCAGGTTCCTCAAGTCATCACATCAGAAATATTTGTGTTTTCGGTGGATCCAGTCCTGGGAAAGAAAAAGAGTTTTTAGAATCAGCAAATCATCTTGGTCAGGTATTCGCTGAGAGAAAGATTTATTTAGTGTATGGAGGAGGCAGCCTTGGGTTAATGGGGGGTGTGGCAATAACTGCATTTTTAGGAGGAAGTCAAGTTTTGAGGGTTGTCCCCGAAGCTTTAACAAAAGGGGGACATCATTGGAAAAACAATTGGCGAGGAACTACAGGTCTCCACAATGTATAATCAATTGAATGCAATGTTTAACCATGCTGATGCCTTCATTGCCTTACCAGGTGGTCTAGGCACATTGGAAGAGATCTTTCATATTTCCTCTTGGGCCTAACTGCACATTCACCATAAACCTATAGGTTTGCTAAATGTTAATGGTTTTTATGATAATTTGTTGTCTTTTCTTGATCAAGCTGTGGAACAGGAATTTGTAACATCTTTGGCATGAAAAATTATAATCTTTGCTGCTACTGCTGAACAATTGATTGACCAACTACAATCTTTCATCCCTGTAATTGATCCTTCCATGAGTCGCATAAATTGGTCAACTAAGGAAAGCCGTAAAAAGCTTAGATTGGATTTGAGCCTTCGTTCGTGAAACCTTATGTCTTTTGGTTTTATTAATAGCATAGTATTTTTTTTTTGTTATTTCTTATATTTGTTTAAGCGTGTTTCAGGTTTGTCAGTGTTCGTTGTTTCAGGTGATGTTTTCTATACTCTATCTTTCTACCTTATGACATTGAGGACAATGTCTCGTTTTGGTTAGGGGGAGAGGGTAGTAGTAGTTGACAAAAAAAAACTAACTACTTTTGTTTTTAAAGCCATTTGACAAAACTGTTATTACTAGGATGGCAGAGTAAGGAGGAATTTTAGTGACTCTTGAGACGCATCTTAGTAAACATTTTTCAATGGTTATTTGCAATATTCATAACAAGGCCTATTAGAATACTTCTTAAAATATTCAGGTTTACAAACTCTCGCATTGTTATCACTTGATTCTGCTCATATACTCATTTAAAAAGTATTCTTAAACCTTCATTTTCACACTCACACTTTAACATATGATTGTGGGTTGCACATTGGATTATTACATTACTTATGTTCTTTTGTTAAAGGTAACAACTAAGGGATAGGGATAGTCTATATTTTGCAAAAAAAAAGAAGAGAGAAAATGATGATAATAAAAACATAGATAAGTTTGGTTTCGAAGCCTCCCTAACCTAAGCAATTAAGCCCGAAGGGGTGTTTTAACACCTAATACCCTAAAGTCAACTGACTTGGGAGCTATTGGCCCAAAGCTTGTTATATGGGTTAAGGAGAAAAGCTTAAGGGAATCAAACATTGCACTATCTACGTATCAGTATCTGTAACCTGAGTTAGTAAGCTCGTAGGGGTGTCTCAAAACCCAATGCCCTAAGACCAACTGGTCTGGGAGTCATTAGCCGAAAGCTCGTTACATGGGTTAAAGATGCATTGTGTTTTAAGTTATATGTATATATATTGGAAAAAAAAGAAAAAAAAAGAAAAAAAAGAAACGATAATAATCCCAACCCAAGGAAGTTAACTTTAAACATTAGAACAGAATACTATTTTTCTCCAATAAAAGCCCCATCATCTAAAGCCCCATCATCTATGTTTTCATACATTGAGCACATAAAAAGGAAGGTTTATTAATATTTTGTTTAAGAGATATTGAGCAGATATATAAACTTTATGAGAGTTTATTTATCTGGATAGATTAATGGAAGTTGAATGATGAATGCCTTGCTTTGTGGAATTTACAAATAGTTTTTCTATTTAAACGCTTTGATTACTAGGGACTAGTAATAAGCTGGTTGGGGGGTGTGGTTAGTACTTAAAAGTGCATTTTTATCAAGGTTTTATATCATCATTTTGCACTTGAAGTATCAATAACTCCTTAACTAAAGCATGTTTTATAATAACATATCTAATTATATAAGATACCTTTAATTTATGGTAAATGTTCATCTTAAATGCAGCCCTATCAGATAAATAAAAGAATTTATTGATTAGTTAAAGTACTGAAATTGAAAGGACAAAGAGATGGCCAAACTTAGAAAAGAGATGCTGGTGTAGTCCAAACTGGAACATTATTCGGTAATTAGGTCATATCCAGAGCTGCAGATCTTGGATTTAGGTCCATTTTATATGGATGGAAAGATAAGACGTAGGCCTACAACTTTCATGTGAAGCCCAAGATTTAAAAAAGCCGTTTTCAAGTCCAAATTGCAGCAACAACAAAGAAGTCCAAATCTGTCCTGCAGCCCATACACTATTTAGTGTTCAGCCCATATCTCGAGTTCTAAAAGTCCAAATGATCTCAACTGTTTACCCTAGAAAGATGAGACAATTATCTAGAACTTTCATGATTTAAGTTTGTTCCAATTATGACGTCATCAATGATGTTTTTGGCAGACAAGAAGATAAGGATTGTCACCAAGTCAAGATGTGGCCACCCACTCATCAATTAGTCAACAAATCAATAGTTCCGAATTTTGGCCTATAAAAGGAGGCATTTGCCATGTATTTAGGCATCTTGGTGTTCAGATCAAGATCATGCTCTTGCTCTCTCTTTTGTAATACTTAAGTTTTGTTTATATTAATCTCTTGTTTATGCCTTTCATTTCCTTTTCTTTACTTAGTTAACTTCTTTCTCATTTATGTTTTTATCTTGTTTATTTATGTTTCTTTCTTTCATTATGTGTAGCTAAGTTAATTATGTCAAGGTGAAAAGAGTACACTAATGGTGTAAGAATAAGTATAATATAAACTTAACATGGACCTTAATGTTGGATACTAACATGCTTTATATTTGTTATCTTGTTCACTTTTAATACTTTGCTTGTTAAATGGTTAATCTAGATTTATGTTGTATAACACTTGGTACAACAAATACTTGGCACTTTCATAGCCCATACTGTATGGTATAACCGACACCTGAGCTATGAAAGGAACTTGATTTGTTGTTAACATAAGTTATAATCTTGAATGCCCGACAACATTTACAAGTATTAGCATTATTCGAATAAGATAACTAATGTAATCATGTTAACAATTTATAATCTGATTGGAACCTCCTTTGTGTGTGGTTTCCAATTGAATAATAAGAGTTTATACTATACTTGTTTGAAATACCATTAGTGGATCCTCTAACCTTGACATTTGTTGTTATCATTGTTTAATCCTTACGTTAATCTTCCATCTCAAGTTCTCATCAACTTCTTCTTCTTCTTAATCTTTATTATTATCATTATTAATAGTATTATTGGTATTATTATTATTATTACTACTATTACTACTACTACTATTATTATTATTAGTATTACTACTACTACTACTACTACTAGTAGCATTAATATTCATAATATTGATGTTGGTACTAGTAGCAGTACTAATAAGCCTGTAGATGATAATGATCTTGATGAATATCTTAGGAATAATAAGGAAGATGAAGACAATGAGGTTGATTTTAGTTTACATGAAACACCAATAAATTATTTATTTTAGGTTTGTTCATTGTTAGTTAATAAAAATATATGGATATGAATAATTGTTTGTAATTTTAAGTTACTTAAACCATGTATAAATTTTTACTTGAACCATGTATTTTAAGGAACTGGAATTGTTGATGGAATTGCTAATTGTTTGCATGAACCATGTTTGAAAAAAAATACTTATGATTTTAATATTCATTTTTATGATACGAGTTTACATTGCATTTTTTATGTCGTGTCAATAAAGTGTTTTTGATAACCTTGAAGTGCACTTTAGCCTCTCCTCTTTCTCACAAAACCTCTCCTCTCTCTCTCTCTCTCCCATAAACATAAAATAGAAAGAGAAAAAAGTACTTCCCAAATAGATTGATTGAAATACACCTTCGAGGTCAAGGTTTGAAGGAATAAGCCTACATAGGGAGTACTTTGCATAAGACATTACTTCTTAGCAAGGAGTTATGAATTTTATATTTTTTAAAGACATGATTAAACATTATAAGGGTTGAAAGTGATCCATACATGATGATGGGTTGAAGTTAATAGCATGGGTAAAAATAGGAAACAAAGTAAAAGACTCATAAAAGGGTAAGGAAATAGAAGGTAAATAAAGACTCAAATAAGGGTTATAAGGAAAGAAATGTTTGTAAAGGCAAGGCATGAAGGAATATGATTGAGATGCTTACACATTCCATATATATATTATAGAAGATATGGTAATAGAAATATTCTAGTGATGATTCTAAGGCATGCTATTTTAATTACTATTGCGCTTTAATTGGAAAGTATCATTTCAAACTTGTAATTTGTAGGGGTTGTATCCTACTATCAACTGACAAGGGAGTTTTCTACTTGGCTAGTATTTGAGTAAAATTACATTGTATTTAATGTATTTGATATACATGTAATACTTGAGTGTGTCTTCACTAAATGTTATCAGAATGTAAGTAAATATAAACTTGAAAACTCTACATTTGTATAACTGATCTTTAATGTAAACCATGTGTTATGGTTTATAATGTTTTATGAATATTACTATGATACTGAAGTGGTTGATTGGTTGAGAGGCATAGGGCCTAACGTGTAGACATTGTTGTTGGAATGAATATGAATTCATTTGATTTGAGTTATCCATGTGTTATTAGGTGAAAAGAAAAGAGTTGTTTAGGGATTTGGGTAAAGGAGATTCTGATGAAATTTCAATATGAATTAGAAGATATAAATCATGATTATATAATTTTGTGGTGCAACTTAGCTAAAAAACAATTACCCTATTTTTTATCGAGTTCAAGACTCGAAGCATCTTTTGATATTATAAAATTTCAAGGTGCTATGTATGTTGACCCCATAACAAATCTATTAAATTTTATAGCACAATAACATAATATACAAGAATAAAACCATCAAAGCTCTTAAAAAATGATAATTTATATGCAAATGTTATTCTAACTTTCCTTCACTCGCTTATTCTTTTTATTAAAATATATAGAAATTATGAGTATTTATATTAAAAATTCTTGAATAGATTTATCCTTATTATGGGCTTACTTGGCCGTTTCAACATTGCTTGGAAAATTCTTGAATTTTTACAAGTCAACTTTTCTTTTTCGACTCAAACTTGATTTTATTTCTTCATTGTCCATATATACAACTAGGTTCATATTATCCTCACATGTACACATGTTCCTCTTAAGATCTTTTCTAACATGTATAGGTACCAATATGGTTATCTTCAAACATATTATTCCATTTTATTATTCTTGGGTTTACCGAATATTATACACCCAACAGAAACAAATAAAAAAAATTATTCAACAGTCCCTAGGATCTTATTAGACAGATCTAGAGTTGTTGAGAGATTTATTACTAGAATATCTGATCTTCTTTGGTTTTGAATATTTAATCAAAGGCTGAGTTGTTGCAAACCACAAGTTATGATGCGAACCTCGTGATTACTGGTCATGCAACCCATAATCAATATTGAGATATGATCCTAGAAATCCAACAAAGCTGTGATAGGAGTATGACACAATGAAAACCTGCCCCTAGGCACTAGCACTAATGGAATGAAGTTGAATGATGCCACGAAGCTAGTTAATCTTTGACAAGTCAGATTCAGTTCATTCAAGAGTTAAAGAATGCAAGAATATCTCTCACACATTAAACTAAAAAGTTTAGAAGTATTATTTATCAAAGGTTTTGTTTCTTCAAAATTTAGGCTTTACATGTGTTTGAATAGTTCTAAGAAATTAACCTTAATGGATCTATCTCTGTGGACTAAATTGACAGCTTACAAAAACTAACCGAAAACCTTTACTAGTAAGTCTAAACCTTGATCCAAACAAAGTTTGGATCTTAACTGAAAATAAAAGTATTAATTAAACTCAAACATAGAAACAATAATGAAAACAACAAGTCTGGATAATAGCTTGTTGATACTGTATATAATAGAAAGAAAAACAAGATAAAATATCTTAATTCTGTAGCTTAAATAAATCTTGGCCGAGATCCACCTTTCTAGATACTATAGGATTGTTTAGCCAACTTTTGAAGTCCTTTAGATGCTAGGAAATCTTATCTAAAGAGGAATTTAATTGTTGAAGTCTATTTTCATTGTAGAACTAGGATTTCCCTTTAGAACATAAAAAATAATCTTAGAAATTAATCCCTTTTGTAGTCACCCATCACTTTCCTTTCTTAACTAGGAGAATCAAATCTTTAACATTAAATAATCTTTCCAAGTCTCGGATTCATATTTGACAGCCCCTTTAGTTTCCTTGTATTACTAAGAGACTTCCTCATTTGTTGCTAAATATTCTCCTAAATAATAGGGACAATAATGAATGAATTTTCCTTTCAATTTTAGAAGAATATTTTGTTGGTCCATGTGAGAAAAGGATCCTAAAATTTTAATTAGCCCAAGCCAACTTTGGACCCTACATGGCCCAAATCATACTTAATAATATAACCCAAATTAGACATGATACAAGCTCCTAATAAGCCTACTTTGCTGCCCAAATCAGATATATACATGAGTTAACCTGATTTGGTTGAATAAACCATCAAAGAGATTGGACCGAACCTATCATCATGCATAAACCAAGGCTGGCTAAAACTATCCCATGTTAAAAATTCATCATGGTCGAATGGAACACAAGCTAAATTCCAAGGAAAAACACAATCTTAGCCAAATGGCCTCCCTATCAAACCCAAGCACAAAATCAAAGGCCTTTAATGAGAAATCTATAGTTGAACCGTATCATTCCCTCTCTCTTCAAGAAGATTCATCCTCGAACTTTTAATAGGAATAATGGATGTTTCATAAGCATGATGTTTAAGCTTTTGGAATTCTCTTATTGCTAACACTTGCCTCCGACAACACTGTATGTATATAGTGGCACATAAGGATTTCAAATAAGCATGCTTTTTTAACCACTTATACACATACTTTTGAATAATAACCACGACTACTCTTTTTTTTTTCCATGCTTGTGGAGTTGTTCCTCCTTTTCCATTGAAGCTTGAAGGTCATAGAAGAATATTTTACACTTATAAACTTCTCATTCAAACACCCTTACCCCATGCCTTAGTTTTTTCTATTCTTGCTCTGGAATCCTCCTTTGTTCCTTCTCCCTTGCTGAATACATGACATCTTTTTTTATATATACCAAAAGACTCAATTTAATGCAACCAATCAAGGTTAGAGTCTTTCACAATGCAATTCAGTTATGAATATAGACTAAAAAATGAAAACAATATACTAAAAACAAGCAAAATGGAACTACAAATATGATTTCGCAAGTAGCAATACAAATTCGTACAAATTGTGGAGGAAACGAAGACGCGAAATAAAATAGAAGTGAAAATTAATGAAGACACTTATTTGACTCCTGAATAACCCCAATATAATATAAACAAACTAATTTGATCAAAACAAATAGTAGAAAAACATATATTGACTTAATACAAATCTAACTTGTTTCGCAATTTTAAACCAACAGAAATGAAATTAAGACCTAACGGTATCAGAATGACCTAAAATTCAATATGTAGTTGATTAGTACTTAAAAGTGCATTTTTATCAAGGTTTTATATCATCATTTTGCACTTGAAGTATCAATAACTCCTTAACTAAAGCATGTTTTATAATAACGTATCTAATATATTAAGATACCTTTAATTTATGGTAAATGTTCATCTTAAATGCAGGCCTATCACATAAATGAAAGAATTGATTGATGAGTTGAAGTACTTAAATTGAAAGGACAAAGAGATGGCCAAACTTAGAAAAGAGATGCTGGTGCAGTCCAAATTGGAACACTGTTCGGTAATCGGGTCATATCTGGAGCTGTAGATCTTGGATTTAGGTCCATTTTATATGGATGGAAAGATAAGACATAGGCCTACAACTTTCATGTGAAGCCCAAGATTTAAAAAGGCCGTTTTCAAGTCCAAATTGCAGCAACAATAAAGAAGTCCGAATCTGTCCTGCAGCCCAGACACTGTTTAGTGTTCAGCCCATATCTCGAGTTCTAGAAGTCCAAATGATCTCAAATTTTTACCCTGGATAGATGAGACAATTCTCTAGAACTTTCATGATTGAAGTTTGTTCAAATTATGATGTCATCAATGACGTTTTTGGCAGACAAGAAGATAAGGATTGTCACCAAGTCAAGATGTGGCCACCCACTCATCAATTAGTCAACAAATCAATAGTTCTGAATTTTGGCCTATAAAAGGAGGCATTTGCCATGTATTTAGGCATCTTGGTGTTCAGATCAAGATCATGCTCTTGCTCTTTCTTTATGTTTTGTAATGCTTAAGTTTTGCTTATATTAATTTCTTGCTTATGCTTTTCATTTCCTTCCCTTGTTTATTTATGTTTCTCTCTTTCATTATGTGTTGCTAAGTTAATTATGTCAAGGTGAAAAGGGTACACTAATGGTGTAAGAATAAGTATAATATAAACTTAACATGGACCTTAATGTTGGATACTAACATGCTTTATATTTGTTATCTTGTTCACTTTTAATACTTTGCTTGTGAAATGGTTAATCTAGATTTATGTTGTATAACACTTGGTACAACAAATACTTGGCACTTTCATAGCCCATACTGTATGGTATAACCGACACCTGAGCTATGAAAGGAACTTGATTTGTTGTTAACATAAGTTATAATCATGAATGCCTGACAACATTTACAAGTATTAGCATTATTCGAATAAGATAACTAATGTAATCATGTTAACAATTTATAATCCGATTGGAACCTCCTTTGTGTGTGGTTTCCAATTGAATAAAAAAAGGTTTATACTATACTTGTTTGACATACCATTAGTGGATCCTCTAACCTTGACATTTGTTGTTATCATTGTTTAATCCTTACGTTAATCTTGCAACTCAAAGTTCTCATCAACTTCTTCTTCTTCTTTATTATTATTATTATTATTACTACTACTATTATTGTTGTTGTTATTGTGTTGTTGTTAACTATAATTTATACAATAAACCTCCCTGTGGTTCGACCCGTCTTGCGGGTTAAGGATTTATTACTCGACACTCCTGCACTTGGGAGAAGACATCAATCTTTTGGTCGTGTCAAGTTTTTGGCGCCGTTGCCGGGGAGGTAAATTCTTGTACAAATTATAGTATTTATTTTATTTTCTCTTTTCTCTTTTCTTGTATCTAACTTTGTTTCTTTTTCTATTGTTTTTCTTTTCTTTCTTTTATTCTCTTCCCCGCACGTGCATGAGAGTGTGGTCACGTACATTAAGTGGTAGACTTTGTAGAGTATCCTCATCATTTTCAGAAAATATGGCAAGAAGATAACCAATCGCTTCATAATGAGAATAATGAGAATATTCGGGTTAGAACACTTAGAGACCACATGAATCCCACGAGAACAAGTGCACCCTCATGTATAGTTTTTCCCCCTGATGCATCTCATTTTAATTTTAAGCCAGGCATTATTCAACTTTTACCTTCTTTTCATGGTTTAGATTTAGAAAATCCATACTTGCATTTAAGGGAATTTGAGGAGGTCTATAACACCTATAATGACTCAAATTGTAGCATGAACACCATTAGGTTAAAGCTTTTTCCTTTTTCATTAAAAGATAAAGCTAAAACATGGCTACAAAATTTGAGACACGGATCCATTCGTGCGTGGGATGATATGCAACAACAATTTTTAAAGAAGTTTTTTCCATCCCACAGAACAAACTCTTTCAAAAGACAAATCATCACTTTCACTCAAAAACCAGGAGAAACATTTTACCAATGTTGGGATAGATATCGAGACTTGCTTAATACTTGCCCCCATCATGGTTTTGAAACATGGAGATTAGTTTCACATTTTTATGAAGGGTTAACTCCTAGAGATAGGCAAATGGTTGAATTAATGTGCAATGGAACTTTTGAGGATAAAGACCCCAATGAAGCCATGGAATACCTAGACTTGCTAGCTGAAAATGCACAAAATTGGGACACTACAGAACTTATGAGGCACCAAGTAAAACCCAACCTCATACATCTAGTGGAGGTATGTACAACCTTAGGGAAGATCATGACCTCCAAGCCAAGTTTGCATCTTTAGCTAAAAAAGTCGAGGCATTAGAATTAAAAAAAGAGTGGTCAACTAAAATCTGCTCAAGACATTGTGTGTCAAATCATGAAACCAATGAACATTCAACCCATGACTGTCCAACTTTGCCCTCTTTTAGGGAATGTCTCCATGAACAAGCCCATGCATTAAACAGTTTCCAAAGGCCCAATCATAACCCATACTGCAAACATACAACCCCTGGTTGGAGAAATCACCCAAATTTCAATTGGAAGAGTGATAACAATAATGCACAAACTTCACAACCACCGTTTCAAGCACACCATAACTTCCAAAATTCTCATGGATATGCACCTCCTTATGCTCCACCTCCTAGAAGAAATCTTGAGGAAACATTGCATGCATTCATGGAAAAGCAAGAGACAATTAACACTCAACTTGCTCAAAGCATGACAGATCTTAAAGATACTCTTGCAAAGTTCACAACCGCTCTTAGTTTCCAAGAGAAAGGTAAGTTTCCATCTCAACCTCGAGAAAATCCAAAGGGGCAATACAATGCGAATGCAAGTAGTTCGGGAAGCCAAAGACATGGATCAAGCCAAATCGGTCATCACTCTTCGCAGTGGTAAGGTTATTGAAAAACCCATTCTTGAACCTTGTGAGAATGATGATGAGTCAATCTCTAAGGGTAAGGAAGGGGTTGAATCTAATCATTGCAAAGAAAAGACTGATTCTCCGCCAGCACTTCCATTTCCTCATGCCATGACCAAACAAAGGAAAGTCAATCACAACTCGAAATCCTTGAAACTTTCAAACAGGTAAGGATCAATATACCTTTGTTGGATGCTATTAAACAGGTTCCTTCTTACGCTAAATTTTTGAAAGATCTGTGCACTGTGAAGAGAAAACTGAATGTGAAAAAGAAAGCCTTTTTAGCCAACAAGTAAGTGCTATTCTTCAAAACAATAATGCTTTGAAATATAAAGACCACGGTTGTCCTACAATTTCATGCTTTATTGGAGAACATAAAATTGAAAGAGCTTTACTTGATCTTGGAGCTAGTGTGAATTTACTTCCATATTCAGGTTTTTCAAAGTCTCAATCTAGGTGAGTTAAAACCAACTTCACGTAACTCTTTTACTTGCCGATAGATCCGTAAAAGTGCCTAGAGGAATAATTGAAGATGTACTAGTACAAGTCGATAAATTCATTTACCCCGTGGATTTTATTGTCTTGGATACACAACTCGTTGAAGCATGTAATTCATTTCTGTTATTTTAGGACGTCCATTTCTTGCAACTTCTAATGCATTGATTAATTGTAGGAATGGACTAATGAAGCTATCTTTTGGAAACATGACATTGGAGATGAATATTTTCAACATTTGCAAGCAACACTGGAGATGATAATGATTTACGGGAAGTGGACTTTCTTGAAAAATTAGTACATGACCAATTTCAAACCACTTCTAGTGAAATTGAGATTAATGAATCAAGATTTGCAAATGGTTTATTTTCGGGGAAGAATCAAAGGCAAATAGTTGGAGACCGAAAATTGAGGAATTTCCACCACTATCAATTGAGTCCATACCTTCAAGTGTTCAACCACCAAAACCGGATTTGAAGCCATTACCATTCCATCTCAAATACTCATTTTTGGGAGAAAATGAAACTTTTCCGTAATAATCTCTTCCAAACTTAATGCACATCAAGAAGGTAAGTTATTACAAACTCAAAAATCACAAAAATGCATTAGGATGGACCATAGTCGACATAAAAGGAATTAGTCCTTTGATTTGCACACACAGGATCTATTTGGAGGAAAATGCTAAACCCTCTAGAGAAATGCAACGAAGGCTTAATCCTAATATGAAAGAAGTAGTGAAAAATGAAGTCATTAAGCTTCTAGATAATGGAATCATTTATCCTATTTCGACAAAGGAATGGGTAAGTCCTACCCAAGTTGTACCCAAGAAGTCCGAGTCACCGTGATAACAAATGAGAAAAATGAGTTAATTCCAACTAGGACTATTACTTTGGTTGGCGATGTGCATTGACTATAGGAAACTAAATTCAATGACTAGAAAAGATCATTTCCCTTTACCTTTTATGGATCAAATTCTAGAAAGAGTTGCAGGTCATGAATTTTATTGTTTCCTAGATGGCTATTCAGGTTACAACCAAATTGAAATTGCATTGGAAGATCAAGAGAAGACTACTTTCACATGTCCATTTGGTACTTTTGCATATCGAAGGATGCCTTTTGGATTATGTAATGCACCAGCTACGTTTCAAAGATGCATGCTCGTATATTTAGTGATATGGTTGAACGTTTTCTTGAAATTTTTATGGATGATTTTTCCGTTTTTGGCGATTCATTTGATGATTGTTTGACTAACTTAGAAAAGGTTTTGAGCAGGTGTGAAGAGAAGAATCTTGTATTGAATTGGGAAAAATGTCACTTTATGGTAACAAACGGCATTGTACTTGGTCACATTGTTTCATCCAAAGGAATTGAGGTTGATAAATCTAAAATCGAGTTAATTGCTAACTTGCCAACACCAAAATCAGTAAAGATGTTAGATCATTCTTAGGACATCTTGGTTTTTATAGAAGGTTCATCAAAGATTTTAGTGTGATATCTAAGCCCTTGAGTAACCTTCTAACAAAGGATAATATTTTTGAATGGATCAACATTGTGAAGAAGCCTTTGTTAAACTTAAAAACCTGCTTACTTCTGCTCCTGTCATTCAACCTCCTGATTGGTCATTACCTTTTGAAATAATGTGTGACGCTAGTGATTATGCCGTGGGTGCTGTCTTGGGACAAAGAAAAGATAAGAAACCCTATGTGATTTACTATGCAAGTAAAACTTTGAATAGTGCTCAAATGAATTACACCACCACTGAAAAAGAATTACTTGCAATAGTATTTGCATGTGAAAAATTCAGGTCTTATCTTGTTGGCTCACCTGTTATTGTTTTTAGTGATCATGCAGCATTGAAATATCTTCTTTCTAAGAAAGATTCTAAGGCTAGATTGGTTCGGTGGATTTTGTTACTTCAAGAATTTGATATCACGATCAAAGACAAGAAAGGCACCGAAAATGTTGTCGCAGATCACTTGTCAAGATTGACAACAGATTCGAGATCTGACATCACACCAATCGATGATTACTTTCCGATTTAATCTTTATTTTCCATCTCTATAATGCCTTGGTATGCTAATATTGTTAATTTTCTTGTTTCGGGACAATTGCTTGGCTCATTGGAGTACCCAAGACAAAAGAAAGTTCTTGAATGAAGTAAAGAACTTTTATTGGGATGACCCTTATTTATTCAAATATTGTCCCGATCAAATATTTCAAGATGCATTCCCGACAATGAGGTAAGTAGTGTCATTAAATTTTGTCATTCCGAGGCATGTGGGGGTCATTTCTCATCAAGAAAGACCACCGCAAAAATCCTACAAAGTGGATTTTCTTGGCCCACCATGTTCAAGGACTCACATGCATTCGCAAGACTTGTGAAAATTGTCAAAAGTTGGGATCTATTTCAAAACGTCATATGATGCCCTTAAATCCTATTCTTATCATTTAGATCTTTGACTGTTGGGGTATAGATTTCATGGGTCCATTTCCTCCATCATTTGGTTTCTTGTACATATTAGTCGCAGTAGATTATGTTTCAAAATGGATAGAGGCAATTCCAAGTCGAAACAATGACCACAAAACAATAATAAAGTTCTTGAAAGAAAATATTTTGAGTCGATTTGGAATCCCTCGAGCCATGATAAGTGATGGTGGAACACATTTCTGCAACAAGCCATTTGAGTCTTTAATGAAGAAATATGGAATCACACACAAAGTTGCCACCCCTTATCACCCTCAGACAAGTGGACAAGTAGAGCTTGCTAATAGGGAGATCAAACAAATCTTGGAGAAAACAGTGAACCCTAATAGGAAAGACTGGTCTTTAAGACTTAATGATGCACTTTGGGCTTATCGAACTGCTTATAAAACATCATTAGGCATGTCACCTTATAGACTAGTCTATGGAAAACCTTGTCACTTGCTCTGGAACTTGAACATAAAGCTTATTGGGCTATTAAAGCTTTCAATTCAAACCTTGATGATGCCAGTCAGCTGCGTAAGTTACAAATAAATGAGCTTGAGGAAATAAGAAATGATGCATATGAAAATTCAAAAATTCATAAAGCAAGAATCAAAGAATTTCATGACAAGAGAATCTTGAGAAAAACATTTGATGTTGGTCAAAAAGTTTTGCTTTATAATTCTCGACTCCATTTATTTCTGGAAAGCTAAGATCAAGATGGAGCGGTCCTTTTATTGTGAAACATGTGTATCCATATGGGGCCGTGATATCGAGAATCCAAAGAATGGCAATGTTTTCAAGGTAAATGGACATCGTTTGAAAGTTTACTTTGACAATTTTTCATTGAAAATGACTCTATTGAATTGAGTGATCCCGTATATAAGGAATGATTCTTTTTCTCACATTATTTTGTGTTTGGTGTGAATTTTGTTTTGCTAGTCTCTCTCACCCCGGTCAAATGGCGGATAACGGTACTCGTGACTTCAGTCGGTTCTTTCAGTTTCCCATAATAACTGATATTTGTAAACATTGTGCAATTCTTGGCTCTTTCTCCCTTCTTTGACTCTCTTCTCCAATTCTCATTTGAAAATGAACACCACTCTTGAAAAATTGAAAAAGTACTTTCCCGCTCTGCCTCGAATGCGATTACAAAATTTACCGTGCTAGGTGTGCAAGATTGAGGTTGTTAATGAATCATGGAATTCCCGAAGATATTCGTTGGTCGATTGAAGCAAAGGTCCGATTATCGTGAGTCCTCTAATTCTTTCATTTCACACATGCCCGAACAGTAAAAGCACTTTTGCAAAGAAACGTCGTGCAAAACGACCAAAGTCTGTCACCGATGTGCTAGATGGACTTGTAATGCAACATGTCGTTCTTTAGGAATGGTATCTATAAATCGTGAAGACAAAATACAATTCATTAAGGATGGCCTGAGTAAGGGGTCTTTAGATAATCTTCTATTAACCCTTGAGACGCATCCTAGTGGAGATGTTCATCGTGCTATTCATGATTTATGGCCACAATTCCATAAAGAACATGATCGACTTAGTCTTGGGAATCCGACTAAAAAAGGCCCTGTTTGCCAGTTTTTAAGAAAACTGGATGGGAAGCCTATCCCCGACCCATAGAGGGCGTTTAAGCCGTTCTTGGACGTAAAACCAAGGGAAGATGTGAGCCACAATCACAACTACCTGTACATACACATGCTTTTCAAAATAAATAAATAAATAAATACATAAAGAGAGAGAGTGTGTGTGAGACTCCAGCTGGCCTATATCTAGGTGATATGATTGCATTTTCAAATCCTCATCTATAAATCTTCTCTTCCTTCCCCTCATTTCTACTCAACCCTTACATTAGACAGATATAGAAGTGTGTAGAAATGGCAGGACCCTCAAGTTATCACATAAAAAATATTTGTGTTTTCGGTGGATCCAATCCTGGGAAGGAAATAGCTTTTTTGGAAGCAAAAATCATCTTGGTCGGTACTAGGCGAGAAAAAGATTCATTTAGTGTATGGGGGAGGCAGCCTTGGGTTAATGGGGGGTGTGGCAATAGCTGCATTTTTAGGAGGTAGTCAAGTTTTGGGGGTCGTCCCCGGCTTTAACAAAAGGGGACATCATTGGAAGAACAATTGGAGAGGAACTACAGTCTCCACAATGTTTGATCGAATGAATACAATGTTTAACCATGCTTGATGCCTTCATTGCCTTACCGTGGTTTGGGCACATTGGAAGAGATCTTTCATATTTCCTCTTGGGCCCAACTTCACATTCACCATAAACCTATAGGTTTGCTCAATGTTAATGGTTTTTATGATAATTTATTGTCTTTTCTTGATCAAGTCGTGGAACAGGAATTTCTAACATCTTGACACGACAAATCATAATCTCTGCCACTCTTTGTTGAGCAATTGATCGACAAACTACAATCTTTCTCCCCTAGAATTGATCCTTCCATGAGTCGCATCAATTGGTTAACTACGTAGAACCGTAAAAAGCTTAGATTGGATTTGAGCCTTCGTTTGTGAATCCTTGTGTTTTTTTAGTTTTATTATTAGCATATTATTTTGTTTTGTTATTTCTTATATTTGTTTAAGTGTGTTTTGGGTTTGTCGGTGTTCGTTGTTTCGGTGATGTCTTCTATACTCTATCTTTCTACCTTAGGACATTGAGGACAATGTCTCGCTTTTGGTTGGGGGGGGAGGGGAGTAGTTGACATTAAAAAAAAAAAAAAAAAAAAAAAAAAAAAACTAACCAACTAACTGTTTTTGTTTTTAAAGCCATTTGACAAAACTGGTATTATTAAGATGGCAGAGTAAGGAGTAATTTTATTGACTCTTGAGACGCATCTTAGTAAACATTTTCTAATGGTCATTTGCAATATTCATAACAAGGCCTATTAGAATACTTCTTGAAATATTCAGGTTTACAAACTCTCGCATTCTTATCTCATGATTCTGCTCATATACTCATTTAACAAGTATTCTTAAACCTTCATTTTCACACACACACTTTAACATATGATTGTGGGTTGCACATTGGATTATTACATTATTTATGTTCTTTTGTTAAAGGTAACAACTAAGGGATAGGGATAGTCTATAATTTGCAAAAAAAAAAAAAACAAAAAAAAAAAATGATGATAATAAAAACGTAGATAAGTTTGATTTCGTAGCCTCCCTAACCTAAGCAATTAAGCCCGAGGAAGTGTTTTAACACCTAATACCCTAAAGTCAACCGACTTGGGAGCTATTGGCCCAAAGCTTGTTACATGGGTTAAGGAGAAAAGCTTAAGGGAATCAAACATTGCACTATCTACGTGTCGATTCTGCAACCCGAGTTACTAAGCTCGTAGGGGTGTCTCAACACCTAATGCCCTAAGACCAACTGTGCGGGAGTCATTAGCCAAAAGCTCGTTACATGGGTTAAAGATGCATTGTGTTTTAAGTATATGTATATATATTGAAAAAGAAAAAAAAAAAAAAAAAAAGATAATAATCCCAACCCAAGGAAGTTAACCTTAAACATTAGAACAAAATATTGTTTTCTTCCAATCAAAGCCCCATCATCTATGTTTTCATACATTGAGCACATAAAAATGAAGGTTTATTAATATTTTGTTTAAGAGGTATTGAGCAGATATATAAATTTAATGAGAGTTTGTTTATCCGGATAGATTAATGGAAGTTGAATGATGAATGCCTTGCTTTGTGGACTTTGCAAATTGTTTTTTTTAACGCTTTGATTACTAGGGACTAGTAATAAGCTGGTTGGGGGGTGTGATTAGTACTTAAAAGTGCATTTTTATCAAGGTTTTATATCATCATTTTGCACTTGAAGTATCAATAACTCCTTAACTAAAGCATGTTTTATAATAACGTATCTAATATATTAAGATACCTTTAATTTATGGTAAATGTTCATCTTAAATGCAGGCCTATCACATAAATGAAAGAATTGATTGATGAGTTGAAGTACTTAAATTGAAAGGACAAAGAGATGGCCAAACTTAGAAAAGAGATCTGGTGCAGTCCAAATTGGAACACTGTTCGGTAATCGGGTCATATCTGGAGCTGTAGATCTTGGATTTAGGTCCATTTTATATGGATGGAAAGATAAGACATAGGCCTACAACTTTCATGTGAAGCCCAAGATTTAAAAAGGCCGTTTTCAAGTCCAAATTGCAGCAACAATAAAGAAGTCCGAATCTGTCCTGCAGCCCAGACACTGTTTAGTGTTCAGCCCATATCTCGAGTTCTAGAAGTCCAAATGATCTCAAATTTTTACCCTGGATAGATGAGACAATTCTCTAGAACTTTCATGATTGAAGTTTGTTCAAATTATGATGTCATCAATGACGTTTTTGGCAGACAAGAAGATAAGGATTGTCACCAAGTCAAGATGTGGCCACCCACTCATCAATTAGTCAACAAATCAATAGTTCTGAATTTTGGCCTATAAAAGGAGGCATTTGCCATGTATTTAGGCATCTTGGTGTTCAGATCAAGATCATGCTCTTGCTCTTTCTTTATGTTTTGTAATGCTTAAGTTTTGCTTATATTAATTTCTTGCTTATGCTTTTCATTTCCTTCCCTTGTTTATTTATGTTTCTCTCTTTCATTATGTGTTGCTAAGTTAATTATGTCAAGGTGAAAAGGGTACACTAATGGTGTAAGAATAAGTATAATATAAACTTAACATGGACCTTAATGTTGGATACTAACATGCTTTATATTTGTTATCTTGTTCACTTTTAATACTTTGCTTGTGAAATGGTTAATCTAGATTTATGTTGTATAACACTTGGTACAACAAATACTTGGCACTTTCATAGCCCATACTTGTATGGTATAACCGACACCTGAGCTATGAAAGGAACTTGATTTGTTGTTAACATAAGTTATAATCATGAATGCCTGACAACATTTACAAGTATTAGCATTATTCGAATAAGATAACTAATGTAATCATGTTAACAATTTATAATCCGATTGGAACCTCCTTTGTGTGTGGTTTCCAATTGAATAAAAAAGGTTTATACTATACTTGTTTGACATACCATTAGTGGATCCTCTAACCTTGACATTTGTTGTTATCATTGTTTAATCCTTACGTTAATCTTGCAACTCAAAGTTCTCATCAACTTCTTCTTCTTCTTTATTATTATTATTATTATTACTACTACTATTATTGTTGTTGTTATTGTGTTGTTGTTAACTATAATTTATACAATAAACCTCCCTGTGGTTCGACCCCGGTCTTGCCGGGTTATTTATTACTTCGACACTCCTGCACTTGGGAGAAGACATCAATCTTTTGGTCGTGTCAGTAGTATCTTGATACCAAACGAACTATAGATCTTAGTTTATAGGTCATTCTCTTATGCCTAGTATAAAAAATCATGTATGATCAGTTTGCGGTAAAATTAAACTCCGAATTGAAACCTCAAGAAAATAATATCAAAATAAGCTAAAATTTAATATATAGTGTGATTTCACAACTAGTATGTACTATATGAAATTTAAATTAATCATGAGGTGGTTTGCTTAAGGTTCTCTATGAGTTATGTTTCTACGGTAAAATTGCAACAAGTTTTGAATAATGTCTTTTTTTACTTTTATACTACTAATATGTTTAGAGATAGTAACAAATCAAAATATTAATTTTTTTACTAATATGCAAATACTGAAAAAAACTTAACGAATACTAAGAAAACAAAATTTTTAGAAAGAGATGACTTGTTCTCGGAGCCTAGCTTTGATACCAACTTATGTGAATCCTGTGATTATGTGGTCATGCAACTCACAATCAAGATTGATATCTGATCCTGGAAAGCCAACAAAGGTATGATAAGAGTGTGACACAATGGAAATCTGCCCCTAGGCACCAACACTATTGTAATGAAGTTAAATGATGGCATGAAGTTAGTTAATCTTTGAGAAGTCAGATTCAGTTCATTCAAGGGCTAAAGAATGCAAGATTATCTCTCACACATTAAATTGAAAAGTTCATAAGTATTATTCATCAAAGGTTTTTTTTCTTCAAAATTTAGGCTTTATATGTGTTTAAATAGTTCTGAGAAATTAACCCTAATGGATCTATCCTTGTAGGTTAAATTGACCCGCTTACAAAGACTAACCCCAAACCTTTACTAGTAAGTTCAAACCTTAATCCAAACAAGCTTTGTATCTTAATTAAAAACCAAAGTATTAATTAAGCTCAAATGTAGAAACAATAATTGATGCAAACCCTAGCAGAATTTAATGGAATTCGTGAACCCAAGTTCCATTTAATCCAAGTTTAAGAATAAAATTGAGCATATCAGAATTGAAGACTTGCTCTAAGGGAACAAAACTATAAACCTGTAAACCCCGGGGAAAAATAAAGGTTACTTAGATTGCAAACTAACTACATGAGAAATAAAAGTGAAGAAATTCATGCATATGGTTAAATAAAAACATGAATTCATAAATTTTTGGATATAAGTTTCTAGATGAAATATTTCGAGATATTATAAATCAACCCGAAAATGTTGAGGGTTGGATTAAATTAAAGAAAATAAACTAAACTAAAAGTTGTGGGGTGAAATTATAAGAAATGAGAAGAGGTATAACTTAATTATAAGAAAAAAAAAAGATGTAGGCGCCTAAATGCAAATAAGAAAAATTGTAGGGCATAAATACTTCTATTCTCACCAAAATCTGCAGAAATCATAAGGAAAGAAAAGAGGGAGTTTTTGTATTCATTCTTGCAAAATCAAGAGAGAAACACCAAAATTTCAAGAAAACCATCCAAGATTAAGGGTTTATAGATGGAATAAACACTTGTGGGCAAGGGATTAACAAGGAAATTGAACATGAAGAGAAGATGGAGGGTTTGGCTATCATTAGATAAGAAAGGAGGGAGTTGAAAAAATCTTCAACTCGTTGAAGATCAAAACCTTAATTCATACCGGGTAAGGTGTTATAAACATGATCTTACAAGTCATTTTAAATTTGATAATGAATTGATGCCTTGATGTGAATTATAGATTAGGGTTCTTAGACTTGAATTGGGGGGAAAGTATTTGTTGTTAAATTAAGTTAATTCATGTGTGGTATATGATTGGGGACGTGAAACCATGATAATTTACCCAGAAAATATAGTTTGTGAAAGTTATGTGTGAAGGGAAGGGGGTGACGAATCTAGACACTCGTCTCCTGACTTTAAGTAAAATTTCAGATAAGAGGATGAGGGAATTAGAACTGGGTTCTTCTTAATTCATAAAACTTGTAGCCTCATGTCTAAGCTTTCCAACGAGACTAATCTCGCTTGAATTGGAGTTCTATAACTCCAGATATAGTTAAAAATTTGAGGAGAGGTCAAACAGTAATAGTTCAAAAACAAGACAATAACAGTTGGACAATAACAGTCCAAGTGTTTGTTGATGAGCAATTTTGACTATCTTAGAAGCAGAATTGGGTTCTTCTTAATTCATAAAACTTGTAGCCTCATGTCTTAGCTTTCCAACGAGACTAATCTCACTTGAATCAGAGTTCTATAACTCCAGATATAGTTAAAAATATGAAAAAAGGTTAGACAGTAACAGTTCAAAAACGAGTCAGTAATAGTTGGACAGTAACAGTTCAAGTGTTTGTTGATGAGCAATTTTGACTATCGTAGAGGCAGAACTGGGTTCTTTTTAATCATAGAACTTGTAGCCTTATGTCTCAGCTTTCCAA
Organism: Populus deltoides; assembly: GCA_015852605.2. Classification (NCBI taxonomy): domain Eukaryota; kingdom Viridiplantae; phylum Streptophyta; class Magnoliopsida; order Malpighiales; family Salicaceae; genus Populus; species Populus deltoides. The sequence goes on from CM027586.2 coordinate 9,085,970, forward strand.
CGAGACTAATCTCACTTGAATCGGAGTTCTATAACACCAGATATAGTTAAAAATCTAAGGAGAGGTCATATAGTAACAATTCAAAAACGAGACAGTAACAGTTGGACAGTAACAGTCCAAGTGTTTGTTCATGAGCAATTTTGACTATCTTAAAGGCAGAACTGGGTTCTCCTTAATTATAGAATTTGTAGCCTCATGTCTTAGCTTTCTAACTAATCTCGCTTGAATCGGAGTTTTATAACTCCAGATATAGTTAATAATCTAGGGAGAGGTCAGTCAGTAACAGTTTAAAAATGAGACAATAACAATTGGACAGTAACAATCCAAATATAAAAAAAGGAATAATAACTGGGGTTGGACAAAGAATGACAATGTTAATGGGTGAAATGAGAATAACGTAAAATATTAAGAAATGACTGAAAGAAACACTTATTGGTTGTTGATATGGTTATTATAAAACATATCCTTGAGTGAGGAGAATTTATGAGATAAACCTTTGATTTGCAAGAGGGACCACATGCGTGGTGCAACAGCAGCAGCAGGGGAGCACGAGTAGAGCTTCTATTGCAGGGAGGTGATTTGCACCTATACTTTCTAGTTAAATTCTATAATTCAATATGTTATTGATGTGAGATGTGAATTACCAAACGTTGGATATTAGAAGAAAGGAGGAAGAGTTTGCGTAATGATGCCGATATTTTGGATAGTATTCTGAATGTATGTGTATTCAAGGTGAACGGTTGTTGTGTGAATTGCCAAGTGATGAAATTATCATTGACAAAGAAATATGAGAAGTGTGACTTGGGGCGTGAACTAGCATACATTTAGTGTATGTTAGGATCCTGGGTAAGGGGATCGCCACGTTTAGACTAACATACAGTTAGTGTATGTTAGGATCCCGGATAAGGGGATCAATCATGTATTGGCTAACATACATTTAGTGTATGTTAGGATCCCGGGTAAGGGGATCGATCATGTGTTGGCTAGCATACATTTAATGTATGTTAGGATCCCAGGTAAGGGGATCAAAATGTATTGACTAGCATACATTTAGTGTATGGTAGGATCTCAGGTAAGGGGATCACCATGTATTGACTAGAATATATTTAGTGTATGTTAGGATCCCAGGTAAAGAGATCACCTTGCATTGACTCCTACAGGGTGATGATGATAACAGTGAAATTGGTATCGGTAATGTGTTAAGCTGAAATAATCATGGGTGGTTTTATGAGATCTTGAATGGAGGTTGATAATGGAAGAGGAAGTGGTTTTTAGTAGTTGAAGGAGAAAACGTGTCCAATGAAAACCAAAAAGGAGAAGTAAATAAAATATGAATGCATGTTTGTCTTTTTAAATTGCTGGATATTTGTATTGCTATATTATTGTGATATTCATATTTCAATAATATGTATTTTGTTTTCAAGATCATCACATACACGACAGGAGTAAATTCTAGCTTAGGTTCACTTTTTGTAATTTAGGTTCTAGGAAGTGTACCCTTGTATTTGATAATATTACGACTTTTATTTAACTCAATTTGTATAATTGATGTTTAAACTTGAATAGATGAATTTAATTATGTAGTTTGTATAACTATATTCCATGTATGTATGCTTATATCTTTATCCATCCATAATGCTAATTATTGTACAATGTATATCATAAACATTGTGGTTGATATGAAGGATGATGTTTGTGGGATTGAGACCCAGGATGATTGGGTTGAATTGAGTTAGGAGATGTGGTATATTAAAAGTGTAAACAAGTCGTATGTCGATAACTTGGGACCTCCCGGTATAGGGGAGACTCCATCGAAATTTCGGTAGACTTTAATACAAATACCGTGAATATATATATATATTAGTCACTTTGTTTATCAGTTAACATGAGATCGTTGCTTTATCCCGGGTATGGGGATGTTACATTTTGGTATCAGAGCAAACCTCACGGCTATCCCGGTTGTGCCCGGCGGGGCGTCGGGCTTCTTAAAGGGGTGGATTATAATATCCCACATCGATGGGTGAGGGATTGGTAGTTGCCTTATTAAGAGTGCTAGTTACTAACTTGTCATATGCGTTTTGGGGCGTCAGGCTCAGATGTGGGCTCGCGTCACCAGGAACAAAATCGTGAGGGCGGTAAGGCCCAAAGCAAACAATATATGGCAAGTTGGGCCAGGCCGTTGCATTTTTGTATCAGAGCTTGCTATTCCGGGGATAGGAATGAGTGTAAGGTTTTGAAATGTGGTTCAAAATAGTGAGAACAAGGCAAGGAGCCACTGATCCATTCCTAGTTCAAGGAAGTGATCAGAGTCTTCATTATAAAAGTGATCCAAATTAGGATCCCTTGACAGACACTTTCTCTCATGTACCTGCAACATCAATATACTCTGAAAGAGGCGAGTCAGTGCGATTTTGAGATGATTTGTTGTCCCGTTAGGCTAGGGTAACAATGCCCGATGTATCAGACATATGAAAGGTGGAGATAATATACCCCCTTTAGTGGCACCGGTAGACGGGTCAAACCCATTTTAGGATTTTGCTTCTATGGATCATATAGTGAGAGGCAGTGCGTGGGAAGAGCAATGAGGAGCCTCCAGTGCAGCTCCTAGATCAGGGGGAGTAGTCACCATAGTGCAGTGCGTAAGGTGTATGAGAGGGATGGGTTATATGACTTACCATGGTGAAGAGAATGCTGAGGTTACTAGGCTTTGGCTGGAAAAAAGAGAGGGAAAGAGTTATAAATCAGATATAGGTGCGGAGATTTGACAATTTTTATTTATAGAGGGGTAAAACTATATATGGGAGGGTCAGAATTAAGGGTAGACCTTTTGCCGCTAGAGTTATATGATTTTAACTTGAATTTGGGCATGGCTTGGCTAAGTAAACATAAGGCATAAGTGGATTGTTTTACCAAGACAAGTGACAATCCAAGGAATAGGTGATAAAAGAATAGTGGTTAAAGGGGAACGAAAAGATATTTCAAGTTGTGTAATCTCGGTCTTGGTGGCTAGAAAGTTCTTGAGGAAGGGTTGTTCTACTTGGTTAGCCTTTATAAGAGCTGGAAAGGGTAGTATAGATTTGGCTAGTATTCACGTTCTAAGGGAGTTTCGAGATGTATTCCCAGAAGAGTTGCCTGGATTACCTCCCGTAGAGAAATTGAAGTTTTCATAGAAACTATTTCAAGAATTTCTCCTATAACCCAGTCTCCTTATAGGATGACACCTATGGAATTGGTTGAACTTAAGGTCCAGCTTTTGAAATTGTTAGATAAAGGCTTCATTCGGTCTAGTAACTCGCCGTGGGAAATTTTAGTATTGTTTGTAAAAAAAAAGGATGGCACACTTCGTTTGTGTATTAATTATCGTCAATTGAATAAAGTGATGGTGGAGAACAAGTACCCATTCCCACGAATAGATAATTTGTTTGATCAGTTGAAGGGTGCTAAGGTGTTCTCTAAGATATAGTTAAGATCTGGATATCGCCAGTTGAGAACCAAGGAACAAGACAGACAAATGACTGCATTTCGAACCCTTTATAGACATTACGAGTTTTTAGTGATGCCTTTCGGGTTAACCAATGCTCTCGCCATACTTATGGACTTGATGAATCGGGTGTTTCGGCCTTACCTAGACCAAAATGCAGGGGTATTTATTAACAATATCTTGGTGTATTCAAGCTCTTACTTGGAATATGAAAAACATCTAAGGGTTGTGTTACAGATTGTAACGGAGAATCAATTATATGCAAAGCTGGATAAGTGTGAGTTCTATCTCAAAGAAGTAGTTTTTTTAGGCCATGTAATATCCGTAGAAGGAATATTGTGGATCCAAGAAAGGTTGACGCCGTGTTGAAATGGGAAAGGCCTACCAAGATGACAGAAATCCAGAGTTCTTGGGTCTTGCTGGGTATTATAGGAGGTTTATTGAGGGTTTCTCCACCATAACATCACTTTTGACTAAGCTGGCCCGCAAGGAAGTCAGGTTTGTTTGGTCAGGAAGAGTGTGAAGCGAGCTTTCAATAACTAAAGGAGAGACTCGCTTCTGCTCCTGCATTGGCCCTTCCATCAGAGACAGAAAGGTTTATGGTATATAGTGATACCTTAAAAAGGGTTTAGGATGGTCGTTGATGCAACACGAGTGTGTGATTGCTTATGCATCAAGACAACTAAATTCGAATGAGGTGAATTACCCAATTCATGGCCTAGAACTTTGCAGCAGTGGTGTTTGCCTTAAGAGTATGGAGACATTGTTTGTGTGGGTCACAAGTTTAAATCTTTACAAACCATAAAAGTTTGAAGTATTTGATGTCACGAAATGAGTTGAATATATGACAAAGAAGATGGGTAGAGTTAATAAAAGATTACGATTGTGTGATTGACTATTATCCTGGTAAGGCTAATTTAGTAGCCGATGCATTGATTAGGAAAGGAAAAACAATGATGAATGATATGGAGATTAAGGAATAGGGAAGTATAGTGGAATTGAAGAAATAAAACGATGATGAATGATATAGAGATTAAGGAACGAGGTATAGTGGAATTGAAGAAATTAGGCTTGCGACTAAGTGTAGGGCCTGAGGGATCATTATTAGCTCACATAAAGATCCGATCTGTGCTTCGAGACAAGGTTTTGGTGGCTCAACAGGTAGATGAAAAAGTAAAGGATATCAAGGAGAGTGTAAAACAAGGTATAGAGAAAGCATTCCAAATGTTATCTGGTGGGCTAATAGCTATGGGTAGGCGAATTTATTTACTTGATCATAAGACTTTAAAGGATGAAATATGGAGAGAAGCTTATGAATCTTGATTCGCTACTCATCCTGGAAGTACGAACATGTATAAAGATTTAAAGGTACTCTTTGGTGGCCAAATATAAGAGGGAAATAGCGAAATTTGTGTCGAATTGTGGGATCTGTCAACAAGTAAAGATAGAACACCAGAGACCTGTAGGGGATTTACAATTATTATCGATTCCAGAATGGAAATGAAAGGATATTTCTATGGATTTTTGTGATGGGATTACCTAGGGGAAAGAAGGGGAATGATGTCGTACCCCAATTTGTTGGGAGGAAGTAGGAAAAAGAAAGCTTTTGGGACCTGAAATGGTGCAACTAACAACTGACAAGGTGAGGGTGATCAGAAAGAGGATGAAGGAAGCCCAGGATAGAAAAAAAAAGGGTTATGCAAATAACCAAAAAAGGCCTTTAGAATTCCAAGTGGGGGATAAGGTATTTTTGAAGGTGGCGCCTTGGAAATGCATCATTCAATTTGGAGTAAAAGGGAAATTAGCTCCGAGATATATTGGCCCTTTCGAGATTAAGGAAAGAATCAGACCAGTTGACTATTGTTAGAGTTGCCTGCATATTTGGATAAGATTCTGATGCGAATCTCGTGATCACGTGGTCATGTAACCCACAATCAAGATTGAGATCTGATCCCGGAAAGCTGAAATAGGTCTGATAGGAGTGTGACACAATGGAAACCTGCCCTAAGGCACCAACACTATTGGATTGAGTAGAATGACTCCACAAAGCCAGTTAATCTTCGATAAGTCAGATTCAGTTCGTTCAAGAACTGAAGAATGCAAGAATCACTCTCACACGTTAAAACTAAAAAATTCAGAAGTAATTATCATCAAAGCTGCTGAAATTTTGGCTTACATGAGTTTAAATAGTTCTTGAAAAGTTAACCCTAATGGACCCCTTATGTGGATTTAAATGAGGTCTACTCAAAACTGACCCAAAACCTTAAACTAAAAAGCCCATAACTTAATCTAAACAAGCCTTGGATCCTAACTAAAAACAAAGTATTAATTAAGCCCAAACAAGCCTTGGGTTGTAGCTAACAAAATAAAATAATAAAAATAACTAATTTGTCATTAAATACCACCAACCCTTCTTTCCTTGTGTAGCTAGGATGAATAAGGAATCATTATAAGAAAAGGATTTTGAAACATTAATGAATCCTTGCCACACTTGGAGATTATATTGCAGCTCATTAAAGATCCTTGTGGAACTAGAAAATTCCCATAACCAGCTGTCACATCCTTGTAGGAAAAGAATCCTAACCAAATAGGAAGTCCACAAGTCAAATGGGAGTAAATAATAAAATTCATACAACCTCTTTTGACTAGTATTGTGGTGCCTTCCCAAACTCTGATTGACCTGAAATCTTAACCCATAGTAGGACAACATGTCAAGAGAGTCCACATAAACTTTTAGCTCAATCCAATGGTCGGATTGAGAATTATAACTGTTGCCGTAAACCTGGACTGTTGTGCATTTTACACCAAAATCTGAATCTAACCTTACTTGGGTCGTATCACAAGGCTGAACCGTGTCGATTCACAATGTGTTCCATGAGTCATTGTAGGCCTATGTCTTACCTTTTCATCCATATAAATTAGACCTAAATCCGAGATCTACAGTTCTAGATATGATCCGATTACCGAACAATGTTCTAGTTTGGACTGCACCAACATATCTTTTCTAAGTTTGGCCATCTCTTTGTCTTTTTAATTTCAGCAACTCATCAATCAATTCTTTCATTTATGTGATAGGCCTGCATTTAAGATGAACGTAAATTAAAGGTATCTTATATTATTAGATATGTTATTATAAAACATGCTTTAGTTAAGGAGTTATTGATACTTCAAGTGCAAAATGATGATATAAAACCTTGATAAAAATGCACTTTTAAGTACTAATCACACCCCTCAACCAGCTTATTACTAGTCCCTAGTAATCAAAGCGTTAAAATAGAAAAACAATTTGCAAATTCCACAAAGCAAGGCATTCATCATTCAACTTCCATTAACCTATCCAGATAAACAAACTCTCATTAAGTTTATATATCTACTCAATATCTCTTAAACAAGATATTAATAAACCTTCCTTTTATGTGCTCAATGTATGAAAACATAGATAATGGGGCTTTTATTGGAAGAAAAAAAATATTATGTTCTAATGTTTAAGGTTAAATTCTTTGGGTTAGGATTATTATCTTTTTGTTTTTTTCTGTCTCTCTTTTTTTTCAATATATATACATATAACTTAAAACACAATGCATCTTTAACCCATGTAACGAGCTTTCAGCTAATGACTCCCAGACCAGTTGTTCTTAGGGGATTGGAGGTTGAGACACCCTTACGAGCTTAGTAACTCGGGTTGCAGATACTGATATGTAGATAGTGCAATGTTTGATTCCCTTAAGCTTTTCTCTTTAACCCATGTAACAAGCTTTGGGCCAAAGCTCCCAAGTCAGTTGACTTTAGGGTATTAGGTGTTAAAACACCCCTTCGGGCTTAATTGCTTAGGTTAGGGAGGCTTCGAAACCAAACGTATCTACGTTTTTATTATCATTATTTTCTTTTTGTTTTTTTTTTTTTTTTTTGCAAAATATAGACTATCCCTATCCCTTAGTTGTTACCTTTAACAAAAGAACATAAATAATGTAATAATCCAATGTGCAACCCACAATCATATGTTAAAGTGTGTGTGTGTGTGTGTGAAAATGAAGATTTAAGAATACTTGTTAAATGAGTATATAAGCAGAATCAAGTGATAACAATGCGAGAGTTTGTAAACCTGAATATTTTAAGAAGTATTCTAATAGGCCTTGTTATGAATATTGCAAATAACCATTGAAAAATGTTTACTAAGATGCGTCTCAAGAGTCACTAAAATTCCTCCTTACTCTGCCATCCTAGTAATAACAGTTTTGTCAAATGGCTTTAAAAAAAAAAGCAGTTAGTTTTTTTTTTCAACTACTACTACCCTCTCCCCCCAACCAAAACGAGACATTGTCCTCAATGTTGTAAGGTAGAAAGATAGAGTATAGAAGACATCACCTGAAACAACGAACAATGCAAAACCTAAAACACACTTATATAGAAAATCTCTACACGTTCTATTTAAGGAAATATTGCAATAATTATTGCAGATTGTCTTCTATAACCAGCACCAACAAATCCTATATATATGGTATTTTTTATTGCAGTGATTATTTTCCATAACCAGCATGAATCAAATCATATATCTATGGTATTTTATATTGCAATAATTATCTCCTTGACATATTGCTTCCTTAACCCTGATGCTCTATATTATCGCCATATGTAAATCCTTATTTTTTTATTTTTTTATTTTTAATTTTTTTTATCAAAACATGGGTCGAAAATTGGGTAGCAACAAATGCCCCCTCATTACAATGCTTACGAAGCAAAACTCCTCAATGTTTTCCATAATAAGCTTGTAAAGAAGAAAAAAAAAAGTCTTCCTTACTTGCTAAGTGATCCACTCATCCAAGGAATTCATTTTTTAAAAGAAAATTTGTCTTATTATCATGGGTGACCTGCCCCTTTTTTTAAAAGAAATTTGATCTATTTTCACGGGTGACCTACCCACACCTTTCAAACCTAGTCTATTTTCAGGAGTGACCTACCCACATACTCACGCTGGTCTATTTTCACGGGCGACCTACCCTTTTGATTGGGTTAACCTGAGATCACATCTGGCGATCTCCTTTAATCCGAAGCAAAGTCGGTGTGTAGCTTAGTTAACTTGAAATCCCATCTGGTGATTCCCTTTAACCAAAGCTAAACTCTGTGTGTGGTTGGGTTAACTTGAGATCCCATCTGGCGATCTCCTTTAACCATAACCAATGCAAAAATATGTGTGTGGTCTCATTATGATGGGTGACCTACCCAAAATGAAAGATGGTCTCATTATGACATGTGACCTACCCAAATTAAAATTCTTAGAAAACTCCACGCTTTTCTAAGAAATGATCTCAATATCGAGTGACCGGTCCATTTTAAAATTCTTAGAAAACTCCACGCTTTTCTAAGAAACAGTTTCAATATTAGGTAACCAGCCTATCTTAAAATTCTTAGAAAACTCCATGCTTTTTTAAGAAACGGTTTCAATATCGGGTGACAAGCCCCTCCAAAAATTCTTAGAAAACTACATGTTTTTCTAAGGGATGGTTTCAGTATCGGGTGACCAGCCCCTCTTAAAATTCTTAGAAAACTCCACGCTTTCCTAAGAAATGGTCTCAATATCGAGTGATAGGCCCCTTCTGAAATTCTTAGAAAACTCCACGCTTTTCTAAGGAATGGTCTCAATATCGGGTGACTGACACGATCAAAGAGTTGATGTCTTATTCCAAGTGCAGGAGTGTCATAGTAATAAATAACCCGGCAAGACCGGGATCGAACCACAGAGAGGTTAATTGTATAAATTATAATTAATAAAACAACAACAACAACAACAATAATAACAACAATAATAGTAACAGTAATAATAATATTAATAGTAGTAGTAGTAGTAGTAGTAGTAGTAATAATAATAATAATAATAATAATAATAATAATAATAATAATAATAATAATAATACTCGATGCGTGGCGTTGTTATACCGAGAATGATCTAAAAGATCGGGTCACGAGTTTTCCACCTATATCTATACTGATTTTATGAAAAGATCAAAGAGATATATTATATAATATAAACAGATTTCTGATGCGAATGAACAAGGTAAGACCAACAATGTCAGGATCCTTGATCAAACACAGAGCATACTTAAAGTACATAAAAGATAATAATAATAATAATAATAATAATAATAATAATAATAATAATAGCAATATTAGTAGTAGTAGTAGTACTAATAATAATGAAGAAGAAGAGGAAGAAATTAATGAGAACTTTGAGATGGAAGATTAATGTAAAGATTAAACAATGATAAAAACAAATGTCAAGGTTAGAGGATCCACTAATAGTATTAGAGATAAGTAAAGTATAAACTTTTTATAAATTATCAACATAATCATATTAATCATCTTATTCACGTAACACCATACTTATAAATTTTATCAGGTATTCATGATGCTAACTTATATTGACAACAAATCAAGTTCCTCTCATAATAACGATGTCGGCCGAAGACTATGAAGGATCAAGTATTTGATGTACCAAGTGTTATACAACACAAATCTAGATTAACCATTTAACAAGCAAGGTATTAAGGATTAATAAGATAAAAATGATAAGACATGTTAATAGCATACTTGTTTAGGATTTAAGCATTGAAGTCCATGTTGAGTTCATATTATACTTATTCTAACACCATTAGTGAAACCTTGTCACCTTGACATAATTAACTTAGCTAGACATAATAAAAAAGAAGAACATAAATAAACAAGATAAGAACATAAACATGATATAAGTTAACTAAGTATAGTAAAGGAAATGAAAAGCATGAACAAGAGATTAATGAAAATAAAACTTAAGCATTACAACAATAAAGAGAGAGCAAGAACATGATCTTGATCTTAGAACTAAGATTCTTAAATGAATGGCAAATGCCTCCTTTTATAGGCTACAATTCAAAACTATTCATTTGGTAATTGATTATTGATGTAGTGGCCAACTATTGATTTAGTGGACTTGGTGGACAGCAGCACTCAAGCACTTTGGCTGGATGAAATGACATTGATCCATTCAGAATTTGGCAAAGTGTTCTTTATAAAAGTTGTTGGCAATCATCTTATCTTTCCACCCATAACATTTCAGAGCATTTGGATCACTAGAGCTCGAGATATGGCTAAAATACTGAGTAGTGCTGTTGGTGGACGTGGTGGATAGACCTCAAGCTCTTGTCTGGATAAAATGTCATTGTTACCATCCGAATTTAAGAAACTCTTCTTCCTGAAAGTTGTTGGAAATTGGCATTTCCTTCCACCCACCAAATTTCACGTCATTTGGCCTTCTAGAACTCCACATGTAGGTAAAATTCTAAGCAGTGTTTGGGCTGGATTACAGGACAGATTCTGACTTCTCTTTTGTGGCCAAACTTTGAATTTGAAAACGGCAGATTTGGGTCTTACACTATTCATGAACATTGTAGGAATATTTCTTAGCTTTCCATCCATATAAATTAAGCTGAAATCCAAGATCTACAGCTCCAGATATGACCCAATAACTGAATAGTGTTCCAATTTTGAATTGATTCGGTATCTCCTTTCTAATCTTAGCCGTTTCTTTGTCCTTTCACTTTCAATAGTTAATCACATCAATCAATCCTTTGAATTGTGAGATATGCCTGCATTTAAAATGAACATTTACCATAAATTAAAGCTATCTTATATTATCAGATCTATTATTATAAACATGCTCTAGTTAAGGAGTTATTAATACTTCAAGTGCAAAATGATGATATAAAACCTTGATAAAAATGCACTTTTAAGTACTAATCAGTGACTTGCCCACCTTAAACCTTTTTTTAAGAAAACTCCACGCTTTTCTAAAAAATGGTCTCAAAATCAGGTGACCGGCCTCTCTTAAAATTCTTAGAAAACTACATGCTTTTCTAAGAAACAGTTTTGGTATCAGGTAACCAGCCCCTTAAAATTCTTAGAAAACTTCACGCTTTTCTAAGAAATGGTCTCAATATCAAGTGACAGGCCCCTCTAAAAATTCTTAGAAAACTCCATGCTTTTCTAAGAAACGATCTCAATATCGGGTGACCTGCCCATCTTAAAATTCATAGAAAACTCCACGCTCTTCTAAGAAACGATCAATATCAGGTGACCGGCCCATCTTAAAAATTCTTAGAAAACCCCACGCTTTTCTAAGAAATGGTCTCAATATCGGGTGACCAGCCCATCTTAAAAAAAATTTAGAAAAATTCAACGCTTTTTCTAAATAATGGCCTTAATATCGGGTGACCTGCCCGTTTTAAGATTTTTAAAAATACTCCATGCTTTTTTTCAAAAAATGATATCAATATTGGGTGACCTGCCTGTTTTGAACTTCAAAAGAAATTATCTTACCTCGAGGAATGAAGCAATGCTGGTTCACAATTCTCCATTTTCCATAGTTTCGTTGACCTGAGATTTTGTACCTCAGCAATTCCCAAAAAAAACTTGGAAACTTATTTTGTCTTTCGTCACGCCTTTTCCTGCTAGGTTAGTGTTATGACAATATAGCATGCATGTTTTTTGTTACCTATTTTGGAAACATAGGTCCCCCTTTCTGTTGTAGACTTATTGAGCTCCTATTTCCATTTGTTTGTCTGACTCGTCCTCTTGAAACAAAATATGCTCCACACACTATACTTCCTATCCTCTTGGTGAAGAGATCTTTGGTTCCTTATGGGGCCCTTTCTTGCTCCATTGAGTATTGTCTTTTATTATTATTATTTTAAAAGGAAAACTCAAAAGATTTGGTTTTGTTTATGAAAACTGAAACTTTCAATGCAATTAGCAATTCTCATAAAAAATGCCCTTTTTTTAGAAGTTTTTATGATGATACCCCTTTGGGCTTTAGTTCACTATGGACCCCTATGTGCACTTCATACACTTCTTGCTCCCAGTGTGGTGTGCAAAAATATGTCAAGTTTAGATTTGAATTGGTTCTCTCCAATTGATGGAGTCATCTCCTTAGTCATGCGTTAAAAAAACAGTTCTTTTAAGTAAAAAATTTCAAATGCTATGAGATCATACGTTTTATGAAAAAAAGGTTCTTTACAAAGAGAATTCATAGCCGAACTTTATTTTATTGACTGGGAAGCATAGTATTTCTTTATAGAGTCAGCATTCACAGGTTTAACTAGATCTTCTCCATCCATTCTAGATAACAAATAAAGCTCTTCTCGAGAATGTTTTCTTAAACACGTAAGGGCCCTCATTGTTTGGCGCCCATTTACTTTGATCCTCTTCTGGTAAAGGCTATATTCAGTACAAAATCTCCTTCGTGGAATCCTCAAGGTTGGACCTTCTTATCATATGATTTGGCCATTTTTGATGATGACAGATTGCAGCTATCCTCTTTTCACTAATTATATTGAACTATTCATATCTAACTTTTACCCATTCCACCTCTTCTAAACTCAGAGTCTACCAATACTCTTAATGAGGGGTTTTCTACTTCTAAACGCATCACCGTCTCCATTCCATATACCAACGTATACGGGGTGGCTCCTATTGAGGTTCAGACTGCGGTGCGGTACGCGTGAAGGGCCAATGGCAACATCTCATGCCAATACTTGTATGTGACTACCATCTTCTAAATAATCTTCTTGACATTTTCAGTTAATAGCTTCTACCGTACCATTCATCTTTGGCCTATATGGTGAGGAATTATAATGCTTGATTTTCCATTTAGCGTAGAGTTCTATTATCATCTTGCTATTGAAGTTCTGGCCATTATTAGATATAATCTTTTCTAGGGGACCATATCGACATATCAAATATCTTTTCATAAATTTCTTCACCACTTTTTGCCTCCTCGTCATCCAAACATCTTAACAAAGTCCCGTCAGATGATTTCTTAAACAAAGTTTCCCCATCAAGATAGAAATCCCTTGCCAACCTCCTTAAAGTCTTCTTGTCGATTGTGGATACCCCCATGGGATATGTCTAGTTTTGGATGAAATTCTTGATATCATAGTACCAAGGGTTTCCATCTATTTCTCTTTCAACTGAGCAACAATGAGCTGGCTTATTTCTGATATCAATGTGTACCGACTGTACCTTGTGCCCAAAGTCTATTCTAGCCATAGAAGCTAGCGTGACCAAAGCATCAACAAAATGGTTTCCTTCCCTTCCTAGATGGGTGAACTTTATTTCCTCAAATTCTATAGCCAATTTTAGACAGGTATTCTTGGTAAAGTCTCAACTTCTTATCCTTGGTTTGCCATTTTCCTTTCACTTGGAAAATAATCAAAATCGAGTCTCCATACATATCTATCTTTCTAATATTCAACTCCAATGCCACCTCTAAAACGAGAATGCAAGCTTCCTACTCCTATGTTGTTATTGCACCAAAACTGCAACTTAACTAAAACTGAATACTACTTTTTATTAGGAGAGATTATCATTGCATCAGCTCTGTTACCACATACGTTTATAGTTCCATCAAAGTACATAGTCCACTAATCCAATTTCCCTTCCTCAACTGAAAACACATCTTCATCAGGAGGTACTGCTTGATTTTCTCAAAAGCTTCTTCATACTTTTTATTCCAAATCTAGAGATTCTTCTTCCTTAACAATTGAAGATTGGGTCTCAAGTTATGGTTAATTGGGATATGAACCGGGCAATGTAATTCAATCTTCCTAAGAACCTTATTACATCCTTCTCAGTTTTGGGAAGTGGCATAGATTGAATAGCCTTTACTTTGTTGGGATCCACTTCTATCCCTTTGTCACTCACCCAAATCCTAACAACTTCCTAGATTTCAACCTGAATGAACATTTTGCATGGTTAAGCCTCAACTTATACTTCCTTAGTCTTTCAAATAATTCCTTCAATATTTGAACATGATTTTCTCCCTCTCTAGATTTTAGCAATCATGTCATCTACGTATACTTCAATCTCTTTGTGTATCATGTCGTGAAAGAAAGTCACCATGGCCCTTTGGTAGGTGGCCCTAGTGTTCTTTAAACCAAATGGCATGACTTTGTAGCAAAAGGTTCCCCATGGTGTTACAAATGTTGTCTTCTTCTTATCCTCTTATGCCATTTCTATCTGATTGTAGCTAGAAAATCCGTCCATAAAGGAATATGTGGAGCTACGTCTTTGCATTGTCAAACATATCTATGTGTGGTAGACAAACTCTGATTTTATCTTCCTTTTTTGGGTACTAACACTATATTGGACACTCATTGTGGATATTTGACTACTTTTAGAAAATTGGCGTTCCATTGCTATTTAATTTCTGCTTTTACTTTGATTAAGACATTCGGATTGGTCATTCTCAACCTTTGCTTAACCGATTTGCGCCCTTCTACTAGTGGTACCCTATGCAAACCAAGCATATCCTTGTAAGACCAGGCAAAAAACATCTATATAATTTCAGAGTAGTGCAATCAACTTTTATTTTTCTTTAGGGGTGATCACAATCCTTTATCTTCAGTTTATCTCTTAATTTTTTTCATTGCCTACATTTATGGTTTCAAGTTCCTCTCTAGCAGGTTTCCAAGCTTGTTCATGTTGTCCTATAAATTTTGTGAATTCTCTAATGTTGTATCCTTTAAAGCTCGGCCATTCATTCTTGGTGTAAAGTGTAGGTGTTTGTTTTAGAAGATCCACTTTGAAAAAGAAAAATGATGTGTAAAAACATCAAGATGAACTTTTGAAAATGCATGATCTCATTAAAGGGAAAAAGTTATCTCAAAACATTTGCTCGAGCAAACCGATTAGGTGCGCAACATCATTCCAAATTCCTTCAAGCTCGTTTTGGTACTAGGTGTGACCTTTCTTTATTTTTCATCATTTTCCTTAGTCAAGTTGTAACGACCCGGCTTTCTAAGCCCAAAACAATAGTAATTTTTTTTTATATGTATATTTAATACACATGGTGCCGGTAATCAAAGAACTTGAATCCTTACATCATCAAAATACAATCCATACAATCAACAGTTCTTTCAAAAGCGAATCTTACACAAACACATAATATTAAGGTTGCATGATTTGAAGTTCATATTAAAAATATATATACATGGACATGAGTTTGCATTCTTATACTACTAATAGCCATCACAAATTATAAACAAAAAGGATCTAATAAAAGTTATACATTCAGTACATTGATCCCTACAAAATACATTGTGAGTTAGAATGCATCTACTTAATTCCTTGCAAAAGTAGGTTCTCGTGTATCGGGTATCCTAGACAACTCGTTGGTGTGACGTCCTGCAGAGATGACAAAACATTTAAGAGAAAACAAATACTTAATAATAATAATAATGGTAACTAACGGCCTAGCAATTAAATAAGCATTAACATTTATAATTTCTTCATGTATTTGATGTAACAATTAGTAGTACATATAGATACACAAGTTTTCAAATGCCATTCGCCGAAACTAGTCGTTTATTTGTCCCGGCTATCCATCCGGAATCCATAGCGATAGCTGCGTCGTTGCCAATCCTAAAACCGGCAAATGAAACTACATCATTGCCGATCAAGGAATCGGCAATAAACTAGGTCGCCAATTTCGTGTCGGCACGAAGATCGCATCGCTGCAGATCCGAATCGGCAATGAAACGCGGCATTGCCGATTTCGGATCGGCAATGAAAACTAGGTCTGTCGATTTCGTCGACGGCAACGAAACCGTCGTCGCCGATCAAGAAATGGGCGTGAAATCGTGGTCACTACCGATTCTCGATCGGTAGTGAAGGCCGCGTCGCCGCCAAGTCCGAATCGGCAAATGCCGCGATCGCCGCTTTGCCCAGCCGGTCGGCAGTGAAATCGCATCGCCGCCGATTTCGGCATCGGCCAAAAAATCGTCATTGCCGCCGATCAAGAAATGGGCAAACGTGGTCGCCTCCGTGTCGACTTTACGTATCGGTAGTGAAGGCCCAACATCGCTTGCCAAGTCCAAAATCGGCAATGGCGCATCATTGCCGATTTCGCATCGTCGGTGGCTGAGTCGTCGCTGCCGATTTCTACATCGGCAGCGAAAACTGCATTCATCATCATCCCTCTCTCTCTAAATATATATATATTTTCCTTTGGGTGTTTACATTCTCCCCTCCTAAATATGAATTTCGTCCTCGAAATTTAAGAAGTTTCACACTCCATACCTGGTAGATCAAATAAATTGGGGTACTTTTTTCTCATCTCAGCCTCCCTCTCCCAAGTTTCCTCTTCTACTTGAGCATTTCGCCATAAGATTCTAACGATGGGGATCTTTTTGCTCCGTAACTCCTTCACTTCTTGATCTAGTATCCTTATGGGCCTCAATTCCAGTGTTAAGTCTTCCTTGACCTCTACTGGGACCTAGGGTAGAACTCGGGCGGGGTCTACGTTAGCCTTCCTTAACAAGGAGACATGGAACACATCATGGACCCTGGCTAACTGTGGGGGCAAATCCACCTTGTAGGCTACTGGTCCAACTCGTTGTAAGATTTTGAAGGGTCCAATGAAACGGGGAGTTAACTTCCCTTTCAATCCAAATCGTAACATGTTCTTCCATGGGGCTACCTTCAGGAACACCTGGTCCCCGTCTTGAACTTCGAGAGGTTTTCTCCTCACATCGGCATACTTCTTCTGTCTATCCTGTGCGACTTTGATGCGATCCCTGATAATTCTCACTTTCTCCGTGGTGACTTGAACTAACTCTGCGCCATATAACTTCCGGTCCCCAATTTCCTCCCAACATAAAGGAGTTCTACACCTCCTACCATACAAGGCTTCATATGGGGCCATCCCTATTGTGGCTTGGTGACTATTGTTATACGTGAACTCCACCAATGCCATGTGTTCCTCCTAGTTTCCTCCAAATGCTAGCACACATGCCCGTAATAGGTCTTCCAAGACTTGAATGACTCTTTCCGATTGGCCATCCGTTTGAGGGTGAAACGCAGTGCTCATGTCCAATCTTGTCCCCAAGGCATGTTGTATGCTCGGCCAAAGTCGAGAGGTGAACCTAGGATCTCGATCCGATACAATGGACACCGGAATCCCATGAAGTCGTACCACCTCATTTATGTAGATCTTGGCAAGCTTGTCCACCGAGCCGGTAATATTTCAAGGAAAGAATAGTGCGGCTTTCGTAAACCCATACACAATGACCCATATCGCATCATTTCCTTTTCTCCCCTTGGGAAATCCTAACACGAAATCCATGGTGATCATCTCCCACTTCCATTCTGGAATTTGTAATGGCTGTAATGGTCCCGCAGGCCTTTGGTGTTCAACCTTGACTTGTTGACATATCCCATACTTTGACATATACTCAGCTATTTCCCTTTTCATATTAGGCCACCAATAGAGGTGTTTCAAGTCTCGGTACATCTTAGTGCTGCCAGGATGTATGGAGAATTTGGACTCATGTGCTTCTTGCAGAACCATACGTTTGACTGTTTCGTCATCAGGCACGTATAACCATTGTCCCATCATCAAGGATCCATCATTCGCTACTCGGAATTTCATTTCTACCCCGGCCTCCACATTCTTCTTAATCTTGGATCCCACCTTGTCATGGAATTGGGCATGTAGTATCTGTTCTCGATACGTTGGTCGCACCAATAATTGGGCTACTAACCCACCTCTTGCATCAATTCCCAAATCTGCACCAAACTCTTTTAATTCTGCCAATTGCCGCTCCTTTCCCACTGTTAAGCTTCCCAAGGAGGCTTTATTTTTGCGACTGAGGGCATCTGCCACCACATTTGCTTTCCCCAGGTGGTATTCTATGGTGCAATCATAATCCTTAATGAGCTCTATCCACCTTCTTTGTCGCATGTTCAACTCCTTTTGCGACATCAGATACTTCAGGCTCTTATGATCAGTAAAAATTTGGGTTCGAGACCCATACAAATAGTGTCTCCATATCCTCAAGGCAAATACTACACCGCCAACTCCGTTTCGTGCACCTGGTAGTTCACCTCATGAGTCTTTAATTGCCTTGATGCATAGGCGATCACCTTCCCATGTTGCATCAAAACACACCCCAATCCCTTCCCCGAGG
Source organism: Populus deltoides (assembly GCA_015852605.2). Taxonomy (NCBI): domain Eukaryota; kingdom Viridiplantae; phylum Streptophyta; class Magnoliopsida; order Malpighiales; family Salicaceae; genus Populus; species Populus deltoides. Next base: position 9,104,447 of record CM027586.2, read on the forward strand.
CATCACTATATACCACAAAACCCTCGGTCTCTGAGGGGAGAGTTAAGACTGGAGCAGTGGTGAGCCTCCTCTTCAATTCTTGGAAGCTTGCCTCACATTCTTCCGACCACACCCACTTCTTATCCTTCCTAGTTAGCTGGGTCAAAGGGGTTGCAATCAGGGAAAAACCTTCGATAAATCTCCGATAGTATCCTGCAAGTCCTAGGAAACTACGTATTTCAGTGACCGAAGTCGGTCTTTCCCATTTCAAGACTGCCCGACTTTTTGAGGGTCGACAAAAACACCTTTGGCTGAAATGACATGTCCCAAAACGTCAATCTTTTCAGCCAAAATTCACATTTACTCAATTTTGCATATAACTGGTGATCTCTCAAGGTTTGTAAGGTTTGTCTCAAGTGTTCTTCGTGCTCCTTGAAAGAATTCGAGTACACCAGTATATCATCAATGAATACCACCACAAACTTATCCAGGTATGGTTGGAAAACCCGATTCATCAAATCCATGAAGAGGGTCATGGGCGTTACAACCCGAACAAGTAACACCAAAAATTCATAGTGTCCAGTAACTGAGTTCTAAATGCGGTCTTTGCTACATCCGCTTCTTTAATCTTCATCTGATAGTACCCTGATCTCAGATCTATCTTCGAGAATGCCCTTGCTCCCTTTAATTGGTCGAACAAATCATCTATCCGAGGTAACGGATACTTGTTTTTCATTGTTATTTTGTTCAACTGTCGATAGTCAATACAAAGCCTATGGGTTCCATCTTTCTTTCTTACAAATAGGACCGGTGCTCCCCAAGGAGAATTACTGGGCCGTATGAACCCCTTGTCTAATAATTCCTGTAATTGAGTCTTTAACTCGTTCAGTTCTGCTGGAGCCATCCGATACGGTTGTTGAGCTATGGGTGAGACTCCAGGAAAAGTGTCTATAGACACCTCTACCTCTCGCTCCGGGGGTAGTCCTGGTAGTTCTTCTGGAAACACATCTGGGAAATCCTTCACCACAGGAATATCCTTCAATCGTGGACCTTCATCATCAGAGTTTAAGATGTATGCGAGGTATCCCATACATCCCTTTCTTAACAGTTTTTGGGTCATTACCACCGATATTAAAGCATTCAGTTTGGGAAATCTCTCTCCTTCAAAAGTCATTTTCTCGCCCTTAGGTGTTTGGAAAGTAACAGTTTTAGCATAACAATCTATTAGTGCCTTGTATTTACTCAACCAATCCATGCCTAGTATTATGTCAAAATCATGCAGCTCTAAGGGAATCAAGTCTACTTCTGTTTCATACCGGATAAACTAACCCCCACATCCACATATACAATATTTGTTTCAACCATGTTTCCCATTGGAGTTCCAATTACAAACCCCTTCTCTACTATTTCTACTTCCTTTCTCAATTTAGTGACACTTCTCTTAGCAATGAATGAGTGGGTGGCACCCGGATCAAACAATACATGCATATTAAAATCATTCAACGATGAGTGTACACGCCACCACATCCGATGCGTACCGCGGCCTCCTCCTGTGTCAGGTGGAAGACCCTCCCTGGGGTCCGATAATTTTGTGCCCTCGGCTTCCCTCGACCGAGTTTGCCCCTGATTGAGAAGATCTCACTGGCCTATTAACCGGTGGTCATCGGCTGGTGGCTCGACCGGGCTGTCTATAGCTCATGCTTGTCCGGTGTTTCTTTTGGGGCAGTCCCTCTTGTAATGACCTTTCCCACCACAGTAATGACACCCTTGGCTAAGATACTGGCAGTTCCTCCACCTATGACCCTCTCCTCTGCACACAAAGCATCGCCCAGGGGAAACTGAGCAGTCCCTAGGGTGTTTTTGTCCACATTTTACACAAAAAGGATAGTCAACTCCCCTGCGGTCACCGGTCCCAGTTGAAGAGTTTGCCCTCGAGTGCGACTGTCCCGCCATCATTCTCCCACTTGAGTGTTGGTGAGGCGGTAATATCAAACTCCCCTTCTTTTCGTGCTGCTCAAACACTCCACTTTTTCCTTTCTTCGGGTGCGGTGGTGCGCACAGGAAATAGTCCCCATCTCTCTTTTTGCTTATACTCTGATACCCCCCCTGGCTTTCTCCAATACATGCCTCCAGAGCTTGTGCAGCCTCAATCAACTCCCTCACCGATTTAAATCGCAAGGCGATCAATCCTTGTCTCAAATCCTGTCGTAAACCATCTCTCAACTTTTCAATCATATGTTCCTCTGTCGGCACATAATATGGGCGAACAATGAGAGGTCATGGAATCTCCTTTCGTACTCCAATACTGACATATCACCCTGTCTTAATGCCAAGAACTCTTGTTCTTTCACCTTGCGATGATACTTGGAATAAAACTGATTCTCAAACTCTGTCTTGAAATCACTCCAAGTTAGGGTCTCAGTCGCACGCCTCAGCTGAACTGTTTCCCACCATGTCATGGCCCTATCAGATAGTAACTGGGATGCACAATTTACCCTCAAACCCTCGGGTATGCTTATTTGAATCATTGTCTTTTCTACCTTCCTGATCCATCTTCCAGTTATCTCTGCATCTTGTTCCCCCATATACGGTTCACAGCCCATTTCCCTCATACTCTTGACTAGTCGCACTAGTGGTACCACATTATCCATGGTCATGCTGGTCGTAGGGGCTGCTGGTGGAATCTGCGTGGTAGGGGTTGTTTGTGCTGCTGAACTAGCCATGCCTTCCATCACTGCTTTAACTATTTGTACAAGGAGTCCTGCATCTACATATTGTGGGGGCACACCAGTTGGAACAGTAGATGGCTGTGCTTCTGATCTTTCTCGCTGCTCCGTTGCGACTGGGGGTGTTCCCTCTGTCTGATGAGGCCTCGGGCCTTCTCCTGCCACCGTATCTTCCCCCTGCAAGGTTTCGGGCGGTATTATCGGAGCATGAGATGCCGTATCATCTAAGGGATCTTCGTCTTGCCAACCTTGGGCACCTCGGTTCATGCCCCTCCTTTCTAAGGAGGGCGGCTCAGTTCGTGTCCCTTGTCGGGTGCGTACCATCCTGAAATTCATCGCAACAACACATTTATTAATGATCCTCAGGATCCATACCAAGTGCTCTGATACCAACTGTAACGACCCGGCTTTCTAAGCCCAAAACAATAGTAATTTTTTTTTATATGTATATTTAATACACATGGTGCCGGTAATCAAAGAACTTGAATCCTCACATCATCAAAATACAATCCATACAATCAACAGTTCTTTCAAAAGCGAATCTTACACAAACACATAATATTAAGGTTGCATGATTTGAAGTTCATATTAAAAATATATATACATGGACATGAGTTTGCATTCTTATACTACTAATAGCCATCACAAATTATAAACAAAAAGGATCTAATAAAAGTTATACATTCAAGACATTGATCCCTACAAAATACATTGTGAGTTAGAATGCATCTACTTAATTCCTTGCAAAAGTAGTTCCCGTGTATCGGGTATCCTAGACATCTCGTTGGTGTGACGTCCCTGCAGCAGTACAAAACATTTAAGAGAAAACAAATACTTAATAATAATAATAATGGTACCTAACGGCCTAGCAATTAAATAAGCATTAACATTTATAATTTCTTCATGTATTTGATGTAACAATTAGTAGTACATATAGATACACAAGTTTTCAAATGCCATTCGCCGAAACTAGTCGTTTATTTGTCCCGGCTATCCATCCGGAATCCATAGCGATAGTTGCGTCGTTGCCAATCCTAAAACCGGCAGCCGAAACTACATCGCTGCCGATCAAGGAATCGGCGATGACCCGGGTCATTGCCGATTTCGTATTGGCGGCGAAAGATCGCATCGCCGGATTCGGAATCGGCAGCGGAACGGCCGCTGCCAATCCACAATCGGCAGCGAAATCATCCCTTTTTAACCCGGCCATCCATTCGGACGCCATTAGCCAAAGCTAATCATTCTTTGTCCCGGCCATCCATTCGGATGCCATTAGCCGAAGCTAATCACTCTTTTGTCCCGGCCATCCATTCGGATGCCATTAGCCAAAGTTAATCATTCTTTGTCCCGGCCATCCGTTTGGATGCCATTAGCCGAAGCTAATCAGTCCTTCATCCCGGCCATCCATTCGGACGCCATTAGCCAAAGCTAATCATTCTTTGTCCCGGCCATCCGTTTGGATGCCATTAGCCGAAGCTAATCACTCTTTTATCAACAATTAAGCGTTCGACAATTTAATATCGGTTCTAACAATATGGTAGTACTCAAGTTAAAATATTCCAAGATTCAACGTATGAAAAAGAAAGGTGCAAGTCACCTACCTGCTCCACCTGTGGGTCGTTCCTGTCTTGATGATGGTCCAATCCCGACCGCATCACCTAAGACATCAATGGTCACAAATCAGCACAGTTATATTTAATTTATTTTTGAATCACATTCATCATCACACTTATTTCAATAGTTCATATGTTCACATTCAAGTGTTCCCTATTTTACACCATCATATCATGAAATTGTTATTAGCATTTAAGTCATTCCCGCCTAGGAGGCTTATTGTAGGAATCGACACGAATCAGTTCGTTGCGGTGTCGCCCACCCGGCGGAAGCGAACGCCATTGTTGGCGCCATATTTCGTTGCGCAACGCACAAATCGGCGGCAATTTCACTTCGCGCGGGGAGGTTCGGTTGCGGCGGTGAAAGCGAATTTAATTTCGCCAACAACACACACAATCGGCAGCGAATATTAATTCATTGCGGGAGGTTCGATTCCGGGCGAAAGCGAATTCAATTGCGCCAACACACAAATCGGCAACGAATATCAATTCGCCGCAGCAAGTTCGGTTCGGCGGCAAATAAAGCAAATTTCTGCCGCAACACACAAATCGGCGGCAATATCAATTATTGCGGGAGGTTCGATTCGCGGCATGAAACAGCAACCGATTCGCGGCGCAAACGGAATTTCGGCTTCACGCAACACACAAATCGGCGGCGAATATCAATTCGTTGCGGCCGAGTTCGATTCGTGGCGCGAAAGCAAATTCATTTGCGCAACACACAAATCGGCGGCCAATATCAATTCGCGCAGGAGGTTCACTGCGGCAGCGAAAGCAGAACCCATTGCGCCAACACACAAATCGGCGAAATCAATATCAATTCGCCGCGGGAGGTTAAGCACACAAATCGGCGGCGAATATCAATTGGCGGGGAGGTTCGATTCGGCGTGAAAGCGAATTTCGCTACGCAACACACAAATCGGCGTAATATCAATTATGCCCCAGGCAGTTCGAGCGGCGGCATGAAAGCGAATTTCTTCGCGCAACACACAAATCGGCGCGAATATCAATTCGCTCCGGGAGGTTCTGGCGGCGTAAACGAATTTCGCGCGCAACACACAAATCGGCGCGATATCAATTGCGTCGGCGCCGAGTTGAGCTGGCGGCAAACAGAGTTCGATTCGCGGCGGCGAAACAAATTACCATTGCGCCCAACACACAAATCGGCAGCAATATCAATTCAATTGCGGCAAGTTCGATTGCGGCAGAAGCAAATTTATTTGCCGCAGCACACAAATCGGCGGCGAATATCAATTCGCCGGGAGGTTCGATTCGCGGCAACAAAGCGGATTCGCGCGCAACACACAAATCGGCGGCGAATATCAATTCGCGGGAGGTTCACTTGCGGCAAAGCAAATTCATTGCGCCAACACACAAATCGGCGGCGAATATCAATTCGTTGCCGGGGAGGTTCGATTCGCGGCGGCACACAAATCGGCAACAATATCAATTCGCCGCGGAGGTTCGGTTCGCGGCAAGCAAATGCAATTTCGCCACGCAACACACAAATCGGCGGCGAATATCAATTCGCTCCGGGAGGTTCAGCGGCGGCAAACGAATTCATTTCGCGCGCAACACACAAATCGGCAAACAATATCAATTCGCTCGCAGGGAGTTCGATTGCGCGCCGAAATCATTACTGCGCAACACACAAATCGGCAGCGAATATCAATTGCGCGGCAAGTTCGATTCGGCGGCAAAGCGAATTTAATTGCGCAACACACAAATCGGCAGCGAATATCAATTCGCTCCGGAGGTTCGATTCGCGGCTAAAGCAAATTTCATTGCGCCAACACACAAATCGGCGGCGAATATCAATTCGTGCCGGAGAGGTTCCGATTCGCGGCAGCGAAACAGAATTTCGCTGCGCAACACACAATCGGGAGCATCAATTTCAGCACAATCATCAAAGTAGAACACATTAATTCCAGCAACAAACATCACAGTAGAACACATTAATTCCCCCTAGTTAAAGCCAGCCCTCTACCATGATTTGTTAGATGTTCTGAAATTGACTTTATTTCACTTTTGTTTGCTTGTTTTCTTGGTTAATTTCAGCTTCCTTCACAGCTGGCTTAGGTCTTAGATCAATTCTTTTCTTAGGGTTTTTCTTCTTCATTTTTGTTTTTGATCTTACGGGGGAGAGGAAGAGAGTTTCATGACCCATACCTTCTGAATTTAACTAAGTTTGAGGAAGGTTTGACACTATTCAGCTGCTGGTTCTCCTCCTTCTTCTTCCTCTCATGTTTTTCCAGCTCTCTTTTTCCTCTCCTCTGTCACTTTGCCCACTCCTCTCTCAAGGTCTCATCTCTCCCTCACAAGTTCACAAAGCAATCTCTCTTTGGTCCGATTCACGTTTACATTGTGAAAGGGGAAGGGAAGAACGGCATCACAGTGCTGGATTTGGAAGAAGATGGGTCATTCTCTCTCCCCTCTTTGTATTTATACTACCCATCCAATGGAATGGGTTGTTTGGGGTTGGTTTAGGTGTGTCCTTATCCTTGTTTGGTTTATCTAAAACCGGTTTTACCCCTCCCTCCCGGCTACTGCGTCATTGTTCATTGAGAAATCGGCAACGAAAATCGCGTCATTGCCGATCAAGAAATGGGCAAAGCGAAATCGTGTCGCTACCGATTTACGTATCGGTAGTGAAGGTTGTGTCGCCGCCAAGTCCGGGACCGGCGAAAATCGCATCGCTGCCGCCACCCAGACCGGCAATGAAACGCATCGCTTGTCGATTTCGCGATCGGCACCGAAATCGCTGCGTCATGCCGATTTCCGATCGGCAACGAAAACCGCATTCATGCCCGGTCCCGAATCGGCAGTAAATCGCGATCGCCGTGCCGATTTACGCATCGGCACCGAAATCGCGTCGTTGCCGATTTCGGCATCGGCGGCGAAAATCGCATCGCCGCTCGGTCCAGAATCGGCAATGAAAACTACATCATTGCCGATTTACGCGCGGCAAATCGCGCCGCCGCCGATTTCTCGGACGGCAATAAAACTGCATTCATCATCATCCCTCTCTCTCTCTATATATATATATATATATATATTCCTTTGGGTGTTTACACAAGTGTTGTGGATTTTAAAGGGGGACCTATGTTTCTAGTTCTGCAGATGCGTGCATAGATGTATAAGAAAATGTATGATATAATGCATGATTGTGATAAGAACGTATTTGTATATTGGGTATGGATACTGGGCCTTCTTGTGAACGAATAATAGCCACCACCTTATATACATAGGTTCTCTTGTCACATTGCTTTGCTAGGAGTACTGCCTTTCGAGTCTTTTGCTTGAATCATATTCACCAAGAGACAGATTTTGTATAAGAAGATGGGTCAACGCCATTTTCATTAATGCTTCATAAGTTTATTACATTTAGAAATGAAAAGGAAATACAACATATTAATCCCTTTCCTCCACAAACTCTCTAGCCAAAGGTAAGAAGGCAAACCCGCGGTTCTCAATCTTCCATAGAAAGGCATCGGTTTCAGCTAAGCTTCGGCGATAGCGAATGATGTCCGCTCCCACATTCCGCGCATTGATTCTAATAATTCGAGCATGTGCAGCAACTTCGTCCATTTGCTCATCTGTCTTGGTCATCTTTTCTATAAGCAACATATTGGTTCTGTTCAAAGTAGTGTTGTTGGCGTCGATTTGATCCTTGTGTTTTTCCATTGCTGCTAGCTTCTCGTCTAAATACTTCACCTTTTCATGTTTCTTGTCAAGTTTTATCCTCATAACTTTTATCTCATTCTTCTTAACCGCTAATTCTGTTCCAACAACCTCAAAACCTTTCCTTTTACTTTCTTCTTTTGCAATCCCCATCGAACGGCTTTCCAACTCCATATATTTATTGTTCAAATCCTCATACTTCCCAGTCCTATCCCTCAGTTCGAACTAGACTTGTGAAAATTTTTCTTGGAAATATTCTGCACTTCCTTGGCAATCGTTAAAGTCAATCTCCATTGCTTCAAGTTTAGAGCAACTTTGCATTCAATTAAAACTCATCCCTCTTAACTCCTTCTCACTTCTTTCCCTAGCAATCTTCTCCTCACCCAGCTTTAACTCAAGCTTTATTATTCGCGCATCTCTAGATTATATCTGCTCATCTAGAAATGCTTTTCTTTTAGCATCATTTCCTCCAACATTGCCTTGTCTTTTCTGCTTTTGCTCAACCCTATCCGAAGTTTTTCCACTTGTCTTGTCAACTCCTTTTCATTATTGACCCTTTTCCTCTTAATAGACTCTTCTATAGTTTGGGGAGATTTGACTCCTACACTAGGCATGGTTGAAGCTGTTAAGTCTCTCCATCTTGAATATCCTTCACTTGCACTTGGATCCTTTAAACCTTTTATCTCAACCAAAACCAGATGCTTCCAATCTTGTTTGATGATCTCCAAAACTTCTTGTGCAATGGGATCTTTGAACAAACCAAAGAATTAAGCAATTCCCATAGTCCTTGGAACAAACTGCATGCCCCCAAGTTGCCTTACAACCAGGGCAGGAGCATAACTCACATAGCCTATAATCCTCACCAATGGCACCCAACGTCTCTGTCCACAACTCATTAGGACTTTCATTGTCGTTACCCATAGGGCTCTCCACTTGAAATCACTATTAGGCAAACCTTCTAATTTGTCAACCCAACCTTAGTTATCTAGATCTCCCCATTCTTCTTCTTTTACCAACTTCAGGGGTCTTTGGGTAAACCACCATAAATTATTAAAGACATGTTTTTTTTCGATATAGCTAATCATCCAGATATACAACAACTGCGTGCAGCATCTCATTGCTCCTTTTCCGGTCCTCCTATAATGGTTAAGCGTCAAGATGGTTTCAGCTAAAATAGCACCCACTGAATTGATTTGTGTATTCTCATACTCTACATAAGCAGCAGCGGCCTCCAAACTCACTACACCCGTCTGACTTAGGAATAATACAAGGCCAAATATGCCCATAGCAATCAATCTCTCTTTTTCTAATCCTGACTTCTTTTCCAGTTCAATTTCTAGCATCCTTCATTTCAGACCGGTTGCGTTCTTTTCCAAAAACTTTTCCAGGTTGGAGATTCTGAGCAGTTTTGATAGTTCGGGGATGATCTTGTTAGATCTCAAAGATAAATAAATCTGATACAGATTGTTTGGAAACTCAGTCAACATCTCATATTCCTCAATAGTGGGACATAGGTCTATGCTTTCAAAAGAAAAACACCGATAGTCTGGATCCCAAAAATGAACTAAAGCTCGTACAGCTGGGCTTTAAAACTTCTACCTTTGCAATCTCCACCAAACATCCATATTTCCTAAAAAATGCATCCTTATCCACATTCTGAAAATGAGTCGTTAACTTGTTCACCTCATTCATAATGCAACTCAGGTTCTTGATTGGTGACATCTTCTTAGCATCGCTTCTAAGGTAGTGTCCTTCAGTCAATTGTAACAGTTTAGAATTTTTCCCATACTCTATGATGGAAGATTTAGTGATGGTGGCCATTTCGTTCACAAATCTTGCAATCAAGATGCTTTTGGGTTAGACTTGTTTTGATGCAAAAGATATTATGGAGCATACAATCTAAGGATAGGTTCTAGTTTCTTTACATGAGACATAGGGTAGGTTTACTACTTGGTCTCTAAAAAAGGGTATATTGTTGTCCCACTGATCGCCCTCGTAAAGGCAATATGGGGGTTCAACAAATAGTGGTATGGCACATGTACCAATCATTATCAGTCTAAACACTCAGCAAAGAGTTGGGGTTTACACAAACTTAAACCTTGACTCAAGTCATAAGGCAAGCTGCTAGTTCCTCACTTAACTTAAAGTTAAATGTGTGTGCCCTTAAAAAGATAATAACAATAAAGTGATGCATGATTATACCATGTATGACAGAATGTAACGATGCATGCTAAAGCTTTTAAACAAAGTATCATTCATATAAGAAAACAAAAACCAATAACATATAGCATAAACAAACAAATTACCAAGCCTAGTCCTAAGTCCCCAGTGGAGTCGTCATCATGTCGCACCCTCGCGAGCGGAGCGCGTCGTCGCGACGATCCTCGATTGATTTCGGGGTCTTTGTTTGTTTTTGTGAATAAGGGAGTCGCCACCTAGTATTATGGTCACTAGAAAACCTAACTGGTCTTTTAAAGATTCTAAGGCAAGGGACTGGTAGCATAAAGGGAAGGTATTAGCACCCCTAGTACGTCCTACCTAAGGTAAGCTGCTTGGTGTTTGGTTTGCCTTATAATTGTTATGGTGCTAGTGTCTTCTAATCCCATTAGTTTTCCTAGGTTTGATTCAAACTAAATTTATTAAGATAGAAATCTAAGGAGATTCCATGTGCTTTAAAAGCTCATTTTTCCCTTGGTATTTCAAGAGTTTTGCAACTCGTAAATTGTAAGGATGAGGGACAAAAATTCAGAAATCTAAGGAAATTAAGAGCACTTTAAAAGCCTCTTTTTGCCTTAGTGTTTCATACTTTTACGGCTCATAAACCGTGGAGTCAAAAGTTAAAATGCTCTCGATTCTAATCGAGGCTTCTTTCAAAGACGTGTGATGACTTATTATTCCTAGAAAATATTTTGGATATTTACCACTTAGGGTTTCTTTATCCAAACATTAACAGTGAATAATAACAAGTTATTCCCAATAATATTTTGGATATTCATCCCTTTGGGATTTCTTTATCCAAACATTAAAGGTGAATAATAACAAGTTATTCCCAATAATATTTTGGATATTCATCCTTTTAGGATTTCTTTATCCAAACATTAACGGTGAATAATTGATGAATTCCCCCAAAATAAAATTTTTGTATTTTTTGGAATATTGGCCAATACCCTTTGGAGTTTTACAAACATGTTGTAAAATCCAGAAATGCAAGAAAATAATTTTTGTTGTGTTTAAGAAATCCATGCGAAAACACATTTTTAAAAGAACATTCAATTTTTTTTTAAAAAGAACATTCAAAATATGTTAGGGTATTGGCCGTATGCAACACACAAAAAACATTTTTTATATTTTTTTGTAAAAAAACACACATTACAGTTAATCGTAATTAAACATATTAATCAAATTCTTAAGGCTTTAATAAATCAGCTATTAAATCCCAGTATATATGTAGAAACATGTTCTTCCATTTTCACGAGAAATATAACATGATTTTATTTGTCCTTCAGATACATGATCATATGCAGATTAAAGCATCAAATTCATTTTTTTTTTCTTTTTTTTATTTTTTAATTCAATAACATACATAAAAAAAAATACAAACAACACACACATCCCTTTTTATTATGTTTTTTTCTCATACACCCATATGTAATTACAAATAACAAAAATTTAAAATAAAACAAACAACACATCACACAAATAAAAAATTACAAAATAGCCCCAAAACAATTTGGAATTACAAGGAAGGCCTTCAGCACCACCTGAACAGTGGCGGCGCGTCTCCTCCATGCGCCACCGCCACTAGTGGCGCGTGGGTTCACGCGCCTCCGCAGGGAACGTCTGGAAACAGGTGGATCTAGCCTGGCTTCTTCTCCTCTTCCCTTCCTCGCCGGTGCTGAAGATCACCATCACCTGCAACAAGAGCAAAACACACAAACAGCAGTTGATTTTAAGTTTTTTTGTTTCTTGTTCACGGATCTGTTTTCTTTCTCTTCTTCTCCGTTTTGGATCTGCTTTTCTCTACAGATCTGTTCTTTTCTTTTCCTTTCCCATTCTTCTTTGTCTCAGGTGGCGGCAAGACCACAGGGGGGCGCCGGCTGCTAGGCTTTGGGTTTTCGTCCGGTCTGTGCAGCTGTCGGTGGCCAGTTCGTGTCTTGGCGAAGACGACGACCTACAGACTTCTCCCTTTCTGTTAGAGGGGAATGAGCGAATCGGGGTGAATGGCCTGTGGGGCTGCTGTCCTTTGGCTAGTTCTGGGGCCGGTTGAAGGAGATGAAGGAAAGAACGGGGGTGGCCGGGTCTTCACGAGCTGCAGGGTGATGGTGAAGGAGAAACGGCTAAGTGAGAGATGGGAAATGGTAACTCTTATTCTGTGAGCTGGAGGACGACAGATCGGTGAAGACGGAGAGGGCTGGTTTGGATGGTCTGTGGGGGAAGATGGGGATGGCTGAGAGAGGGAAGAAAGGCCGAGAGAGCAGAGTGATGGGGGCTCGGGTTGACTGAGAGGAGACAATTGATATATGGTTGGCTGAAGAGGGAAACCGAAAATTCTCCAAGGCCAAAGCAGAGTTTTCTCTGGTTTGGCTAAAGGGAGGAGAGCTCGTGAGGGAGAGTCAGCCAGATGAAGGAGAAGGGGGTTGGTCTCCATGTAAAAAAAATCAAAGGCCACGGGTGGGGCGTGGCTTAGGTTTCACCAAATACAAAAAATTAGGTTTAGGTTTTTTCGTGGTTGCTCTAAATTTCTGTCTTTAAAAATTGTTCTATGCCAATTTTTCTTCCCCCTTGTGAATATGGTTGGATATTCACTTATATAGAAAATCTCTACACATTCTATTTAAGGAAATATTGCAATAATTATTGCGGACTGCCTTCTATAACCGGAACCAACAAATCCTATATATATGGTATTTTTTATTACAGTGATTATTTTCCATAACTAGCATGAATCAAATCATATATCTATGGCATTTTATATTGTAGTAATTATATATGATTCAGTAATTATCTCCTTGACATATTGCTTCCTTAACCCTGATGCTCTATGTTATCGCCACTTGTAAATCCTTATTTTTTATTTTTATTTTTTTATTTTAAAAATTTTAAAATTTTTAAAATCAAAACATAGGTAAAAAATTAGGTAGCAACAGATGCCCCCTCTTTACAATGCTTACGAAGCAAAACTCCTTAATGTTTTCCATAATAAGCTTGTAAAGAAGAAAAAAAAAGTTTTCCTTACTTGCTAAGTGATCCACTCATCCAAGGACTTCATTTTTTAAAAGAAAATTTGTCTCGTTAGCATGGGTGACCTGCCCCTTTTTTTTAAAAGAAATTTTTTTATCAAAACATAGGTCAAAAATTGGGTAGCAACAACATCCTTATAGGAAAAAAATCCTAACCAAATAGGAAGTCCATAAGTCAAATGGAAGTAAATAACAAAATTCGTACATCCTCTTTTGACCAATATTGTGGTACCTTCCCAAATTCTAATTGACCTAAAATCTTAACCCATAGTAGGACAAGATGTCTGGAGAGTCCACATAAACTTTCAGCTCAATCCAATTGTCGGATTGAGAATTATAATTGTTGCCGTAAACCTAGACTGTTGTGCTTTTTACGCTAAAATCCGAATCTGACCTTACTTGGGTCGTATCACAAGGTTGAACCGTATCAACATGGTTAAGAATGAAAAGAATTATTCGATGAATGAAATTAATTAATATAAAAGATAATATGTATAACTTAGTTGTCTAAATGGTTAGAAACTAAGGAGATATAAACATTTGATTTTGACTAAGTTTTCAAAGTGGTTGAAAGCTAAGGTGAATAGTATTTGACTTGGCCATTCACAGAGGCATGGCTTAAGTGGTATGGATAGATGACTGAGTCATCCGTGAGAACGGAAACTATGGTGTGGTTATAGAACTTAGTCATCTATGTATGAAATGGTTAAGGTGGTAATGAATTTGATCAGGATTGAGGAAGACCTGGATTTGTTTGTGTGATTACTTGGTTTCCATTAAGATGGGGATCAAGGTGGCAAGAGGAGAAAACTTTACAAGCAAACTATGAAGCTTGGTAATGGAGAAGTCATCTCAAATTAACTAAAGTTGAAGGATATGTCTAGAGAAAATTTATTAGAGATCATGGTGTTAAAAAAATGTGTAAACTATATATATGTGTGAATAAATTAAATTAGTATTACTAAATAAATTATGTTGCATTGTTGGAGGTCCTTCTCATACTGCAGGACAACCTTGATTCTCTTCTTTTGTTGGTAGTTATTTACTAGGTATATTTTGGGTATGTGGATTATGTAATATTCTAGTTCACTAGGATTTGAAGTTATCTTTTGAGCTTGTAATTAATGTTAAGTCATATACCACTTTTTAGATAATTAAATCTCTTTTGTGTAGGCATTAAAGAATTTTAGTATGCATGTAGATAACTTTATAATATGCTTTGTTTTAATGACATCATGTGTGAAGAGAAAAGATATATGACACTACTATTAGAATGAAAAATGGTGAAGGTATAAGTCAAAGTGGATAAAGTGATGAGAAATCAGATTTTGTTGGAGAAGGTTTAGGATGGTTGAATCATAAATATATAGGATAAATTGTGTTTTAGGTTGATGTTGACACTTGGGAAGGTCAATTTACATAGGAGACTCTGCTGAATTTTTGGTAGTCAGTATAATAATAATAATAATAAGCTTAAAATTATTGTCAAGATAGTTATGGATCAAGGATCATAACATACACACACACACACACACACACACACACACACACACACAAAAAACAATTCCTAATTTTTCAATGAATATGACATTAATTAAATTAAGGGTGTTACAGTGCAGTTGATTTTTCCTTATACATCTACACAAATTTAATGAATATTTGCATAATCAATTTTGATTTTTTTTAAAAACATTTGGCAGCACCTCCCCTATACTTGCGGGTGTATGAATCCCGCTGTGAAGGGACACCACCTCTATGTTGTGGTGCCTCAAAGAGACAACATCATAAATCAACGCAGGTGCCTCTTCTTGGTTGGCACCTAATGACACGTTGTTGTCATTATCGCTGCTAAAAGAACTAGCTGCAATCATATGCTCACGACATGCAATTGGCTTACCCTTGTGCATCTACATAAATTTGATGAATATTTGCATTATCAATTTTGATTTTTAAAAAATAAATTCAGCAACACCTCCCCTATACTGGAAACTATCCAGAATTTTCAATCCTGCAAATATACAACTTATACGCCACAAACCAGTTGATTTTGCTTTTCTTCTACCAATAATTTTGGATTATTCAATTTCATCTTATTTTCAACGTGATAATGTTTTTAATCCTGAATTGACAAGAATTTTTTTTATTAAATTTAATCCTATATATTCAATTGACATTTATACTACAAATTTGACAATAACAATTAAAATTCAACAAAACAATAAAACATTATTGCAATGTAGATAAAAAAAATACAAAAACAAATATAGGTTTTACAAATGAAAAATTCTTACCTTAATAGTGTGCTTACTTTCAGAGTTTATCTATGTATGATAAAAAAAAAGCATTGTTAATAAACCGAAGAAAAGAAGAAAAATAAGAAGAAAATACATCAAAAGATTCACCACATATACCTATTAATTGTCTTTGAGAGAAAAAAACTTAATTTCTACTTCGTTTATTACAAATTTGAGGAGAGGATTTGAGAGAGTGAGAGTCATTGTGAGATTGAGAGAAAAAAACTGAAGTTCTGGTGCTCTCGTTGGGTTTTATACTATGTTTTACTGAGGGTATCACCAACAAACCATTAAATATTATTATTTTAAATTATTCCATTAGTGATTCCCTCAGTAACTTTACCTTGAAATTTTCATTTTGCACTAAAATTTTCAAAAAAACCCTCCAGATTTTTTGAGGTCCGTCCGTGATTCTGTTGGTAAAACTATAAATAGTATACAGTTAGAGATGCATTAATTACCAACGCATTGGAATTCACAGTTCACCGATAATTCCCTCGAGAAACCTGCCACTCATTGAGTGAATTATAATTGTCATCATCGACATAAGAAGGGGAACAGTTCCCTTCACCTCTAAAATACACCAATGGTTTTTAGTCTATCAATATTTCCATCGGTGTTTAATGAACCAAGGGGAGGGGAACAGTTCCCTTAGCCTTTGGAATACACTGATGGTTTTCAATTCGTCGGTATTTCCATCAATGTTTTGCACAGTGAAAAATTTCTAGGGGAGGGGAACAGTTCCCTTCGCCTCTGGAATACACCGACGAACACGAATCGTTGGTATTGCCATCGGTGTTATGAATGAAGCCAGATTGTATATGTATTCCCTATTTATTCATCCTGCAAATACTTAAATTGAAAGCTGCACGCATAACACAATAACACAAGTTCACATAACAATAATAACATAAAAACTTCTGTATTAAGAATTTCATCAATAACTATGACATTATAGTTTATGGCATTACACTTTTGTGTTTTAATAGTTAGACAGAATTGTCTTCTTCTTCTTCAATTGACTCGTCGTCAACTCCATTACAATCTTCTATGTTGATATCATTGTTATCATCATCTTCATTGATTTGTGTTTGTCCGTTGAAGCTCAGAAAAACACTCAACTCCTCAACACCAACATTAACATCAACAAAAATATTATTAAAAATGCAAAAAATTGAATTTTCTTCTAAGTTAATCGATGAAGCACTCGATATGGTTCAACCAACTCACTAACTTGAATGACATCATCTCCCATATTTGAGTCATTGTTCTCATCCTGAACAACCTCAACACGACCCCTGGGTTTGGTTTTCAATACAGATAACCAATCAACTCTTGAACGATCCTTTCTAAAGGAGCGGGTGTATGTGTAATAAACTTGCTGGCATTGCTTGGCGAAAACAAAGACATCGTTGACGTTGTGAAGTCTAGCTTTTGAGTTAATTTTGACCAAAACATGATGGGGATCTACTTTGATTCATATGCCATTGATGTCATACTAATAGCATTTGAATAAAAAGACTCTATTATGCTCACTATGATATTGCAATTCAATTACCTTTTCTAATTTCCCATAATAGTCAACTTTAAACTCACTAGAAGTTAATCCCTTAGCACAAACCTCATTGTTATGTCTTTCTACTATACCCATATTCTTTAGTATGAAACATGTATCCATTAACAAAATACTCGTTGTAGCACTTCACCTTTCTTTAAGGACTCAGACTTAGTAAAGACAATGTAGCACTAGCATTCCTTCCCAATTGATAAACCTCATACATTAAGTATAACAATGAACAATAAACAAGAATTCTGTAACGAAATTGTTGCGATGTCGCGGTCACACAAATTAATTACCCTGGCTTAAATAAACAAGATAGTAGAGCAAGCAAGGGGTCGATCCCACGAGGAAGGTTTAGTTCATATTTTTATGTTATAGAATATGCAATTGGGGGGGATTTTGAGGTTATCTAGGCTATAGTAGAATAAAACAATCAAGTTAAATTAAATAAATCAGAAAACTATCAAGAGAACAAACCTTGGTTTCAAGTAGACATCCACCTACAAAAATTAGAACCAATCATTGAAATGATACATCAATTTATATTCTGAATATTTATCTTTTCTTAACATTGGTTAGTTAATAGATCTGCCATATAACTAACCCTAACCATTAAACAACCATAGTGTCCGCACTCGTAATTTAATTCAATAGTAGCCTTAAGAACTAGATAAGTTAATTAATCTAGACAACATAACTGTCGTCAATCCATGTTTGATTTGATCGAATGTTTTTCTTAAGATTAATAACCTATATCTGCCACAACTATTAATCTTAGTTGCTTCACAAGTTTGTACACCATAACTCTGGTTTTGATAACAAACTTACCAATAGATTGTTTACAATAATAACTTAGAGCCCGCTCTAACAATTAAAATAAACAATCATAGGAAATAAGCATAGGAAAACAATCATATTCATCATATAAACTGAAAAGAAAAGGTGAGATAAATATCACAGTTCCTCAAATCTGAAGGTTTTTGTGTCTTTGTAACCAAAAAAAGCTTAGCCTTGCATGTCTATTGAAGAATTAATCAAAAAGAAAGAAGAATGCATGATTTCTGGTTTTTAGAGGAAAGAGTGTGTTTTTCTGCTCTTTTCTATCCACCACTGATGTAACCATATTATTCGATAGTTTCACCCACATTTAACTAGTGTTTTGCCTATTGTTTTATGTATAAAATGCCTTGATATTCTTTGTTTTATGTTTTGAAGGCACCTTTAGATGAAAGATGCAAAAAGGAGTAAATTGGAGGTAATTGATAGATTTGACCCTCAGTCGATGTTTTGTGCAGAGCGTGAGCTCGAAAAGTCGAAACGAAGTGATTCCAGTGGCATTAGAAAGCTAACATCCATACCTTTCTGGAAATCTAAGTCAAGAAAAATAAAAATACAAAGAGCATGGAAATCACATCCTTCAAATTCAAAGCTCGCGATTCTGCCAGTGTTGACCTTTGTCCATTCAAAATTCAATATCTGGATCTGTAGATATCCAATTGATGCAAACTCAATTGTTTTGGATTCCTGACTCAAATGTCTACAAACGCTCCAAATTTCAGCCAAACACGATGTCATATGAGGGAGATATGAGTTTTCAAAGATGACAACCGAATTCTGCCAGCAATCGGGTTTCGTGAAGAAACGAATCCAAATTGCATCCCAAGCATCAAAACCAGCATCCAAGTTTTAATTTCAGCAATTTAGCTCCTCAAGTAAATCAATCCAGAAGGTCAAGGAAGGCAGCCACCAACCTCAAGCCACCAACCTCAAACCACCACCCACAAACCAATTGCCAACCACCAACCACCGACCACCACCGCCTTCACACACCACCATCTCTTGATGTTCACACTTGAACTTTGATTTTTCTTTCTTACAATTTGTGTATAAATAGGCAGCTAAGTTCATGATATTAGAAGAGCCGGGAGAGAGGGAGAGAGAGTGCAGAGAATCAAAGAAAGAAGGGTGGCGACCATAAGAGAAGAAACACAAACTCTCCCTTCTACAAATCCGAAATCATGTATTCTTTCATCTTTAGGAGTAGTTGTTCAATAGATATGCAAGGCTAAGCTCGTTTTCTTGGTTGCAAGGACGCAAACACCTTGATTTCAAGAACGTGAGATTTATTCTTCCATTTATTTTCAGTTTGTATTATGAATGACTATGTTTGTTTTCCTATGCATATTTCCTATGATTGTTTATCTTAATTGCTAGAGCGGACTCTAAGTTATTATTGTGAACAATCTATTGCTAAGTTTGATATCAAAACCGGAGTTGTGATATATAAACTTGTGAAGCAACTAAGCTTGGTAATTGTAAGCGGAACTACGTTATTAAACTTAGGGAGAACATTCGATCAAAGCAACACAAGTCGACAACTTGGTTGTTAAGATTAATGAATTTATCTAGATCTTAAGTGCCATTGGATTAAATCATTAGTGCGGACAATCGTGATTATTTGTTGGTTAGGGTTAGTTATACGGCGGATCCGTTAATTAACCAATGTTAAGAAAAGATAAAAAATTCAGAATATAAGCTGAAGTTTCGTTTCAAGGATTGGTTCTAATTTCTGTAGGTGGATGTGTGCTTGCAACCAAGGTTTGTTTTCTTAATATATTTCAGTTTCAATTGATTTTGTTTGCTAGTTTAATTTCTTCCATAGTTTAGATCATCACAAATCAAAATTCCCCAATTGCATAACATATAGCATAAAAATCTGAACTAAACCTTCCTCGTGGGATCGACCTCTTGCTTGCTCTATACTATCTTGTGTGTTTTAAGCTAGGGTAATTAATTTGTGCGACCGCGACATCGCAACAAATTTTGGCGCCGTTGTTGGGAAGTAATTTTAGTTAATTCTTGTGCTGTTATTTTTATTTGCTGTGATTGTTATTTATTTTTCTAAAAACAAAAAAGAGATAGAATTTTTGCTTGCGGCGGTACTGTTCACTTACGGCAGCGGTACTGTTCAAAACAGATTTTTTGGTGGAATTAGGTATCGGCCTTTTGTTTCCTAAAGGGAAACGACGTTCTGGACAAGACTAGTGGTAGCCTCACCTTATCAAGGCCAAATTTCACTGTTTTCTAGAGTTTTTAGGCAGTTTTAGTTTTCTACCGTAGGATTTTCGTACAATTTGCATTGTTTTCAATCTCTTGTGTGATTGGTTTATTTTGAGTTTTCTTGAAGATTTATGCCTGTAACCCGTTCTACTAATCAAATTCAAGTGCAGTTGGATCTTGAAATAGAAAACACTTTACGCAGGTTACGAAAGGAAGCTCGCCTCAACACCATGGCTGTTGCACGACAACAAACACTCAAGGAGCTTCTTGCTCCTAACGTGGAAAACCAACCATTGTGCATAAACATCGACAATAATGTAAACTTTGAGCTCAAATCTGGTTTTATACATTTGCTACCAACATTCAATGGTCTTGCGGGAGAAGATCCTCATACTCATCTCAAGGAGTTCCATATGGTTTGCATTGGCATGAAACCGAATGGAGTTGACGAAGAACAGGTTAAGTTGAAAGCTTTCCCTTTCTCTTTAAAAGGGGCAAAAAAAGACATGGCTTTTCTCTATTCTCCCGGGGATCTATTGGAACTTGGAATGCCATGAAAAAGATTTTCCTTGAGAAGTATTTCCCAGCATCTCGAGTTGCCAACATAAGGAAAGAAATATGTGGGATTCGGCAATCTCATGGAGAGACACTCTCCGAATATTGGGAAAGATTGGAGCAACTCTGCATTCAATGTCCTCATCATCAAATACCTGATCAGCTGCTCATTCAATATTTCTATGAAGGATTGATGCCTACTGACCGTAGTATCATTGATGCTGCAAGTGGAGGGGCATTGGTAGATAAGACACCCAAGGCTGCATGCCAATTGATCTCAAACATGGCAGCCAACTCGAAACAGTTTGGCACTCGTGGGGATTTCTCAAACAAACAAGTAAATGAGGTAAGTGTTTCTAACCTTGAAAATAAAGTTAATGATCTTACTTCTCTTGTGCGTTCTTTGGCTTGTGGAAATGTACAGCAGGTAAAAGTTTGTAGCATATGTTCCTTACAAGGACATGCCTCAGATATGTGCCCAACAATGCAAGAAGATTACATTGAACATGCTAATACAGTTGATGGAGCATTCAATGGACAACCCCAGCGTAAATATGATCCCTTTTCCAACACGTACAATCCTGGATGGAGAGATCATCCCAACTTAAGCTATGGGAACCCACCTCAACAAAGCAATCAAGGACGACAGTTCCATCCCCATGGATTTCAATCCCAACAGAATTATCAAGCAAGACAACCCCCTCCTCCATTCACAAACTTCAATGTTATGGGGTCGTCATCCAATGATGATCTTCGTGAGATGATGAAAACTTTGGCTTCTAACACTGTGACCTTACAACAAAATGTCATGTCTTTTCAACAGGAAACAAGGTCAAGTATTCACAACTTGGAAAAGCAAATGGGGCAAGTAGCTTCAAGTGTAGGGAAATTGGAAGCACAAATGAATGGAAAGTTACCCTCCCAAGCATTGAATCCAAAAGAGAATGTTAGTGCGATCATCTTTGCGAAGTGGGAAAGAACTTGAAGAGCAAAGGTCGAAACAAATTGAGAGTGAGAAAGAAGAAGAGATAGAAACCGAATTGAGTAGAAAGAAAAAACATCCTCCTCTTTCCCAAACCGAAAGCGGTGACCATTACTCAGAAGGTAAGTCCTAACTCAATGAATTCCAGTTTTCAACTAATTCCACCCTTTCCTGTGAATTCTTCTAGGTCAAAGAAAGAGGACAAAGAAAAAGAGATTTTAGAGGTTTTCAAGAAAGTGGAACTCAACATTCCTTTGCTTGATGCTATCAAGCAAATTCAGGTATGCCAAATTCTTGAAGGAGTTGTGTACTACCAAGAGAGCTTTCAAACTAAAAGGTCACGAAACGGTAAGTATGGGTGAAGTTGTATCTGCTGTTGTTCTAAAGAATATGCCTTTGAAGCAAAAAGACCCAGGTGCCTTCACTATTCCATGTGTTATTGGTAATGCTAGTTTTGAAAGAGCTTTATGCGATTTAGGTGCATCCATTAGTGTTATGCCTAAACATGTTTATGATTCTCTTAGTCTTGAGCCTTTGAATAAAACTAGCATTGTAATACAACTTGCGGATCGTAGTTTTGTTTATCCACTTGGTATGATTGAAGATGTCCTAATCAAGATTGATAGTTTGGTTATTCCATGTGATTTTTATATTGTTGATATGGAACATGATTCTTGTGATTTATCAAGCAACACTCATATATTGTTTGGGAGACCATTCTTGAAAACTGCCAATACAAAGATTGATTGTGGTAAGGATACTATGTCTATGGAGGTAGGAGATGAAAAAATTGAATTTAATTTTCATGATGCAATGACATATCCTTATAGCAATGTTTATTCTATCACATGCTATGACCAAGTTGATAAGTATGTACCACAAGTTTGTGATTTTGATAGTAAGGATGGATTAAGCGTAGCTTTGAGCTATGGCTATGATTTTACAAAGATAAAACAGATAGAGAGGCATATATGTGTTCCCCAAAATGTGCACCAATCAGCATTGGTTTTGCAAGCTTTGCAAACTGTTCCCCATGATGCAGGAGTCATTCCCCTCATCACAGACAGTGAATGGGTGGCGTCTATCCTTTTGGTACCTAAAAAGACTGGAACCATGTTGGAAGAAATTCGAAATGATGCTTACGAGAATGCAAGGATTTACAAAGAAAAGACTACGAGTCTCCATGACCGAATGCTTACAAGAAAGGAGTTTCATGTTGGAGACAAAGTCCTTCTTTATCATTCGCGTTTGAAACTTTTTCCTGGAAAGTTACGCTCTCGTTGGATTGGACCATTTGTTGTTTCTAAAGTTTTTCCTTATGGTGCAGTTGAAATTACAAGTTTAGAAACCAACAAAATACTCAAGGTCAATGGGCATCGCTTGAAACCTTTCTATGAAGGTTGGATGGTAGAACTCACTACTTCTGTGGAGTTAGCTGAACCAATCTATGAAGAATGAGCATGCAGCATGTCGAGCCAATGACATAAAACAAAAGCGCTTACTGGGAGGCAACCCAGCACAAAAAAAAAACAGATTTGCTTTCTTTTTTTTTCCTTATCTTTTATTTTTCGCATTTTACTTTATTTTTGTCATTCTCCTATATTCCTTTTCTTTTATTTCAACATTGAGGACAATGTTGTGTTTTAAGTGTGGGGGTATTGGAAGAATTTTCGTTTTCTTATTTTCGTTTTCTTTGTTATCCTTAAAAAAAAAAAATTATGTTTGATCTTTAGAACTCCCATTGATTTTTGAGAATACGAGTATTATATATGAGAATTAGTTGAGATAGATGAAGATATAAATCACATGAATGAGCGTACATGCCAATTTTAAGATTTAATTGTTTTAGGGATTGAGTTTGAGAATATGCCATGTTGACTTTATAGTGTTATACCAATGCAAGCTTTTGAGCCTTCAACATTATATTTTTTTGATTGTGCATTCTTTCAATGATATGTATCTCTAGAACTTGCTTCATATCTTGTTGAGATTACATTTGCATTACATATATACATGAAGATGATAAAGGCATTAGAAATTTTAACCACTTGAGCCAAAAAGCCAACCTAAAGCAAATTATCCTTAGTAAACCCCTTTTGAGCTTGTTTATCTTTTCTTTGCTTTATCCATGTATAAACCTTAGCTTTATATATGTTTTCCTTTTCCCTTGGCCAAGGATTAGTAGAGCATATACTTATGATATCTCATGGAATTATGGTTGGAAATTATGTGAAAAGAAAGAAGAAGTCATGCTTGATGAAAAGATGATGGGCAAAGTTGCCAAAGGTGAAAAACAAAAAAAAAAGAAAAAAAAAAGTATTCCTTTATGTTCTTAAGGTTTTATGTTGAAAGAGCTTGAAATCAAAAGAAGTTAAGCATTGGTGCTTAAAGATGGAAAATTTATGTGTTCTGATGGAATATCTTGTTTGAAGTATCATTTTTCAGAATGCTCTACTTTCTTTGGTTTAAACCTTTCCTTTTACTTTCTTTTACCTCACCTTACCCCTAACCCCATTACAACCGGAAAATAAGACCTTTTGATTCATGCATTGCTTGTAATATGTTAGTAATGGAGATAAGATTGAAGAGCAAGCTTATGGTAGAACATATTCTTTGATTGAATTTGAGAGATTTAAACACATAAGCCCTAAACACGTGAGTGTTGGAGTGTATATAAATGAGAGGACCTATTACTTTGGCATGGCATAGATTTCATTTAAATCCTGACAATTAATTGAGCTTTGAAGTTTGCATGTAAATGAATTCATGAAAATTTATACTCTATATCCTTCTTGATTGTATTCTTGTTTATAATGCATATATTCTTGGACATTGATGGGAGATTAAGATATTGATCATAGTTATTTTCAATTTGATTTTATCTATCCTTTCTCGAGGACGAGCAAGAGCTAAGTGTGGGGGTATTTGATGTAACCATATTATTCGATAGTTTCACCCACATTTAACTAGTGTTTTGCCTATTGTTTTATGTATAAAATGCCTTGATATTCTTTGTTTTATGTTTTGAAGGCACCTTTAGATGAAAGATGCAAAAAGGAGTAAATTGGAGGTAATTGATAGATTTGACCCTCAGTCGATGTTTTGTGCAGAGCGTGAGCTCGAAAAGTCGAAACGAAGTGATTCCAGTGGCATTAGAAAGCTAACATCCATACCTTTCTGGAAATCTAAGTCAAGAAAAATAAAAATACAAAGAGCATGGAAATCACATCCTTCAAATTCAAAGCTCGCATTCTGCCAGTGTTGACCTTTGTCCATTCAAAATTCAATATCTGGATCTGTAGATATCCAATTGATGCAAACTCAATTGTTTTGGATTCCTGACTCAAATGTCTACAAACGCTCCAAATTTCAGCCAAACACGATGTCATATGAGGGAGATATGAGTTTTCAAAGATGACAACTGAATTCTGCCAGCAATCAGGTTTCGTGAAGAAACGAATCCAAATTGCATCCCGAAGCATCAAAACCGGCATCCAAGTTTTAATTTCAGCAATTTAGCTCCTCAAGTAAATCAATCCAGAAGGTCAAGGAAGGCAGCCACCAACCTCAAGCCACCAACCTCAAACCACCAACCACAAACCAGCTGCCAACCACCAACCACCAGCCACCAGCTGCCTTCACACTACCACCATCTCTTGATGTTCACACTTGAACTTTGATTTTTCTTTCTTACAATTTGTGTATAAATAGGCAGCTAAGTTCATGATATTAGAAGAGCCAGGAGAGAGGGAGAGAGAGTGCAGTAGAATCAAAGAAAGAAGGGTGGCAGCCATAAGAGAAGAAACACAAACTCTCCCTTCTACAAATCAGAAATCATGTATTCTTTCATCTTTAGGAGTAGTTGTTCAATAGATATGCAAGGCTAAGCTCGTTTTCTTGGTTGCAAGGACGCAAACACCTTCAGATTTCAAGAACTGTGAGATTTATTCTTCCATTTATTTTCGGTTTGTATTATGAATGACTATGTTTGTTTTCCTATGCATATTTCCTATGATTGTTTATCTTAATTGCTAGAGCGGACTCTAAGTTATTATTGTGAACAATCTATTGCTAAGTTTGATATCAAAACCGGAGTTGTGATATATAAACTTGTGAAGCAACTAATCTTGTGAATTGTAACGGAACTACGTTATTAAACTTAGGGAGAACATTCGATCAAAGCAACACAAGCTGACAACTTGGTTGTTAAGATTAATGAATTTATCTAGATCTTAAGGCTGCCATTGGATTAAATCATTAGTGCGGACACTGTGATTATTTGTTGGTTAGGGTTAGTTATACGGCCGGATCCGTTANNTNACCNANGNTNAGAAAAGATAAAAAATTCAGAATATAAGCTGAAGTTTCGTTTCAAGGATTGGTTCTAATTTCTGTAGGTGGATGTGTGCTTGCAACCAAGGTTTGTTTTCTTAATATATTTCAGTTTCAATTGATTTTGTTTGCTAGTTTAATTTCTTCCATAGTTTAGATCATCACAAATCAAAATTCCCCAATTGCATAACATATAGCATAAAAATCTGAACTAAACCTTCCTCGTGGGATCGACCTCTTGCTTGCTCTATACTATCTTGTGTGTTTTAAGCTAGGGTAATTAATTTGTGCGACCGCGACATCGCAACAACCACTTTTCCTTTCTCTCTTTCTTTTTATTTGATAGGAAACTTTAATCCTCTTTTCCTACAAAATAGTCCTTTCCTAAATAAACAATTTACTTTTAAGTATTTCAATAACTATTTTCCTAAAAAAGGAGAAATAGTCTTGCATAAAATCTTCAAGCTTTGAATTTTGACTTAAAGGAGGTAAATTGTTGAAATAACGACTTGGATGTCAGTTTGGATGCTTTGAGAGGTACTTTGGACTTGTTTCTTCATAAAACCTGTCTGCTGGCAGAATTCATGTGTCATCTTAGAAAAATCATATCTCTCTCATATGAGCTTTTTTTTCTACTGAAATTTGGTAGGATGATAGATCTTCGACTCAGGAATCCAACAAAATTGAGTTTGCATCTAATGCACTTCTATAGCTCAAGATATTTAAGTTGGAATGGCTGAAAGGCAACACTGGCATAATGCAAGATTTGTCTTTGGAGACTACGCTTTCTGTCGCACGTCAAAAAATCCGCGCGGCATCGGCTGGCGATTTTTTCGTTTCTCGTTTTTGCTTTGATTTAGGCTCTTGGGAGTCGCCACCTAGTAATTTATTGAAGGCTACTAGGAAACCCGGGTACTGGTCTTATCAGAGATTCGTGGGTAAGGGACTGGTTGTGATTAGGGAAGGTATTAGCACCCCTAACACACCCTACCTGAGGTAAGCTGCTTCGTGAACTTGATGTGCTAAAGAAGTTTTAAAAATTTTGTTCTTTCATCGAATTTAGAAATACGACTCACATGTAAGTTCATAATTCTTTATCCGTGAGCAAATCAAAATATTAAATTCTTCTTTAATCTTTGCAATTTTACCCTAAATAAAAAAAAAATCCATAACAAAAAAATACAAACAACACATACACCTTCACTTTGTATTTTTCTTTTCTTTTCTTTCTTGTATTTTTCTTTTCTCTTTCTTTTCTTTTTTTGCTTCCATGTTTACAAATTACAAATTACAAAAAAATTACATTAAACAATTCTAAAATTACAAAACAGCCAATCAAAAAGAACGTTAGCCGGGACCGGTTACGTGAAGCCAAAGAACAGCAGAACGATGGCGGTGCGTCTTCCCACGCCGCCACCGTCATCTGGCGGCGCGTGGGCCTAAGCGCGCCGCCCGCAACGCCGGAAAATCGGGGGTCGGTCCACGGCTTCATCTCCTCTTCCCTTCCCTGCCGCGGTGAGGGTCTTCATCACCTGCAAAAGAATAAAACACCCAAGCCGATTGATTTTAATTTTTCTTTCTTTTCGGATCTGTTTGGTCTTCTCCTTTTCGGATCGGCTTCACCGTTGATCTTTCTTTTGTTTACATCTTCTTCTCCTTCGCCTTGTGGCCGGCGGTTGGCGGCGTTGCGGTGTCTGAGGGCGGCGGTGAATCGGGCCAAGGGCGGCGGCGTTGAGATCCCCTCTCCCGGTGGTAGCAATGGCGGTTGGGCTTCTTCTTTGGTGTCGCCGGGATGAGGGAGGTCGCCGTTTCGGTCTGTGGGGGAGGATCGGCTGCTGGTTTCTGTGAGGGAGAGGCTCTGTGTTCACAGAGGAAGATGAGTGGTGTGTGTGGCCAGCTGAAGGCCGATTGGCCGGTCGGTCGGCTGCCTCTAGAAGGCTGGTCGATGGAGATGGGGGAAAAGGTTCGGTTGAGAGGGGAAGTGGGCGAGGGCTATCTTTTGTGGTTCCGGTGGGTGTTCAGGTGAGAGAGAGGGAAGATCGGCTGCTGGAAAAGGGATGGGTTCTCTGGTTCCTGGTTTGGTTTTGAAGATGAGTGAAAATGGGGGAATGGTGAGGGCTGGTTTGGCCGTGTGTGGGGGAGAGCTGTGGCTTGTGCCGGCTGGGTGAGGGAGAAGAAAAAAACATGGCCAGCGGGAGGGGGCTGGCTGTCCAGTTGCGGGAGAAGAGAAAAAAAATTCAAGGGGAGGGCCGGCTGTGCAGTTGAGGAAGCAGAGAACAAAATCCAGGGGAAGGGGGGGCGGCCGTCCAGGGTGTAGGAGATGAAAAAAATGTTCAGCCCTTAGGGGTTTTTTTTGGTTGCCTTTTTTAATTGCAAAATCGCCCCCCTCTTCCTTGTTTGAGTTGTGGACCAGTATTTATAGGTAAAATGTTGCATGAATCTCAAAATTGGTCCCTCAACTTTCTTTCTTTTTTTGTAAATTTGATTTTTCTTAATTTTTTTGTATTTTTTGAAAATGAGCAATATCAACGTCGACTCAATAAAGAAAATCAATGATTTTAAAAATAACGCGTTAAAAGTTGAACGCGTTCCAAATGTCTTTGAAAATTTAAATTCTTTTGAGACGATGCTAAAAATGCTAAAAACGATGCAAATGTATTAAAAATGTATTTTTTGGATTTTCAATGTTTTTCGCTATTTTTGGATTTTTTCTGAAAATTTATCAAAACATGGGTCAAAAATTGGGTAGCAACAGATGCCCCCTCTTTACAATGCTTACGAAGCAAAACTCCTCAATGTTTCGCACAGTAAGCTTTGTAAAGAAAAACTCTAAATGTTTCTTTCTTCTTTTTTTTTTCCTTCTTTCCTCTTCTTTCTTTCTTTCTTTCTTTCGTTAACTTGAGATCCCATCTGGCGATCTCCTTTTTCAAAACCAAAGAATGTGTGTAGCTCGGTCAACCTGAAATCCCATCTGGCGATTCCCTTTAACCAAAGCTATATGAGATCCCATCTGGCGACCTCATTAAACCAAAACAAAGAATAAGTGTGTAACTCGGTCAACCTGAAATCCCATCTGGCGATTCCCTTTAACCAAAGCTACATGAGATCCCATCTGACGACCTCATTAAATCAAAACAAAGAATATGCGTAACTCGGTCAACCTGAAATCCCATCTGGCAATTTTCTTTAACCAAAGCTATATGAGATCCCATCTGGCGACCTCATTAAACCAAAACCAAAAAAGTGCGTAACTCACAACTTTGAAATCCCATCCGCGCATTTCCTTTAACTAAACCTACATGAGATCCCATCTGGCGACCTCATTAAACCAAAACAAAGAATAAGTGTGTAACTCGGTCAACCTGAAATCCCATCTGGCGATTCCCTTTAACCAAAGTTACATGAGATCCCATCTGGCGACCTCATTAAATCAAGACTAAAAAATGTGTAAAAAGTGGTCTCATTGTAATGGGTGACCTACCCAGGTGGAAAGAATGTGAAAAACGGTCTCATTATGATGGGTGACCTACCCAAATGGAAAGAAGGGGAGAGTGGTCTCATTCTTATGGGTGACCTACCCAAGGGAAGAATGGCCTCATTATAATGGGTGACCTGCCCAAGTAAAAAAAAAGATGGAGAATGGTCTCATTCTAATGGGTGACCTACCCAGAAAAAAAATGATCTCATTGTGATGGGTGACCTACCCAAGTGGAAAAGGAGGAGAGTGGTCTCATTCTTATGGGTGACCTACCCATGGGGAAGAATGGCCTCATTATAATGGGTGACCTACCCAAGTAAAAAAAAAATGGAGAATGGTCTCATTCTAATGGGTGACCTACCCAGAAAAAGTGGTCTCATTGTGATGGGTGACCTACCCAAGTGGAAAGAATGTGAAAAACGGTCTCATTATGATGGGTGACCTACCCAAATGGAAAGAATGTGAAATGTGGTCTTATTATAATGGGTGACCTACCCAGATGGAAGATGAGAAAAATGTGAAGTGGTCTCATTGTTATGGGTGACCTACCCAGGTGGAGGATAGAAAAAATGTGAAGTGCGGTCTCATTATAATGGGTGACCTACCCAGGTGGAAGATAGAAAAAATATGAAGTGGTCTCATTGTTATGGGTGACCTACCCAAATGGAAAGAATGCGATGTGCGGTCTCATTATAATGGGTGACCTACCCAGGTGGAGGATAGAAAAAATGTGAAGTGGTCTCATTGTTATGGGTGACCTACCCAGGTGGAAGATAGAAAAAATGTGAAGTGGTCGCGTTATAATGGGTGACCTACCCAGGTGGAAGATAGAAAAAATGTGAAGTGGTCTCATTGTTATGGGTGACCTACCCAGGTGGAAGATAGAAAAAATGTGAAGTGGTCGCGTTATAATGGGTGACCTACCCAGGTGGAAGATAGAAAAAATGTGAAGTGGTCGCGTTATAATGGGTGACCTACCCAAATGGAAGATGGTGGTCTCATTGTGATGGGTGACCTACCCAGAAAAAATGATGGTCTCATTATGATGGGTGACCTACCCAAGTGGAAAGAATGTGACTTACCTGGCAAAAAGACTTGGTTGGAGCAGTCCTGACAGGACAAGGCTGAGAAACTTGGCACCTTCTGGTTGCAGGTTGACTTGAAGACTCTTTGATGACGGGGTTAATCTCCTCGTTTCTTTGAGATTCTCCTACTGGCAAGGTTCATCTCATTCTCTTCTTCTTCCAGGATCTAAACCGATTCTTTTTCATCATCAACTCAATGATTCTTTCTTTGTCCACAAACTTGCTGGACTTCATTGAGGATCTTTCTATAACAAATCACAAGTATGTGCAATGCTTTGAGGTTAGATGACATGCATGCATCCTTACCTGATGTGAAATATAGGTTACCCCCTTGGATGATCCATCGTCATAGGGTGCCTTTGTTTGCTAACCAAAGCCTTCTTTGCTCTTCCCATGTACTGGCTCATTCGTATGCTAGCCTTCCACTCAAATGTAAATGCAGTGCCCATCTCGGGCTGTCTACGACGATTACTGCTCTTGTTGTTTATCAAGCTTGACTCTGCCCCCAAGTGTGGTGTTGCTTGATTCATCATGAAGGATTTTCTCCTTTGGATTCTTCTGAGAATTATCCTCTGATTGATTGTGCACATCATCATGCCAACACCCATCAAGATTGTCAACCAGTCATGAACTTGCCTCCAATTGAAACAATACTTTTCAAGTATATGTTATCACCAGCCTTCTTGGAACTATCAGGTCATCCAGACATGGATCTCATACCTTGCAGTAAAAGGCTCATCGTTGTAAGCTCAATGTTCTTCTCCATGGATTCTTCTCAGCTTGTCAAATCAGATCATAAAAGGAAAAGCATTGGCATCATCAATGATGTTCATCACCCATATTCATGCGGTGAAGTGCGCCTTCGAGCTTCAAAACAAGATGGTCCCACAGTCAGTCTTGGTGAGTGCATCCTTCCAATATTCATTCAAATACAACTATGCGATAAGATCGTTCAAAAGTCATAGCCATGTTGGAGATGATAATATGACGTTATCCTTCAAGTACAGCATTGTTCCACAATCAATCTTGGTGGTGTGCATCTTTTCACCATTCAATTACATTTATTCATGTATCCTCATCGATTGCTAGCCATGTTTCAAAAGATGATGCTATGAAAGTGTCCTTCAGGTACATCTTTGGTCCATCGTCAGTCTTGGTGGTGTGCACATCTTTTCCATATTCGTTCGAATGCAACTGTATGCCCACATCGATCGATAGCCATGTTTCAAAAGATGACGATATAAAGATTTCCTTCAAGTGTATCTTTGCTTTCTCGATTGTTGACGGGGTTCACTAGATCATGGACTATCTTTAAACAACATTGCCCCCAATATGATCTGAATGTGCTCGTTCATTGATTATCTTTCTTTGAACACCATTGTCTTCAGTACACTGATTCATCATTTAATCATCTTTCATTGCCCCGGTGATCCGAATCTTTGTTGTTTTCCTACCCATGATCCACTGTATTGCCTCCAGGTGGTCAACTTTTCAAGGAGTGTCAAGAAGTGTTGATGTCATTCTTGTCAAGGATTTTGCAAACTCGATCAATATTCTTCTTGTTTGACGATCTTTCTATTCTGGAATCAACTCTCATACTTCAAAGATCATGTCTATTCAAAGTCTAGTTGTTGAAATGAAATCAGAGAGATGTCAGTTTTTGAAAATCAAGTTTCTTCGGTCAAAGACCCAACACACACTATTCAATGTAATCTTTTGACTGTCTTGTATTTTGAAAACAGAAATGACCCGTTGTAAGATTAAAATGAATTTTTTCATGGTTCTTTGTATCAGTTTTAATCTTTGATCTTGGGTATATCTTTTGATGGTCTGCGATGAGGTGACCTTCTGTGAATTTAAAGAAACAAAAGGCTCAAAGTCAAAACTTGAGGATTCATCAAGAAAGATTGTTTTCTTTTTAGCACCAATTTTATTAGCATGCATAATAACAAGTAGCATAATCCATGAAGCCACGACTCTTATGGAAAAGCTCTTCAAGTTTTGAGAGCGCCATTTATCGGTTCAAATTGCTTACTTGATTAAAAAGGGCTTTTTAAAACACGTAATGCAGGCTATGGTTCATGGCTTATGAAAGAGAGGAAAATTCAGGCTCAAAAGGTGTTTGAGGGTTTCAAAGACCTAGGATCAACATCAAACTATTCATCAACTCTTTTTCTATTGTTGTCTTTGTAGAGGAAATGACATATAACCTTATTAACCTTAAATATCAGAATTCTCTTAACATAGGTTATATGCAAATCCAACTTTTTCTTTGATGAATAACCAATCTCAATCATCTGATAACTTCAGGGGCTTTATCATGGATGCCAAAGGTCATGGCTTTCACATAGCATTTCTCATAGTTTTCTAACACGCCCCCAGTCTAGAACTTCTTTCTTTTAACTCACTCTCAAACATTGAACTTTTGTTCTAAACCTTCTCTTTCACTTTTGTCTTCTCTTATTTGCCCCCAGTGCGGGGTGTGATCCTAGTCAGGGTTTTCTTGAAAAATATTCTATCAAGCTCAAATGGGGACCGCAAGGGATAATATTTCAAGAAATGTGAAAGGATAACAAAGATGGCCTTTTCTCATTTCAAGTAAGGTCGGTTAGAATCGATAAATTTTGACCTCATCCAATGTAATGATTTGGACTTGTAAGAATCATGATTCACGAGTCCATGACTACTGAATCCACTACATGTCATTATGCATACTTAAAATTTGGCTACATGATGTGTGGCTCAGTTTCAAGAGGTGTGAGTTCAAAATTGTTTGGTCACCTCATGTCATTTTCAAGCATCAAGTCATTTCCGTAATCAAAACACTTTTAATCTTCAGGATTGACTAGCTTTAATTTTGTATGTTGGAGTTTGATCAACAAAATATTTTTGTCAAAATACCCTTTGAAAGAAGCATCTCTTGATTTCAAAACAACAAAAAGACAAAGAAAAGACATGTTTCGTTCAAGGGTGAGATGTGACCCCAAAACAAAATGCAAGATGGCAAAATCCATAACAAAAATGATTGACAGTTTAACCCCTTCTTAGATCAGCCTCTTTTGCAATATCTCTGTTTTGCCAAGCAATTCCGATCACTCGTCATTCTAAGGATGTTCTGGTGATAAAATGATCGATGACAAGCTCCTTCACAGATTCCTCTCGTCTTTTGCTCACCAACTTCCGGACTCGATTCTTGCAATTGTTCAATTGAAATGGCTGAGGACCCCACCATGACATCACATCTCTTGTCTGGATTATACCACCTAGAAAACGGTGGTTGCATGGGATTTAACAGCGTTAGGCAAAAAGTCTAGAATCTGGCAGATGCTGGTAAATAAACTCAAATGGCAAAGGGGAGTCAATCCTGACAAAGGTACTTGAACAGTTGATGCTACAGTGAGACCTGGCTAAACCATATGAATAAGGTTTTCCGCCTTCAGAGTTATCTTCTTATTCATCTCTCTTCATTGTTCTGGAATTCATGGCAGAACCTTCAATCTTTTACTTCTTCATGGCTCGTTCAATTCTTTCGACAATCTTCACAACATCATGTCAATCTTCCCATGTTGTTGTGGTCGTTCGTGGATTGTTGGAAACCTTCCAACAGCTAATCTTGCCAGCGCATAGAATCATGCAGCGCTATCACTGTCAATGTGTGAAATGATACATTGTTTTTATTGGAGGAGAAACTGATGCATCTGAAACTCCTTTGTCTCCTCTTCGATCCCTCACTGACAGTGCAGCAAACAAACACCTGTAGAGGAAGCTCTGCTCTGTTGAAGTTTCAATCTTCTTTCTATTTTTCAGCCGAGGTTTGTCTCTTTTCCCTACTTCCACGTTTTAATGCTGACATTGGTAGGAGAAACTTGTAGGTGATCTGAAACAAATTCATTCCTTCTTGGATTCTCCACTTGCAAAGCAACAAACAGATTTCTGCGGAGAGAGCTCTGCCACGGTGAAGTTCTATATCTGCTCTTGTTTTCTAGCTCAGGTCTGACTTTTCTGCCTACTACAGTGTTTCAGTGCGGAAACTGGTGGCATAAATTTTCACATTGTCTGAAACAACTACATCCCCTCTTGCATTCCCCACTTGCAGATCCATAAATAAATCTCTACAGAGAGAGCTCTGCAACGTAGAAGTTTGATGTATGTTCATGTTTTTCAGATCAGGTCTAGCTCTTCAACCTACCACGGTGTCTTTGTGCTGAAACTGATGAGAGATTTTTATAGCATATGCAACTTATAAATCCCCTCTTGCATTCCCAACTTGCAGAGCCATAAATGGATTTTTGTAGAGAGAGCTCTGCCACATTGAAGTTCAGCGTCTAATCATGGTTATTATTTTTTTTTTTTTTGCTGCTGAACTGGAATTAAGCTCACAGTAAGGGTAACATCAAAGAAGGTTAATGCACCATGCACAGAAGGCTAGTAGTTATTTGGTGCCATTGAAAGATGTGGAGGCGATGGACAATTAACAGGGCAATTGACCGAGAACAAAAGTTGTCATTAGTTATGACTGAAGGCATTGTTGTCGTTGTTCATGACTGAAAAGGAGAGGTGCAGCTTCAATGGGACGTGGACGAGCAGTGTTCCCACAGAAGATTGTGCAGACATTCCCTTTCCATTTGATGCTCAACACTTGTTCAGGCAGATCTGAGCCTAGCTACTTCACCTCTGATGTTCTCAACTTCCTTTTGATAATGAGCCTCTCTCTGACCCCTTTCTTCATTTCCCATCATTTCATTCCAATGTAGTAAACCTTGGATGGGGGAACCTATTTTCAACTTGGTGCATGCATGACAAATGTATGACATGTAATCTAATACGATGAACTTGCCCTTCGAGGGGTGACATATGGTCATAACTCTTGCATGATGAAACAAGAATTTCTATTCTTGCTCAAACTCTACAATGAAAATTTTCTGAGTGATGGCCATTGGGTCATCCACAAGTCTTGAGTTCAAGATGCTTTAAGAAAGGTTTGCCCTGATGCAAATAAAAATAGCACATACAACCTAAGAACAGGTTCTATTCATTATGTGAACAAAAGGTAGGTTTACTACTTGGTCTCTAAAAAGGGTCTCTCGCTGTCCCAGTGATCGCCCTTGTAAAGGCAATATGGGTGTTCAGCAGATAGTGGGATGGCACATGTACCAATCACTATCAGTCTAAACACTCAGCAAAGAGTTGGGGTTTACACAAACTTAAACCTTGATTCAAGTCATAAGGCAAGCTGTTAGTTCCCCACCTAACCTGAAGCTTGTGTGTGCTTTCAAAAATTAAAACATGTGATGCATGAGACAATTCTACACAATGCATGAATCAAAAAAAATAAGACAAAACGCAAAAAATTTAAACACATCAAAAACACAAAGCTTAGTCCAATAAAGTTGAAAACAATACCTGTCCCCAGTGGAGTCGCCATTCTGTCGCACGTCAAAAAATCCGCGCGGCATCGGCTGGCGATTTTTTCGTTTCTTGTTTTTGCTTTGATTTAAGGTCTTGGGAGTCGCCACCTAGTAATTTATTGAAGGCTACTAGGAAACCCGGGTACTGGTCTTATCAGAGATTCGTGGGTAAGGGACTGGTTGTGATTAGGGAAGGTATTAGCACCCCTAACACACCCTACCTGAGGTAAGCTGCTTCGTGAACTTGATGTGCTAAAGAAGTTTTAAAAATTTTGTTCTTTCATCGAATTTAGAAATACGACTCACATGTAAGTTCATAATTCTTTATCCGTGAGCAAATCAAAATATTAAATTCTTCTTTAATCTTTGCAATTTTATCCTAAATAAAAAAAAAATCCATAACAAAAAAATACAAACAACACATACACCTTCACTGTATTTTTTCTTTTTCTTTTTCTTCACTGTATTTTTTCTTTTCTCTTTCTTTTCTTTTTTTGCTTCCATGTTTACAAATTACAAATTACAAAAAAATTACATTAAACAATTCTAAAATTACAAAACAGCCAATCAAAAATCCATAACAGTGTCGGGACCAGTTCTGTGAAGCCAAAGAACAGCAGGAACAGTGGCGGTGCGTCTTCCCACGCCCCGTCGCACCCGGTGGCGCTGGGCCTAGCGCCGCCGCCAGCACACCGGAAAATCGGGGTCGATCCGGCTTCATCTCCTCTTCCCTTCCCTGCCGGCGGTGAGGGTCTTCATCACCTGCAAAAGAATAAAACACCCAAGCCAGTTGATTTTAATTTTTTTCTTTCTTTTTCGGATCTGTTTCGGTCTTCTCCTTTTCAGATCAGCTTCACCGTTGATCTTTCTTTTGTTTACATCTTCTTCTCCTTCGCCTGTGTGGCCGGCGGTTAGGCGGCGCTACGGTGTGCGAGGGCGGCGGTGAATCTGTGGCCAAGGGGCGGCAGCGTTGAGATCCCCTCTCCCGGTGGTAGCATGGCCGGTTGGGCTTCTTCTTGGTGTCAGCCAGATGAGGGAGGTCGCCGTTTCGGTCTGTGGGGGAGGATCGGCTGCTGGTTTCTATGAGGGAGAGGCTCTGTGTTCATAGAGGAAGATGAATGGTGTGTGTGGCCAGCTGAAGGCCGATTGGTCGGTCGGTCGGCTGCCTCTGGAAGGCTGGTCGATGGAGATGGGGGAAAAGGTTCGGTTGAGAGGGGAAGTGGGCGAGGGCTGTCTTTTGTGGTTCCGGTGGGTATTCAGGTGAGAGAGAGGGAAGATCGGCTGCTGGAAAAGGGATGGGTTCTCTGGTTCCTGGTTTGGTTTTGAAGATGAGTGAAAATGGGGGAATGGTGAGGGCTGGTTTGGCCGTGTGTGGGGGAGAGCTGTGGCTTGTGCCGGCTGGGTGAGGGAGAAGAAAAAAATGTGACCAACGGGAGGGGCCAATTGTCCGGTCTTGGAGAAGAGAAAAAAAATTCAAGGGGAGGGCCGGCTGTGCAGTTGAGGAAGCAGAGAACAAAATCCAGGGGAAGGGGGGGCGGCCGTCTAGGGTGCAGGAGATGAAAAAAATGTTCAGCCCTTAGGGGTTTTTTTGGTTGCCTTTTTTAATTGCAAAATCGCCCCCCTCTTCCTTGTTTGAGTTGTGGACCAGTATTTATAGGTAAAATGTTGCATGAATCTCAAAATTGGTCCCTCAACTTTCTTTCTTTTTTTGTAAATTTGATTTTTCTTAATTTTTTTGTATTTTTTGAAAACGAGCAATATCAATGTCGACTCAATGAAGAAAATCAATGATTTTAAAAATAACGCGTTAAAAGTTGAACGCGTTCCAAATGTCTTTGAAAATTTAAATTCTTTTGAGACGATGCTAAAAATGCTAAAAACGATGCAAATGTATTAAAAATGTATTTTTTGGATTTTCAATGTTTTTCGCTATTTTTGGATTTTTTCTGAAAATTTATCAAAACATGGGTCAAAAATTGGGTAGCAACACTTTCCATGCTCTTTCTCTTTTGATTTTTCTTGTCATATGTGTATATAAATGTATAGATGTTAGCTTTCTAATGCCACTGGAATCACTTTATTTTAACATCTAGAGCTCAAACTCTGCACAAAACATCGATTGGATGTCAAATCTACCAATTATCTC
This sequence comes from Populus deltoides, assembly GCA_015852605.2. NCBI lineage: Eukaryota > Viridiplantae > Streptophyta > Magnoliopsida > Malpighiales > Salicaceae > Populus > Populus deltoides. Next base: position 9,142,587 of record CM027586.2, read on the forward strand.
CAATTTACTTCTTTTTGAATGTTTCATCTAAAAGTGCCTTCAAAACATAAAACAAAGAATATCAATGCATTTTATATATAAAACATAGGCAAAATACTAGGTAAATATGGGTAAAACTATTGAATAATATAGTTACATCAGAAATTAAGTATCCTCATAGATAATGAGTTTGTGATAGTACTTCCATGTGTTCTGAACCACGTGACAAATTGTTCATCTTGTAATTAAAAGATTTGGGATTTTGTTAGTTATGAATTATTAGACAGTAAATATTGATGATGTTGCCTATCATCAAGGTATTCAACAATGTATGAGTTTGTGATGTTACAAAAGATAAATAGTCCATTTATAACAAAGTTTAAGTGGTATATATACTTATTGAATAAAAGGTCTCAGTTCATCACAGTTAAATAGCATATAATTATGTGCTTGTCTGAATTTTATTTCAGACAAATATCTTCCCCTGACAATATTTTTTGGTGCAGGTCATTCAGGATTGGAGAATATTAACAAGTTCTCACTCAAAGGCACTTCACCATTATCGTCATGCATTGGAACGTGATTAATTCTTATTCTTAAATAAGGCTCGAAATAGTACGAGATAAAAATTAAGATCTCCTCAACAATATAGGCCTTACATATCGAAGACTCAACATGCATCTTGTTTTTAACCTTTTTCTTAAAGTTGAATAAGTACTTGCATGGAATTAAACAAATATTTCAATTAACAAAAACAATGAAAATACATTTTTAACTACATTGCATATGTAATCTTTAACATCCTGAATGGGTACATCCATCTATAATGGATCGGGCCTCTAANTTTTGCCTCATATGGTAAATGTATGGGTAGATGCTTTATCGAGTCAAAAAAATAATGGAGGGAATATCATCTCAAGTTTATATATTGTCTGGATGATATTCGTTTTAAGCCTCTTAATGTGTTGTGTCTGCAACTTGTTGGAGCATAAATCTCTAAAGAAATAATTGATCTCCGTGAGTACATCCTATATCCCCTTTGGTAATAAATCAGGATAAGCTAATGGAATGAGTGTTTGCATAAATATGTGGCAGTCATGGCTCTTCATTCCATACAATCTGCAATCTTCCATGCATGCTCTAACCAGAAACCATTCCATAAGCTGAAAAAATCATTGATAATCCACATCAAAGCCGCCCTTATAAGAAAATTATGTTTTGTTCATACATCATAAGTCAAAGCCCTAGAGGACCGCAACTGCATCAACTCATCAATCAACGATCGAAAATAAACATCTATATTTCAGCCTAGACTATTAGTGTAAACACCCAAAAAAAAGAAGAGAAAAGTTAAAATGACTCCACTGGCGCTGTCGATATATGGATCAGGAGCGACACAGTTTTTGCTGCTAATTTCTCAACAGCAGCACAGTATTTGGCTGCTGATTTTTGAATTGGTAGCAGCAAAGTTTAGGGCTGCTGATTTCTAGATTGGCAGCTGCACAGTACTTGGCTACCGATTTTAGAATTGGCAACAACAAAGTTTTTGGCTGCCGATTTCAAAATCGACAGCGGCATAGTTTAGCTGTTGATTTATGAATTGACAGTGGCATAGTTTTCACTACTGATTTCTAAATCGACAACGCCGCAGTTTATAGCTACTAATTTCTAAATCGACAGCGACACTGTCAAACCTAACAAAAACTTATTGTTGGACTAGCCTATCCTAGGGGAGAATGAGAATAGAAACCAACCTAATGATAACCCAAAAGGGGGATAAGGATAGCCTTGGTCCAACGTCCAAACACGCATTTGCATTTAAGAGGGGTATAAATGCAACAAGGAGAGAGAAAGGGGCACTCTCTCTAAAACGAGCTGCATGCTCATACCTTCTTCCTCTCCGTAAAAATCTGCCTGGAAGAGCTACATACCCAGCTGCATGCACCACCTTTGAATGCTGGAGAAGAAGGGTGACTAATGGAAAGACAGAAGTGGTCAAAGCCATGGAAGAAGAAGGAGTCCAGGCCTCTTCCCCATAATCGGCCAGCAGTTGTGACTACAACAATAGCCACCCTCTCCAAGGAGAAGACCCACCTACACCAGCTGCATGTCCCCTGCCTTGAGTGTTTGAAGAAGAAGAAAGCTAAGGAGTTACGTTGATGACTGAAACCATGAGAGGAGAGGGAGTGTGACAGACCCGCTATACAGCAGAGATGGAAAAGAAGGAAAAATCAAGATTGAGGAAAGAACCATGTCACCAAAACTAACTCTAAAGTTGTCAAAAACGTGAAGTAAGAGAAGGATTTTTCCTTGGCTAGTTGCTGCCTCACGATTTCAGAACAAGGAGGGGATGAAAATCCCGAAGTATAAGGTTTAGTGTTCATTCACTCATAGTTTCGGAAATAATTAAATGGAAGATCTAAAGGGAATGAGATGAAGAAATGCAGAAATTATGATCTTGTTGAACTCTTAAGGACATACTTGAACTAAAACAGAATGCATGATGATGTTATTATCTTGATTCCTGCATGTATGATAGAAGAACTTGTGTTAGAAAGGGTTATGTACAAAATTGTGTAGTCATTAGGACCTTAGACCCTGCTGAAACCAAAACTGGAACTATGTTGGTGTTAATGACATAAATTTATTTGTGTTTGATGAAATTGTATAATAATATGTTAAGATGATGTTATGTACATAGTTATGTTGTATGCAGCGAATTAATTTCGCTGTCGAATTAAGTGGTCTGCAGCGAATTATTTTCATTGCCCAATCAAGTGGTCTGCAGCGAATTAGTTTCGCTGTTGATTTATGTTATCTGCATGGAAGGAATTTTTGTTGCTGAATTGTGTTGTCAGCAACGAATTGGTTCCGCTGTCAAATGGTGTTGCCTGCAGCGAATCAGTTTCGTTATCGATGTGTTATCTGCAGCGAATCAGCATTCGCTGCCGAAATTGAGTTGTTTGCAGCGAATTTGGAGTGCACTGTCGAATTGTGTGTTCTACAACGAATTTGGGATTCGCTGTCGAAGTTGTATGGTCTACAACGAATTTGAAATTCACTACCGAAATTGAGTTATTTACAGCAAATTAACATTCACTACCGAATTTTGTGTTCTGTAGCAAATTTGAAATTTGCTGCCGAAATTGAGTTATTTACAGCAAATTAACATTCACTACCGAATTATGTGTTCTATAGCAAATTTGAAATTTGCTGCCGAAATTGAGTTGTTTGCAATGAATGTTAATTCACTGTCGTATTGTGTTTTCTGCAACAAATTTGGGATTCACTGTCGAAGTTGTATGGTCTGCAGTAAATTTGAAATCCGTTGCTGAAATTGAGTTATTTGCAGTGATTTAACATTCGTTGTCAAATTATATGTTCTGCAGCGAATTTGGGATTCACTGCCGAAGTTGTATGGTTTGTAGCAAATTTGAAATTCACTGCTGAAATTGAGTTGTTTGCAGCAAATTAACATCCGCTGCCCAATTGTGTGTCCTACAGCGAATTTGGGGTTCGCTGCTGAAGTTTTATGGTCTGCAGCGAATTTGAAATTTGCTGTTGAAATTGTGGTATTGGCAGTAAATCTTAGCGAATTAAGATTCACTGCCGAATTATGTGCTCTACAGCGAAATTAGGATTCGCTGCCAAAGTTGTATTGTCTGCAGCGAATTTGTGACTCGCCGTTGGAATTGAGTTATCTGCAACGAATTAGCATTCGCTGCTGAAAATGTGTTGGCTGCAGCGGAGGTGCATAGCAGCGAACCAGTTTTTGTTGCTGAATTGTGCAACCTACAGCGAACCAGTTTCCGCTGCCAAACTGTCCGGCCTGTAACTAGTTATTTTTCGCTGTCGATTTCTATAATGCCTCCCGGGCAGAATTGACTCAAATGCTTGCAACAATTTCATTATATGATGGTGTCATATGTGGAACACTTGAATGTGATCATATGGATTCTTGAAATAAGTATAGTGATGAATGTGATTTAAGGATGCAAATATACTGAATTGTGGCATTAATATCTTATGTGATGCGGCCGGGATCGGACCATCATCAGGACAAGGACAAACCGTAGGTGGAACATATAAGTGTTTTCCACCTTCTTCTCGTATGATGTTTATGTTTTGAAATGATTTACTTATGATGATATATTATTGAATCCTTGATGAATGATGAAACAACAATGAAGTGTTTGATTGAATTCTTGATGATTGTCAAAATGACTATGAAATGTAAATCGAGTTCTTGATGAATGTTGAGATGATGATGAAAATGTTAATGTTCTGAAATGACCTGTTTGAGGTGAATATATTATTGCGTTGCGATGAATATTAAACTGACTATGAGATGTTGATTGGGCTATTATGAATTTGGGCTGCTGACGAATGATTGTATGAGTATTACGAAGGATATACTGTTGTATTTTATTGAATGTAATTATGATGAATGGTTGTATGAGTATTACGAAGGATCTACTGTTGTATTTTATTGAATGTAATTATGACGAATGGTTGTATGAGTATTACGAAGGATCTACCGTTGTATTATACTAAATGTTAATTATCATGAATGGTTGTATGAGTATTATGAGGGATCTACTGTTGTATTATATTAATCATTAACTGTCATGAATGGTTGGATGAGTAATACAAATGGTGTACTGTTGTGTTATACTGAATGCTAAACTGTTATGGAATATTTATTTGTGTATTACAAAGGATATGTTATTGTGTTTACTGAATGTTAAACTATTACGAGACGTCTGTACAAGTATCACGAAGGGTTTACTATTATGTTACAGTGAATGTCAAATTGTTATGAATCGTTTGAATGAGCAACTCAAAGGATATTACCATGTTATAATGATCTCATAAACCACCTCTGGAACGTTTGATTGGTTAATGATTAGCTTCGGCTAATGGCATCCGAATGGATGATTGGGACAAATGTTTGATTAGCTTCGGCTAATGGCATCCAAATGGATGACCGGGACAATTAATTGATTAGCTTCGGCTAATGGCATCCTAAGTGGATGATCGGGATAAATGTTGATTAGCTTCGGTTAATGGCATCCGAGATGGGTGACTGGGATAATTAATTGATTAGCTTCGGCTAATGGCATCTTAAGTGGATGATCGAGAAAAATGATGATTAGCTTCGGCTAATGGCATCCGAATTGATGACCGAGATAATTGATTGATTCGCTTCGGTTAATGGCATCCGAGATGGATGACCGGGTTGTGATTGTTGATTAGTTTCGGCTAATGGCATCCTAAGTTGATGACCGGGATAAATGTTGATTAGCTTCGGCTAATGGCATTCGAATGGATGACCGGGACAATTGATTGATTAGCTTCGACTAACGACATTTTAAGTGGATGACCGGGATAAATGATGATTAGCTTCGACTAATGGCATCCTAAGTGGATGACTGAGATAAATGATGATTAGCTTTGGCTAATAGCATCTGAGATGGATGACTGGGTTGTGAAATGTTTGATCAACTTTGGCTAATGGCATCCGAGATGGATGACCGGGTTGTGATTGATGATTAGTTTCAGCTAATGGCATCCATGATGGATGACAAGGTTGTGTTTGATGATTTGCTTTGGCTAATGGCATCCGTGGTGGATGGCTGAATTGATTATATATATATATATATATATAATTAGCTTTGGTTAATGGTATCTATAGGAATGACGGGGGTTGATTTCGTGATTAGTTTTTGTTAATGGCATCGGAGACAGATGGTCGAATTTAAATGTTGCAATTAGCTACGGCTATAAGTATCCAAGGTGGATGAACAGGTTAAGGTGAAGTATTTAACCCCTATCGATGTTAAACTTTGACCCCACAACCACGTGGAGAGGTTGGGCTGTGTGAGTGAGAAAAGTACTGTTAACAAAATAATAAGAGATGTACAATGTATATAAGAAGTATAAGAAGGAATCTTCCCGTTCTAAGTTAATAATGAAAAGCAAGGACAATGTACTTCTAGATGTTTATTATTATGTTAGATTATTTACAATTCTTGTATCCATGTTGTTTTGTAACAAGGACATCACACAATCAAGGTGCATAGGAAAGCTCGTTCCACAGGTTCACATATTTTGAAAGGTGCTATGTAATACTATAACTTAACTGTTATGTTGAATATTTGTCATTCGACACTTTTGTAAGGACTTGTAATGGAAATTGTAATGGAGCACGGATGAGGATTTGTGAACATGTAGACACAATGCTATAAATACATTTATGTGGAATTTACTTTTATGAGGATATTATGTTGTGAAATCACATAAGGATCGTATGAAAGAAAGTACTAGTTGTGTAGGATTGTCGATTATAAAACTCGTGTTGATAACGAGATTGGAACAGGAATGCAAACACACGGGTATGCCAATATGACATAATGTAAATGTATGAATATAAAAATATAATATTATGGACATGTGTATTGGGTATCTGTTGTATGAGAATGTTGTTTTACGAGAATTATATCCCTATGATGCCATGATAAAGAAGGAACATAATTACTAATTCACAAAATGTCATTGCAAGAAGTATAAAAAAAATTCCATCGATTTTGGCCTTGAAAAAGCCGGGTTGTTACAATTAGGACCAAGTATGACTGTAAATAAAAATATTAACTCCGACCTCATACACATCCCAGGTGGTAAGTTGTAAACCATGAGTATAACTGGCCAACAAGAATAAGAAGCAGCAAATGACCTGAATAGATTGAATCTGTCTGAACATAATCCAAGATGCATGTTCTCTGATTCAGCTGAAAAGTGAGGATGCACACTATTAAAGTGTTTCTATGCTTCACCATCAAAAAGATGCATCATCACTCCATCCACAGCGTCATGTGATTGGTGTCATGTCATGTCCTCAACGATCTTTGGTGACATGAATAATCTATACAGTTTAGGTGTGATTGGGAAGTATCTAAGTTTTTATGTGCTACAAGAGTCTTTCCCCTGCCAGTTTTGAGTTTATAACGGGAAAATTCACATGTTCTGCACTCAGTCAACTCGACATTTTCAAGATAACACATCATGTAGAAGTTTGGACACATGTCAATTTTCTAATATCCTAGACTGAGGAGTTTTATTATAGACTTAGTAGCATATAATTTCTCTTTTAGCCTGTTCCCTTTAGGTAAAATGCCTTTCGTCCATTTGACAATTTTGTCATAACTGACCTCATTCAATCCATATTCTGACTTGATGGCAAACACATATGCAACGATCGATAATTTACTATGATTTGTGCAGTCATCCCATAATGGTTCATCAAAATTTTTAAAAAGATCAAAAATCGGGTCACGTCTGCATTAGGTTCTTCATCTATGATTGAACATTGATCAGCATGACTCTGATTCATTCTCATCGCATCCATAACCATAGTCCTATAAGGATTACTATTGTTATTTACAACTTCATGCATGTTGTTAAGACTAAAAGTTGACCCAACCATCCTTTCTACCATGGTCTCGTGAGGAACAAATGGTTCTCTATGTGCATTCCTACACAGGTATTCTTCCATGGATCTTTTATGTAGAAGATGCATCGTTACAACATCTAGATTAAGAAACTTTTTATTTTTACACCTATTGCATGGATATCTAATACCGTCTCCACTAATATTGCTCGGATTAGATGTTGTATAATTAATAAAACCCTGAACTCCTTTACAATAATTATCCATGAACGATCATCCATGACTTCTATTGAATCTATATCAAATAATGATGACAACATGTATTAATTAACTATGTTAACTAAATAAATTTGCAAAAATATTGGTTTAGCTCAAGATTATCTAACCTATTTTAATATTTCTCTTAATTCATTATAAATTATTTATGTACATACAAATTTGAACACATTTATGGAAATTACAACTTAGTAATAAAATTGACAAAATATAAAATGAACTCGTTAAATAAGTCATTATTTATTTTATCACAACACACCTAAATCGGTAATTCGACATAAGTTTCAACAATTTACAAACAAATATAATTTTACAAAATCTAAAACAAATCATAACATGTACAAAATCATAAATCCATACAACAAGTTTGTTTGGGAAAAAACAATAAAACAAGTAAACACTCATACAAAATACATATGGGGGAGGGGGCTGTTCGTTTTGTTGCAAATAGGTTTTTTAAGGAAGAAGGAGAAATAAGGGAAGGTCTTACTGATGGATTTACCGACATAATTTTTTTGTTTGTCAATCCATCAACAATGCTGTTGATATAAGTGACACGTCACTATATGGGCTTCCCTGTTTGAATCCAATTATAATTTTATCGGTAATGGCATCCGCAAAAACTTACACGCCATCGTACTATTTGATTTTTTAAAATTTCTTCTATTTCAAATGAGATTATCTCAATATATACCAATGAAATATTTATGTCGGTAAATACTGACGGAGTTAGCGATGAAACAAAATTAGTTTATAAATATCACCCCAAAATACTGACGGATGTTTCCGTCGATGATTCCGTTTGTATTCATAAATTTTCTGACAGTGAATAATAAAAAACCAGTAACTAGAATTTTAGTGTTACATCAAGATTTCAGTTATTTCGACTTTTATTTTCAAGATTTTTTAATTATAAATATTACTAAATATAGGTGATCAAGATAAAAAAAAAATTATAATTTATCATTCGTTTACTTTTTACAATTACTATGTATATAAAAAAATAATCTTTTAAATAAAATAATACATAAAATAAAATATTTTTTTAATATAATAGTATTTAAAATATTGTAATATAAGAGTAATATTAGCAAGACAAGAAATTTTAATTTTATAATATAAAAATATAAATATTAGTTTCTAACATCCAATATTTTATCAAGTTTTTATTTTATTTTATTTAGAGCATTTCTTTCAAGAGTTTTAGACTATAGATATTGTTGAATAAGTAATAAAAAAAAATCTTATATTATCATGTATCATATTTTTATTTTCCCAATCATTATTAATATTTTGAAAAATGGCTCTTTTAAGTGGCTATACTCTGAATTTCTATTCATCTCAAAATTCAACTAATTATTAAACTAGATCCTAGTTATTTTTTTTACAAGACAACATTGATTTATCTTATGTTATTTTTTGACTATTTTAGATAAAATAAATTATACCTTCTAAAAAACTTTACTAATATTAGAAAAACAATTCCTTAGCAAAAAGATGAGATAAGATTTTTATTTACGCCTATATTTTTAATATTTTCCTCAAATTAAATAAAATAAAAATCATTTAAATAAAAGGACTTGTGAAAATATAATGCTAATTATCATGTTAAAAGTTAATAGAATCCTAACTATATAAAATTTGTATTTATACCAAGCCCCTCAAATATTTTGTTCTATATATAAACTTTATCTGAACAAAAAACTTTTTTTTTTAAAAAAAAGTTACTCATAAATGTTTATTGTAATATGGGATTAATTTTAGTATATAAAACATTTTAAGTTTTTAATATAAAAAGATAAATATCAAATTCCACCTAGATCTATCTCAAGGCACATCTATTTTAGAAGACTTCGAGTCATATTATTTTTTTAAAAATCAATTTAGTATTTTTTTGGAAAATGTTTTTTTAATAAATATGTATTTAGTTTAAATCCTAGGTCTACCCTCAATTTTATTTAGAATGAATCGCTACTCTTTGTTCCAGTTTAATGATGGAGTCGGTTGGAGAATCTAATCTCTAATAATATTATAACCAATGTTATCAACTCTATTCTATTCGCGTTCTAATTTTTTTAATTAAAATAATATATTTTAGTTTTGAAATAATTTGACATGTTGTTTTGAGGTTGTGTAATTCAAATTTCCATTCAAATTTAAATATGGATTAACTTAAGATTATATAATTTAAATTTTAAAAAATAGTTAAATTAAAATAATCTGATTGATTCTATGGGTTCTAAGACAACCTAAACGACTGGTAAAAAAATAATTGAACTGAAAAAGTTCAAAACATATTTTTTAAAAAAATATTGAGATGATAATATATTGGATCGATTTAGATCAACCTAAATTAACCTTTTAAATTCACAATCTGGGTCATGAGACCATGATAATCTCAAATAAAGCAAATCAAAATAAATTATGAATCTCAATTCTCAATAAACTCATTGTTGAATAATGAAATTGAGAAAAATTCAAACTAAAAAAAGGAATTAATAAAATGATCTAATTCTACTCGAGTTAACTCACAAAACTCGTGACTCGGGTCATAAGATTAAGATAATTTCATAGAAAATAAATTAAAAAAATAACAAAATTTAATTTTTAATTAACTAAATGTTGAAGATGTTGAATGACAAAAACTTAAAAAAAATAAAAAAAATCGAGTCAACTGGAATAAACCGTTAAACTCGTGACATGAATCATAAAATTGAGATAACTACAAAAAAACAAACCACAATAAAATTATGAAGTCTAATATCTAATAAATCAAATATTAAAGGATGAAATTAGAGAAAAAATAAAATTTTTTTATTAAAAAAATAATATTTAATCAGAACAAAATAACTAGAATAAAACTAGAATTTTCCAGATAAAATTTCTAGAATAAACCGAGATTTTTAATCAAATAAATTTTTATCTAGTTTGTTATGTTTTTTAAATTGAAATGTGGTATATTAGTCGTTCCGACATAACTTAATGGAATTGACAATCTATATAAAATAATAATAATAATAATAAATAAATAAATAAATAAATAAAATAAAAATAAATGTCTATAAAACAGCGTTAACGAAAGCATTATTTTAAGGCACTAAGAAAAATAAAACCTGGGCTTTCTGTAAGCCTAAGAAACCTTTACTTATATCGAAAAGAAGGCCCGAAACCATTTTGCCCTGCTGCGAGCAGCTTTTTCTTCCTGTTTTTTTTCTTTTCCAAACAAACCCTACTTATCTTCAAGGTTTCCGGCTTAAACCCCTTCTTTTAGTTTTTAATTTTGTTTTCAATGTTTTTGTTTCTATGCGTAGTTTGATAAATCATTTATTTTCTTTTGCTGTTAACACAGGCGAATGATTTGTAGTCGAGAAACGAGAAATCATTTACTTGTGTAGAGAGAAAAAGAGAAATGGCAAGCCAAGCTGCAGCTAGCGCTTTTAACGGCAACATGAAGGTACTTCCTTTTTATATTTAGTGACTCTTTTCTCTTTGTATTCCTTTCATTCATTTTCCATTGAAAATTCAGGTTCTTTTGTCCCAAACTCGTAGAGAAATTAACTTTCATTTTCAGCATACCAATTGTTCGTAAAATGTATTGTATGAGTTTAAAATGCCTCTATTTTTGTCTTTTTTACGATTTTATTTATATATTTGCCGCCCAGGAATGCTTTTATGCCCGGTGTCTTCAGAGTTGCATTGCCTGCGAACTTAATCATTCAATAGTGTATGAAAATTAGATATTCTAGTTTTTTATGTGGTCAATTTTGTTTTTTTTTTTATGTGGAATTATTTTGACCGCTAATTATTACCTGAACTACACTCACTGATCATCACCATCTCTACAACATCTTCACGGTAATCCCATCAAACAACTCTAGTAAAGCCGAGTATTGTGACCCTTCCAAATTGAGGGTTTTTCCAAATCAAGTCAGATGGGCTGCATAGTGTTTCCATTCAATCTTTAAAGCTCCAAGTACATAGCCTGGCCACGAAATATTTCAGTATTGTGACTTGCGCTTCACGTCCCTGACATCTGGCCATTTTAGATGCCAATACTTTAACATGAGTATTTTAGATGCCAATACTTTAACATGAGTAAAGGCAGGACTTTACATTTGGGACTATAGTCGTGCAGTAAAGTGTTCTTGAGCTCTTGCTCAGCTCTTTGCTTGAAAACCTTGATGTTGCCGCCTCTTACTGCCATTAAGAGGCTGGGTTCTTGACCTGCAGTAACTTGCAAACTCTTTACTGATTTTGTAACCAAGCTGAAACATTCATTAAGAAAAGAAACTGAATTTCCAAACCGAAAAAACACTTTTTTAAAAAAGAAAAACATAAAATTTAAAATAACAAATATAAATGATTTTTCTAATAGAGACAAAGGAGAGAAACATTCACTTAATGTACTTGCTTGATGGATTCTTTATGTACTTTTAGTGTAGATGACAAAGCATGTGTTTAAGATTTATACCTGTGGTTTTATGAATTGATAAATGGCATTGGAATCAATAATAGAAACTGCTGTTCTGTTTGTGTTCTTACAGAAAGCACTTGCTGGCCTCAAACGTATTAATCTGGAAGGTCTGCGATGGAGAGTATTTGATGCCAAAGGCCAGGTTGGATCTGTATTTTTTTCCGATATGCTGTTCCAAGATATTATAGATTTATTATGCTTCAGAATTTTCCTGTAATAGCCAACTTGTATGGGAGATGAGGTAATTATTGGATTTCAACGAAGATACTCGTTTATTCCACTGTCATTTGGGAAAATAAAAACCAGAGTCCATCAGCTAATAGTTCGTGTAACAAGCTTGGCAAAGATGTAGGATTTAGTGAAGGAAATGGTCCCACTATTTCTTTTTCTTGAATATGCATTATCTTGCTAGATTTGAACTGGTTTATACTACCTTTTCTTTTCTTAGTTCTTTAAGTTTGAAATTGTAACAGTACCTGCTTTCTAATAGGTTCTTGGAAGATTAGCATCTCAAATATCAACAGTCATTCAAGGCAAGGATAAGCCAACTTACGCCCCTTATCGTGATGATGGTGATATTTGTGTTGTGCTTAATGCAAAGGATGTCTGTGTAACCGGGAGAAAAATGACGGATAAGTTTTACCGCTGGCATACTGGGCAAGTATCATAACATTTTCTATCTCTGAATTCCAAGTTAATGTGGAATATGGAACATCAAGAGGATAAGTGATCAACAATATCTTTTCTGGTTTTCACTCCACAAACCAAAATTTTCATGGAATGTAAAATAGCATGGGGAAATAAATGATCTTATCTTCATCTACTTAATTGTTGGGCATTAATCACTGTAATTAAATCTCCTTGGTATCAGAGGAGTAAACATTATAGAAGAGGAATATGAAATTTCCAAGGACTTTTAACTGTCAATGAATATGAGATAATTTTGCTTTCCAATTTTGAGACGTAGACAAAGGGACCAAATGCAGTTTCAGATATATAGTTTTCCCATGCCACTCAGCTTTTGTCATCTTGTATTGAATTCCTGTGTTGATTGATTATTTGTTTTCTGCAGGTATATAGGACACCTCAAGGAAAGGAGTTTAAAAGATCAGATGGCCAAGGACCCTACAGAAGTGATCCGAAAAGCTGTTCTGCGTATGCTTCCAAGAAACAAATTGCGTGATGTGCGTTACTCCTTTCTATGTTTTGATGTCTTTCTTCTGTTGAAATGATTAATTCTCACTATTTTCCTTCTTCCCTCTAACTCATTCCCCATCAAAGTGAATCTATAGGGATACTTGTCTTAGTAAGGTTTAGCATTAGCTGCACTTGATTGCATGTAGTTGACAACCCTTTCTGCATTTCTGAAATGCAGGTAGATAAGATGATTAAAACACTGTTGTCACTTTCCTACCATCTAGAAAAATTATTGTAGGCAATTTGGGATGTAATGGAATAAAAAAAACATAATGAATTTTTCTACTGCTTTAACTAGCATTTCCAATAAAAGAGGAGTTTCAATCTTGCGTGCTAAAATATCCCATGAGAAGCATGGGCTACTGGTTACTAACATTGTTTGATTCAGAAATTTTCACATGGTTTCTGTAGACAATTTTTTTTATGTATCCTTCGAAATAAATGGAGACCTGATTGTTGATTTATCCTGGGATTTATACCCAGTTCAGTGATTTTCTTAAAAATTGCAATAAGAGCCCTTTTTCTCCTTTTGGATACACAACTAGATTATTTGTTGTGCTGTATGCGCTGCAGGTTTGTTTAAGTGATGTTGGCTTTATGTATTTGTTTGAGAGGACATTGGTTTTATTAATTTTAAACATTTATGTTGAACTCTCTCTGATAAAACTGCCTTGACAGTATTAATTTTTGGGCACAGGATAGAGATCGGAAACTAAGGATTTTTCCTGACAGTGAGCACCCCTTTGGTGATCGGCCTCTTGAACCATATGTGATGCCTCCCCGACAAGTGCGAGAAATGCGACCTCGTGCTAGAAGAGCCATGATTCGAGCTCAGAAAAAGGCTGAGCAACAGGAACAGGGTGGTAATGATAAGAGAAAAGGCAAGAAGAGAGAAGTTGAAGCAGAATTGACCGAGTGAAAAGTGGGCACAGCTTATTTCCATACCTGGCATTCAATGCATCCTTATTTTGGATGTAACAGCCATAATGTGGTCATAGATCACCAACTGCTTGCAATGGCAGCATTTCTTGCCTGGTTCTTGTCATTCCTTTTAGGTTTACAGACATTGTGAACGTGTTTTAGTTGAGCTGTTGAAAGTTATATGACACGACCAAAAGATTGATGTCTTCTCCCAAGTGCAGGAGTGTCGAAGTAATAAATAACCCGGTAAGACCGGGGTCGAACCACAGGGAGGTTAATTGTATAAATTATAAGCAGCAATAATACAACAATAATAGTAACAACAATAACAACAACAACAACAATAATAATACTAGTAGTAGTAGTAGTAGTAGTAGTAATAGTAATAGTAATAGTAATAGTACGAATAATACTATTAATAATGATAATAATAAAGATTAAGAAGAAGAAGAAGTTGATGAGAACTTTGAGATAGAAGATTAATGTAAGGATTAAACAATGATAACAACAAATGTCAAGGTTAGAGGATCCACTAATGGTATTTCAAAAAGTATAGTATAAACTCTTATTATTCAATTGGAAACGACACACAAAGGAGGTTCCAATCAGATTATAAATTGTTAACATGATTACATTAGTTATCTTATTCGAATAATGCTAATACTTATAAATGTTGTCAGGCATTCATGATTATAACTTATGTTAACAACAAATCAAGTTCCTTTCATAGCTCAGGTGTCGGTTATACCATACAGTATGGGCTATGAAAGTGCCAAGTATTTGTTGTACCAAGTGTTATACAACATAAATCTAGATTAACCATTTAACAAGCAAAGTATTAAAAGTGAACAAGATAACAAATATAAAGCATGTTAGTATCCAACATTAAGGTCCATGTTAAGTTTATATTATACTTATTCTTACACAATTAGTGTACCCTTTTCACCTTGACATAATTAACCTAGCTAGACATAATGAAAGAAAGAAACATAAATAAACAAGATAAGAACATAAATGAGAAAGAAGTTAACTAAGTAAAAAAAAGGAAATGAAAGGCATAAACAAGAGATTAATATAAACAAAACTTAAGTATTACAAAAGAGAGAGCAAGAGCATGATCTTGATCTGAACACCAAGATGCCTAAATACATGGTAAATGCCTCCTTTTTATAGGCCACAATTCAGAACTATTGATTTGTTGACTAATTGATGAATAGGTGGCCACATCTTGACTTGATGACAATTCTTATCTTCTTGTCTGCCAAAAACGTCATTGATAACGTCATAATTTGAACAGACTTCAATCATGAAAGTTTTAGGAAATTGTCTCATCTTTCTAGGGTAAACATTTGAGATCATTTGGACTTCTAGAACTCGAGATATGGGCTGAACACTGAACAGTGTCTGGGCTGCAGGACAGATTCGGACGTCTTTGTTGTTGCTACAATTTGGACTTGAAAACAGCCTTGCTAAATCTTGGGCTCCTCATGAAAGTTGTAGGCCTATGTCTTACCTTTCCATCCATATAAAGTAGACTTAAATCCGAGATCTACAGCTCCAGATATGACCCGATTACCGAAAAATGTTCCAGTTTGGACTGCACCAACGTCTCTTTTCTAAGTTTGGCCATGTCTTTGTCCTTTCAATTTTAGTACTTCAACTCATCAATCAATTTTTTCATTTATGTGATAGGCCTGCATTTAAGATGAACACTTACCATAAATTAAAGGTATCTTATATTATTAGATATGTTATTATAAAACATGTTTTAGTTAAGGAGTTATTGATACTTCAAGTGCAAAATGATGATATAGAACCTTGATAAAAATGCACTTTTAAGTACTAATCATTATATCAATGGGAAATGAAGCTATGGATCTTTTCTCCTTTCGGAAGAGAACAGATTTTCTGAGCAGATACCTCTAGTTTTTTTTTCTTTTTGCTTTTTCTTTTTCATGACCGACAATTCTGCAACAAAAATAGAAAGTTACAAGGTTAGCTCATAAGTGCATGGCAGGAAATTAACAAAAATTAGAAAGGATTTTAGAAATCATATAGGTTATATAGACATTCAGGCAGAATAGGCGGGGGCAAATGCTGCAATGTCGTAATTAACCATCCTTGTGCTTCATCAGTAAACCTAAACTTGTGGAATCTTCATGCTCTAACTAAAGCAAGCTGCCCAAAAGGATCCCATTGCCACACAAGAGGCGAAGACGAACCATATGCCTAATATAGCAACTGGTTGACTGTCCTTGTAACAAATATAAAAATGGAGATACCTGTCAAAAACCAATTTTCAAATAGCACTGAAACATAGTTGTTCTTTTCGGGTGAGAACGTACCACAAGATAAAATATGATAGAAATTCTAGTCTCCCTTTTCATTTCTTTCCAGTGCTTATTAGTACCTTAACTTCAACCAACTATTCGGATATACAGCTGAAAATAGAGATTCTACTACAATGGTTACAAAATCAATTTTACTGCAAAACAGAATGGAAAAACTGATGCCTAATACTACCCCCCATGACTAGTTGACGTGGTAAAGCCCCTCACATGAGCTGCTCTGGTTCCTACAATTAAGCCTTCGTGGGTTTAATGATCAAGTTTGTCTTGGTCTTACGCTTGCACTTCTTTCACTATACTTGAGATTCAGCTTTGTTGCTTTCTCAGACCTCCGTGGCTTATCAATACCCCCTAGGAAGTGGGACCTTGTCCTCAAGGTTCAAGTATGGAAACTGGTGAAACAGTGACTTGGTCACTTCCCAGGTAGCTTCCTCTGATGGTAAGTGTTTCCATTTCACCAGACTCTTCGCAAGGAACTTACCGCCTTGCTTCACCCAGCGATGATCAATGAGAGTCTTAGGCTCTAATATGATCTCACCATCATCTGAAACTGGCGGAAAGTCTATGCGTGTCTCGGTTGCATCTCCCACATATTTCTTCAGTAAGGAAACATGAAAGACATGATGGATACGTGCACCCATAGGTAACTGCAATTTATAAGCAACGTTGCCCACTTTTTTAAGAATTTGATAAGGACCAAAGAATCGGCTTGCTAATTTTTGGTGTGCTCTTTTGAAAGCGGAGCTTTGCCGATAGGGTTGTAGCATGAGAAACACTATATCACCTTCTTGAAAGGACACATCTCGCCGCTTCTTGTTAGCGATCTGTTTCATGCGATTGGTTGCAGTTGCTAAGTGGTGTTTAAGCTGCAGCAGAAGCTCATCACAGGTCAGGAGATTTTGTTTAACATCGTGAACTGATGTTGATCCATCAAAATATTTTGGAAGGGATGGTGGTGGTCAGCCATAAAGTGTTTGGTATGGTGTCATTCTAGTCGATGCATGGAAGGTGGAATTGTACCAGAACTCTGCCCATGGTAAGAAGGAGTGCCATTTATGGGGCCATTGATGGACAAAGCTTCTTAAATATTGTTCTAGACAATGATTGACCATCGGATTGGGGGTGGTATGCTGAGCTCATCTTCAATTTGGTGCCAGACATTTTAAAAAATTCATGCCAAAACTTGCTGATAAAAATGGGATCCCTGTTACTAATAATAGACTTATGCATTCCATGCAATTTGACCACGTCTTCAATAAATTTTTCCGCCACCGTTTTGGCCGTGAAAGGGTGAGATAAAGATATAAACTGCCCATATTAACTCAATCTGTCCACCACCATAAAAATTGTGTCCTTGCCATGGGAAATCGGCAGGCCTTCAATAAAATCTATAGTGATATCGTCCCATACTTGACATGGAATTGATAAAGGCTGTAATAGTCCTGCCGGTGGCAATGTCTCTGTTTTAGTTCTTTGGCATATGTCACATCACTTCACATAATCTTGGACAGTCTTGTGCATTATAGGCCAATAGAACTATGTGGCCAATTTTTTTAAAGTGCATAAGATGAGTGGCCCCTCATTTTTGTATCATGGGCTTCATATATCAACTTGTTGCGGAAAGTGAGATTGGAAGGAGCCACAATTCTGCCTTTGAAAAGAGTTAACCCATTTCGTTGAATATAAAGGCCTTTCGGTTGAGTTTGAGCCAAATTGTTCATAGCAGCCGTATAATCATCCCCTGTAGCAGCCTATCTAATTTCCTCCCAAATATCAAGCTGTGGCACGAACAAGTGATCCAGAGTAGGGTTGTTAGGTCAACGAGACAATGCATCCGCAACATAATTTTCACGACCTGGCCGGTACTAAATCTCATAGTCATAACCCAATAATTTGGCAACCCATTTTTGTTGTTCTGGTGTGGTAATTCTTTGCTCCAGTAAATATTTGAGACTTCATTGATCTGTTTGAATAACAAATCTCCTCCCCAGCAAATAAGGACGCCACATGCGTATAGCCTCCATAATAGCAAGCATTTCCTTCTCATACGTAGACCACGATCTCTTTGAAACACCAAGAGCTTGACTCATAAAAGCAATAGGTTTGCCTTGTTATTGAAGAACTACTCCAATTCCATCACCTGAAGCATTCGTTTCCATGGTGAAAGCTTCATTAAAATTTGGCATGGCTAAGATAAGCGTGGTGGTCATGGCCTTCTTAAGTGTGTGAAATGATTCTTCTGCATCATCATTCCATCCAAATTGCTTTTTTTTGAGAAGGTTTGTGAGGGGCCGAGCAAATATACCATAATTCCGAACAAACTTGCGGTAATAACATGTCAACCCTAATGCATATTTACTAGCCTTGATAAAGAACTGTTGTTGCCTCAAAATTTCCAAGGTTTAAGTGACATGATCTAAATGCATTTCCCAAGTAGGGCTATAGATCAAGATGTCATAAAAAAAACTAATATGAACTTTCATAAGTAGGGTCGAAAAATAGTATTCATAATAGCTTGAAATGTAGATGATGCATTGCTCAAGCCAAATGGCATAACTAGGTATTTATAATGACTGTTATGTGTATGAAAAGCAGTCTTATAAATATCTGAAGGGTGTACTCATATCTGATGGTACCCGGCTCTTAAATCTAATTTGGTGAAGTAAGTGGCCCCATGTAGTTAATCCAACATATCCTCCACTGTAGGAATTGGAAATCGGTCTTTGATAGTAACCGCAACTAATGCCTTTTGGGTCCAACCATGAACTCGATTTCCCAACTTCTCAAACTCACTCTGATAATCACGTAAGGATCCCACTTGTTTTATACGTGATAAGGCTTCATCAAAATCCTCACATTTTGTAAGTCCAAATCTAGCTTGTAATTCATCTTCAAAAGTCTTTCATGTCATTATTTGTCCTTCCTCTCTGTATGTCTGACGAACCCATTGCCACCACTGATTTGCTTCTCCTTCCAGATGGAAAGAAGCTAGAGACACCTTTTGGTTGGCTGGAGTATTTTGGAATTCAAAGAACTGATCCACACGATTAAACCACCCTGTCGGGTCTTGTCTAAAATATCATGAAAATTATAGCTTGGCCATTTTAGAAGATAATACTTGTCTGCTTTCGTCATTCTCCTCATGAGTTGTATGAGAGATGCCATCTCGGTTTGTGTTGCAAGTTTATTGATAGTTTCTTCTAGTTGACGCATTTTGTTGGACATGCTCAACTCCATTCTTTGTATTCCATCTTGAACTTCACCTAGCCCAGCCTCCAACATTTTAATTCGTTCTTTATTAGTCGCCATTGAACCAGACTCTAATACCAATTGATAAGGTCCCAGTCAAAAGCCAATTTTCAATAGCACTGAAACACAGTTGCTCTCTTTAGGTGAGAACGTACCACAAGATAAAATAGGATAGAAATTTTAGTCTCCCTTTTCATTTCTTTCCAGAGCTTATTAATACCTTAACTTCAACAACTATTTGGATATACAACAAAAAATAGAGGTTTTGTTACAACGGTTACAAAATCAATTTTACTGCAAACCAGAATGGAAAAACTGATGCCTAACACTACCCCCCATGACTAGTTGACGTGTTAAAGTCCCTCATATCATTAGCTGCTTTGGTTCCTACAATTAAGCCTTCATGGGTTTAACGATCAAATTTGTCCTGGTCTTACGCCTACACTTCTTTCCCTATACTTGAGATTCGGCTTTGTTGCTCTCTCAGACCTTTGTGGCTTATCAACCTGTTTATGAGATTTTTATTTAGAAAGGAATTAAGAAAATTCGAGTACATGCAATGACAAGTTGCACTTGTTAAAGTCTTTGGTTGAGATCAATACCAGATCAGCCTTTTATGGACAATTTCACAGCTATAGCAAAAAATCGCTACTTGAAAAACCAGCAAACAAACTCAGAAATCAGTTCCTCTGACTACCAAATCAGGAAAAGAAAAGACAAAGAGAACCACTGCATCAATAATTCCATGCTTCAAAATAAAAGGATGTCGAGTAGTAAATGCAAACCTCAAAATTTCAAGTGGAACCAATCCCACCTCAAAAACACAACCGCAACCACACCAGTTCAACAAAACGCAAAACACCAGAAAATCAGCACCTTGAGGCCACCACAAATGATAATTTTTTCAGCAGCAAGGGTTGTAGTCCAATATAAGCAAAACCATCCTAGCATCCTCATAATTACAGTTGGAAGAATTTCCTAAGTTAAGAGGAAAAGAGGATAGTCATACCCAACATGAAAAATCTTATAACAATTAGCATACAAGATCTTCAACCATTAATACTCAAAGCTCATAAACACAGTGTCAGTGAAGTCGTAGCACACATGAGTGGTAGGACTTTGATAATGAAGGATCATGCATCACAAAAGTAAGCATTAAGTCAGAAAAGAAAGTAGAGAGAGAAATTAGAGAGAGATGCTCTCCTTCTTTCTGAAGCCTATTTCCCTCGTGGTGGTTTTCATTTGTTATTGAGTTATTTATGTTGTTCAACAGCTTGGGCTCCTGCCATCTTTTCTAACATCTTTGTTCTTTTCCCTTCCATGGGGAAAAAAAAAAGAAATCGTCTCTCCTTCCTTAGGGAAACCAAAAACAGAATCAAGAGAAGCTCCAGCTTTCTCTTCATAAAAACTCTATGATTGCATTGGAAGCCCCTCCTGGTTCCCATATCGATTCAGCTTGCCTAACTCTTGGCAGGTCTTCATATCTCAAAACCCTAACTAGAGGGTCCAGCCGCTTAGCTCTCGGCCATGAGCAAGTGATAGTGGAGGAATGCCCTAATGATGAGGATTTTGAAGAGGAAGCGATTGATGATTATACACTCTCAGATGAAGAATTAGAAGGAGGGACACCTCATGTTAACAACGACGATGTCTTCATTTCCTCTAGCGTTGTAGTAAAAAATGATGATTCAGTCGCTGCTGCTCAAGTTCCTCTTCCTAATTCAGGTATTTCTAAGCTTGTAGAACCTATTGTGGGGGAAATGGAGAGACTTGTTCTCCTCCAACCGTAGCATAACTAATTGTCCCACACTTGTTCATTTTTCTGATTCCAATAATGCTGAGAATTGTACCTTGTTAGATGGTGACTTAGACAGTAATTCTGATGTTTGGAAGTTATGTGTTATGGTCTACGTGGAAATTTCCTAGGTTCAAAGCCCTGACTAGGATCATAGGAAACACCTGGAAATGCGATATTTCTTTGACTATACATGATTCAGGATGGCTAATTTACAAATTTAATAATAAGGATGACAAGCATTCTATTTTATCTGGTGTTCTTTATTTGGTGTGTGGGAGATTTTTAGTGTTGAAGTTTATGGTTGAATATTTTGATTTTTCTTCTAATGAGATGACTAGAGTACCTGTTTGGATAAAATTTTCAAACTTGCCTCTCAAATGTTGGTTCTTAAAATGTTTATCAAAGATTGCTAGTGTTATTTAAAACCTCTCCAATGTGATAAGTTAACTTCTACGATGTCAAGGCTCTTTTATGTTAAAGTTTTGGTTGAGTTAGACCTGGTTGGTAACCAGCCTTATTCTATTAATAACATCTTGCCTACTCTTGTGCAATTAGTTGTTTATGAAACCCTGTTCAAATTTTGCAATCATTGCAAAATTCTTGGCCACACAACTGACAACTGTTCTAAGGCCCCTAAAGCCAGGGAACCGAGCACCAAAGGAGCTAAGGACACTATCAGACGTGGAAGTGTTGATGATAGTCTGGAGCCTTCTATGGAAAATTCTATGGGGAATGGAAAAGGAAAAAGTGTGCTTTAGGAGCAGTATCTGGACCCAATGCAAGCCGAGGATAATGTCATGGTTGAAGGTTGTGAAATTATCAGGGAAAGGAGAAAGAATAATAAGAATTACAGATCTCATAGTAGGAGCTTATCTGGAGCTGATGATGCTCGGAAGAGAATTGGTACTCAAAAGGGTGAGGAAATTTTTGTCGAATATATTGTGATTAATACTTAAAAGTGCATTTTTATCAAGGTTTTATATCATCATTTTGCACTTAAAGTATCAATAACTCCTTAACTAGAGCATGTTTTATAATATCATGTCTAATACTATAAGATACCTTTAATTTATGGTAAATGTTCATCTTAAATGCAGGCCTATCACATAAATGAAGGAATTGATTGATGAGTTTAACTACTGAAATTGAGAAGACAAAGAGAGGGCTAAGCTTAGAAAAGAGATGTTGGTTCAGTCTAAACTGGAACACTGTTCAATTATTGGGTTATATCTGGAGCTGTAGATTCTGGATTTAAGTTTGGTTTATATGGCTAGAAAGCTAAGACATAGGCCTAAAACATTCAGGAGAGCCCAAGACTCATTTTTGCTGTTTGGAAATCCAAATCTTAGCATAAAAAGAGAAGTCTGAATCTGTCCTGCAGCCTAAACACTATTAAGTGTTCAACCCATATCTCGAGTTCTAGAAGTCCAAATGCACCGATTCGTTTTAAGTTGGAAAACTGAGATAATTTCCTAGAACTTTCATGAAGACAATCTGTTCAAATTCTGACGTTAACAATGATGTTTTGTTCAGACAAGAAGATAAAGATTGTCACCAAGTCAAGATGTGGCCACCCACTCAACAATTAGTCAATAAATCAATAGTTCTGAATTTTGGCCTATAAAATGAGGCATTTGCCATGCATTTAGGGATCTTGGTTTTCAGATCAAGATCATGTTCTTGCTCTCTCCCTTTATATTTTTGTAATGCTTAAGTTTTGTTTATATTAATCACTTGTTTATGCTTTTCATTTCCTTTCCTTTATTTAGTTAACTTATATCTTATTTATGTTCTTATCTTGTTTATTTATGTTTCTCTCTTTCATTATGTTTAGCTAAGTTTATTATGTCAAGGTGAAAAGGTTACACTAATGGTGTAAGAATAAGTATAGTATAAACTCAATATGGACTTTAATGTTTGATACTAACATGTTTTATATTTGTTATCTTGTTCACTTTTAATACTTTGCTTGTTAAATGGTTAATCTAGATTTATGTTAACTCTTGGTACAACAAATACTTGGCATTTTCATAGCCCAACCGTATGGTATAACCAACACCTGTGCTATGAAAGGAAATTGATTTGTTATTAACATAAGTTATAATCATGAATAACTGACAACATTTACAAGTATCAGCATTATTCGAATAAGATAACCAATGTAATCATGCTAACAATTTATAATCCGATTGGAACCTCATTTGTGTGTGGTTTCCAGTTGAGTAATAAAACGAGTTTATACTATACTTGTTTAAAATACCATTAGTGGATCCTCTAACCTTGACAATTATTTTGTCCTTGTTTAATCCTTATATCAATATCACATCTCAAAGCTCTCTCCAACTCCTTTTCTGTTATTATCTATTTCTTCACTTGTAGTTTATACAGTTAATCTCCTTGTGGTTCGACCCCGGTCTTGCCGGGTTATTTATTACCTCGACACTCCTACACTTGGGAGAAGACATCAACTCTTTGGTCATGTACGTGGAAGTGTTGATGATAGTCTGGAGCCTTCTATGGAAAATTCTATGGGGAATGGAAAAAGAAAAATGTGCTTTAGGAGCAGTATTTGGACCCAATGCAAGCCGAGGCTAATGTCATGGTTGAACATTGTGAAATTATCAGGGAAGCAAGAAAGAGTAATAAGCATCATAGATATTATAGTAGGAGCTTATCTGGAGGTGATGATGCTCGGAAGAGAATTGGTACTCAAAAGGGTAAGGAAATTATTGTCGGGTATATTAAAGTAAGAAAGGAAAGGGTCGATGATGAGGCTACTAAAGGTGTGGCCACCATAACTGAAGATGTGACCACCAGAAGTGTTGTTAAGAGACTTAGTAATAGAATGTCTGGAAGTGGTAGGGGACCTACTATGCCTTCGACCAATTAATGTGGATACACAATTGGAATTCAAAGGGCTTAATAGTCCTTTGAAACAGCATGAGGTTGTGAACCTCATGGATAAGTCTGTGTGCTAGTATGCTGAATTTTATTGATGGTTTGTGGAGTGGATCATGGTTCTGATTGCTTCATCTGTTATTGTCGTCTCTATGCTTGTTGCTGGTTGGCTGGTTTTGTGGTATGCTTGGTGGACTTGTTTCCTTCAGCTTGATGCTGCCAATCCGTAGTTTTGCTTTTTTTTTAGCCTGTCATACCTCAAAGGGTCTTTAGTGGTAGTTCTTTTGTTGATGGATGTACATGTTAGCAATTTTTGCCAGCGCTACACTTGCCTCAGATCCCAAGCTCTTCAAGTTCTCCTATTGCTGCAATTGGAGTGCATGTTTGTTGCTTGGATTCTAAACATGTTTTTTTAATGGTTTTGCTGGTAGCAGGGCTGTCCCTTTTCGCTTGCAGGTTGTTTGTGTTGATGCTGCTTACATAGAAGTTGTTGTAAGGATCTGTTATAGGCCTTAGGGATACACTGTGTTGCTTTTGTTTCTGGTTGTTGTTGTTCTAACTTGTGTTGGAGTGCATGGGAATGGCTGGATGATGCTATGGTTTGATTGTTGAAGCTGCTTGATGGGTTGGTCTGGGTGTGAGCCTGGTTCGGTTGGTTTGGTTTTATGGCTTGCTATGTTGTGTTTTCTTTCTTGATCAAATGTAAGAAATTGGATAGATAAAAAGTGAAACAAAGCTGGAAACCAGCAAGTCAGAATATACAGGCATATACAAATAAACAAGCAAAGGGAACAGGCTCCCTTGAACAAAAAAAACAATGTAGCACAACCAATGTGCTTAACAAAACAATAAAAACAACATAGAAAACACAACCACCAAGGTAGCACAAACCAGCATATAGGCGCCAAGGACAACCAGTAGCATTAATCCAGCTGGAGAACATGAACCCAACCAGTGAAGTAGCAATGACTCCAGCAATCCAATGAGCAAGCAGCTACCAAGCCACGACAGCCAAAAATAATCCCAAGGGACATCCTTACGCAGGACACCTTAACTAACTACCATCAAGACCACAACATAGCCAATGAAAACGACACTGCATAGAGCAGCATCACAAAGCCAGAGTGGGAAGCCATTAGTTGACTTCCATCTAGTATCTACACAGCAGGAGCAAACCAACCAAGCACAAGAATGGAGTCAAAACAACTCCAGCACACCAACACAACATGCAAAGCATACCAACTGAGGGCAGCAGTAGCAATGAGGCCAACCATTCCCATGCAGTCAGCATAGGATGGATGACACGATCAAAGAGTTGATGTCTTATCCCAAGTGCAGGAGTGTCAAAGTAATAAATAACCCGACAAGACCAAAGTTGATCCACAAGAAGGTCAACTATATAAATTATAAATAATATATATAAATTAACAAAGAGTTAAAGAGATCTTAGATTGAGATTAATGTGAGGATTAAACAATGATAAAAATAGTTGTCAAGGTTAGAGGATCCACTAATGGTATTAGAAATAAGTATAGTGTAAACTCTTTTTATTACTCAACTGGAAACCACACACAAAAGAGGTTCCAATCGAATGATTTATCCTTAATAGTTCATTCTAAATTTTTAACATGATCATATTAATTATCTTATTTTAGTAACACCATACTTTTAAATATTGTCAGGAATTCATGATACTAACTTATGTTAACAATAAATCAAGTTCCTCTCATAACAACGATATCGGCCGAAGACTATGAAGGATCAAGCATTTATTATACCAAGTGTTATACACACAAATCTAGATTAATCATTTAACAAGTAAGGTATTAAGAATTAGTAAGATAAAAAGATAAGACATATTAATAACAAACTTTCTTGGATATAAACATTGAAGTCCATGTTGAGTTTATATTATACATATTCTAACACCATTAGTGAAACCTTTTCACCTTGACAGAATTAACTTCACCAGGCATAATAAAGAAGAAGAACATAAATAAACAAGATAAGAACATAATTATGATATAAGTTAACTGAGAGTAGTAAAGGAAATGAAAAGCATAAACAAGAGATTAATATAACATGAAAGAAAACTTGAATATTACAAAGAGAGAAAACAAGAAAATGATCTTGATCTGAAAACCAAGATGCCTAAATGAATGACAAATGCCTCCTTTTATAGGCCAAAAAGAACCATTCATTTGGGAATTAACTATTGAATTAGTGGCCACCTAATGACTTAGTGGATTTGGTGGTTTAGGTATGGATTTGTTTTTTGGACGAAATGACAGTTATACAATCAGAATTTGGCAACGTGGTATTCATGAACGTTATAGGGATATGTATAAGCTTTCCACCAAAAGAAGAATGAGCTCATTTGGACTTCTAGAACTCAAGATATAGACTGAACACTCAACAGTATCTGGGCAGCAGGGCATATTCAGACTTTTCTTTTGTTGCTAAGATGTGAACTTCAAAATAGAAGAATTGAGTCTTGGACTCTTCATGAATGTTTTAGGCCTATGTCTTAGCTTTCTATCCATATAAACCAAACTGAAATCCAAGATCTACAACTCCAGATATGACCCAATGACTTAATAGTGTTCCACTTTGAATTGAACTAGCATTTCTTCTCTAATCCTAGCCCTTCCTTTGTCCTTTTATTTTCAATAGTTAATCACATCAATCAATCCTTTGAATTGTGAGATTTATCTGCATTTAAAATAAACATTTACCATAAATTAAAGCTATCTTATACTATCAGACTTGTTATTATAAAACTTGCTTAAGTTAGGGAATTTAATGACACTAAAAGTACAATATGATGATATAAAGCCTTAATTGCGATGTCGCAGTCACACAAATTAATTACCCTAGCTTCAAACACAACACACAAGATAGTATAGAGCAAGCAAGGGGTCGATCCCACGAGAAAGATTCAAGTTAGATTTTTATGCTAGATGATGTGCAATTTGGAGGGGGGTTTGTACGTTATCTAGGTTAAAGCAAAAGAAAACAGAAAAATTTCAAGCAAAATTTAATAAAATCAGAAAATTATCAAGAGAACAAACCTTGGTTGCAAGCACACATCCACCTACAGAAATCAGAACTGATCAAGGAAACGAAACATCAATTTATATTCTGAATATTTATCTCTTCTTAACATTGGTTAGTTAACAAATCCGCCGTATAACTAACCCTAACCATCAAACAACCACAGTGTCCGCACTAGTAATTTAATTCAATGGCAGCTTTAAGAACTAGATAAGTTGATTAATCAAGAAAATATAACTGTCTGCAGTCTATCTTGGTAAAATCATAGCCATAGCTCAAAGCTACGCTTAATCCATCCTCACTATCAAAATCACAAACTTGCTGCACACACTTATCAACTTGGTCATAACATGTGATAGAATAAACATTGCTATAAGGATATGTCATTGCATCATAAAAATTAAA
The DNA here is from genome assembly GCA_015852605.2 of Populus deltoides. NCBI lineage: Eukaryota > Viridiplantae > Streptophyta > Magnoliopsida > Malpighiales > Salicaceae > Populus > Populus deltoides. Next base: position 9,170,633 of record CM027586.2, read on the forward strand.
TTAAATTTTTTCATCTCCTACCTCTATAGACAAAGTATCCTTACCACAATCAATTTTTGTATTGGCAGATTTCAAGAATGGTCTCCCAAGCAATATAGGAGTGTTGTTTGATGAATCACAAGAATCATGTTCCATATTAAGAATATAAAAGTCGCATGGAATGACCAAATTATCAATCTTGACTAGGACATCTTCTATCACACCAAGTGGGTTGACACGACCAAAAGATTGATGTTTTCTCCCAAGTGCAGGAGTGTCGAAGTAATAAATAATCCGGTAAGACCGGGGTCGAACCATAAGGAGGTTAATTGTATAAATTATAAATAACAGTAACACAACAACAACAACAACAACAACAACAAAAACAATAATAATAATAAAGTAAAAGAAGAAGAAGAAGAAGAAGAAGAAGAAGTTAATGAGAACTTTGAGATGGAAGATCAATATGAGAATTAAACAATGATAAAAAAAAAATGTCAAGGTTAGAGGATCCACTAATGGTATTTCAAACAAGTATAGTATAAACTCTTTTTATTACTCAACTGGAAACCACACTCAAAGGAGGTTCCAATCGGATTATAAATTGTTAACATGATTACATTAGTTATCTTATTCGAATAATGCTAATACTTGTAAATGTTGTCAGACATTCATGATTATAACTTATGTTAACAACAAATCAAGTTCCTTTCATAGCACAGGTGTCGGTTATACCATACAGTATGGGCTATGAAAGTGCCAAGTATTTGTTGTACCAAGTGTTATACAACATAAATCTAGATTAACCATTTAACAAGCAAAGTATTAAAAGTGAACAAGATAACAAATATAAAGCATGTTAGTATCCAACATTAACGTCCATGTTAAGTTTATATTATACTTATTCTTACACCATTAGTGTACCCTTTTCACCTTGATATAATTAACTTAGTTAAACATAATGAAAGAAAGAAACATAAATAAACAAGATAAGAACATAAATGAGAAAGAAGTTAACTAAGTAAAGAAAAGGAAATGAAAGGCATAAACTAGATATTAATGAAAGCAAAACTTAAACATTACAATACAAAGAAAGAAAGCAAGAGCATGATCTTGATCTGAACACCAAGATGCCTAAATACATGGCAAATGCATCCTTTTATAAGCTAAAATTCAGAACTATTGATTTGTTGACTAATTGATGAGTGAGTGGCCACCTTGACGTGGTGACAATTCTTATCTTCTTGTCTGCCAAAAACATCATTGATAACATCATAATTTGAACAGACTTAAACATGAAAGTTCTAGGAAATTGTCTCAGCTTTCCAGGGTAAAAATTTGAGATCATTTGGACTTCTATAACGCGAGATATGGGTTGAACACTGAACAGTGTCTGGGCTGCAGGACAGATTTGGACTTCTTCGTTGTTGCTACAATTTGGACTTGCAAACGGCCTTGTTAAATCTCGGACTTGACATGAAAGTTGTAGGCCTATGTATTACCTTTCCATTCATATAAAGTAGACCTAAATCTGAGATCTACAGCTCTAGATATGACCTGATTACCGAACAATGTTCTAGTTTGGATTGCACCAACATCTCTTTTCTAAGTTTGGCCATCTCTTTGTCCTTTCAATTTCAGTACTTCAACTCATCAATCAATTCTTTCATTTATGTGATAGGCCTGCATTTAAGATGAACATTTATCATAAATTAAAGGTATCTTATATTATTAGATATGTTATTATAAAACATGCTTTAGTTAAGGAGTTATTGATACTTCAAGTGCAAAATGATGATATAAAACCTTGATAAAAATGCACTTTTAAGTACTAATCATGGGTAAACAAAACTAAGATCCGCAAGTTGTATTACAATGCTAGTTTTATTCAAAGGCTCAAGACTAAGAGAATCATAAACATGTTTAGGCATAACACTAATGGATGCACCTAAATCGCACAAGGCCCTTTTGAAACTAGCATTACCAATAACACATGGGATAGTAAGCACACCTGGGTCCTTTTGTTTCAAAGGCATATTCTTTTGAGCAATAGCAGATACAACTTCACCCATACTTACATTTTATGACCTTTCAATTTGAAAGCTCTCTTGGTAATACACAACTCTTTCAAGAATTTGGCATACTTGGAAATTTGCTTGATAGCATCAAGCAAAGGAATGTTGAGTTCTACTTTCTTGAAAAACTCTAAAATCTCTTTTTCTTTGTCCTCTTTCTTTGACTTAGAAGAACCCATAGGAAAGGGTGGAATTGTTTTAAAACTGGAATTCATTGAATGAGGAGTTACTTTTGGAGTGTTGGTCGATGTTTCAGTTTGTGGAGGAGGAGGATGTTCCTTCTTTATACTCAATTCGGTTTATATCTCTTCTTCTTTCTCCATCTCAATTTGTTTCGACCTTTTCTCTTCAAGTTCATTCTCACTTTGCAGCATGATTGCACTAACATTCTCTATTGGATTCAATGTTTGGGAGGGCAATTTTCCATTCATTTGTGCTTTCAATTTCCCCATACTTGAAGCTACTTGCCTCATTTACTTCTCCAAGTTGTGAATACTTGACCTTGTTTCCTGTTGAAAAGACATGACATTTTGTTGCAAGGTCACAGTGTTAGAAGCCAAAGTTTTCATCATCTCATGAAGATCATTAGTGGATAACGACCCCATAACATTGGAGTTTTTGAATTGAGGGGGCTGTCTCGCTTGATAATTCTGTTGGGATTGAAATCCATAGGGATGGAATTGTCGGCCTTGATTGCCTTGTTGAGGTGGGTTCCTATAACATAAGTTTGGATGATCTCTCCATCCGGGATTGTACGTGTTGGAAAAGGGATCATATTTATGCTAGGACTATCCATTGAATCCTCCATCAACTGCATGAACATGTTCAATGTAATCTTCTTGCATTGTTGGGCATATATCTGAGGTATGTCCTTGTAAGAAACATATGCTACAAACTTTCACATGCTATACATTTCCACAAGTCAAAGAACGCACAAGAGAAGTAAGATCATTAACTTTATTTTCAAGGTTAAAAATACTTACCTCATTTACTCGTTTGTTTGTGAAGTCTCCACGCATGCCAAATTGTTTCGAGTTGGCTGCCATGTTTGAGATCAATTGGCGTGCAGCCTTGGGTGTCTTATCTACCAATGCCCCTCCACTTGCAGCATCAATGATACTACGACTAGTAAGCATCAATCCTTCATAGAAATATTAAATGAGTAGCTAATCGGGTATTTGATGATGAGGGCATTGAATGCACAGTTGATCAAATCTTTCCCAATACTCGGAAAGTGTCTCTCCATGAGATTGTCGAATCCCATATATTTCTTTCCTTATGTTGGCAACTCAAGATGCTGGGAAATACTTTTCAAGGAAAATCTTCTTCATGGCATTCCAAGTTCCAATGGAACCTGGGAGAATAGAGAAAAATCATGCCTTTGCTGCCCTTTTTAAAGAGAAAGGGAAAGCTTTCAACTTAACCTGTTCTTCGTCAACTCTATTCGGTTTCATGCCAACGCAAACCATATGGAACTCCTTGAGATGAGTATGAGGATCTTCACCTGCAAAACCATTGAATGTTGGTAGCAAATGTATAAAACCAGATTTGAGCTCGAAGTTTTCATTATTATCGATGTTTATGCAAAATAGTTGATTTTCCACGTTAGGAGCAGTAAGCTCCTTGAGTGTTTGTTGTCGTGCAACAGCCATGGTGTTGATAAATTGTACAAAAATCCTACGCTAGACAACAAAACTGCCTAAAAACCCTAGAAAACAGCGGAATTTGGCCTCGATAGGGTGGGGCTAGTAGTCACTACTAGTCCTGTTCAGAATGCCGTTTCCCTTCAAGAAATAAAAGGTTAATACCTAATTCCACCAAAAAATCTATTTTGAATAGTATCGCTGCTGTAAATGAACAGTATCACAGCAAACAAAAATTTTGTTTCTCTGTTTTTTTAGAAAAATAAATAACAATCACAGAAAATAAAAATAATAGCACAACAATCAACTAAAATTACTTCCCGGGCAACGGAACTAAAATTTGTTGCGATGTCGCGGTCGCACAAATTAATTACCCTAGCTTTAAACATAATACACAAGATAGTATAGAGCAAGTAAGGGGTCGATCCCACGAGGAAGATTCAAGTCAGATTTTTATGCTAGATGATATGCAATTTGGAGGGGGGGTTTGGACGTTATCTAGGCTAAAGCAAAAGAAAACAGAAAACTATCAAGCAAAATTTAATAAAATCAGAAAATTATCAAGAAAACAAACCTTGGTTACAAGCACACATCCACCTACAGAAATCAGAACTGATCATAGAAATGAAACATCAATTTATATTCTGAATATTTATCTCTTCTTAACATTGGTTAGTTAACGGATCCGCCGTATAACTAACCCTAACCATAAAACAACCACAATGTCCGCATTATTAATTTAATTCAATGGCAGCCTTAAGAACTAGATAAGTTGATTAATCAAGAAAACATAACTGTCCGCAGTCTATGTTTGATTTGATTGAATGTTCTCCCTAGGATTAATAACGTAGATCCGCCACAATTATTAAACTCAGTTGCTTCACAAATTCATATACCACAACTTCGGTTTTGATATCAAACTTAGCAATAGATTGTCTACAATAATAACTTAGAGTCTGCTCTAGCAATTAAAATAAACAATCATAGGAAAAATAAGCATAGGAGAACAAACATATTCATCATATAAACTGAAAGAAAAGGTAAAATAAATCTCACAGTTCTTGAAATCCGAAGGTTTCGTGCCCTTCCAACTAAGAAAAAGTGTTTAGCCTTGCATGTTTGTTGAACAACTAATTAAAAAGAAGGATGAAATCATAATTTCGAGTTTCTTAGAGGAGGGGGGGTGTTTTTATCCTCTTGGCTGGCTACCCCCCTTCTCTTCTCTCATTCTTTTTATATCCTAGGAAACCCTAGTCTCTATTTTACAAAATAGTCCTCTTTTAAGTAGACTGTTTACATTTATGTACTGAAACTATTTTCTAAAAAAGGAGAAATAGCCTTAAATGAAATCTTCAAGCTTTGACTTAGAGGAGCTAAATTGCTGAAATAAAAATTGGATATCGGTTTAGATGCTTCGGAACGTAATGTGGACTCGTTTCTTCATAAAACCTGTTTGTTAGCAAAATTCAGTTGTAATCTTTGAAAAATCATATCTCACTCATATGATATAGTTTTTTGCTGAAATTTGGAGCATTTATAGAAATTTGAGTCATGAATAAAAAAAATTGAGTTTACATCAATTGGACATCTGTAGCTCTAGATATTCAAGTCGGAATGGCCGAAGGTCAACACTAGCAGATTGCGAGATTTGACTTTGAAGGCTGCGATTTCTATGTTCTTCCTTATTTTATTTTCTTGCCTTAGATGTCCCGAAAGGTATGGATGTTAGCTTTTTAATGCCACTAGAATCACTTCATTTCAACCTCTAGAGCTCACGCTCTGCATAAAACATCAACTGAAGGTCAAATTTGCCAATTATCTCCAATTTACTTCTTTTTGCATCTTTCATCAAAAAGTGCCTTCAAAACATAAAATAAAGAATATCAAGACATTTTATATATAAAACATAGGCAAAACACTAGTTAAATTTGGGTGAAACTATCGAATAATATGGTTGCATCAGCCTAGCTCTTCCTTTGTCCTTTTATTTTCAATAGTTAATCACATCAATCAATCCTTTGAATTGTGAGATTTATCTACATTTAAAATAAGCATTTACCATAAATTAAAGCTATCTTATACTATTAGACTTGTTATTATAAAACATGCTTAAGTTAGCGAATTTAATGATACTAAAAGTACAATATGATGATATAAAGCCTTAATAACAATGCACTTTTAAGTACAAATCACACCCCTCAACCAGCTTATTACTAGTCTCTAGTAATAATGAAGAAGAAGAACAATTTACAAAATCCAGAAAGAACGCATTCATCATTTAACTTACATTAATCTATTCAAATAAACAAACTCTCATTAAATTTATATATCTGCTTCATACTTCTTAATCAAGATATTAATAAACCTTCATTTTATGCTTAATATATCAAAACATAGCTATAAGGCTTTTCTTGGAAGAATTGAAAATTTGTGTTCTAATGTTTAAGGTTAACTTCCTTGGGTTGGGATTATTATCTTCTTCTTTTTTCATTTTTTTTCTTTTTTAGGTAATAATTTATAACACAATGTATCTTGAACCCATGTAACGAGCTGTAGGCTAATGACTCCCAGACTAGTTAGTCTTAGGGCATTAGGTGTTGAGACACCCCTACGAGCTTAGTAACTCGAATTGCAGATACTAAAATGAAGGTAGTGCAATGTTTGATTCCTTTAAGCTTTTCTCCTTAATCCATGTAACAAGCACTGGGCCAATAGCTCCCAAGTTAGTTGACTTTAGGGTATTAGGTGTTAAAACACCCCTTCGGGCTTAATTGCTTAGGTTAGGGAGGCTACGAAATTAAACTTATCTACATTTTTATTTATTTATTTTATTATATTTATTACCCCTTTTTTTCTTTTTTTTTTCTTTAGAAAATTATATACTATCCCTTTCCCTTAGTTGTTATCTTTAACAAAAGAACATAAATAATGTAATAATTCAATGTGCAACCCACAACCATATGTTAAAGTGTGTGTGTGTGAAAATAAAGGTTTATGAATATTTGTTAAATGAGTATATAAGCAGAATCATGTGATAACAATGCGAGAGTTTATAAACCTAAATATTTCAAGAAGTGTGTGATAGACCTTGTTATGAATGTTTACTAAGATGCGTCTCAAGAGTCAATACTCCTTACTCTGCCATCTTAACAATAATAACAAAAAGTTTTGTCAAATGATTTTAATAACAACAAAAAGGTTTTTTTTAACTTACAACTACTACCCTCTCCCCCCAACCAAAATGAGATATTGTCCTCAATGTTTTAATATAGAAAGGTAGAGTATAGAAGACATAACCTGAAGCAGCGACTACTAACAAACCCGAAACACACTTAAACAAAAATAAGAAATAACAAAACAGAAAAAAATAATATCTATTAATAAAACCAAAAGACACAAGGTTTTACAAACTAAGGTTCAAATCCAATCTAAGCTTTTTACGGCTTTCCCTATTTGACAAGTCTATTCGACTCACGAAGGAATCAATTACAAAGATGAAAGTTTGTAATTAATTAATCAGTTGTTCAGTAGTAGCAATAAAGATTATGATTTTTCATACCGAATATATAAACATTATGTTCCACAGCATGATCAAGAAAAGACAACAAACGATCATAAAAACCATTAACATTTAGCAAACCTATAGGTTTCTGGTGAATGTTCAGTTAGACCCAAGAGGAAATATGAAATATCTCTTCTAATGTGCCCAGACCACCTAGTAAGGCAATGAAGGCGTCAGCATGATCAAACATTGTATCCATTCGTTTAGACATTATAGAGACTTGCAGTTCCTCTCCAACTGTTTTTCCAATGAGATCCACTTTGGCTAAAGCTTTTGAAATGGCACCCAAAACTTGATTGCGTTCTAAAAATACAGTTGTTGACACACTCCCTATTAACCCAAGGTTGCCTCCCCCATACACTAAATGAATCTTTCTCTCAGCTAGTACTTGACCAAGATGATGTGCTGATTCTAAAAACTCTTTTTTTCCCAGGATAGGATCCACTGAAAACACAAATATTTTTTATTTAAAGACCTGAGGAACCTGCCATTTGTACACACTTCTATATTTGTTAAATGTATGGGTGGGATAGAATTGAAGGGAAGGAAGAGAAGAATGTATAGATGAGAAATTGAAAATGCAATCATACCACTTATATGTAGTCCAGCTAGAGTTTCTCTCTCTCTCTCTCTCTCTCTCTCTCTCTCTTCAAAACATGTGTATGTAAAAGTAGTTGTGATTGTGGCTTACATCTTCCCTTGATTTTACGTCCAAGAACAGCTTAAACGCCCTCTGTGGGTCGGGGATAAGCTTCCCATCCAGTTTTCTAAAAAGCTGACAAACATGGTCTTTTTTAGTTAGATTCCCAAGACTATGTCGATCATTTTCTTTATAAAAATGGAGCCATAAGTCATGAATTGCACAATGCACATCCTCACTAGGATGCGTCTCAAAAGGTAATAGAAAATTATCTAAAGACTCCTTACTTAGGCCATCCTTAATGAGTTGTATTTTATCTTCACGATTTATAGATACCATTCCTAAAGAACGACATTTTGCATTACAAGTCCATCTAGCATATATGTGAAAGACTTTTAGTCATTTTGCACTACATTTATTTGCAAAAATGTTTTTACCTGTTCCAGGCATGTGTGAAATAAAAGAATTGGAAGATTCACTTGATAAACGGACTTTGGCTTCGATTAGCCAGCGAATATCTTTAGGAATTCCATGGTTCATTAACAACCTCAATCTTTCACACCTAGCATGGTAAATTCTTGTGATCGTATTTTGAAGCAAAGCAGGAAAATACTTTTTCAATTTTTCAAGAGTGGTGTCCATTTTCAAATGAAAAGTGGAGAAGAGATGCAGAGAAAAGAGAAGGAGCAAGGAATGGAACAAATATATACACAGATATAAGTTATCATGGGAAATTGAAAGAACCGACTTAAGAGTCACGGAGTACCGTTATCCGCCATTTGACCGGTGTTGAAGAAAGACTAGAAAAACAAAAGTCACACTAAAAAGAAACACAAAAACAATGTGAGAAAAACAAAATAATCAATCTTTATTTACAAGATCACCCAAACCAATGGACTCATCTTCATTAGGAAAATTATCAAAATAAGCTTTCAAATGATGTCCATTTACATTAAAGACATTGCCATTCTTTGGATTGACAATATCAAAAGCCCTATAAGGATACACATGTTTCACAATAAATGGACCGCTCCATCTTGATCTTAGCTTTCTAGGAAATAAGTGGAGTTGAGAATTATAAAGCAAAACTTTTTGACCAACATCAAATGCTTTTCTTAAGATTCTCTAGTCATGAAACTCTTTGATTCTTGCTTTATGAATTTTTGAATTCTCATATGCATCGTTTTTTATTTCCTCAAGCTCATTTATTTGTAACTTACGCAGCTGGCTAGCATCATCAAGGTTTGAATTGAAAGATTTAATAGCCCAATAAGCTTTATGTTCAAGTTCCACAGGTTAGTGACAAGATTTTTCATAAACCAACCTATAAGGTGACATACCTAATGATGCTTTAAAAGCAGTTCAATAAGCCCAAAGTGCATCATTAAGTCTTAAAGACTAGTCCTTACAATTAGGGTTCATTGTTTTTTCCAAGATTTGTTTGATCTTCCTATTAGTAAGTTCTACTTGTCCACTTGTCTGAGAGTGATAAGAGGTGGCAACTTTGTGTGTGATTCCATATTTCTTCATTAAAAACTCAAATGGCTTGTTGCAGAAATGTGTTCCACCATCACTTATCATGACTCGCGAGATTCCAAATCGACTTAAAATATTATCTTTTAAAAACTTGATCACTGTTTTGTGATCATTGTTTTGACTTGGAATTGCCTCTATCCATTTTGAAACATAATCGACTGCGACTAATATGTACACAAAACCAAAGATGGAGGAAATGAACCCATGAAATCTATACCCCAACAATCAAAGATTTCAATAACAAGAATAGGATTTAAAGGCATCATGTGATGTTTTGAAATAGATCCTAACTTTTGACAATTTTCACAAGTTTTGCAGAATGCATGTGTGTCCTTGAACATGGTGAGCCAATAAAATCCACATTGTAAGATTTTTGCAGTCGTCTTCTTTGATGAAAAATGACCCCCACATGCCTTAGAATGACAAAATTTAATGTCGGGAATGCATCTTCAAAATATTTGATTAGGACAGTATTTGAATAAGTAAGGGTCATCCCAATAAAAGTTTTTCACTTCGTTCAAAAACTTTCTGTTGTCTTGGGTACTTCAATGAGCTGGCAAATCTGTTGTTGCAAGAAAATTAACAATATTAGCAAATCAAGGCGTTGGACTAAGAGAAAGTAAGGATTCGTTAGGAAAGTAATCATCAATTAGTGTGATATCAAATGTCGAATCTGTCAAATGTCAAATCTATTGTCAATCTTGACAAATGATTCACAACAACATTTTTGATGCCTTTCTGGTCCATGACTTCTTCCTGAGAATAAATCATTTGCAAATCTTCAGATTCATTGAAGTTAGTTTTACTCAAAGTAGTTTTGAATTGATCATACACTAATTCTTCAATAAGATCTATTTCTTGGAAATCATTATCATCTCCAGGTTGCTTGCAAATGTTGAAAATATTCATTTCCAGTGCCATGTTTTCAAATGATAACTTTATCAGTCCATTCCTACAATTAATTCATGTGTTAGAAGTTGCAAGAAATGGACGTCCTAAAATAACAGGAATTGAATTACATGCTTCAATAGGTTGTGTATTCAAGACAACAAAATCCACAAGATAAATGAATTTATCAACTTGTACTAACGCATCTTCAACTATTCCTCTAGGCACTTTTACAAATCTATCAGCAAGTAAAAGAGTTATAAAAATTGGTTTTAACTCACCTAGATTGAGACTTTGAAAATCCGAATATAGAAGTAAATTCACACTTGCTCAAAGATCAAGTAAAGCTCTTTCAATTTTATGTTCTCCAATAAAGCATGAAATTGGAGGACAACCAGGGTCTTTATATTTCAAAGCATTATTGTTTTGAAGAATGTCACTTGTTCGGCTAAAAAGGTTTTCTTTTTCACATTCAGTTTTCTCTTCACGGTGCACAAGTCTTTCAAAAATTTAGCATAAGAAGGTACATGTTTAATAGCATCCAACAAAGGTATTTTGATCCTTACCTATTTAAAAATTTCAAAGATTTCAGAATTGTGATCGGTTTTCCTTTGTTTGGTCATGACATGAAGAAATGAAAGTGCTGGTATGAAATCAGTCTTTCCTTCGCAATGTTCAGGTTCAACCCCTTCCTTACCCTCAGAGACTAACTCATCTTCTTTCTCACAAGGCTCAAGAATGGGTTTTTCAATAACCTTACCACTACGCAGAGAAATGACCGATTTGACTTGATTCATGTGTTAGCTTCCGGAGCTACTTGGATTGTATTGCCCTTTGAGATTTTATTGTGGTTAAGATGGAAGCTTACCTTTCTCCTGAAATATGAGAACAAATATGAATTTTACAAGAGTACCTTTTATCTGCCATGGTTTGAGCATGTTGAGTGTTGATTGTCTCTTGCTTTTCAATGAATGCATGCAATACTTCCTCAAGATTTCTTCTAGGAGGGGGAATATAAGGAGGTGCATATCCTTGAGAATTTTGAAAATTATGGTGTGCTTGAAATGGTGGTTGTGAAGTTGGTGCATTATTGTTACCACTCTTCCAACTGAAATTTGGATGATTTCTCCAACCAGGGTTGTACGTTTATGAGTATGGGTTATGATTTAGCCTTTGGAAATTGTTTAAGGCATTGGCCTGTTCATGGAGACATTCCTTAAAAGAAGGTAAAGTTGGACAATCATTGGTTGAATGTTCATTCATTTTACAAATTTGACACATAATGTCTTGAACATATTTTAATTGACCACTCTTTTTAAATTCAAATGCCTCGACTTTTCTAGCTAAAGATGTAAATTTGGCTTGGAGGTCATGATCTTCCCTAAGGTTGTATATTCCTCCACTAGATGTATGAGGTTGAGTTTTACCTAGTGCCTCAAAAGTGCTTGTAGTGTCCTAATTTTGAGCATTTTCAGCTAACAAGTCTAGGTACTTCATTGCTTTATCAGGGTCTTTATTTTCAAAAGTTTCATTGCACATCAATTCCACCATTTGCTTATCTTTAGGTGTTAACCTTTTATAAAAATATGAAACCAATCTCCATGTTTCAAAACCATGATGAGGACAAGTATTAAGCAAGTCTCTATACCTACCCAACTTTGGTAAAATGTTTCTCTTGGTTTTTAAGTGAAAGTGATGATTTGTGTTTTGAAAAAGTTTGTTCTATGAGAAGGAAAAAAATCTTCGAAAACTGTTGTTGCATTTCATCCCAAACACGAATGGATACTGACCTAAGATTTTGTAGCCATGTTTTAACTTTATCTTTTAATAAAAAAGAAAAAAGCTTTAATCTGATAGTGTTCATGCTACAATTTAAATCATTATAAGTGTTACAAACTTCTTCAAATTCTCTCAAATGCAAGTATGGATTTTCTAGATCTAAGCCATGAAAAGTAAGTAAAAGTTAAATAATGCCTGGCTTAAAATTGAAGTGAGATACATCAGGAGAGAAAACTATACATGATGGTGCACTTGTTCTTGTTGGATTCATGTGGTCTTTAAGTGTTTTAACATGATTATTCTCATTATGAAGTGATTGGTTATCCTCTTTGGACATATTTTCATATGACGATGAAGATTTTCTAGAAAGTATAACACTTAATGTGCGTGACCCTCTTATGTAAGTGTAGAAAGAGAGAGAGAAAGAATAAGAAAAAGAAACAAAAGTTAGATAAGAGAAAAATTAAAAGAAAAATAAAATCAAATCAAATTTATATAGTAATTTACCTCCCCGACAACGGCGCCAAAAAGTTGACACGATCAAAGAGTTGATGTGTTATCCCAAATGCAGGAGTTTCCAAGTAATAAATAACCTGGTAAGACCAGGGTCGATTCACAGGGAGGTCAACTATATAAATTATAAATAATATATATAAATTAATAAAGAGTTAAAGAGATCTTAGATTGAGAGTAATGTGAGGATTAAACAATGATAAAAACAGTTGTTAAGGTTAGAGGATCCACTAATGGTATTAGAAATAAGTATAGTATAAACTCTTTTTATTACTCAACTGGAAACCACACACAAAGAAGGTTCCAATCGGATGATTTATCCTTAATAGTTCATTATAAATTTTTAACATGATCATATTAATTATCTTATTTTAGTAACACCATACTTTTAAATATTGTCAGGAATTCATTATGCTAACTTATGTTAACAACAAATCAAGTTTCTCTCATAACAACGATGGCGGTCAAAGAGTATGAAGGATCAAGCATTTATTATACCAAGTGTTATACAACACAAATCTAGATTAATCATTTAACAAGTAAGGTATTAAGAATTAGTAAGATAAAAAGATAAGACATATTAATAACAAACTTTCTTGCATAAAAACATTGAAGTCCATGTTGAGTTTATATTATATATATTCTAACACCATTAGTGAAATCTTTTCACCTTGACATAATTAACTGAACCGGACATAATGAAGAAGAAGAACATAAATAAACAAGATAAGAACATAATTATGATATAAGTTAAGTAACCCGTTTGTTTGCTGGAAAGTAGTTTTCTTTTGGAAAGTGAATTATTTTCTAATGTTTGGTAATGTAATGAAAAATAAGTTGAAAAACACTTTCCAGTGTTTGGTTATGTCATGAAAAATGAGTTGGAAAATAACTTATTAATGTTTTATTTTTCTCAAGTTTATTAAAATAATAAGGAACAAATCTTAAAAATTAAAAAGTTGAATGAGAATGAAATTGAAAAAAAATATATAATTTCATAAATTATCTCAAATAAAATAAATAATAATCAAAATAATAGAGATCAAATCTAAAAATAAAAAAAATGAAAGATGAAGAAATTAAAATAATAATAATTAACATTTCATAAATTATTTCAAATAAAATAAGTAACAATCAAAAGAATGAGGATCAAATTTGATAGATAAAAAATTTCAATAAAAAAATGATAAGGGAAAAGCAAATAACAATTATAAAAATGAGGACCAAAGTTAATATCAAAATTAAATTTTAAGAGATGAAATTGAAAAATAAATATTCAAAACAAAATATATATAGCAATCAAAAGTTTGAGGACTAAATTTGATATAATCAACAAATAATATGACATTTCTAAATTTTTCACAACTTCCGGAAAGTGTTTTCCGCCCAAAGTTTCCAGGAAAACACTTTCCTGGAAACCAAGCCAAATTTTCCTTTGACTGGAAAGTGTTTTCCATTGACCAACTTTCCTAATGGAAAACAAACACAAGAAAGTTTGGAAAGTGGTTTCCCGAAAACCACTTTCCGGGAAACAAACATAGCCTAAGAGTAGTAAAGGAAATGAAAAGCATAAACAAGATATTAATATAACATCATATAAAACTTGAATATTACAAAGAGAGAAAATAAAAAAATGATCTTGATCTGAAAACCAAGATGCCTAAATGAATGGCAAATGCCTCCTTTTATAGGCAAAAAAGAACCATTCATTTGGTAATTAACTATTGAATTAGTGGACTTGGTGGTTTAAGTATGGATTTGTTTTCTGGATGAAATGACAGCTCTATAATCAGAATTTGGCAACATGGTATTCATGAACGTTATAGGAATATGTCTCAGCTTTCCACCAAAAGAAGAATGAGCTCATTTGGACTTCTAGAACTCGAGATATGGACTAAACACTGAACAATATCTGGGCTGCAGGACGATTCGAACTTCTCTTTTGTTGTTAAGATGTGAACTTCAAAATAAAAAAATTGAGTCTTGGACTTTTCATGGATGTTTTAGGCCTATGTCTTAGCTTTCAATCCATATAAACCAAACTGAAATCCAAGATCTACAGCTCCAGATATGACCCAATGACTTAATAGTGTTCTAGTTTGAATTGAACCAGCATATCTTATCTAAGTCTAGCCCTTCCTTTGTCCTTTTATTTTCAATAATTAATCACATCAATCAATCCTTTGAATTGTGAGATTTGCCTACATTTAAAATAAGCATTTACCATAAATTAAAGTTATCTTATACTATCAGACTTGTTATTATAAAACATGTTTAAGTTAGGGAATTTAATGATACTAAAAATACAATATGATGATATAAAACCTTAATAACAATGCACTTTTAAGTACTAATCAATGGACCATCATCATCCTAGACGAACCCTGAAGAATTTGCAACTGCATCTAGAACAAGCTTGGATAACAACTCCAACACACCAACAACAGTCTAGCCAAGCAAAATTTCCATCAGCTAACTTCAGAAATCATAGCAAACTAGCGGCATAAAGCAGCATCACAAACCAGGAAAAACCAAAGCCAAAATGAGCAAGTCACCACTGGGACAAGCTCCATTAAGCACCCCTCAACTGAGATAGCAGAAGGAAACCAGCAAAGCACATTTCAACAATACCCAAACAAAGCAGTATATAAACCCAGCCAGCTGGAGGGTTTTTTTTAATCAAATGTAAGAAATTATATAAATGAAAAATAAAAACATAGTTGGAGACTAGCGAGTCAAAGGTACATGTATAAAGGGAACAGGCTCCCTTGGATAGCTAAGGGAACATAATCCCTAAAAACAAAGCTGGAGAACCAGCAATTTAGATAAACAGGCATATACAAGCATATGGAATAGACTCCCTAGAAAAAGGGAACAGGCTCCCTATATCAAAAGCAAGACAACCTTGCAGAACCAAAACCTAAAGACATCAGAGTAGCTCTGCACATGCAATATCTGCCTAGAAGCGACATGGCACCATAACAAGACAAATCCAAACAACAAGCCACAACATAGGATCCTCAAGAACAACAATAAGCCATAAGCAGAACCAAACAACAACTGCAGAACAACAACGCCAGAACAACAAGCCAAACAACCAGAACCAAACCCAACCATACTAAGAACAACAAACCAAAAACCACAGCACTGGATCCTCAAGAACCACTTATAGAACCAGAGAAAACAAACTAACAATAGACAAGAAGCAGTAACAGGTATCGGCTACAATCAACGACAACAATCTGGGGTAGGTGGTTGATCAGTTGTCTTCAAACGAGATTTACCTAGTCGCTTACTGATTAGTACTTAAAAGTGCATTCTCATTAAGGCTTTATATCATCGTATTGCACTAAAGTATCATTAAATTCCCTAACTAAAACATGTTTTATAATAACAAGTCTGATAATATAATATATCTTTAATTTATGGTAAATGCTTATTTTGAATGCAGGTATATCTCATAATTTAAAAGATTGATTGATGTGATTAACTATTGAAAGTGAAGAGACAAAAGAGGACTAGGCTAAGAGAAGAGATGCTGGTTCAATTTCAAATTGGAACACCATTCGGTTATTTGATCATAACTGGAGCTGTAGACCTTGGATTTTGGTCTGCTTTATATGGATGGAAAGCTATGACATAGACCTAAAACTTTCATGAGAGTCCAAGAATTAATTCTGTCATTTTCAAGTTCAAATCTTAGCAACAACGGAGAAGTCAGAATCTGTCATACAGTTCAAACACTGTTCGGTGTTCAGCTCATATCTTGAGTTCTAGAAGTCCAAATGAGCTCTATTTTTTTTTTGTTTGAAAGCTGAGAAAATTGCCCACAACTTTCATAGTTCAAGGGGCTCTAATTCTGATGTTAGTAATAATGTTTTGGCCAGCCAACAATATCAGTAATCAACCAACAATATCAATAACTAGCAGCCAACAATGTCAAAAACCAGCCACCAAATCAATGGTTGGCCACCAACTAAATAGTTTGTCAACCAATCAATAGTTCCAAATTTTAGCCTATAAAAGGAGGCATTTGCCATGTATTTATTCATCTTGGTTTTTAGATCAAGATCATGTTCTTGCTTTCTTTCTTTATATTTTGTAATGCTTAAGTGTTGCTTTCATTAATCTCTTGTTTATGCTTTTCATCATAACTATGTTCTTATCTAGTTTATTTATGTTCTTCTTCTTCATTATGTTTAGCTAAGTTAATTATGTCAAGGTGAAAAGGTTTCTCTAATGGTGTTAGAATATGTATAATATAAACTCAACATGGACTTCAATGTTTATATCCAAGAAAGTTTGCTATTAACATGTCTTATCTTTTTATCTTACTAATTCTTAATATATTTCTTGTTAAATGGTTAATCTAGATTTGTGTTGTATAACACTTGGTATATCATATGCTTGATCCTTCATAGTTTTTTGCCGACATCGTTGTTATGAGAGGAACTTGATTTGTTGTTAACATAAGCTAGCAACATGAATGCCTGATGATATTTAGAAGTATGGTGTTACTTAGATAAGATGATTAATATGATCATGTGAATAATTTATAATGAGCTAATAACGATAAATCATCCGATTGGAACCTCCTTTATGTGTGGTTTCCAATTGAGTAATAAAAATAGTTTATATTATATTTATTTGAAATACCATTAATGAATCCTCTAACATTGACATCTGTTTTATCATTGTTTAATCCTTATATCAATATCACATCTCAAACCTCTTTTCAACTCCTTTATGTTATTATTCTCTTCAAATCTTTTTCTTTATTTGTAATTTATATAGTTGACCTTCCTGTGGTTCGACCTCGGTCTTGCTGAGTTATTTATTACTTTGACACTCCTACACTTAAGATAAGACATCAACTCTTTGATCATGTCAGTTACCCGTAGATATACCAAGTCCAGTATCATGCAAAGCTAGAGAGAGCAAGCCTTTACTCCGAGTCATATAATCCCTACTACTTTTGGCAAAGGGAAGTTCAAAAGGTACATTCCCAGATTTCCCATTCCCAATTGAATCAGACCCAAAAGGATCATCAAGGATTGTTATAACATTACTGGCCAATTCATGCTGAGGAAGGAGCTTTGCCCTTTTTTCCCCTGTGAACAGCTTCTTGACTCCCAATTACCACTCTTTCAGCATTGGGACAAGGATTCCCTAAGGGCTGGCTAATAACAGGGTTCACTGCAGCAACTTTATTAGAAGAACCAGAGGGAGACACATGTGCTATCTTTACCATCCCAGAAGTGGGAGAATCCTCAACTCCAGTGTTAAGCTTCTGACAGGCAGTACTAGCATGTCTAGGTATACAACAATGGGAGCAGAATTTTAGCATGTATTCATAGATGACCCTTTTCTTGATAATTGTTCCATCTAGCATAAAGAGGTTGACAAAACGAGGCAAGTCTACTAACATATCCACCTCTATCATGACTCTAGCAAAGGACACCCAAGACATGGAGAGAGTGAGGTTATCACATCGAATATGTTTGCCAATAACACTGCTAATCTTTGACAAACATGCATGTGACCAACATTCTAGCGGGAGATTCAGAATACGCACCCAGACCGATACAGACGACATATCTAGTTTACCAAAATCAAAATAAGGAGGTATAGGCTTTATCACCAGCGACTTACCTTAAACAGAGTAAGGGCCTCTACGTAGAACTTTGAGCATATTAGCTTCTGAAGAGAAACGAAAGACTAGCCAGCCTGAATCATGAAGATTCAGAGTGACATTGCATTTCAGACTTGGGCCATAAATTCCCAAGAACAATACACGCAAGAGTTTTACCAATTGAATGTACAATCAGATACAATTTCCTGATGTCTCTAAGTTTACCAAAATCTTCAGTTAACAGAGAGCATGAATCAGAATTATTAGATGAACGAACATGAGTCAGGTCAGGGCCATTAGCAGGGGTAGGCAGCATAGTGACCTTGGGGTAATAATCATCAATAATGGATAGAGAAATACCTGGTAGGGGGGACAAGGAGGAGTCAGAGCCAAGAGCGAACCTCCTTCAGAACCGTCAGGGGAGACAACGGTAGAGAGGTGGTCGTTCACAACGCCGGCCTATGGCAACTCAAAACATGGCAAGGCTGGTGAAGTTCCAGCAACCACAAGGGCCTGTTGGGTAAGACCCGTGTTGTGTCCTAAGGGTAACCCAGAACAACCATCCAAAACATTCCTTTCTAACCTAACCGCAGAAGAGGTCACAGGCGCAACATTGTCCATCACTGCAGAATCTAGGGTTTCAATCAAAAGAGCCTCACCAATAACTGGGACCTGGAAATCAGGGAGAGGGAAGAGGAGAACCAACCAGAACCTTCACTAGAACGTCTAGGGTTGGAAGGAGAGGGTCCCAATGAAGAGATCAAGAGCTGCAATTTCCAACATGGGGATCCAATGGTGAGAGACGGGGTCCATCAAACTGGGCATCACGAAGAAGCAATGATTTCTTCTTAGATTTCCCCATAAACTAGTCTAGAGATTCTGAAGAACCTACAAAATCATGACAATCAAAAGATTGCGCTCACACCGTGCCAGATAGAAGTGCTGCTTACACAGGGTTGTGACGATCGACAACTAAATAGAATTCCAGTAGTGTTGATAGAAGAAGAGCCTTGAAGAGTACAAAGATCAAGAGAAGAAAATGTTATACAGTGAGAGGGAACAGATGCACATAAGCAGAACATTAGGGCCTTTCTCTCACTGCAAACCAGAGCTTCTTTCTCCTTTACTTACTAAGATCTCTTTTAACTAGAGGGTTTTTTTTATCAAATGTAAGAATTGTATAGATCAAAAATAGCAAGACAAGCTTGTGTTACATGTTGGAAACCAGCAGAACATAGAAACGTACATATCCAAGCGAAGGGAATAGACTCCCTTGAACAAACCATAGCAGGATAAGCTTACATTAACAGTAAAGGGAACATGCTCTCTTGATCAAATATCAAAGCCGAGCGGCAATAAACATACAGAAAGGAACAAACTAGCAGTTAATGATCTACTAAGAGGACTAAAAACCAGCAGTGACTGGGAAACAAATTCCTTGCAATGCAGTAGACGATCCAGCTAGAGAGGAGGCCAACATAACCCACTCCAGCAAGAACCAGCCCCAAAGGCCATAAAAAAAAAACCCAACCAAGCAAACCATGAAAGCATCAGCTTGGAGGACCGAAAGCCGGCTAAATTATCCTTCCAACCAAGTTGATTGGTGGCGATTACAAGCATCAAAACTTTGAACGTTCGACCATGGACAGACGAATAACCAGACTAGCAAATACCAACAACAACAACATGCAGAGGCTATGCATAAACCAAAAGCCTGCATAAAAACCAGAGTGATATCCAAATGACAACACAGAGCAGCAGGACATAAATGTCACCACAACAGGGTGGTGCAGGGGAATATATACCTCGGTAAGCCAAAAATCAAGATTCATGGGGGTGCAGGAGAAGGGGGGACCCTTCGACTACCAGCATGATTTCGCTAAATGAGGAGCTTCCTATTGTGGTTGACCAGTTCACCCAAGGGGGGGATATTAGAAGGAGTTGTGGCCAAAAAATCATCCTCTAAAATTGGGGGCGCCATGGAAGGAGTAGCTCCCAAATCCACACCTGCATCAACTACTGTCCCTGTACCAAGTGAATTAACCACACCAGCACAGTCAGAGGGAACATCACTTCTTTGAGACATAGTACACAGTTGCAACTGCAAACACTTCCTTCCCTTTGGGGGAGTTGCTGATGTGCTTCTTGGATTTTCTCTGAGGCTCCACCACAATCCAACTAGCAGAGGCATCATCACAAGGAGCTTGCTTAGGTTCCACAATAGCTGCAGCTGAGGAATCCTTGGAAGGACCCTAAACTGATGGAGGCTGACTGTGTCCTGACACATCAGAGGGAGGTATCTGAGGGCCCAAGTGGTGAAAAACACTCCTTTTACCAGCCACAGGCGAAGGGATACCCGCTGGTGGAAGGTTGGCAACGACATTGGGGTAGAGGAGCCGCGTGTGGCCAAGGACATTACAAAAGTTACAAAGTTTGGGCAAAGCTTCATAGACAACTTTCTAGTTGAGAATGGGACCAGATGGTAGGGACACTGCCACAGAGTGTTGAAGGTCCTCGCGTAGGTCAAGTTCAATCAACACACGAGCATATGACATACGAGAGAGAGAGGACGTCATATGATCACATTGGATAGGCTTACCAAGGACACTAGCTATCTTGGATAAGCAGGATGGAGACCAATAACAAAGAGGAAGGTTGGGAAATTTGACCCAAACCGGGGCTTTTGTCATCTCTTCACTGGAGAAGTCAAAAAATTTTGTCATCGATTTCAAAATAAGGGGTCTCCCATACACCAGGTATAGACCCCCGCAAAGAACAGAGGACTTGTCCTCCTCACGGCTAAATCTATAGATGAGCCACCCTGAAGTATGAATAGTAAGTGAAGCTTCACATTTCCAAACAGAGGAAATAATACCATTCAAAGCCCTGTAGTCTGGGCATTTGCAAGAGACATAACCAACTGCATACAAGTTCCAAACTTCAAACTGAGGCTGGAAATCCTCAAGAGAAATGGCACAGGTCTTAGTAAGATAATTGAGGGAGAAGTTTTGAAGCTTTGTACATGGAGTAGACTGCTTACCAGTGGAGAAAAGATCTGTCCATACCTTACCACCAGAAGGGGGAGAAGAGCCAGCAACCACAGTGGTTGAGGGTGGGCAACCACCAGAGAGAGGGCTAGGTATAAGGCCAGCAGGAGGAGGAAACAGGGGAGGAGAGGGAAGCAAGTCTTCACAGTCATCATCAGTGAAAGAGAAATCCAGTTGTTCCTCATCCAAGAGATCGCCAGCCAAAGCATCATCTTCAGAACAATCATCTACAATGATGTCATCTAAGGAAACAAGACCAAGAGCAGCCTCAAGGATAGGTTCAAGAATGCTAGAACACACAGCACTGGTCAGAGGAGGGAAGGAGGAGGATGAAAGTGCTTTGACAGCCAGAACAATGGATCTATCATGGTCAGGATTATCAGGAGCAGGGTCATGCAGGGAGGCTTTCCCACGTGTTGCAGCAGCTATAGCCTTTCGCTTGTGCTTTGCCATTTGAAATGGAGCTTAGGTAGGAAAACAAAAAAAGAGGGGGAATCGAGAATTTGAAAAACCAGAGAAGCAGAGGATGGGGAAACAAGATCAGTGCAAAGAACAAGACAATACATCCAAAGTGGAAGACAAACTCAAGCCTCATGCCAGCACCAACAGTGGAATCATCTCCATGGAGGAGGAGAGCATCTCTCTCTAGATTCTCTCTCTAATGACCGACCATCTAAGAGCTCTTTCTTAACTAGATGGTTTTCTTGATTATATGGGTTGAAGGTTGATCATCTGGTTCTGCTGGCTGGAGGGTTTCCACATAGGATTGTTGTTGTTTTTGCTAGCTGTCTTCATGTCTTTTGCTATTAGAGTCTGGCTATTTGTTTCTTTGCTACTTCTAAGCTCTACAAGTTCCTTTCATACCTTCGACTGCAACTGGAGTGCTCAACTAATAATAGGGTTGATGTTGGCTCTTCCTTGTTGTTGCCATTAATTTTGTTGAGTGGACTTGTTGGTTGCTGGCTTGTTCTTCTTGCTTCTATTGCAAGTTGTTTGTGCTATTATTTCTTCTATGGAAGGTGCTGCAGTTTGCTCTGGGTCACATTGCTCTTTGTTGCTACACCTCATAACCTCTATTGGGTTATTATTGGTTGTTGGTTTTGTCTAGCTTTTTTGGAATCTATGGTGACTTTCAAATGTCTGATGGGTTTGAAGGAGCCTTTATTGAAACTTGATTGATAGCTGACAAGCTGCTTCGGCTGGATTGTTGTTTTTTGTTTGATGTGTTGGTATGCTGGAATTGTTGTTTTAGTTGGTGGTTTGATGTGTTATATGTGCTAAGTACAATGCTGTCTTCTGGGTCAACTGAGGTCATGGAAGGTATTTCATTCTTAGGCTGCGGATTGCTTTGGTCGGCCATTGTTTACTATTTACTGGATCTAAATCCATATCTTTGTCTGCGGGTTTTGATTGAGTTATTGTTGCTAGTTGTTGCCTTGGATTCTACTTACTATGGCTGGCTTTTTGTTGGCATTATTGTATTGGTTTGCCTGAGTTCATAGCTTCAGATGTATGGCATCCATTGTTGATGCTATGTTATTCATTCTACTTGGTGGGTTAGCTTTGGCACCTCTCCCCTAAATTGGTTCCTTGATTAACCTTTTTTGATGGATGATGCCTTCAGTTTTGCCTTTGTCATCTTTTCGATTGTAAATTGTAGTTTTCTGTTCTGTTGGTCTTCAACCTGGTTCTTTTTTATACGGGCTTGAAGCTTGAGTTTATTTTATCTAGGGAGCCTATTTCCTTTGGTCTTTTCTAATCTGGTTGTATATTCATGTATTTTGACTTGCTAGTTTAGTTACTTTTGATTTTTATACTTACTTACGTTTTGATACAAAAAAAAAAGAGTAAAATTAAGTCAATGGCTCTAACATAGTAGTTCATTGCAGTTTTGCCTTTGTCTGTATAAGATTTTGAATACATGCTTTCAAATTCTTACACAATGCACAATGCCTCACTATAACAAGTTCAATGCAAATGTTTACAGATTTTTTTAACCTTTCCATGAATGTCATTGGCATACAAGGGGCTCTCAGTTTATTGTCGACTAGTAGTGACTTTGGATATATAAATAGAAAACTTTTCTTCAAAGGGCTACAACGAATGAAAATGGCAATTGGATAACTTCAAAGGGTTATTACTGATAAAAATGGCAACTAGGTAATAATTTTTAAACTAAGCTTAAAGCTTGAACGAAACAAATATTGACTGCAGATAATGGAATAAATACATTAAAACTAAGATTCTTAAAAGTTATCAATATCTTCAACTAAAAGCTTCTTATAAACACATCTTGGTTTCAGACGATAGATAAACCAATAAACTGGGGAATGAAGGAACAAATATCCAAAAAGTTATCTTCAACTAAAATCATCCTATAAATACATCTTGGTTTCAGACGATAGATAAACCAATAAATTAGGGAATGAAGGAACAAATATCCAAAAGTAACAGAGATACTTTGTTTGCATACAACACAACTTTCCTTTTGTCCCTCACAGGAACACAAAAGAAGAGGGGGGAGAGGAAAACTAAAGTACAATCACTTGATGATCCACCATCATCGTCTTCATGTTCCTCACAACCTTCTCAATGAGACTCCTCCAAAGTCTTTCAATCACAAAATCTCTCAATTTATCAATTCCATCATAACCACTGTTTAGTACAAGATCTGATTGGCATAGAGTTAAGGCCACACCTAATTTGGAAGAAAACAAGAAACAAACAGAACTTGTTAGTATAAGAGTTGGCCAATAAAAAAACTAGAATAAAAAAAAGGGTTTAAAGCAGTTTAGTCCAATTGGGATGAAATGACTAAATTATACATATTTATTTTGACCAAGTCTTTTCCTCGTGAGCCAATTTGCTAAATTGATACTAACACAAAGATGTTTACAAGGGTTTTTTGTTTTCTAATCCTATACTAACCAGTATATGACATTATGAATAATTACAATCAATAGACCACAAAAGTTTTCTTCTAAAAAGAGATTCTCACCAAACACGCCTAAAAGCTTTATTTTTAAACATTCATGAAATAATTTATAGATTTAGGGGATACAAGTGTTGTAACATGACACGATTAAAGAGTTGATGTCTTATCCCAAGTGCAGGAGTGTCACGTAATAAATAACTCGGCAAGACCGGGGTAGAACCACAGGGAGGTGAACTATATAAATTATAATAATAATAATAATAATAATAATAATAATAATAACAATAATAACAATAATAAGAATAAGAATAATAAGAACAACAACAACAACAACAACAACAACAACAACAACAACAACAACAACAATGATGATGATGATGATTTAAAGAGGACTTTGAGATATAAGATTATTAAAGAAGATTAAACAATGATAAAAACAAATGTCAAGGTTAGAGGGTTCACTAATAGTATTAGAGATAAGTAAAATATAAACTCTTTATAAATTATCAACATGAACATATTAATCATCTTATTTACATAATACCATACTTACAAATTTTATCAAGCATTCATGACGCTAACTTATGTTGACAATAAATCAAGTTCCTCTCATAATAACGATGTCGGCCGAAAACTATGAAGGATCAAGTATTTGATGTACCAAGTGTTATACAACACAAATCTAGATTAACCATTTAACAAGCAAGGTATTAAGGATTGATAAGATAAAAAAAAAAAAAAGATAAGACATGTTAATAGCAAATTGTTTAGGATTTAAGCATTGAAGTCCATGTTGAGTTCATATTATACTTATTCTAACACCATTAGTGAAACCTTGTCACTTTGACATAATTAACTTAGCTAGACATAATAAAGAAGAAGAACATAAATAAACAAGATAAGAACATAGTTAACTAAGTATAGTAAAGGAAATGAAAAGCATAAACAAGAGATTAATGAAAATAAAACTTAAGCATTACAACAATAAAGAGAGAGCAAGAACATGATCTTGATCTTAGAACCAAGATTGCTAAATGAATGGCAAATGCCTCCTTTTATAGGCTAAAATTCAGAACTATTCATTTGGTAATTGATTACTGATCTCGATGGCCAACTATTAATTTAGTGGACTTGGTGGACATTAGCACTCAAGCACTTTGGCTGGATGAAATTACATTGATCCATTCAGAATTGGGCAAAATGTTCTTCATGAAAGTTGTTGGAAATCATCTTATCTTTCCACCCATAAAAGTTTAGAGCTTTTGGATCACTAGAGCTCGAGATATGGCTAAAATCTTGAGTAGTGTTGTTGGTGGATGTGGTGGATAGACCTCAAGCTCTTGTCTGGACGAAATGTCATTGTTACCATCAAAATTGGAGCAAATCTTCTTCATGCAAGTTGTTGGAAATTATATTTTCCTTCCACCCACCAAATGTCACTTCATGTGGCCTTCTAGAACTCCAGATATGGATAAATTCTAAGCAGTGTTTGGGCTGGATTACAGAACAGATTCTGACTTCTCTTTTGTGGTCAAACTTTGAATTTGAAAACGGCAGATTTGGGTCTTACACTATTCATGAACATTATAGGTCTATTTCTTAGCTTTCCATCCATATAAATTAAGCTGAAATCCAAGATCTACGACTCCATATATGACCCAATAACTTAATAGTGTTTCAATTTGAATTGAATCGGCATCTCCTTTCTAAGCTTAGTCGTTTCTTTGTCCTTTCACTTTCAATAGTTAATCACATCAATCAATCATTTGAATTGTGAGATATGCCTGCATTTAAAATGAACATTTACCATAAATTAAAGCTATCTTATATTATCAGATCTGTTATTATAAAACATGCTCTAGTTAAGGAGTTATTGATACTTCAAATGCAAAATGATGATATAAAACCTTGATAAAAATGCACTTTTAAGTACTAATCACACCCCCCAACCAGCTTATTACTAGTCCCTAGTAATTAAACCGTTAAAATAGAAAAACAATTTGCAAGTTCCACAAAGCAAGGCATTCATCATTTAACTTCCATTAATCTATCCAAGTAAACAAACTCTCATTAAATTTATATATCTGCTCAATACCTTTTAAACAAAATATTAATAAACCCTTTTTTTTAATATATGCTCAATTTATAAAAACATAGATGATGGGGCTTTTATTGGAAGAAAATAAGATTTTGTTCTAATGTTTCAGGTTAACTTCCTCGAGTTGGGATTTTTATCTTTTTTTTTTCTCTTTTTATATATACATATAACTTAAACACAATGTTGCTTTAACCCATGTAACAAGCTTTCGGCTAATGACTCCCAGACTAGTTGGTCTTAGGGCATTAGGTGTTAAGACACCCCTTCGAGCTTAATAACTCGGGTTGCGAATCTTGTCGTAGATAGTGCAATGTTTGATTCCCTTAAGCTTTTCTCCTTAACCCGTGTAACAAGCTTTGGGCCAATAGCTCCCAAGTCAGTTGACTTTAGGGTATTAGGTATTAAAACACCCCTTAGGGCTTAATTGCTTAGATTAGGGAGGCTACGAAACCAAACTGATCTACATTTTTTATTATATATACTTTTTATGTTTTTTTTTTTGAAAATTACATACTATCTTTTTTCCTTAGTTGTTACCTTTAACAAAAGAATATAAATAATGTAATAATCCAATATGCAACTCACAATCATATGTTAAAGTGTGTGTGAAAATGAAGGTTTACGAATACTTGTTAAATGAGTATAAGAGCAGACTCAAGTGATAATAATACGATAGTTTGTAAACCTGAATATTTCATGAAGTGTAATAATAGACCTTGTTATGAATGTTTACTAAGATGCGTATCAAGAGTCAATACTCATTACTCTGCCATCTTAATAACAGTTTTGCAAATAGTTTATGAAAAAGAAAACACAGTTAGTGAATTTTTTTTTAATATTAACTACTACCCTTTCCCCCCAACCAAAATGAGGCATTATCCTCAATGTCCTAAGGTAGAAAGATAGAGTATTGAAGACATCACCTGAAACAACGAACACTAACAAACCTGAAACACACTTAAACAAATATAAGAAATAACAAAACAAAATAATATGCTATTAATAAAACCAAAAGACACAAGGTTTCACAAAGGAAGGCTCAAATCCAATCTAAACTTTTTATGGCTTTCCTCAGTTGACCAACGTATGCGACTCATGGAGGGATCAATCATAGGGATGAAAGATTGTAGTTGGTCAATCAATTGTTCAGCAGTAGCAGCAGAGATTATGATTTGTCGTGCCGAAGATGTTAGAAATTCCTGTTCCACAGCTTGATCAAGAAAAGACAACAATTTATTGTAAAAACCATTAACATTTAACAAACCTATAGGTTTATAGTGAATGTGAAGTTGGGCCCAAGAGGAAATATGAAAGATCTCTTCTAATGTGCCCAGACCACCTGGTAAGGCAATGAAGGCATCAGCGTGTTTAAACATTGTATTCAGACGAGCAGACATTGTGGAGACCTGTAGTTCCTCTCCAATTGTTTTTCCAGGGAGGTCCTCTTTTGCTAAAGCTTTGGGGACAACCCTCAAAACTTGACTACCTCCTAAAAATGCAGCTAGTGACACACCCCTATTAACCCAAGACTGCCTTCTCCATATACTAAATGAATCTTTCTCTCAGCTAATACCTGACCAAGATGATTTGCTGATTCTAAAAACTCCTTTTCTTTTCCAGGACTAGATCCACCGAAAACACAAATATTTCTTATTTGATGACTTGAGGAACCTGCCATTTCTACACACTTCGATATCTATTGAATGTGTGGGTTGAGTGGAAATAAAGGGAAGGAAGAGAAGATTTTATAGATGAGAAATTAAAAATGCAATCATACCACCTATATGTAGGCCAGCTGGAGCCGCTTTCATTTTATTATTTTTTTAAAAAAAATGTGTATGTACAAGCAGTTGTGATTGTGGCTCACATCTTCCCTTGGTTTTACATCCAATAACGGCTTAAACGCCCTCTATGGGTCGGGGATATGCTTCCCATCCAGTTTTCTTCAAAACTGACAAACAGGGTCTTTTTTAGTCAGATTCCCAAGACTATGTCGAGCATGTTCTTTATGGAATTGTGGCCATAAATCATGAATTGCACGATGCACATCTCCACTAGGGTACATCTCAAGAGTCAATAGAAGATTATCTAAAGACTCCTTACTCAGGTCATCCTTAATGAATTGTATTTTATCTTCACGGTTTACAGATATCATTCCTAAAGAACGACATTTTGCATTACAAGTCCATCTAGCACATCTGTAACAGACTTTCAATCGTTTTGCACGACGTTTCTTTGCAAAAGTGCTTTTACCTGTTCCAGGCATTTATAAAATGAAAGAATTGGAGGACTCACCTGATAATCGGACCTTTGCTTTAATTAGCCAGCAAATATCTTCAGGAATTCCATGGTTCATTAACAATCTCAAACTTTCACACCTAGCACGGTAAATTTTTGTTATGGCATTCTTAGGCAGAGCAGGAAAATACTTTTTCAATTTTTCAAGAGTGGTGTCCATTTTTTTTAGATGAGAAGTGGAAAAGAGATGCAAAGAAAGGAGAAACAGCAAAGAATTGCACAAATATATACACAGATATCAGTTATCATGGGAAACTGAAAGAACCGACTTAAGAATCACGGAGTACCGTTATCCGCCATTTGACCGAGGTGAGAGAAACTAGCAAAACAAAAGTCACACCAAAAAGAAACACAAAAACAATATGAGAAAAAGAATCAATCTTTATATACAGGAGTACCCAATTCAATAAAGTCATTTTCAATTGAAAAATTGTCATAGTAAACTTTCAAACGATGTCCATTTACCTTGAAAACATTACCATTCTTTGGATTCTCGATATCATAGGCCCCATATGGATACACATGTTTCACAATAAAAGGACCACTCTATCTTGATCTTAGTTTTTCAGGAAATAAATGGAGTTGAGAATTATAAAGCAAGACTTTTTGACTAACATTGAATGTTTTTTTAAGTATTTTCTTGTCAAGAAACTCTTTGATTCTTGCTTTCTGAATTCTTGAATTTTCATATGCATCATTTCTTATTTCCTCAAGCTTATTTATTTGTAATTTTCGCAGCTGACTAACATCATCAAGGTTTGAATTGAAAGCTTTAATAGCCCAATAAGCTTTATGTTCAAGTTCCGCAGGCAAGTGACAAGGTTTTCCATAGACTAGTCTATAAGGTGACATACCTAATGATGTTTTATAAGTAGTTCGATAAGCCCAAAGTGCATCATTAAGTCTTAAAGACCAGTCTTTCCTATTAGGGTTCACTGTTTTCTCCAAGATCTGTTTGATTCCTTATTAGCAAGTTCTACTTGTCCACTTGTCTGAGGGTGATAAGGGGTGGCAACTTTGTGTGTGATTCCATATTTCTTCATTAAAGACTCAAATGACTTGTTGCAGAAATGTGTTCCACCATCACTTATCATGGCTCGAGGAATTCCAAATCGACTCAAGATATTTTCTTTCAAAAACATGATCACTGTTTTGTGATCATTATTTTGACTTGGGATTGCCTCTATCCATTTTGAAACATAATCTACTGCGACCAATATGTACACAAAACCAAATGAAGGAGGAAATGGACCCATGAAATCTATACCCCAACAATCAAATATTTCAATGACAAGGATAGGATTTAAAGGCATCATGTGACATTTTTAAATAGACCCCAACTTTTGACAATTTTCACAAGTTTTACAGAATGCATGCGTGTCTTTGAATATGGTGGGCCAATAAAATCCACTTTGTAAGATTTTTGCAGTTGTCTTCTTCGATAAGAAATGACCCCTACATGCCTCAGAATGACAAAACTTAATGACACTTCTTACCTCATTGTCAGGAATGCATCTTCAAAATATTTGATCAGGACAATATTTGAATAAATAAGGGTCATCCCAATAAAAGTTCTTCACTTCGTTCAAGAACTTTCTTTTGTCTTAGGTGCTCCAATGAGCTGGCAAATATCATGAAACAAGAAAATTAATAATATTAGCAAACCAAGGCATTATAGAGACAAAAAATAAAGATTCATCAAGAAAGTAGGCATCGATTGGTGTGATGTCAGATCTCGAATCTGTTGTTAATCTTGACAAATGATCCGCGACAACATTTTCGATGCCTTTCTTGTCTTTGATTGTGATATCAAATTCTTGAAGTAACAAAATCCATCATACTAATCTAGCCTTAGAATCTTTTTTTGAAAGAAGATATTTCAAAGCTGTATGATCACTAAAAACAACAACAGGTGAGCCAACAAGATAAGATCTGAACTTATCACATGCAAATACTACTGCAAGTAATTCCTTTTCAGTGGTAGTGTAATTCATTTGAGCAATATTTAAAGTTTTACTTGCATAGCAAATCACATAAGGTTTCTTATCTTTTCTTTGTCTTAAAACAGCACCTACGGCATAATCACTAGCATCACACATTATTTCAAAAGGTAATGACCAATCAGGAGGTTGAATGACAGGAGCAGAAGTAAGCAAGTTTTTAAGTTTTTCTTCACATTGTGCAGTCCATTCAAAAAGATTCTCCTTTGTTAGAAGGTTACACAATGGCTTAGATATGACACTAAAATCTTTGATGAACCTTTCATAAAAACCAGCATGTCCTAAGAATGATCTAACATCTTTAACAGATTTTGGTGTTGGTAAGTTGGCAATTAACTCAATTTTAGATTTGTCAACCTCAATTCCTTTTGATGAAACAATGTGACCAAGTACAATCTTGGTTTGTTACCATAAAATGATATTTTTCCCAATTGAGCACAAGATTCTTCTCTTCACACCTGCTCAAAACCTTTTCTAAGTTAGTCAAACAATCATCAAATAAATCGCCAAAAACAGAAAAATCATCCATAAAAATTTCAAGAAAACGTTCAACCATATCATTGAATATGCTAAGCATGCATCT
Source organism: Populus deltoides (assembly GCA_015852605.2). Taxonomy (NCBI): domain Eukaryota; kingdom Viridiplantae; phylum Streptophyta; class Magnoliopsida; order Malpighiales; family Salicaceae; genus Populus; species Populus deltoides. The sequence goes on from CM027586.2 coordinate 9,201,841, forward strand.
TTGAAACATGGCTGGTGCATTAAATAAACCAAAAGGCATCCTTCGATATGCAAAAGTACCAAATGGACATGTGAAAGTAGTCTTCTCTTGATCTTTCAATGCAATTTCAATTTGATTATAACCTGAATAGCCATCTAGGAAACAATAAAATTGATGACCTGCAACTCTTTCTAGGATTTGATCCATGAAAGGTAAAGAAAAATGATATTTTCTAGTCATTGAATTAAGTTTTCTATAGTCAATGCACATCCGCCAACCAGTAATGGTTCTAATTGGAATTAACTCATTTTTCTCATTTGTTATCACAGTGACTCCAGACTTCTTGGGTACAACTTGGGTAGGACTTACCCATTTGCTGTCAGAACTAGGATAAATGATTCCATTATCAAGAAGCTTAATGACTTCATTTCTCATTACTTCTTTCATATTAGGATTAAGCCTTCGTTGCATTTCTTTAGAGGGTTTAGCATTTTCCTCTAAATAAATCTTGTGTGTGCAAATTAAAGGACTAATTCCTTTTATGTTAGCTATGGCCCATCCTAATGCATTTTTGTGCATTTTCAGAGTTTGTAATAACTTACCTTCTTGATGTGCATTAAGTTTGGAAGAGATTATTACTGGAAAGTTTTATTTTCTCCCAAAAATGAGTATTTGAGATTGAATGGTAACGACTTCAAATCAGGTTTTGGTGGTTGAACACTGGAAGGTATGGACTCAATTGATTGTGGTGGCAATTCCTCAATTTGTGGTCTCCAATTACTTGCCTTTGATTCTTGCTGAAAATAAATCATTTGTAAATTCTCAGATTCATTAAACTCAATTTCACTGGAAATAGTTTCAAATTGATCATGAACTAATTTTTCAATAAAGTCCACTTCCGTACATCATTATTATCTCGGGTTTGCTTGCAAATGTTGAAAATATTCATCTTCAATGTCATGTTTCCAAATGATAACTTCATCAGTCTATTCCTACAATTAATTAATGCATTAGAAGTTGCAAGAAACGGACGTCCTAAAATAACAGGAATTGAATTACATGCTTCAACTGGTTGTGTATCCAAGACAATAAAATCCACAAGATAAATGAATTTATCAACTTGTACTAACACATCTTCAACAATTCCTCTAGGCACTTTTACAGATCTATCAGCAAGTAAAAGAGTTACAGAAGTTGGTTTTAACTCACCTAGATTGAGACTCTGAAAGACTGAATATGGAAGTAAATTCACACTAGCTCCAAGATCAAGTAAAGCTCTTTCAATTTTATGTTCTCCAATAAAGCAAGAAATTATAGGACAACCAGGGTCTTTATATTTCAAAGCATTATTGTTCTGAAGAATGGCACTTACTTGTTCGGCTAAAAAGGCTTTCTTTTTCACATTCAGTTTTCTCTTCACAGTACACAGATCTTTTAAAAATTTAGCATAAGAAGGTACATGTTTAATAGCATCGAACAAAGGAATATTGATCCTTACCTGTTTGAAAATTTCAAAGATTTCAGAGTTGTGATTGACTTTCCTTTGTTTGGTCATGCCATGAGGAAATGGAAGTGCTGGCGGAAAATCAGTCTTTTCTTTGCAATGTTCAGATTCAACCCCTTCCTTACCCTCGGAGATTAACTCATCTTTCTCACAAGGTTCAAGAGTGGGTTTTTCAATAATCTTATCACTGCGAAGAGTGATGAATGATTTGACTTGATCCATGTGTTGGCTTCCAAAACTACTTGCGTTTGCATTGTATTGCCCCTTGGGATTTTGTTGTGGTTGAGATGGAAACTTACCTTTTTCTTGGCAAACGAGAGCAGATGTGAATTTTGCAAGAGCATCTTTTAGATCTGCCATGGTTTGAGCATTTTGAGTGTTGATTGTCTCCTGCTTTTCAATGAATGCATGCAATGTTTCCTCAAGATTTCTTCTAGGAGGTGGAGCATAAGGAGGTGCATATCCATGAGAATTTTAGAAATTATGGGGTGCTTAAAACGGTGGCTATGAAGTTTGTGCATTATTGTTACCACTCTTCCAACTGAAATTTGGGTGATTTCTCCAACCAGGGTTCTATGTTTGCGAGTATAGGTTATGATTGGGCCTTTGAAAACTGTTTAAAACATGGGCTTGTTCATGGAGGCATTCCTTGAAAGAAGGCAAAGTTGGACAGTCATTGGTTGTATGTTCATTCGTTTTATAGATTTGACACACAATGTCTTGAACAGATTTTAATTGACCATTCTTTTTAAATTCAAATGCCTCGACTTTTCTAGCTAAAGATGCAAATTTGGCTTGGAGGTCATGATCTTCCCTAAAGTTGTACATACCTCCACTAGATGTTTGAGGTTGAGTTTTACCTGGTGCCTCATAAGTGCCTGTAGTGTCCCAATTTTGAGCATTTTCAGCTAGCAATTCTAGGTACTCTATTGCTTCATCAGGGTCTTTATTTTCAAAAGTTTTGTTGCACATCAATTCCACCATTTGCCTATCTTTGGGTGTTAACCCTTCATAAAAATGTGAAACCAATCTCCATGTTTCAAAACCATGATGAGGGCAAGTATTAAGCAAATCTCGATACCTATCCCAACATTGATAAAATGTTTCTCCTGGTTTTTGAGTAAAAGTGGTAATTTGTCTTTTGAAAGAGTTTGTTCTGTGAGATGGAAAAAACTTCTTTAAAAATTGTTGTTGCATTTCATCCCAAGCACGAATGGATCCTGACCTAAGATTTTGTAGCCATGTTTTAGCTTTATCTTTTAATGAAAAAGGAAAAAGTTTAATCTAATGGTGTTCATGCTACAATTTAAGTCATTATAGGTATTACAGACTTCTTCAAATTCTCGCAAATGCAAGTATGGATTTTCTAAATCTAAGCCATGAAAAGAAGGTAAAAGTTGAATAATGCCTAGATTAAAATTAAAGTGAGATGCATCAGGAGGAAAAACTATACATGAGAGTGCACTTGTTCTTGTTAGATTCATGTGGTCTCTTAGTGTTCTAACTCGATTATTCTCATTATTCTCATTATAAAGTGATTGGTTATCTTCTTCAATCATATTTTCTGAAAATAATGAGGATACCCTACAAAGTCTACCACTTAATGTACGTGACCAAACTCTCATGCACGTGTAAGAAGAGAATAAAAGGAAGAAGAAAACAAGATAAAAAGAAACAAAACAAAAGAAACAAAAGTTAGATACAAGAGAAGTGAAAAATAAAAATAAAATAAATATTATAATTTATACAAGAATTTACCTCCCTGGCAACGGCGCCAAAAACTTAACACGATCAAAGAGTTGATGTCTTATCCCAAGTGCAGGAATGTCACAGTAATAAATAACCCGGCAAGACCGGGGTCGAACCACAGGGAAGTGAACTATAATAATAACAATAATAATAATAATAATAATAACAACAACAACAACAACAATAATAATAATAAGAATAATAAGAACAACAACAACAACAACAACAACAATGATGATGATGATGATTTAAAGAGAACTTTGAGATTTAAGATTATTAAAGAAGATTAAACAATGATAAAAACAAATGTCAATGTTAGAGGGTTCACTAATAGTATTAGAGATAAGTAAAATATAAACTCTTTATAAATTATCAACATGATCATATTAATCATCTTATTTACATAATACCATACTTACAAATTTTATCAAGCATTCATGATACTAACTTATGTTGACAACAAATCAAGTTCCTCTCATAATAACGATGTCGGCCGAAAACTATGAAGGATCAAGTATTTGATGTACCAAGTGTTATACAACACAAATCTAGATTAATCATTTAACAAGCAAGGTATTAAGGATTGATAAGATAAAAAAAAAGATAAGACATGTTAATAGCAAATTGTTTAGGATTTAAGCATTGAAGTCCATGTTGAGTTTATATTATACTTATTCTAACACCATTAGTGAAACCTTGTCACTTTGACATAATTAACTTAGCTAGACATAATAAATAAGAAGAACATAAATAAACAAGATAAGAACATAGTTAACTAAGTATAGTAAAGGAAATGAAAAGCATAAACAAGAGATTAATGAAAATAAAACTTAAGCATTACAACAATAAAGAGAGAGCAAGAACATGATCTTGATCTTAGAACCAAGATTGCTAAATGAATGGCAAATGCCTCATTTAATAGGCTAAAATTCAGAACTATTCATTTGGTAATTGATTACTGATGCAGTGGCCAACTATTGATTTAGTGGACTTGGTGGACAGTAGCACTCAAGCACTTTGGCTGGATGAAATGACATTGATCCATTCCGAATTTGGCAAAGTGTTCTCCATGAAAGTTGTTGGAAATCATCTTATATTTCCACCCATAAAATGTCAGAGCTTTTGGATCACTAGAGCTTGAGATATGGCTAAAAGACTGAGTAGTGCTGTTGGTGGACGTGGTGGATAGACCTCAAGCTCTTGTCTGGATGAAATGTCATTGTTACCATCAGAATATGAGCAAATCTTCTTCATAACAGTTGTTGTAAATTGTCTTGTCCTTCCACCCACCAAATTTCACTTCATTCAGCCTTCTAGAACTCCAGATATGGGTAAATTCTAAGCAGTGTTTGGGCTGGATTACAGGACAGATTCTGACTTCTCTTTTGTGGTCAAACTTTGAATTTGAAAACGGTAGATTTGGGTCTTACACTATTCATAAACATTGTAGGCCTATTTCTTAGCTTTCCATCCATATAAATTAAGCTGAAATCTAAGATCCACAGCTCCATATATGACCCAATAACTGAACAGTGTTCCAATTTGAATTGAATCGGCATCTCCTTTCTAAGCTTAGCCGTTTCTTTGTCCTTTCACTTTCAATAGTTAATCACATCAATCAATCATTTGAATTGTGAGATATGCCTACATTTAAAATGAACATTTACCATAAATTAAAGCTATCTTATATTATCAGATCTGTTATTATAAAACATGCTCTAGTTAAGGAGTTATTGATACTTCAAGTGCAAAATGATGATATAAAACCTTGATAAAAATGCACTTTTAAGTACTAATCATAACAAAAAAAAATAAAAAGTAAAAACTCAAACAACAAAAGGAAACATCAAACACTAGAAATCACAAACATTTAAAAGCAACAAATTAAAGGTCAAACATGAAAATTACCTTTAGATGTGCTTCTCTGTTGAAATCTCCTTAATCCAACAAAATTAGCTATCACAGCACCATTATTATAAACCAGCAAAGTAGGAAGATTGTAATCTGGATAATTCAGTAAATAATCAATAGACACAATCTTAACAAACTTTGTCCCTGGATATTACACTACCAATTCTTCCAAACATTTCATAAGCACATTACATTCTGCATACCCATTCTTATACATAAGAACCACAATCTGAACATCTAAACATGTCTGTGACACTTCCCTTATAAAATCAGAACTGGAAATCAGCACCACCGATCCAAACCTGGCAACCTGTATAGACGTCCTCATTTTTGCCAATCTCTTCTTATGGGAAAAACAAGAACGAAAAAGCTTCAGCAAATTTATTAACATTTTGTTTAATTCAGCAACAAGTAGTCAAAGTTAAAGCTTAGGGTGTAACCAAACCACTAATTACAAATTGCTCGGCTTATGAATGACAAGTACACGATAACTTATGGTGTAGAATGGCATCAATAATCCAGATAAGCCAAACATTGTTCTTTCGTTATTAAATCAAGATAGATGAAACCATAAGGCAACTGTTATAGTTGGATGTTACATTAAGAAAAAGATGAGCCAATAACTATGAAAGAAGAAACCCAATAATTCAAAAATTATGCGATTGAATCAATAGATGTATATCCATTGATTTCCTTTTTTTTTTCCCTTAAACTTAACTTGTGGACCCATAAAAATCAAAGACATTCTAAATAAAATAAAAAGAGGTTCACCCAATGGAAACATGAAACTATCATTGACATAACCAACAAAATCCAAAACACAAACAAATAGATTATCTTTGCCCTATTAATTAAAAGTGTTAAATTACAACACACATAAGATAACATTACAACACAAACAAACTAACCAAGTAAAAAAAACAAAAAAAAAAAACATACTTGTATTATTGGAGGAAGCGGTTGTCATAGAGATGGAGATCATCTTCAAGTTCGATTTCCTCATCAGTTTTGGAATCAAGAAAAGATTTGTCTTTAGAGATAGAATGTTCTTGATCGAGAGCTGGAGTGAAAGGTAGTGGCTTAAAAGCAGGATATTTTGGTGGCAAGTTTCCAAGCTTTCAATATATATAATCCCATCGAGTTGAAGCTCTTTCCACATCCTTGTATGATGTAACTATATTATTTGATAGTTTCACCCATATTTACCTAGTGTTTTGCCTATGTTTTATATATAAAATGCCTTGATATTCTTTGTTTTATGTTTTGAAGGCACTTTTGGATGAAATATGCAAAAGGGAGTAAATTGAAGGTAATTGGCAGATTTGACCTTCAGTAAATGTTTTGTTTAGAGCGTGAGTTCTAGAGGTCGAAATGAAGTGATTCTAGTAGCATTAAGAAGCTAACATCCATACCTTTCTGGAATTCTAATGAAAGAAAATAAAATAAGGAAGAGCATGGAAATCGCAGCCTTCAAAGTCAAATTTCGCAATCTGTCAATATTGACCTTCGACCATTCCAACTTGAATATCTTGAGCTACGGAAGTCCAATTGATGCAAACTCAATTGTTTTAGATTCCAGACTCAAAGCAATATCAACTCTCCAAATTTAATTAAAAAAATGATGTCATATGAAGGAGATATGATGTTTAAAAGATGACAACTGACTTATACCAGCAAACAGGTTTCGTGAAGAAACGAGTTCAAATTATGTTCAGATGCATCTAAACTGACATCCAAGTTTTTATTTCAACAATTTAGCTCCTCTAAGTCAAATCTTGAAGATTTCATGCAAGCCTATTTATCTTTTTTAGGAAAATAGTTATTGAAATACTTAAATGTAAACTGTCTACTTAAGGGAGGACTATTTTGTAAAATAGAGACTAGGGTTTCCTAGGATATAAAAAGAATGAGAGAAGAGAAGAGAGGCAGCCAGCCAAGAGAGAAAAAATGCCCCTTCTCCTCCACAAACCCGAAATCATGTTTTCTTCTTTCCTTTTGATTAGTTCTTCAACAAACATGCAAGGCTAAACTCTTTTTCTTGGTTGCAAAGACATGGAAACCTTCGGATTTCAAGAACTGTGAGATCTATTTACCTTTTCTTTTCAGTTTATATAATGAATATGTTTGTTCTCCTATACTTATATTTCCTATGATTGTTTATTTTAATTGCTAGAGCGGACTCTACGTTGTTATTGTAGACAATTTGTTGCAAGTTTGATATCAAAACCGGAGTTGTGGTATATAAACTTGTGAAGCAAATGAGTTTAATAATTGTGGTGGATCTACATTATTAATCTTAGGGAGAACATTCAATCAAATTAAACATAGACTATGACGTTATTTTTTTTCTTGATAATCAACTTATCTAGTTTTTAAGGCTGCCATTGAATTAAATTACTAGTGTGGACACTGTGATTGTTTGATGGTTAGGGTTAGTTATATGGAAAATCCATTGACTAACCAATTTTTAGAAGAGATAAATATTCAGAATATAAATTGACATCTCGTTTCTATTATCAGTTCTGATTTCTGTAGGTGGATGTGTGCTTGCGACCAAGGTTTGTTTTCTTAATAAATTTTGATTTCAATTGATTTTGATTGCTAGTTTAATTTATATGATAGTTTAGATCATTATAAATCAAACCCCCAAATTGTATAACGTACAGCATAAAAATCTTATCTTAAACTTCCTCATTCGTGGGATCGACCCCTTCCTTCCTTTATACTATCTTGTGTGTATGTTTCAAGCTAAGGTAATTAATTTATGTAACCGTGACATCGTAATAAATTTTGGCGCCGTTGCCGGGGAAGTAATTTTAGTTGATTCTTGTGCTGTTATTTTTATTTGCTGTGATTGTTATTTTTTTTTGAAAAAAAAAGAACCAGAATTTTTGTTTGCAACGGTGTTGTTCATTTATGGCAGCGGTACTGTTCAAAACAGATTTTTTGGTGGAATTAGATATCGACCTTTTGTTTCCTAAAGTGAAATGACATTCTGAATAAAACAAGTGGTAAACCACTATCCCTACTCTATCGAGGCCAAATTCTATTGTTTTCTAGGGTTTTCAGGCAGTTTTAGTTTTCTAGCATAAGATTTTCGTACAATTTACATTATTTTCGATCTCTTATGTGGTTGGTTTCTTTTGAGTTTCCTTGATGATTTATGCTTGTAACCCGTTCTGCTAACCAAAGTCAAGTGCATGTGGATCTCGAAATAGAAAACACTTTACGCAGGTTACAAAAAGAAGCTCGCGTCAACACCATGGTTGTTGCACGACAACAAACACTCAAGGAGCTTGTTGCTCCTAACATGGAAAATCAACCATTGTGCATAAACATCGACAATAATGTAAACTTCGAGTTCAAATCTGGTTTTATACATTTGCTACCAACATTCAATGGTCTTGCAGGAGAAGATCGTCATACTCATCTCAAGGAATTCCATATGATTTGCGTTGGCATGAAACCGAATGGAGTTGATGAAAAACAGGTTAAGTTGAAAGCTTTCCCTTTCTCTTTAAAAGGGGCAGCAAAGTCGTGGTTTTTTTCTATTCTCCTAGGTTCCATTGGAACTTAGAATGCCATGTAGAAGATTTTCCTTGAGAAATATTTCCCAGCATCTCGAGTTGCCAACATAAGGAAAGAAATATATGGGATTTGGCAATCTCATAGCAAGACACTCTCTGAATATTGGGAAAGATTTGAACAACTGTGCATTCAATGCCCTCATCATCAAATACCCGATTAGCTGCTCATTCAATATTTCTATGAAGGATTGATGCCTACTGATTGTAGTATCATTGATGCTGCAAGTGGAGGGCATTGGTGGATAAGACACTCGAGGCTGCACGCCAATTGATCTCAAATATGGCAGCCAACTCGAAACAGTTTGGCACTCGTGGAGACTTCAGAAACAAACGAGTAAATGAGGCTTGTGGCAATGTACAACAGGTGAAAGTTAATGATCTTACTTCTCTTGTGCGTTCTTTGGCTTGTGGCAATGTACAACAGGTGAAAGTTTGTAATATATGCTCCTTACAAGAACATACCTCAGATATGTGCCCAACAATGTAAGAAGATTACATTGAACAAGCTCATATAATTGATGGAGGATTCAACAGACAACCCCAGCGTAAATATGATCCATTTTCCAACACGTACAATCCTGGATGGAAAGATCATCCCAACTTACGTTATGGGAACCCATCTCAACAAGGCAATCAAGGCCGACAATTCCATCCCTATAGATTTCAATCCCAACATAATTATCAAGCAAGACAGCCCCCTCCATTCACAAACTCCAATGTTATGGGGTCGTCATCCAGTGATGATCTTCGGAAGATGATGAAAACTTTGGCTTCTAACATTGTGACCTTACAACAAAATATCATGTCTTTTCCACAGGAAACAAGGTCAAGTATTCACAACTTGGAGAAGCAAATGGGGAAAATAACTTCAAGTGTAGGGAAATTGGAAGCATAAATGAATGGAAAATTGCCCTCCCAAGTATTGAATCCAAAAAAGAATGTAAGTGCAATCATGCTGCGAAGTGGGAAAGAACTTAAAGAGCAAAGGTCGAAACAAATTGAGATGGAGGAAGAAGAAGAGATAGAAATCGAATTAAGTACAAAGAAGAAACACCCTCCTCCTCTACAAATTGAAACAACGACCAACATTCCGAAGGTAACTCCTCACTCAATGAATTTCAGTTTTAAAACAATTCCACCCTTTCCTATGAATTCTTCTAGGTGAAAGAAAGAGGACAAAGAAAAAGATATTTTAGAGGTTTTCAAGAAAGTAGAACTCAACATTCCTTTGCTTGATGTTATCAAGCAAATTCTCAAGTATGCCAAATTCTTGAAGGAGTTGTGTACTACCAAGAGAGCCTACAAGCTAAAAGGTCATGAAATGGTAAGTATGAGTGAAGTTGTATCTGTTGTTGTTCAAAAGAATATGCCTTTGAAGCAAAAACATTCAGACGTGTTATTATCCCATGTGTTATTGGTAATGCAAGTTTTAAAAGGCTTTATGCGATTTAGGTGTATCCATTAGTGTTATGCCTAAACATGTTTATGATTCTCTTAGTCTAGAGCCTTTGAATAAAACTAATATTGTAATATAACTTGTGCATCATAGTTTTGTTTATTCACTTGGTGTGATAGAAGATGTCTTAGTCAAGATTGATAGTTTGGTTATTCCATGCTACTTTTATATTCTTGATATGGAACATGATTCTTGTAATTCATCAAACAACACTCCTATATTATTTGGGAGACCATTCTTGAAAACTGCCAATACAAAGATTGATTGTGGTAAGGATACTTTGTCTATGGAGGTATGAGATGAAAAAATTGAATTTAATTTTCATGATGCAATGACATATCCTTATAGCAATGTTTATTCTATCACATGCTATGACAAAGTTAATAAGTATGTGTAGCAAGTTTGTGATTTTGATTGTGAGGATGGATTAAGCGTAACTTTGAGCTATGGCTATGATTTTACCAAGATAGAAGAGATGGAGAGGCATATATGTGTTCCCTAAAACGTGCATGAATCAGCATTGGCTTTGCAAGCTTTGCAAACTATCCCCCATGATGCAAGAGTCATTTACCCCATCATAGATAGTAAATGGGTGGCACCAATAGAGAATTGATTGAAATAAAGTTAAAACATAGATAGCTTTAAAACCGACCATGTTTGTCTTAAATAGAGGTTTACAATGCATTTTAAAAACTAACCTAGACGAGGAAACAAAAATCAAAATTTAAATAAAAAAAAATGGAAATATCTATGAAAAATAACAAAATTAGTCCAAATAACAACTTTTTAGCCTAATATTTAGAGATCCAATGGGCCAATAAGTGATATAGTAGATTTCTATAATAAAAGTTGTAGAATCTCCTATAAAAAATTGAGCCTAAACCAATGATTGAATTTCCTGTTATCATCATTTTAAGTCATTATCTTTGTTTGGCACAACTAGGCCTTCTCTTAGGTTTAGACCTATCTCACATGTCCATAAAATATGTTAGGTCAGTCACATAGTTTGTTTAGGGCAAATCCTCATATAACTGTTAAGAACCTCAAATCTTAGCAAACTCAATTACATCACAATTATGTTTGTTAAATCTAAAGTATGAAGGACCAACCTTGAGTTCTTTAATGATTAATTGAAACTAGACAGGTTGCTCGCTCTCCATTGCAAGCCGGCCCAAATGATTTTCACCTTAAAAAAATGCTAAGTGACACAACTAAAAAATTGATGTCTTCTCCCAAGTGCAGAAGTGTCGAAGTAATAAATAACCCGGCAAAACCAAAGTCGAACCACATGAAGGTTAATTGTATAAATTATAAACAACAATAATACAACAATAACAATAACAATAACAATAACAATAACAATAACAATAATAATAATAATACTAGTAGTAGTAGTAATAATAATAATAGTAATAGCAATAGTAGTAGTAGTAGTAGTAGTAGGAGTAGTAGTAATTATACCAATCATACTATTAATAATGATAATAATAAAGATGGTGAAGAAGAAGAAGTTGATGAGAACTTTGAGATGGAAGATTAATGTAAGGATTAAACAATGATAACAACAAATGTCAAGGTTAGAGGATCTACTAATGGTATTTTAAATAAGTATAGTATAAACTCTTTTTATTCAATTGGAAACCACACATAAAGGAGGTTCCAATCAGATTATAAATTGTTAATATGATTACATTAGTTATCTTATTCGAATAATGCTAATACTTGTAAATGTTGTCAGGCATTCATGATTATAACTTATGTTAACAACAAATCAAGTTCCGTTCATAGCTCAAGTGTCGGTTATACCATACAGTATGGGCTATGAAAGTGCCAAGTATTTGTTATACCAAGTGTTATACAGCATAAATCTAGATTAATCATTTAACAAGCAAAGTATTAAAAGTGAACAAAATAACAAATATAAAGCATATTAGTATCCAATATTAAGGTTCATGTTAAGTTTATATTATACTTATTCTTACACCATTAGTGTACCCTTTTCACCTTGATATAATTAACTTAGCTAAACATAATGAAAGAAAGAAACATAAATAAACAAGATAAGAACATAAATGAGAAAGAAGTTAACTAAATAAAGAAAAGGAAATAAATGGCATAAACAAGAGATTAATATAATCAAAACTTAAGTATTACAAAAGAAAGAGAGCAAGAGCATGATCTTTATTACTTGCATAATAAATCACATAGGGTTCTTGTCTTTTCTTTGTCCTAAAACAGCACCCACGGCATAATTACTAGCATCACACATTATTTCAAAAGGTAATGACCAATCAGGAGGTTGGATGACAGGAGCAGAAATAAGCAAGTTTTTAAGTTTAACAAAGGCTTCTTCACAATGTTAAGTCCATTCAAAAACGTTATCCTTTGTTAGAAGGTTACACAATGGCTTAGATATTACATTAAAATCTTTAATGAACCTTCTATAAAAACCAGCATGTCCTAAGAATGATCTAACATTTTTAACAGATTTTGGTGTTGGCAAGTTGGCAATTGACTCGATTTTAGATTTGACAACCTCAATTCCTATTGATGAAACAATGTGACCAAGTACAATGCCATTTGTTACCATAAAATGACGTATTTCCTAATTCAGCACAAGATTCTTCTCTTCACACCTGTTCAAAACCATTTCCAAGTTAGTTAAACAATCATCAAATGAATCACCAAAAATAGAAAAGTCATCCATAAAATTCTCAAGAAAACGTTTAACCATATCACTAAATATGCTAAGCATTTATCTTTGAAACGTGGTGGTGCATTACATCATCCAAACGGCATCCTATGGTATGCAAATGTACCAAATGGACATGTGAAAGTAGTTTTCTCATGATCTTCAAATGCAATTTCAATTTGGTTATAACCTGAATAGCCATCTAGAAAACAATAAAATTCATGACCTGCAACTCTTTCTAGAATTTGATCTATGAAAGATAAAGGAAAATGATCTTTTCTAGTCATTGAATTAAGTTTCCCATAGTCAATGCACATGCGCCAACCACTAATAGTCCTAGTTGGAATTAACTCATTTTTCTCATTTGTTATCACAGTGACTCGGACTTCTTAGGTACAACTTGGGTAGGACTTACCCATTTCTGTCAGAAATAGGATAAATGATTCCTTTATCTAGAAGCTTAATGACTTCATTTGTCACTACTTCTTTCATATTAGGATTAAGCCTTCGTTGCATTTCTCTAGAGGATTTAGCATTTTCCTCCAAATAAATCCTGTGTATGCAAATCAAAGGACTAATTCCTTTTATATCAGCTATGGTCCATCCTAATGCATTTTTGTGCATTTTTAGAGTTTGTAATAACTTACCTTCTTGATGTGCACTAAGGTTTGAAGAGATTATTACCGGAAAAGTTTCATTTTCTCCCAAAAATGAGTATTTGAGATTGAATGGTAATGGCTTCAAATCCGGTTTTGGTGGTTGAACACTTGAAGGTATGGACTTAATTGATCATGGTGGCAATTCCTCAATGTTCAGTCTCCAACTATTTGCGTTTGTTCTTCCTGAAAATAAACCATTTGCAAATCATTAGATTCATCAATCTCAATTTCACTAGAAGTGGTTTGAAATTGGTCATGAACTAATTTTTCAGTGAAGTCCACTTCTTGTAAATCATTATCATCTCCAGGTTGCTTGCAAATATTGAAAATATTCATCTCCAATGTCATGTTTCGAAAAGATAGCTTCATCAGTCCATTCCTACAATTAATCAATGCATTAGAAGTTGCAAGAAATGGACGTCCTAAAATAACAGGAAATGAATTACATGCTTCAACAGGTTGTGTATCCAAGACAATAAAATCCACAGGATAAATGAATTTATCGACTTGTACCAACACATCTTCAACTATTCCTCTAGGCACTTTTACAGATCTATCGGCAAGTAAGAGAGTCATAGAAGTTGGTTTTAACTCACATAGATTGAGACTTTGAAAAACTGGATATGGAAGTAAATTCACACTAACTCCAAGATCAAGTAAAGCTCTTTCAATTTTATGTTCTCCAATAAAGCATGAAATTGTAGGACAACCAGGGTCTTTATATTTCAATGCATTATTGTTCTGAAGAAAGGCACTTACTTGTTCGGCTAAAATGGCTTTCTTTTTCACATTCAGTTTTCTCTTCACAGTACACAGATCTTTCAAAAATTTAGCATAAGAAGGAACCTGTTTAATAGCATCCAACAAAGGTATATTGATCCTTACCTATTTGAAAGTTTCAAAGATTTCAGAGTTGTGATTGACTTTCTTTTTTTTTTTGTCATGGCATGAGGAAATGGAAGTGCTGGTGAAGAATCAGTCTTTTCTTTACAATGTTCAGATTCAACCCTTTCCTTACCTTCAGAGATTGACTCATCATCTTTCTCACAAGGTTCAAGAATGGGTTTTTCAGTAACCTTACCACTACGAAGAGTGATGACTGATTTGGCTTGATCCATAGGTTGGCTTCCAGAACTACTTGCATTTACATTATATTGCCCCTTGGGATTTTGATGTGGCTGAGATGGAAACTTACCTTTCTCTTGGAAACTGAGAGCAGATGTCAATTTTGCAAGAGTATCTTTTAAAATCTGTTATGCTTTGAGCAAGTTGAGTGTTGATTGTTTCTTGCTTTTCAATGAATGCATGCAATGTTTCATCAAGATTTCTTTTAGGAGGTGGAGCATAAGGAGGTGCATATCCATGAGAATTTTGGAAATTATGGTGTGCTTGAAACGGTGGCTGTAAAGTTTGTGCATTATTGTTATCACTCTTCCAATTGAAATTTGGGTGATTTCTCCAACCAGAGTTGTATGTTTGCGAGTATGGTTATGATTGGGCCTTTGGAAACTATTTAGAGCATGAGCTTGTTCATGGAGACATTCCTTAAAAGAAGGCAAAGTTGGACTGTCATTGGTTGAATGTTCATTGGTTTCACAGATTTGACAAACAATGTCTTGAACAGATTTTAGTTGACCACTCTTTTTTAATTCTAGTGCCTCGACTTTTCTAGCTAAAGATGCAAACTTGGCTTGGAGGTCATAATCTTTCCTAAGATTGTACATACCTCCACTAGATGTATAAGGTTGGGTTTTACTTGGTGCCTCATAAGTGCCTCTAGTGTCCTAATTTTGTGCATTTTCAGCTAGCAAGTCTAGGTATTCCATGGCTTCATTGGGGTCTTTATCCTCAAAAGTTCCATTGCACATCAATTCAACCATTTGCCTATCTCTAGGAGTTAACCCTTCATAAAAATATGAAACCAATCTCCATGTTTCAAAACCATGATGAGGGCAAGTATTAAGCAAGTCTCGATACCTATCTCAACATTGGTAAAATGTTTCTCCTGGTTTTTGAGTGAAAGTGATTATTTGTCTTTTGAAAGAGTTTGTTCTGTGAGATGGAAAAAACTTCTTTAAAAATTGTTGTTGCATTTCATCCCAAGCACGAATGGATCCAAGTCTCAAATTTTGTAGCCATGTTTTAGCTTTATCTTTTAATGAAAAAGGAAAAAAGCTTTAACCTAATGGTGTTCATGCTACAATTTAAGTCATTATAGGTGTTACAGACCTCCTCAAATTCCCTTAAATGCAAGTATGGATTTTCTAAATCTAAGCCATGAAAAGAAGGTAAAAATTGAATAATACCTAGCTTAAAATTAAAATGAGATGCATCAGGAGAAAAAACTATGCATGAGGGTGCACTTGTTCTTGTGGAATTCATGTGGTCTCTAAGTGTTCTAACCCGAATATTCTCATTATTCTCATTATGAAGCGATTGGTTATCTTCTTCGGCTATATTTTCTGAAAATGATGAGCATACCCTACAAAGTCTACCACTTAATGTACGTGACCAGACTCTCATGCACGTGTAAAAAAAGAATAAAAAGAAGAAGACAACAAAACAAAACAAAAAAAATAAACAAAGTTAGATACAAGAAAAGTGAAAAGAGAAAATATAATAAATACTATAATTTATACAAGAATTTACCTCCCCGGCAACGGCGCCAAAAACTTGACACAACTAAAAGATTGATGTCTTTTCCCAAGTGTAGGAGTGTTGAAGTAATAAATAACCCGGCAAGACCGGGGTCGAACCACAGGGAGGTTAATTGTATAAATTATAAACAACAATAATACAACAACAATAGTAACAACAATAACAACAAATGTCAAGGTTAGAGGATCCACTAATGGTATTTCAAACAAGTATAGTATAAACTCTTATTATTCAATTGGAAACCACACACAAGGAGGTTCCAATCAGATTATAAATTGTTAACATGATTACATTAGTTATCTTATTCGAATAATGCTAATACTTGTAAATGTTGTCAGGCATTCATGATTATAACTTATGTTAACAACAAATCAAGTTCCTTTCATAGCTCAGTGTCGGTTATACCATACAGTATGGGCTATGAAAGTGCCAAGTATTTGTTGTACCAAGTGTTATACAGCATAAATCTAGATTAACCATTTAACAAGCAAAGTATTAAAAGTGAACAAGATAATAAATATAAAGCATGTTAGTATCCAACATTAAGGTCCATTTTAAGTTTATATTATACTTATTCTTACACAATTAGTATACCATTTTCACCTTGATATAATTAACCTAGCTAGACATAATGAAAGAAAGAAACATAAATAAACAAGATAAGAACATAAATGAGAAAGAAGTTAACTAAGTAAAAAAAAGGAAATGAAAGGCATAAACAAGAGATTAATATAAACAAAACTTAAGTATTACAAAAGAGAGAGAGCAAAAGCATGATCTTGATCTGAACACCAAGATGCCTAAATACATGGCAAATGCCTCCTTTTATAGGTCAAAATTCAGAACTATTGATTTGTTGACTAATAAATAAATGGGTGGTCACATCTTGACTTGGTGACAATTCTTATCTTCTTGTTTGCCAAAAATATCATTGATAGCGTCATAATTTGAACATACTTCAATCATGAAAGTTATAGAAAATTGTCTCATCTTTCCAGGGTAAAACGTTGAGATCATTTGGACTTCTAGAACTCGAGATATGGGTTGAACACTGAATAGTGTCTGAGCTGGAGGACAGATTCGGATGTCTTCGTTGTTGCTACAATTTGGACTTGAAAACGGCCTCGTTAAATCTTGGGCTCCCCTTGAAAGTTGTAGGCCTATGTCTTACCTTTCCATCCATATAAAGTAGACCTAAATCCAAGATCTACAAATGCAGATATGACCCGAATTCGAACAATATTCCAGTTTGGACTGCACCAACATCTCTTTTCTAAGTTTGGCCATCTCTTTGTCCTTTCAATTTCAGTACTTCAACTCATCAATCAATTCTTTCATTTATGTGATAGGCCTGCATTTAAGATGAACAATTACCATAAATTAAAGGTATCTTATGGTATCAGACTTGTTATTATAAAACATGTTTTAGTTAAGGAGTTATTGATACTTCAAGTGCAAAATGATGATATAAAACCTTGATAAAAATGCACTTTTAAGTACTAATCAATAGTACATGTATAAGGAGGTTCAAAGAAAATCCTAAAAAGAATAACACTTTATCAAAGCTACTATTAAGTCGAGAATGGCATAAATGGGCTATCAAACTTGATAATGTCTATAAAAAAAAGTTTTATATTGGGCTTAAGGATCTTTTGATGTTTAAATAAACAACCTTAAAAGTTGTATTGTGTGTTTGTGTGGTAACAAAGTAGATTAGAATACTAGAATATAAGAGAAGTGGTCACACTTAACTCATGGTTCATGAAAGTATATTCATATCTATGAACCATGTCTACATGTATGATGATAAGGGTGAAAAGAGGAAATGACTAACACCTAGGCAAATAACAATCATTTTGATGGAGGTCTTTATAGGTGGTGGTGTTCTCTTAAAAAATAAGATACACACACACACACACACGAAACATCAACTAAGCTTAAACGCGTCTAATGTGACTAACACCACTCAAATGGGCCTAGTTGTGACAGGATGATGTGGGTGCATCAAAAGCATATGAATGCATTTTTGGGTAAGGTATTTAGACCCAGATGTGGCCTTATTGGCTGAGAGGTGACTCCGAGCTTGTTAATATGAATGCATTTTAGGGCAGGGTATTTAGACTCAGGTGTGGCCTTATTGGCTAAGAGGTGACTCTGAGCTTGTGATATAGTCACTATAATTTTTTGGCGAATTAGGTCAGTAAGGAGTTGTGTTATACTTGTTAGGCTTTTTGGAAGTTGTGTCATCTTACCTAGGTCTATAGTTGTGTTGTGTCATATAGCGTGTTTAAACTTCAAAGGAGATGAATTGCATTTGGGTTTGGTGAGCTCGGGGGTACATCATAACCCATCAATTGATGAGCTCTGGTTATGCCTCTTGCTCTATATTTTTTTAGGCCAGGGTTATGCCTCATATTATATATATATATATATATATATATATATATATATATATATATATATATATATATATATATATATATATAGGTTTGGTCTTCTATTTCGATTCAGAGTCATATTGGTATTCTAATTTTAAGAGACAGGTGTTGTAAAATAACTGATCTTTTGTTGGGCTTGTTTGAGCTTTTGTAATTTAGTATTAAGAGTTTTGATTTTAAATTGTAGATCTGGGATAGTAACAACAGGTTTGGATTTCTTCTTTTTATTGAGAATTTTGGATGGGCTATGGTGTTTCTAAATTATTGAAAGAACTTAGAAATTTATCTAGGTAGGTTTTTTGTAGCTGAGGGTCATCAAATTTTTTGATAGTTTCAAGAATAAACTCTTGATATTGGGTTAGAACATGTATTTGTTTTAAAGTAGTGTGGTTTGATGTTTCTGAGTTAGAATTGGATATTGCTAACTCATTTATTTAGAAAAGTTCTTCAAAAGGTTCTGATAAGTTGGATTTAGTATCAGATGCCTTAATCAAAAGGTTTTGGATATGGTGAATGACTTCCTCCTCTAAATGTAGTTCATGTAATTTTGTATTGATCTGACAGAATCTAAAGGTATGACCTTTCTGGCCACATTTGTAACAGGTGATGTTTTTAAGGTCAAATTTTGGTTTGGGTTTTGATATTGACTAGAAAGGTTTTGTGGTCTTTTTATAGTAAAGTTCAGTTTTGGTATAGAAATATTTTTTTATATTTGTGAGCTATTCTTTTATGAGGTGGCTTATTTGGCTTTGAGGTGGTAGGTTTGAAGCATGAACCATTACAAGTTGGCTTTGGTAGGGACAAATCAAATTGTTGACAAAAACTATCCAATTTTTGTCAAATTCTTCTCATCTCCCACTTGAGGTATTTTTGAAGTTTAAGGTCTTGACAAATATTAAAACCTTCTTTTTAGGTAAAACTAACAAGCTCCTCATATGTTAACTAGTTATAAGGGACTATTTTGGAGACAGAATTATCTTTAATTTTGTTTCTGACTCTTTCTCCTAGAAGGGCCAATCCAGTAAGGAATTTTTCAGTTTAGAAAGGTTGAATTGAATCTTATCGAAGTATGACACAAGTGAGAAAAATGTTTTTGTAACATTGGAAGTCACTGAGTTTTTTACATCTAAGGTTGGAAAAGAGTTCAACATTTTTGTCTTTGAGATTAGAATGATCTCTTACAAAATATAGAAAAATGGTTAAAATAAGGGTTGAAACTGCATCTTGTAGAGGGAAGAGGCATTGAATTTGAGTTGGTTTGTAATGGTTGGTTCATTAAGGGTGTCTATATCAAGAGCAATGGTTGTTTTACGAGTAGGATTCCTCCAAATAAACTTTTTAATTTCAACAATTTCTTCCTGTAAGGCATCTTCATCAGAGTTTTGGGTTTGATGATTTTGGATAGTGTTTATGTGGCTCATAGAGGTATGGGGATTGTTGTTGACTTGTAGGGTGTCAGGAGCAATTAGGGTTGAGGATGAAGTTTCAAGGTGGTTGTCGAACCCGACATCGCGCCGACTGACACGACCAAAAGATTGAT
The DNA here is from genome assembly GCA_015852605.2 of Populus deltoides. Taxonomy (NCBI): domain Eukaryota; kingdom Viridiplantae; phylum Streptophyta; class Magnoliopsida; order Malpighiales; family Salicaceae; genus Populus; species Populus deltoides. The sequence continues at coordinate 9,222,014 of CM027586.2, forward strand.
GTCTTCTCCCAAGTGCAGGAGTGTCGAAGTAATAAATAACCCGGCAAGACCGGGGTCGAACCACAGGGAGGTTTATTGTATAAATTATAGTTAACAACAACACAATAACAACAACAATAATAGTAGTAATAATAATAATAATAATAATAAAGAAGAAGAAGAAGAAGTTGATGAGAACTTTGAGTTGCAAGATTAACGTAAGGATTAAACAATGATAACAACAAATGTCAAGGTTAGAGGATCCACTAATGGTACTTCAAACAAGTATAGTATAAACTCTTATTACTCAATTGGAAACCACACACAAAGGAGGTTCCAATCAGATTATAAATTGTTAACATGATTACATTAGTTATCTTATTCGAATAATGCTAATACTTGTAAATGTTGTCAGGCATTCATGATTATAACTTATGTTAACAACAAATCAAGTTCCTTTCATAGCTCAGGTGTCGGTTATACCATACAGTATGGGCTATGAAAGTGCCAAGTATTTGTTGTACCAAGTGTTATACAACATAAATCTAGATTAACCATTTAACAAGCAAAGTATTAAAAGTGAACAAGATAACAAATATAAAGCATGTTAATATCCAACATTAAGGTCCATGTTAAGTTTATATTATACTTATTCTTACACCATTAGTGTACCCTTTTCACCTTGACATAATTAACTTAGCAACACATAATGAAAGAGAGAAACATAAATAAACAAGGGAAGGAAATGAAAAGCATAAGCAAGAAATTAATATAAGCAAAACTTAAGCATTACAAAACATAAAGAAAGAGCAAGAGCATGATCTTGATCTGAACACCAAGATGCCTAAATACATGGCAAATGCCTCCTTTTATAGGCCAAAATTCGGAACTATTGATTTGTTGACTAATTGATGAGTGGGTGGCCATATCTTGACTTGGTGACAATCCTTATCTACTTGTCTGCCAAAAACGTCATTGATGACGTCATAATTTGAACAATCTTCAATCATTAAAGTTCTAGAGAATTGTCTCATCTATCCAGGGTAAAAATTTGAGATCATTTGGACTTCTAGAACTCGAGATATGGGCTGAACACTAAACAGTGTCTGGGCTGCAGGACAGATTCGGACTTCTTTATTGTTGCTGCAATTTGGACTTAAAAACGGCCTTTTTAAATCTTGGGCTTCACATGAAAGTTGTAGGCCTATGTCTTATCTTTCCATCCATATAAAATGGACCTAAATCCAAGATCTACAGCTCCAGATATGACCCGATTACCGAACAGTGTTCCAATTTGGACTGCACCAGCATCTCTTTTCTAAGTTTGGCCATCTCTTTGTCCTTTCAATTTAAGTACTTCAACTCATCAATCAATTCTTTCATTTATGTGATAGGCCTGCATTTAAGATGAACATTTACCATAAATTAAAGGTATCTTAATATATTAGATACGTTATTATAAAACATGCTTTAGTTAAGGAGTTATTGATACTTCAAGTGCAAAATGATGATATAAAACCTTGATAAAAATGCACTTTTAAGTACTAATCACCGACCCAAAAAATAATCTTCTTGAATTATAGAAAAAAAAAGATTTTGGCATCTTGTTCTTTTAGGGAAAAATGTCTTGTTTAAGGAGTCGTCACCTAGTATTATGGTCACTAGGAACCCTAACTGGTCAATAGAGATTCTATGGTACGGGACTGGTTACGTAAAAGAGAAGATATTATCACCCTTTAAACGTTCTGCCTGAGGTAGACTGCATTGCTGATTTTGCCTTAAATTGCTAAACATTTATTCGCTTATGCTATGATGATTTGTTTATAATATTCCTAACTCTGGCACCAGTGAATATTCGACTACGGATACTTCCAACTCTAGTGTTGGTAAGTATTACGTAACCCAAAACAAAAATGAATAGTGTTGCTGACTCTAGCTCTTTAAATAAACCAATAAAAATAAATTTAAATATATGCATGCATATTATTATTTTTTAATTTTTTTTACTTCTCCAGTTAAACCTTTGATTTGATTAATTAAATCAATTACAAGCTCAATTAAGTCTCAAAACTTATCAATTCTCCAATTAAACCCTTCATTTGATTAATTAAATTAATTACAACCTCAATTAAGTCTCAAAACTTCCAATCATGTTGCCCTTAACCCAAATTTTAATTTATTCTTCATTTTTTTATTTGTTTTTCATCATCATTTTTTCTTTTTTTTTTATTATCATTTTTTAGAAAATAAAATAATAGGAATAATAATAATAAAATAAAATGGTCAAAAATTGAGTTATGATAGTGGTTAAAGTGATCTTTAATGGCTTTGAGAAAGTCATTTCTGTTGTTTTGGAATTGAGTTTGGCTTAGTTTTTTTTTTTTTTTTGTAGCTTGAATACTGGGTTTAGTTTTTGGTCTATGGCTTTTGTAGCTTTAACTAGAGAAACAATAGTCATTTGGATTTGTTTTTCTATTCTGGTCAATTGTTTTCCTATGGTATTGGTGAAGTTGTTTTGCTAGATAATATGTTTGGTGTTTGTAGTAATATCATCACATGGGTTGTTTTAAGGGGCAATATCTATAGTCTGACTAATATGTGAGATTTTGAGGTTTCTTAAAGGTGGATGTTCAGACTCAATGGAAGTACCACTAGCAAGTTTCTAAACAGGAGTTTTACTTCTAGATGTTATGCGACATTCATGTTTTGTAAATGGATATGCAATATAATGTTCAGTTATATAAAATGATTCAAATCAGTCAAAAAACAAAATTTGAAGTTCTATGTAATGTAATGAAATTATAAAAACATATTTGTATTTCCTGTCTTTCTTTCATGAAGGTTTTGAAAAACCAAGATCTTTTCTTGGCATGATGGTTACTATAAAAGTCATCAATAAAATATTTTTTATTTACAATAAAATTTGTTTCAAGAACATTCAACTTATGTTTGATGTTTTTAGTCACAAGTGAGAATGTTGGAGAGGTTAGAGGAGAAGGTTGGTTAATGGTTTGGGTATGTGATTAGTATTTAAAAGTGCATTCTCATTAAGGCTTTATATCATCGTATTGCACTAAAGTATCGTTAAATTCCCTAACTAAAGCATGTTTTATAATAACAAGTATGATAATATAATATATCTTTAATTTATGGTAAATGCTTGCTTTGAATGCAGGTATATCTCACAATTCAAAGGATTGATTAATGTGATTAACTATTGAAAGTGAAGAGATAAAAAGAGAACTAGGCTAAGAGAAGAGATGTTGATTCAATTCCAAACTGGAACACCATTCGGTTATTTGATCATAACTGGAGTTGTAGAACTCGGATTTAGGTTCACTTTATATGGATGGAAAGATAAGACATAGACCTAAAACTTTCATGAAAAGTTCAAGACTCAATTCTGCTGTTTTTAAGTTCAAATCTTAGTAACAATGGAGAAGTCAGAACCTGTCCTATAGCTCAAACACTGTTCGGTTTTCAGCTCATATCTTGAGTTCTAGAAGTCCAAATAAGCTCTGGTTTTTTTGTTAGAAAGCTGAGATAATTGCCCACAGCTTTCATGGAACAAAGGGCTCAAATTCTGATGTTAGCAATGATGTTTTGGTCAGCCAACAATATCAAAAATCTGCCAATAATATCAAGAACCAGCAGCCAACAATATCAAAAATCTGCCAACAATATCAAGAACCAGCATCCAACAATGTCAAAAGCCAGCCACCAAATCAATGGTTGCCTGCCAATCAATAGTTCTGAATCTTAGCCTATAGAAGGAGGCATTTGCCATGTATTTAGTCATTTTATTTTTCAGATCAAAATCATCTTCTTGCTTTCTCTCTTTATATCTTTGTAATGTTCAAGTTTTCTTTCATGCTATATTAATCTCTTGTTTATGCTTTTTCATTTCCTTTCCTATACTTAGTTTACTTATATCATGTATATGTTCTTATATTGTTTATTTATGTTTTTCTTCTTCATTATGTTTAGCTAAGTTAATTATGTCAAGGTAAAAAGGTTTTACTAATGGTGTTAGAATATGTATAATATAAACTCAACATGGACTTTAATGTTTATATCCAAGAAAAATTGTTATTAGCATGTCTTATCTTTTTATCTTATTAATTCTTAATACCTTGCTTGTTAAATGGTTAATCTAGATTTGTGTTGTATAACACTTGGTACATCAAATGCTTGATCCTAAATAGTTTTCTACGACATCGTTGTTATGATAGGAACTTGATTTGTTGTTAACATAAGCTAGCAACATGAATGCTTGATGATATTTATACGTATGGTGTTATTTACATAAGATGATTAATATGATCATGTTAATAATTTATAATGAGCTAATAACGATAAATCATCCGATTGGAACCTCCTTTGTTTGTGGTTTCCAATTGCGTAATAAAAAGAGTTTATATTATATTTATTTGAAATACCATTAGTGGATCCTCTAACCTTGACATTTGTTTTATTATTGTTTAATCCTTACATCAATATCACATCCCAAAACTCTCTTCAACTCCTTTTCTGTTATTATTCTCTTCAAATCTTTGTCTTTATTTGTAATTTATAAAATTCACCTCCCTGTGGTTCGACCCCGGTCTTGCCAGGTTATTTATTACTTTGACACTCCTGCACTTGGGATAAGACATCAACTCTTTGATCATGTTAGTATGTTTGTCGTATAGTTGGAATTTTAAAAACTAGTGATAGGAATATCAAAGGTTGATTTTCTATATGAGTTTGTGTGCTAAGGCATATTTATAACTAAGAGAATCTAAAAAATTCTTCCAGGATTTATTGTATTTGATTTAGAAGATTCATTTGAGAATCTAGAACTAGTTGATCGTCTATGGAATGATAGTTTAACTTTACCATCATTATATTGGGTTATGTGTTTGAGTTGGATATTTGGTTATGGTGGTTGAATAGACTTAGGCTGAGTGGCACCCTCAAGGATCCATTCTTCTAGTAGGGTAACATCTTTCGACTGTATAGATTTAGGAAATACTATATTTGATTTGGAAAGGTCTGTTTGAAGGAGTAAAGTTTCACCTTTTCGGGATTGGAATTTATGTTTACTAGAAAAGATGAAAAACATGGCTTTGTAATGGATCTTAAAGATCAATGCTACATGGATTAATCCTTCATGCATGTTGTAATTATGAGTTTTTATTTGTAGGATCATGCTTTGAAGGATGTTTTTGTTTTTGATGGATATGGTTAGGTTTAGGTAACAATCAAAAGAAATAGGGCCACTACATAAACTAGATTCAATGAAACTGAGTAATGAATCTTGGAAATTTTGGAATCTATTTATCTCTTATGACAGCTAAAATGGAAGTGTTTAATCCTTTTTTGTTAAAGGGTTTTATTCCTACTTGTATTAGGCCAGTATAAATATATTTGTAACTCTTATATACGTGTTTTTATAGGGATTTTTAGGAAATGAGTTGGATAATTTCAAAAGGTTTTTATAAGCTAAATATCTCTTTCTTTACTTTTTATTGTGAATCAGTTTTGAAAATATTAAAAGAAGAAGTCTGATAATTTTGATTCTTTTAAAACATTTAGAATTTTCCAATCATCAATATTTTTTTGTAAAATCTTCAACTGTAATCTATTCACTATTTATAACCCTTTTCACTTTCAGTAGAATTAGAAGTAGAGGAAGTTGAAATAGAAGTTGTTCTACAAAAAACAGGATCCATGGTTTAAAAGATAATTTAGATAACAGACTGCAGGTTATATGGATTTATTGCCCTATCATCACTTATAAACAGGACTTACACAATTCAATAGTATTTTTCTATTCTTCTAAGGTTCTCTTTTCTTATCAAGTTTCTAAAATTTTGTATAACAATATTACCTAGATCCTAATAGCCTATGATACCAAAGATAATAAAAGAAAACACACACACACACACAAACCTTATCTACTATATCATTAACTGTTTTCTCACTAAAATTCAAATTCAATAATCATCAATGTCTTTTATCTATATGTTTTTGAAATTTTTATAATATCAAATTTTGAAATTTATTTGCATAGTACTTTGTTTCCAATAAATGATATAGATAGGGGTGTTATAAAAGATAAAATCAAAAGGGCCAAATTAGAAAAATCATTCTAGATAAGTAAAAAAAAAATTTCTATTTTTTAAGCTAAAACTATAAATATTGTTAGGGATGTAATTTGTTTTCCCTGACCATATCTCTGCCACTGGTTGTAAAGATCATTAGACATGTTGCTCACGCATTGTCGGGGGCCAAGAAATTTTTTTTAATATTTAAAAAGTGATAGGTTAAAAACATTTAAGTCCCAAGTCATTGGGTAAATTGAAAATTTAAATATTTATGAAAAAAACAATAAATAAACTGACAAAAAAAAAACAACAAAAAAACCACATATAAGCCTATTCGGATTATCAAACAACCCAATACTAACCTAACTAAAGGAAAACCGGAAAAAAAAAGAGCCAAACTTCAAAAAAATAGAAAACATCAGCATAAAAAATAGGAGAAAACCAAGTAAACCTAGACGGACCTCCTAAACCTAGTTTAATCTAAAAAACTTATAATTTGTTAAATCATGGACTCAAATTCAATCAAGAAGATTAAATATCATCCAATTTAATTTTGAAAGATGGAATCGTTGAAAAAACTATTAATAAAAAACTTGCAAAAGAAAAGGAACAATAATAATAAAAAAGAATGAGGCTAAAATCAATAAGGAAAAAACCCAAGGAGGATGAAATCTAAAAAAAAAACATTATTAGAAACAAAAAAAATTACAATTAAAATAATTAGGATAAAATTTGAAAGATTAAAAAATAATAAGGGGTGAAATTGAAATCATTTGTAAGATGATAGATTATTTATAAATTTAAAAATGCTAGGGGTGAAATAGAAAAAAATTGTTAAATGCTAACCCAATAGAATTAAATTGAAAGGAAAAAACAAAACAAAAGTTAAAAAAAGGATAAAAAATTAGACAATATCAATTTTAAAAAAAAAACAGGGCACATCTCTTAAACCTGGTTTAATCTCATGAAATGTTTTACCCAAAATCAATCAAGAAGCGTAATTCTCAACTAATTTAATTTCAAATGATTAGATAAATAGAAAGTACTAATAAAAAAAATCTGCAAAAGCAACTAAAAGAATGAGGATAAAATTTAATGGAAAAAACCCAAGGTGGATGCAATTTAATGAAAAAAATAAAAAGTAATAAAAAATAAAATAAATATAAATTAAAAGAATAAGAACCAAATTTTAAAAATAAAAAAAAATAATACGTGGTGAAATTAAAAATATCTGTAAAAACCAAGCAAACCTAGACAAATATCCTAAACATGGTCAAATTTTAAAAAACTCGCAACTTATGAAACCTTAGATCCAATTCCCATCAAGAAATTTATTGTAAGCCAATTTAAAAATACAAATTTCAAAAACTTGTTAAAGAAAAAAAAGATAACAAAAAAAGCCTCAAGCAAGTTCGACAACCAACTCAGATCAATAAATCAAACACATGACTTAGGATATGAAATTGAGATAACCCTATAAATAGGAAAGCAAAACAAACACCAAAAAAAATGTATAAAAAAACATTTTTTAAAAAATAAAAAAGTCGAAGCAGCTTATACCTGGACGATCCTTTAAATCTATTACCCGGGTCATGAGATTAAGGTTTACAATACAAACAAACAAACCATGATAAAATTACAACTAAGCCCCTGAAAATAAGGTTTAAAAAATTGAATTGTAAGGGTAATGTAGTAATTCAATTGTTATATAAAACATGAAAAATACAAAAATACCCTTGTGCAGAAGGCATTGCAATATTTTATTTAAGTGTTACATTAGTAATTTTATTATGTATTAAAAAATAAATTTATCAAAATAACTTCGTACAATCCTTAAAAAATATTTATATTATAGTGAAAAGATTACTTTGCCCTTAAAAAAAATTTTAAAGTTAAAATGATCGGGTAGTAATTACACTATTATAATAAATAATATTGTGTTTTGGGACACAATAATATTGGGATAGCAAATATATATTTTCAAAATCAAATATATAAATTAACAACAAAATAAAATTTTATATAATAAATTATTAAATATAATTATAAATAAATAAATAAATAAATACTGGCCTAAATCGGTGTCTACAATCCCGGCCCATAAGATTTTGCTCTCTTTACCTATATAACTCACACCACTGCAGCTTGCTTGCCTTGTGAATTCTCTCTCTCTCTCAAACAAATTTATTTGTTTTTGTAATTGATTGAAAAAGAAAGAACAAAAAAAAAAAAAAAAAGGGAGATAAACAGAGACAGAAGATGGCGACGGCAGAATCGTTGGTGGCGCAAATCCAAGGGCTATCAAGCAACGTGGTGGATTTAGGGTTGTTATCGATTCACTTGAAGAAAGCAGATGAAGTGCTACGCAATGAGTCGACTCGGCTTTTGGCTTTTCTTGAACAGCTCGACCCGACTCTTCACTCACTCGGTTATCTTTATTTTTTGTGAGTTGCAGCATTATTCTTTATTTATTCTTAAAAAAAATACGTTCACTGTGATATGTTTAGCTAGTTAAATTATTATTATTGTTATGTGATAGTTTTATTGTTAAAAAGAAGAAGAAAGAAGTTTTCGAAGTTTTAGGGTTCATTGTATTAGAAATGGATGGTTGTTGAAATTTAAGAAAGACTAAGTTTTGAAATCAGAAGAAGAAGAAGGGTATGACTATTATGTTGATTTGGGTTTAGAGAATGAGTTACTTTTGTGGTTTTTTATTTTTATTTTTATATATAATTGTATATGTATTTATTTACTTATTTATAAGTGGTGAATGGGTGGCAGAGAGGCATGCACTTCTGGGCCGGTTACCAATGAGCAAGCGAGAAGACTGGTTTTGATCGTTTCCAGGTTTCTCACTTGTTGTGTTGCAGACCAGATTCGTTTGGCGTCGGAAAAGTGTATTTTATTTTTGTTTACCCTGGATTAAATTTAAAATGTGTGTGATTAGAATGTTGTTTTTCTATTTACTTAGTTGATGCTAACTAATCTTTTTGAGTTGGCAGTCATAGTTGTTAGTAAGAGATTCAAAGACCAAGTTTTGATGCTTGAAGTACCAATACGTGGTGTGGCCCCTTTGCTGGAAGCTGTGAAAAAACTACGCTCTTCCTCTGAACATTTGACTGCTTTGCATCCGGATTTTCTTCAACTTTGTTTGTTGGCTAAGTGCTATAAAACTGGTCTTTCCATTCTGGAGGATGATATTTTTGAGGTTGATCAGCCACGGGACTTTTTTCTCTATTGTTATTATGGGTGAGTGAGTTGCTGCTTGACCTTCTGTACCCGCTGTTACTTTCATTATGCTAAGCTGCTTTGCTTGATCTGCTGTTGTTCAGTTAATAATTTGTTGTGTCTGCTTTCTAATTGACTGTTTCATTATGTAATTTAATTTAGCAATTAATTTCACAAACTAGAAACTTAATAATTTGTGCTTGTCTGATGAATAGAGTTAGTATCTTTTCTCTTTGGGATGATTATGTAATTGAAAATGGCAGGATTATTTTGTATCTAAGATGATGTTAGAACATCTGCATGGTTGTCAAGTGTACTCCCATGGAGGAGACTTCAATGGGCTTGCTGTATAAGTCCAAAACCTGTGAGTTGAAATCATGTAAACAAGCATAACAATTGCACATGAAAACACATTGGAGTTTCCTGCTTTTAATGGTGACATAACCTTTACCTCACCTAGATACAAATCATTTAAGCATCTTGCAACCAATTTGTCATCTCTTGTATTTAGATGAGAAATTTCTTTGAATGCATCTGACATTTGACATCATGACAGGGGGATGATATGTATTGGACAAAAGCATTTTCAGAAAGCACTGGAGCTTCTTCACAATGTATGTGATCTAGTTAGAATATGTTTGTCCACTTTGACAATTTACTCATGTTGCAGTAGTTTTACTTCGGTACTAGTTCTAATTGCTTCTCTCTCATCTCAGGTTGTGACGGCTCCTATGTCTTCTATAAATGCTATAGCTGTTGAAGCATTCAAAAAATATATATTGGTTTCTCTCATTCAAAATAGACAGGTATGCTTTAGTCTTCTGACATTTATTATATGAATTTGGGATGTATTCAGCAATCTATGGTCATGATAGGACAAGTAATTAGTTTTCCAAGCTTATGTGTTTCTTCCTTCAGTATTATTCTTTGCTGGCCTGGATTTGCATTCTAGATGAGTTTTGACATCACAAGATCACCTATAATTCATTTCTCTCTTAATTTCTTTGAAACAGCATTTTATGTTTTCTTTCTCTCTGTTTTTTTTGGTTGTTGCTGGCAGTTCTCAACCAGCCTCCCTAAGTACACTTCTTCAGCAGCTCAGAGAAATTTAAAGACCTTGTGTCAGGTGATTACAACTTCTAAGCTGTACGTTGCAAGCAAAATTGATTGTTGATTTATAGTGTCCACATTAATACTTTAATTATCATTTGTGTTCTTGACAAAAAAAAATTTCAGAAGTTGTTTAACTGAATCTCTAACACAGCTTGCAAAAACAAAAGAACCACAATGACTGAGTGGATAGTGTGGCTTGTGTGGAAATGAATCACTTTTTTTTCTTTCCCCCCCTTTTAGGCGTGCTTAAAAATTCATAGAACTACCCAGCTTGCAAAAACAATAGAAGTTGTTTAACTGAATATGTAACATAGCTTGCAAAAACAATAGTACCACAATTGCAAAAACAATAGTACCACAATGACTGAGTGGATAGTGTGGTGTTTTTGGAAATCAAGCACTTTTTTTTTACTTTCTCCCCTTTTTATGCGTGCTTAAAAAAACTGTCCTCTCTTAAATTGTATTATCCTATGCATGGAAACTAATTTTATCATAGAACTACCCAGCTTCCAGTGATAAAATTCTATTCTAATTTGCTTGGATAAAAGCTGCTTTCACCATGGATATGTTAGGTTGAATCTATTTTAAAATGTAATGTACCATATCAATCTCTTTGGTTATCTTACATTCATCAAATGGAATAAATGGTATTCGTTTTTCTTTTCTATTTTTGATGAAATATTTGCTGTTTCCATCAACAGTGTTTGTGTCTCTTCATGCAGAATTCTGCACTCATATTTTTGATGAAGTTTTTGGGTTCTATTGTCTTACAAACTTTCTTTTACCCTTTGAGCAGCCCTATATGGAATTAGCAAGTAGTTATAGCAGTGGAAAAGTTTCAGAATTAGAGACATACATTCAGACAAACAGGGAGAAGTTTGAAAGTGTGAGGCTACAGTTATACATTTCACATTTACACATAGTGAGACAAATTTAAGATCTACTCATCATCATCTAAAACAGGCTTTGTATTCTTTTTCAGGACAATAATCATGGACTGGTGAAGCAAGTCGTATCATCCATGTATAAGAGAAACATTCAGAGATTGACCCAAACATATTTGACTCTTTCCCTCCAAGACATAGCCAAAATTGTGCAACTTAGCAGTCCTAAAGAGGCAGAGATGCATGTGCTTCAAATGGTAGTTTCCTATGCAATTATCCTTGATGCTAAGCTTCCAGCAGTTTCATATATAACTTTCCTTTTATTTTTTTTGTATGATCAATTTATTGCAAATACTGAATGTAGAAAGACCACTAATAGTGCACTCCTGTATCTTATACCATAATTTAAATTAACAATTTCATTTGAAATTGTAGATCCAAGATGGTGAGATATATGCAACAATCAACCAGAAAGATGGTATGGTTAGATTCTTAGAGGATCCAGAACAATATAAAAACTGTGAGATGATTGAGCATATCGATTCATCAATTCAGAGGTACAGTAGCTGGGATTTTACACTTTTATTTATAAGTTAAGTACTTCCATTCTACTGCCAATTTCAAGGGAAAAATTATTTGAGGATAACAATGAACATACTCTAAGGGCCATTGCCTCAAGCTATGTCAATAATCTTAGACGTGCAACTAAAGGGTGCAGGTTTCGATTCTTGAGAAGTTCATGCACATATGATGACCCAGACTATTTGCAAATATCACCACCCAAGTTTACACTCCAATGGGACTACAACTAGATTGTGATTATGGATCAAAATCTCATAAATCATCTTATGAACACAAAAACTATTTGGATGTCTTTGCCAAACATGATTGAAGTGCCTTGTAACTTTTTTCTCTCAGGTGAATATTAACCTTTTAAGACCATGATAAACTCATTATTTGCATTGTACATCTTATGGTTTGGTAACAATAGATATGAATTGCATTATTGGTGGGGACACCAGACGCATGTTGTATATTACATGAGTATATATATGGACGGAGACGACAAAGAATGGCCTGACTTGTTACTTTTTGGTTGGGAGATTAAGCTCATTTAGGTCGATTTCATTGTTTTTGTTTTATTTGTGTTATTTATGTTAAGACAATTTTAATTGATGGACTGAGCTCAATAGTGATGTTTTAGGGTTATGATATATTTTTCTTTTTGTGAGATAATTTTTTATTTGACTATTCCTCTGAATTCTCCTTCTACCTAGCTTTTCTTTCCCTACTTTTAATTCCTGGCTTCTTTCTTTCTTTCTCTACTTTTATCTTTCTTTAGATTATTGTCTTATATCAACTTTGGTATCAGAGCATAGGCTTTTAATTTTTTTACAGTTAATCGTTCTTTTAGGGCTTGTGAAAATCCTCAAAATTCAACACTTTTTGTAAAACTTAGAAATTGTGTAGAATCATCAATAGTTGATCTAGATTGGGAAAAAAAAAAATTGTTCATCTTCTAACACAGACCCATTCATCCCTAAACCCTAGACATGCTATCCCCTCAGCCACTACCATGACAATCATAACAGCCGATCGTCTTCCTTGTCTTACGCAGTATCTGCCATTTTAACACCTAAGAAAGATGAATCATGGAGAATGTGTGTGGATAGTCGAGCTATCAACAAGATTACAATTGACTATCATTTTTTCATTCCTCGATTGGATGGCATGTTAGATGTGATGGCCAAAGCCTAAATTTTCTCTAAGATTGACCTAAAAAGTATCATCATATTAGAATCCATCCAGGAGATGAATGGAAAATTGAATTTAAAATTAAAGATAAATTATATGAGTGACTAGTCATGCTTTTTTGGCTTTTCCCATGCACCAAGTACTTTTATGAGGGTAATGACATAGGTGCTTAGGCTTTTTATAGGAAAATTCTTGGTGGTGTATTTTGATGATATCCTTATTTATAGCAAAACCAATGGAGCATTTAGATCACCTCATTCAAGTTTGTACCATCATAAGAAAAGTTTGTCAATGTCAAAAAATGTTAGTTCTTCATGGATCTAGTGGTTTTCTTAAGGTTTATATTGTCATGTGAGGGAATCTCTGTTGATCCCTTAAAAATCCAAGCAATTGTAGATTGGCCTGAGCCTAAGACTATTCATGTAGTTCGTAGTTTTCTTGAGCTTGTGACTTTCTTTTGTCGTTTCATCAAAGGATTTAGCACCATCATGTCTCTATCATAAATTGTTTGAAATAATGAGTTTCAATGGAGTAAAAGAGATAGTAAGACATTTGTGAAGGTTAAGAAGAAGATGACTTGGAGGCCCTAGTAATGCAGCTTGCTAACTTTACTAGGTGTTTGAAGTAGAATGTGATGCCTTAGGAGTTGGTATAAGTGGAGTACATAGTTAGGAACGTAATCATGTAGCTTTGGTGAGAAACTTAACGAGGCCAAATCAAAGTACTCAACCTATGATAAAGAATTTTATGTGGTAGTTTAGGCCTTGCGCTATTGGCGCCATTATTTGCTATCACAAGAGTTTGTTTTTTACTCTGACCATTAGGCCCTTCGCAATCTCAACTCTCAAAAGAAGCTCAACCATAGGCATGATAATTGGTTTGAGTATTTGCAAGCCTATTCTTTTGTATTGAAATATAATTCTAGAATAGAAAATAAGGCGGTAGATGCCTTGATTTGTGTAACGCTGTTATTCGTAATGAGTGTTGAAGATACTGAATTTGAGAGACTCAAAGAGAAGGATGAATCTTTGGAGAAATATACATGGCATTGAGAGATGAGAGTAACTGTGTTGTAGATGGTTATTACCTCTAGGAAAGGTATGTGTTTCCAGATAATAAGCTTTGTATCCCGAAGACATCAATGCATGATTTTTTGATGTGGGGATTCATGTTGGAGGTTTTTCAAGACACTTTGGAAGAAATAAAACCATTGAAGAGGTGTAACGTCAATTCTTTTGGTCTAGCTTAAAAAAAGATGTAGCTAAGTCGGTAGGTCAATGTCGAACATGTCAACTAGCCAAGCATAGAAAATAGAACATTAGTCTTTACACTCTTTTGCCTATTTCCATTTGCCCTTGGTAAGAAGTATGAATTTTGTGCTTAGGCTTTCATGTACTGCAAAGAAGCATGATTCTATCTTTATGATTGTCCATCACTTCTCTAAGATAGCCCATTTTATCCTTTGCACTAAGACCATGGATGCTTCTAGAGTTGCGAAAATCTATTTTCACGAGATTGTCAAGTTGTATGACATTCCCCAAACCATAGTCTTGAATAGGGATGTTAGGTTTATGAGTTATTTTTGGAAGACACTTTGTCATATGATGAGAACTAAGTTGAGATTTTCTAGCGCCAACCACCTCCAAACTGATGGTCAAAATGAGGTGGTTAATAGGAGTTTAGGCAATCTTTTAAGATGTCTAGTGCGTGATCATAATAGGAATTGGGATTTGGTTCTTCCTATGGCCTAGTTTGCCTATAATAGCTCCGTCAATAGATTAACAGCATGAGTCCCTTTGAAGTTGTACATAGTTACAAGCCTAGAAAGCTTTTAGATGACCTTCCTATGTCTTCTTATGCTAGGTTGTCTGAGTCATTTGTACAGAGTTCAGGATTTACATGTTGAGATCACAAAACAGATTCAAGCAAGTAATGTGCAATATAAACTTCAAGTTGATGTACAGATGACACAATAAATTTAATGTTGGAGACCGTGTTATAATACTAATTAGATCCAAATGGTATCCTTTAAGAACTAATAAAAAATTGCAGGCATGTAGTGCTGAGCCATTCAAAGTGCTACAATAAGTTTGTCCAAATGCTTATGCTATTAATTTACCACTTGATTTTGGCATTAGCTCCACATTTAACATTGAAGATCTAGTTGCATATAAAAAACCACATCCTATTCCAAATGATCCTTTTGAGATGCCATCTAATCTCATTCTTGATGATCTTATTGAAACCTCTACCCCATTCACCTTGACATCACCACAAAAAGATAATATTGATGTTATTTTGGATGAACAAGTTTTTACCAAGGATGATGAAGTTTAATGATTTCTAGTTTTTTAGGTAGATTGACCTGATTCAGGTTTTCTTAGATTACTAGAGATACATTGCAACAAATTGATCCAGATTTTTAAGGGTTGAGTTTCTTCAATCCCGAGAGAGTTGGTAGGGACACCAAATCCAGACCATAGATTACATGAGTATATGGACAGAGATGATTGATGGCCCGACCCGTGTTACTTTTTGGTTGAGAGACTGAGCCCAACTAGGTCTATTTCATTGTTTTTGTTTTATTTATTTGGGTTATTATGTTAAACAATTTTAATTGATGGGCTGAGCCAAATAGTTGGATGTTTTAGGGTTATGTTATTTATATTATTTTATTTATTTATTTTGTAAGACAATTTTTAATGATTTAATAAAAATAACAAGCTATTTTTCTCTGAATTCTCTCTTCTGCCCAACTTTTCTTTCCCGCTTTTAATTCCTGTAATTCCTGGCTTCTTTCTTTCTCCACTTATTTTTCTTTAGTTTATTGTCCCACATCAATCATGTTATATTAACAGTAACAAATGACTAGATGGTGTTTTCAACATCGGGACAAATTATTTACACAAATTATTTACACGGCTTCATTTCAGTCTTTGATGATTATTTTGGTAATTCTTAACCTTCTCTATTTTTGTTATACTAGGATAATGACATTGTCAAAGAAGCTGACTGCAGTGGATGAACTCTTATCATGTGATCCTTTGTACTTGGCAAAGGTGAGCTTACTACATTGATTCCTGTAATACTTGTTAGCTGAACTTGTTTAGGATCTAGTATGCACTACTAACTAATCTGTTTGCTCCTTTGATTTTTTAGGCTGGAAGAGAGCGTCAGAGATTTGACTTCGATGATTTTGACCCTGTTCCTCAGAAATTCAACATTTAATGGAAATTGGTGGATTTTGGAATACAAGTGTTATTTAATTGAGAATGATGTTAGGCTGCTGCACATGGCTCCATGTTAAAAGAAATGGTAAAATTAAAGCCCTTGTTTCACTTCAGAGCATAAAGATTTTTGGTGTCAAATTTCTTTTCTTTTCCTAGGTTTGTCTTTTAGGTATAAGCGGCAGATTATGATAGAAGTCCAGTTTAGTTTGCAACTCATTTCAAGTATTGTATACATGTTCTGTCTATCTCCAGGACAAAGCTGCCTGCTCTTTATTCTTAATATTTCATGTGGAGTTTTGATATGGACATGAATCTTGATGCCCTGTTGAATTTGCCATAACCTAGTGAATGTTGTTGCCAGGGTGAGAAATAAACATACCAGAATTCTTGAATGGTTTAGAAACAAATATTAACAATTAGCAAACAAAACCATAACAGAAGCAATGTTCACTCTCGTTAGCTCTAGATTTTTGTCAAATTTGTACATTCTAGTCCCTGTATTTTGCAAGATTTACAATTTTATTATTGAACTTAATTTCCTATTAATTTTATCCTTTAAAGTTTTGTTTTCATGGTTTTAATCTAATGTGTTCTTAAATGTTTCGATGTAAGGAACATGACATTTTCACAAATGGTGCACAAAAGTAGTTTTATTTCATCCCTCAAGTTTCAATTTGTTCATCTTGTGTCCTTGTTCTTTTAGGTTATTGTGTTTTTGATTCTATACTTGGTTATATTTTAGTAATTGCAAGTTGAGAGAGAACAGAGAAAGTTATCCAAGGAGCGAGTGATTTTAGCAACCAGTTACTTCAGTTTTGGTGGGATCTATGAATTGTCTTTTAGTCTTTACATAAAAAAAATTCAATGAAAGTTGTTTTATTTTAATAATGTTATGAAAAGTAAATTGGGTCTCATAAAAATATTTTAAACTTTGTTTTTATATTTTAATAATGTCATGCACCTGTAAAAGACCATTAAAGTCTACGTCGCAAAAATCTCATTTATCTAGTTAAAATCCACTTTTAAACTCAAATTTGAGTTCAGATTTTTCAATATAGAAATTTCAAAAGCTTTAAAGCACGAAAGAGTTAAAATTAGTACTGGCGAACTCATATCAGCCAAATGTTTCATTTGATGGTAAATTGGGACTTCAAGAACATATATATAGATAGTAGTTCATTTCAAATCTCGGGATAGTCTTTTTACGTTTCACCCAAATATTTTTAAGTAATTATATTGGTGCCATTCAAAGGGAGTAAAAACCTAAAAAACCAATTAAACTGAAAAAATAAAAAAGAAATTAATTAGAAAAACCGAGAAAAAAATTAAATTAATCTATTAGAAAAACAAAGAAAATTTCTGGATAAATTTTGATTTTATACGAAACTAATTAAATCAAACCAAATTTACTTGAAAAAAATATAAATACTTAATTTTCTTTCCAACCTTAACCAGGGTCAGATTCTTTTCAAGCTAGATAATCAAAAGCGAGTCTTCATTATTTGAAGAAAGAATATATAAGAGCCTATTCAGTTAGTCAGAAAGCTAGATCAATAAAGTTGTGCCTAATAGAGCTTCGCCTTATGGAGACCATTTTTTTCTGCCTAGCTGGTCACCGTTGCCTAATATTCTATTATGAGATTTTGAAGAGAGCCTCTTGAATATCATTCCTGCTACTTTTGCTATATGTATGACACATTGAATTCTAGACTTAATAGGCTTTGAATCAAACTACTTTTTTCTTGGCAGAGAAAGCTTTTTCATCCATCAAAGTGACAAAGTGAATTGAATTAAATGTTGGGAAATTAGAAGCATAAATAAATGGAAAAGATTCAGAATATAAATTGATGTTATTGTTGAGATCCTATTGGTTTATGAGTATTGTGTATAAGAATTAGTTGAGATAGATGAAAAATAAATCGAATGAATTAATGTGTATGCAAGCTTTAAAAGTTTAATTAGTTTAGGGATTGACTTCGAAAGTATGTCATGGTGACTTTATAGTGTTGTACTAATGCAAGCTACATTATATTCTTGAATTGTGCATTCTTTCAATGATATATATATCTCTAGAACTTGCTTCATATCTTGTTGAAATTACATTCATATTACATGTGTACATAAAGATGATAAAGACATTAGGAATTTTAACCACTTGAGCCAAAAAGCCAACTTAAAATATATTATTCTTAGTGAGCCCTTTTGAGTTTGTTTATCTTTTCTTTACTTTACCCATGTGTAAACCTTAACTTTTTATATGTTTTTTTTTTCTCTGGCCAAGGATTAGTAGAGCATATATTTGTTCATATCTTATGGGATTATGGTTGGAAATTAGGGGAAAAAGAAAAAAAAATGATGCTTGATGAAAAGAATTGGCAAAGTTGCTAAAGGTCAGAAAAAAAGAAAAGAAAAACAAACTAAAAAGATGAAAAGGAACAGTGTTCTATTGTGTTCTAAAACTTTTATGTTGATGGAGCTTGAAATCAAAAGAAGTTAAGTATTGATGCTTAAAGATGAAAAATTTATGTGCTTTAACGGGATATCTTATTTCAAAAAAATCATTATTTTTAATGCTCTACTTCCTTTGGTTTTAACATTTTCTTTTCCTTACCTTAACCTCACCTTAATCTTAGCCCCATTACAACCAAAATGCATGAGCATTGCTAGTAATATTTCAGTAAGGGAGATGAGATTAAAGAGCAAGCTTATGATAGAGCATATTTATTGATTGAATTTAAGAGATTTAAACACATAAGCCCTAAACACGTGAGTGTTGGAGTGTATATTAATGAGATGACCTACTTTGGCATGACATAGATTTTATTTAAATCTCAATGATTAATTGAGTTTTGAAGTTCACATTTAAATAAATTCATGAAAATTTATACTCTTTATCCTTCTTGATTGTATTCTTGTTTATGATACATAAATTCTTAGACATTTATGAGAGATTAAAACATTAGTCATAGTTATTTTATTTATTTAGTTTAAGTTTGATTTTATCTATCCTTTTAGTTTAAGTTTGATTTTATCTATCCTTTATCGAGGACGAGCAAGAGCTACGTGTGGGGGTATTTGACACAACCATATTATTCGATAGTTTTACCAACATGTACCTAGTATTTTGCCTATGTTTTATATAAAAAATGTCTTGATATTCTTTATTTTATTTTTTGAAGGCACTTTTGGATGTAAGAGTAAAAAAAAAAGTAAATTGGAGATAATCGACAGATTTGACTTCCAATCGATGTTTTATGCAGAACTTGAGCTCTAGAGGTCAAAATGAAATGATTCTAGTGGAATTAGAAAGCTAGCATCCATACCTTTCTATACATATATGGCAAGAAAAATAAAAAGAGAAAGAGCATGGAAATCTCAGCCTTTAAAGACAAATCTCGCATTTTGCCGGTTCGACCATTCCAACTTGAATATCTTGAGCAAGAGAAGTCCATTTGATGCAAACTCAATTTTTTTGGATTCCTAACTCGAAGACATATTAACCTACCAAATTGTAGTAGAAAAGGAGCTCATATAAGAGAGAGATATAATTTTTATAAATGACACATGAATTCTACCAACAAACAGGTTTTGTGAAGAAACAAGTTCAAAGTACTTCTCAAAGCATCCAAACTGACGTCCAAGTCTTTATTTCGGTAATTTAGCTCATCTAAATCAAAATTCAAAGCTTGAAGATTTTATGCAAGCCTATTTCTTCTTTTTTTAGGAAAATAGTTATTGAAATATTTAAATGTAAATTGTCTACTTAGAAAAGGACTATTTTGTATAAAAGGGATCAGGGTTTCCTAGGATATAAAAAGAAAGAGAGAAAGGAAAGAAGGGGTGGCCAGAAAGAGAAGAAAACGCTCTTTCCTTCAAAAGAACCTGAAATCATGCATTCTTCTTTCTTTTTGATTAGTTGTTCAATAAACATGCAAGACTAAACTCTTTTTCTTAGTTGCAAGGACTCAGAAACCTTCGAATTTCAAGAACTGTGAGATTTATTTTACCCTTTCTTTTCAGTTTATATGATGAATATGTTTGTTTTCTTATGCTTATGTCTTATGATTGTTTATTTTAATTGTTAGAACGGACTCTAAGTTATTATTGTGAATAATCTATTGCTAAGTTTGATATCAAAATCAGAGTTGTAGTATATAAACTTGTGAAGCAACTGAGTTTAATAATTATGGTGGATCTACGTTATTAATCTTAGGGAGAACATTCAAACAAATCAAACATGAACTGCGGACAATTATGTTATCTAGATTAATCAATTTATCTATTTCTTAAGGTTGTCATTGAATTAAATTACTAGTGCGGACACTATGATTGTTTGATGGTTAAAGTTAGTTATACGGCGGATCTGTTAACTAACCAATGTTGAGAAAAAATAAAGATTCAGAATATAAATTGATGTTTTGTTTCAATGATCGATTCTGATTTTCGAATGTGGACGTCTACTTGAAACCAAGGTTTGTTCTCTTGATAATCTTTTAATTTAGCTTGATTATTTAATTCTGTTATAGCCTAGATAACCTCAATCCCCCCCTCCAATTACGTATAGCATAAAAATCTAAACTAAACCTTCCTTGTGGGATTGACATCTTGCTTGATCTATACTATCTTATTTATTTAAGCTAGGGTAATTAATTTGTGTGACCGTGACATCGCAACAGGGTTTTGGGTATTATTATAAAATTCAAAAGTTGCCACCTAGTATTACGGTTACTAGAAAACCTAATGTTCTGCGATAATCTGAGTAAGAAAACTTGTTGTGTAAGGGGAAGATACATCTCCCCTAGTTTACCCTACCTAAGGTAAGTTGCATTGTTGCTTATTGGGTCATAACCTAGCTAAAACCTAGCTTTGTGAGGGAGTTTCTACCTTATTAGTTGGTCTCATATAAGGTTCAAGGTATATCTCTTTTTGTGGGGGAGTTTCTACCTTATTGGGTCAAAAACCTAGCCATTCTAAAGTCCGAATCTTTACATCGCGTTTATTTTTTATATCTTTAATATCTGAGGATATATTTTACACTGCAGTTTTACACCCCTCAAATATTAAAGTCTACAGTTAAATCCTAATAATTCAAATATTAATTGAATGAAATAGTTGGTAAAGGATTTTTGATATTTTGGTCAAACCCTAATGGATAATCTTAAACTAGTTACAATATCCATTTTGTATTTTGAAACATTATAAAGATGCATTTTTGTCTTTCTGAAAAAAAATTAGGATTCGGTTGTATGCACAAAAAAAAAATATTTTTTTTTGTTTTTGAAATAAGAATTTTTTATTTTTTGTGTTTTTTTAGAAATTTTAGAGAAAATCATGTATTTTATATTGGGTTTGTATCATACAGTGTAAGTCTACGACCTAATATTAAATAAAATTGGTAGAAAAACATGCGAGAAAGTCAAGGCTTGGCCTCCCCTCCTCTTTCTTTCTTTTAACTTGGGTTGGGCCTAGCCCAACCATGTGGGCATGAGTTCCAGACCCAGACTAGTTGGGCCACCAAGGCCCGACAACACTTCTTTTCTTTTAAATGGGTTGAGGGCGTTACTGGCAGTTTGGCTAGTGGTGTATGGTTCAAGTGGAGGTGGCGTTGATGGAAGAAGTGGTGGTCGGTGTTAGTTGTAGAAGGGAAGTTCACAAAAATTATCATATAGGGAAGAGGGACTGCAACTGATAGGGGGGATTATAGCTTTGGTGGTAGGTCACGATGGTGTTGAGGAAGGAGTGTGGTGGCTGTTGATGGCTGAAGAGGGTGGCTCCACTAGAGTTAAGAAGGATCGTAACCATTGGCTCAAGGTGGCCATCAAGAACTGTCAAAATGGCTGCAAAAAGGCTAGTCGGGTTGGCCATTTTGGGCGGCGTTGCGACCGTTGTGCTATCAATCAGCCGAAAAGAACCATGTCGAGGTATGGTCAAGTGTCAAGCCATCATTTTCGTGTATGTTTTGTCAAATTTAGTAAAGAGACGAAGCATTAAATGCCCCTCAAAAGTAGACATTTGAGCAGTCTTTTCGAGCTAAAGAAAAAGCAGACAATGAACAACAACTTCAAAATAGCATCGTTTTGGAAAAGTTCAATTTAGTCTTTCAAATTTTAATTTCATTCAATTACACCCCTGATTGACTTTAAACTTTCAACTTTGTGCAATTTTACCCCTACTGCACTTCAACATCACCCCTGTATTTTAATGCCTTTTTTATTTTTGTCCTTGGCCTTGGATTTATGCAATTTAACCCTTAATCGAATATTAAACTTTTAATTCTCTTCAATTTCACCCTTGATTTCAGTTAATTAGGCCTTCATAGTTCGATATCTTTTACAAAAAGGTTCTTGATCGTGATTTTCTTCAATCTAATCCCTAATTGACCCTAAACTTGATTTTCTTGCAATTTTACATTTGATTTTAATTAATTGACTTGGTAAAAAATAAATTTGGTGTCCTAAAATTCTAATCTTCTCAATTAATCCCAAATTGAGCTTCCAAACTTAATTTTCACCAATTAAGCTCCTAATAAAATTAATTTGACTCATTTAAAGTATAATTAAGTCATTGCACCTAATTAAATCATTTAATTGGACCCAAATTAATTCTTGAACATAATTGAACTTTTAATTTGGCCCAAGATTAAATTAAAATGGCCTATTAAAAATCTAATTATGCCTATAAACTTAATTTTTATGCAGATTCATCTAATAATAATAATAATAATTTAATTTGATCTTGAATTTGCATTGTCTCTAGTTTTGGTCACAATATGATACAATTAGGCTTCCGACTTTGTCCAAAATTGCAGCTTGGTTTTATGCATTTATGAAATCCTTCCTCAGCCATCTTTTTTCTCACCACCAATCTCCTTGTTATTATTATTTTAAAAATGAAAAAATATAAATTTGAGGAATAACACAGAAATGGGTTACGACAGTTCAAACCATCTTTATGGCTTCTAACAATTTCTTACTTAAAATGCTTTTCCACAATGATAACTCTAATTATGATTTTGAATTATTAGCAGTAACAACAATTGAAGAAGAAAAAAAGCAATAAGTTAGTAAGGGACAATCATCATGATGACATAGTCCTTCCACTTGAAGGTCATAAATTGCTTGTATGTCATTATTTTGTTGAAAAACCCTTTATATTCTTCATGTTTCTTTCGAATAAGGTTTTGGATGAGTTGTCCACTTCTTTTACGTATTAAATCTACAATAGAAGCATATGATCCATACTTTCTTTAAAAACAAAATGCTTGTTGATTTCTCGGATTATCACCTTTTTAAAAGATAGTAGCTGCAATAAGAATCCTTGTATATGGAGTATCCAGAGATTTCATGGATGAATATTTGCATATCATCAAAAGCACCTTAATAATACGATCATTGAATATTAGCCAGATGTTGATGGGGTTGACTTTAACTACGAATCAAACGATCATATTTCAATTATATCACTTTTTTACGAGCGTACACCTAAATTGTTTGGATTAAACACATCCTTGTATTAGAAACAGAGAAACTCGTTCACGACTTCTGTTGGACCTTATTGAGTAGTTATGGTAAAAACATGGTAGAGAACATAAAGTAATATATGTTTTTTCATATTTACATATGTTAACATCCAATGATTTCCTTAATATAACATGCAGGAGTTACCTTATCGATGTAAACCCGTAGGGTAAAAACCTTAGAATCCACAATCAAGATTGAATAAAACCTACTAAAGCTAAAATCAAGTTGAAAATATTCTAACCTAGTGATCACCTAAACCAAAGAACTATAGTTAATAGATGAAAACCCTGACCTGTTGATTATAACAAACTAAAATCGAATGTATAAGGTTGAAAACCCCAACTTGTTGATATAACAAACCAAGAACCAAAGGTATAAGGATGAATGCCATAAAAAAATTAGCATTGATAAGTTATAAAAGCTCCTTGAAGAACTAAGAGTAAGAACAAACTCTTTTACACAAGTTTTACTTCTACATAATCAATCCATCTCCCTAATTACATGCTAAATAACCTTATTTATATGAGGTAAAACATCGTAAATAATTCTTGAAAAAAAAGAGTTCTAAATAAAATAGAAAAAAAATTCTAAATTAACTAGGAAAATATTGCAAATCTCGAACAATAACTTTTAGGCTTTATCATAAGGATATCTTAATGTTTGATCACTATAAAATTTTAACCTATAAGAAACAAGGCCTTTAGAATCTTCTGGAAAAAATTTAGCATGATCCAACAGTTAGATAAAAAGTTATATCTATTAATATAAATTATACATTAGGAAAATAAGTACAATCCACTTACAAGTAGGAAAACAAGTTGAATCCGCAAGTCTTGTAAGAAATAAGGTTCAAATATCTTAAATTATATTATTGAAAGCTTTTTTAATTTTCTTAGCTCTTGACTATATCTCATTGACCTTATAATATGCCAAATTGGCACATGTAATAGATCATATAATGTTGTTTGATGATTATCACCATTCCCCCTTTCTTCAAAAGGATTTGACCTGGAATTATCATCTTACTTGGATGTTGACTTTGATGTGATCCAAGCAACACAAAGAGAACACAAAGAGATCTGTTAGACGTTTTAGTTGGTTCAATGCCAAAACTCAGGGCTAAGAGGTTCAAATAGACATTCAATAAACTTCTTCAAGAAACGTGGGATAAAATGGACTTTAAAAAGATATTAAATAATGAAATACAAGCCTTAATTAACTTAATTTATGTTTAAGAAAGGTTTGTAGGTGGGGATTCAAACATTACAAAAAATATTGGAATAAGAAGATTTATATATGCTAGTTTGACCTTTTACTACTGTTTTTTTTTTTAAGTTGACAAATATATTAAAAGAAGAATATACAAAGATTATAAGGGGCATACCCCAGATTTACAATTTGCACGAAAACATAAAACAACAAATGGCTACAGGAAGCCACAAAGCAAAACACCTCGACTTAACTAGACTTGTTAGGGATACCAATACAACCAGCTAAATATCAATTTAAGAGTCTATGTTATTGACCCTCCAAGCGCTTTGGATCCTTATGTTTTCATCTGTTGGGAGAGCGTTCCTCATCAAATCAAGCTTTTCACGAATGATACATTCTATTTGATCAAAGACCAAATTTGGAGTTCTAGACATTCTTGCAAATATCCTTGCATTCTGTTCTTGCCAGATATAATACACTGTAGCTGCGAAACCCAATTTACGAGAAAAATTGACGAAACTTTTACCATGCCACGTAGCAGTTGCCCATTGAATCCATTCCTCCCACCCTTTTGTCATTCTTGGAATGTCACATCTGTCATAAACATGCCACCATATCGCTTTAGTATAGGAGCATTCAAAGAACAAGTGGTTATGATCTTCATTGTTGTGGAGACAGAGTGAGCATCGATTGGGACCATATATACCAAACTGATGAAGTCTATCCTGAGTTGTGAGCTTTTGTTGGACAGCCACCCATAGAAGAAAGGAATGTCTTGGAATAGCATTCTTGAACCACATAATGTCATGCCATTCAACAACCTAATTATGAAATCTTAGTTGCTCCCAAGCTACTTTGACCAAAAATCTGTGATTTGGTGAATCCAACCACACAATCTCATCCTTCTGCCCCATCTTAGGATTGGAAGGAATAGCTTCTATAGTGGGGTGCCAACCAATAGATTGAGTGGCAGGGATTCTCCATTCTGAGTTACTAATCAGCATATTCACCCTCGCGTTATTTCCCATACCTGAATCATAGATGAATCTTTCACCATAAGAATTCGTGAGCGGGCTGTGAGGATGCCAATTGTCAAACCATAGAGAGGTTGTCATGTCATCTCCTATAATGTACTGCATCTTCGGCCATGCTAATGGTCTAAGCTTTAGGATCTTTCCCCAAGCCCAAGAGCAATTCTCTGGCACCTTGATTGGCCAGAAATTCCTACCTCGCAACAGATTGGATCTAATCCAAGTAGACCAGATTGAGCCATCTAAGTCATTGCATAGGTTCCATATGTGTTTTAACAAAGCAATCTTGTTCCATTTTGTTATCCTTTTTATTCCTAGCCCCCCTCCTTTTTTAGAAGACATACCTGTTCCCAAGCCACTTTAGCCCTGGTAGTTCTCATAGCTGAACCTGACCAAAGAAAGGATCTCATAATTTGCTCAACACTTTTTATTACTTGCCCAGGTAAGAGGAAGAGAGATGCCCAATAGACCTGGATGGAAAATAAAACTGAATTAATCAGTTGTACTCGTCCTGCATATGAGAGAGTTCTACAAGTCCAGTGTCGAACTTTAGAGGTGAGTCGATCCACGAGGCCCTTACAATAGACAACCTTTAGTTTGGATGAGATAAGGGGCACTCCCAAATATTTCATAGGAAGCTCCCCCTCTCTAAACCCAAGAATATGAATAATCTGTTCTTTCTCAGCATATAATAGACCGCTCAAGAAGACGTCACTTTTGTTTAGATTTGGATACAGACCTGATAGATCTTGAAACTCAGTGAGTACATTTTTGATCATACGAATTGAGTTTACATCCCCTTTGCTAAAAATCATCAAGTCATCTGCAAAACAAAGATGAGAAATTTTGTCCTTCTTGCATCTCCAGTGGAACTTAAAGTTTTGATCGACACTCATCTTGCGGAAAAACCCAAAAAGGATTTCCATACATAGAACAAACAATTATGGAGATGGTGGGTCACCTTGTCTCAGCCCCCTACCCCTTTGAAAGTAACCTGCAAGCTCACCATTGATGTTGATAGAGAATTGACATGATGTAACACATACCATGATCCAATCAGTTACTGTTTGAGGAAATCCTATTTTTATTAACGTGGCATCAACGAAATCCCACCGGACAGAGTCATAAGCCTTCATCAGATCTACCTTCATAGCACAACAAGCAGGTCCCGTAGATTTATGATAGCCTTTCATTAGTTCCTGAGACAACAGAATGTTGTCGCTGATTCTTCGTCCAGAGATAAAAGCTGTCTGATACGGACCTACTAAGGATGGCAAAACAGCTTTGATTCTACAAACTAGAATCTTAGCGATGCATTTGTAAACTGTATTGCAGCAAGATATAAGACGGAAATCTGTCAACCTCGTAGGATTAGCAACTTTAGGAACAAGGGAAATGGATGTAGCGTTCATTTCCTTAAACATTCTACGAGTCTGAAAGAAGGAGCTAACAACGTTGATTACATCTTCCCCAACTATGTGCCACATTCTTTTAAAGAAACCTGCGTTGAAACCATCCAGACCAGGGGCTTTGTTGTTTTTCAAACTAAACATAGCATGCTTAATCTCCTCCCTTGTTACATCTTGAGCTAGTACATGTTGTTGCGTTGAAGATAATTTCAAGTTGATTGCTGATTCTACCACTTCCTTATTCAAACCCCCGGGCATCTGTTTCACTCCTAACACACTTTGAAAGTACGCAATTACTTCTGATTTGACTGCCTTGTGTCCTTTTACAACCTCCCCATCCTCTCTTGTAACTGAGAGAAGCCTATGTCTATTATGTCTTGCATTTACTGATTTGTGAAAGAAGCTAGTATTCTGATCCCCCAATGTTGCGATGTCGCGGTCGCACAAATTAATTACCTTAGCTTCAAACACAACACACAAGATAGTATAGAACAAGCAAGGGGTCGATCCCACGAGGAAGTTTCAAGTCAGATTTTTATGTTGTACGTTATGTAATTGGGGGAATTTGGTTTGTGATTATCTAAACTATGGCAGCAATTAAATTAGCAAACAAAATCAATTAAAACCGAAACTTATCAAGAAAACAAATCTTGGTCGCAAACACACATCTACCTACGGAAATTAGAACCGATCCTTGAAACAAAAATTGCAGTTTATGTTCTGAAATTTTATCTTTTCTTAACGTTGATTAATTAACGGATCCGCCGTATAACTAATCCTAAGCAACAAGCAATCAAAGTGTCCGCACTAATGATTTAATTTAATGGTAGCTTTAAGAACTAGAAAATTTCATCAAGATTAACATACAAGCTGTCCGCAGCTTGTGTCACTTTGTTCAAATGTTCTCCCTAAGTTCAATAATGTAGTTCCGCCACAATTATCAAGCTTACTTGCTTCACAAGTTCATATATCACAACTCCGATTTTGATATTAAACTTAGCAATAGATTGTTTACAACAATAACTTAGAGTCCGCTCTAGCAATCATCAACAACAATCATAGGAAATATGCATAGGAAAACAATCATACTCATTTATAACATAAACTGAAAATAAAAGGAAGAATAAATCTCATGGTTCTTGAAATCCGAAGGTTTGTTGTGTCCTTGCAACCAAGAAAAGAGTTTAGCCTTGCATAACTATTGAACTACTACTTCTAAAGAATGAAAAGAGCATGATTTTTTGGTTTGTAGAGGAGAGAATTTGTGTTTATTCTCTGCTGGTTGCTGCCTCTTTCTGCTCTCCCTCTTTTTTGCTGGCTGCTGCCTCCTTCTCTCTTTCTTTTTATATGCTAAGAAACCCTAGTCTCTATTTTACAAAATAGTCCTTCCTTGAGTTGGCAGTTTACATTTAAGTACTTCAATAACTATTTTTCCTAAAAGGAGAAATAGTCTTGCATGAAATCTCCAAGCTCTAACTTAGAGGAGCTAAATTTCTGATATAAAAACTTGGATATCGGTTTAGATGCTTCGGAATGTAGTTTGGACTTGTTTCTTCACGAAACCTGTTTGCTGGCAGAATTCAGTTGTCCTCTTTGAAAAATCATATCTCCCTCATATGAAATTGGTTTTGGCTGAAATTTGGAGCGTTGATAGGTCTTTAAGTCAGGAATCCAATAGAATTGAGTTTGCATTAATTGGACTTCTGTAGCTCCAGATATTAAATTTTGAATGGCCAAAGGTCAACACCGCGAAATGCGAGATTTGACTTTGCAGGATGTGATTTCCATGATCTTTCTCTTTTTATTTTTCATGCATTACATTTCTAGAAAGGTATGGATGTTAGCTTTTTAGTGCCACTGTAATCATTTCATTTCAATCTCTAGAACTCACGCTCTGCACAAAACATCGACTGAACGTCAAATCTGCCAATTACCTCCAATTTACTCCTTTTTGCATCTTTCATCCAAAAGTGCCTTCAAAACATAAAACAAAAAATATGAACGCATTTTATATATAAAACATAGGCAAAACACTAGTTAAATGTGGGTGAAACTATCAAATAATATGGTTGCAACACCCAACCTAAGCCATTGTATCCTAGCCTTCTGTTTGAAGAAACTCTCTTCAGCCCTAATGATAGAAGCATTACGAACAACATCCCTTTCTCGCATGCACAAAGTTGTGTTCCCATGTGCTGTATGCATAGCCTGTTGAGCCTTATCCATTTCATCTTTTGCATCTTTGACTCTATTAGAAATGTTGGAGAAGTGAGTCATATTGAAAAGTTTGAATTCCTGCTTTAGCTTTCTAAGTTTGCAACACAGCTGATACATTGGACAGCACCCTGAATTCTGATCCCATACTTTCTTCACCACGGGCATGAACTCTTCATGATCCATCCACATATCGAAGAATCTGAATGGTTTCTTTATGTTCTGATCATTTCTAGCAACTTTTACCACCATGGGAGAATGGTCTGACATACCAGATGGCAAAAATCTCGCTTTCGACAATGGGAAGGTCAGATTCCACTTCTTATTTACAAGCACTCTATCTAGTTTCCGCATAATCAGATTCTCAGGACATTGGTTCGTCCAAGTATAATGCATACCAAAATACCAAAGATCATCCACTTTCGCTTCTTGTATACATGTTTCCAATCTGTCCATATGACCAGTCCACGTAGTAGACCCTCCTAACCTCTCTAACTGGTTGCGAATAGCATTAAAGTTGCCCATAAAAATCCATGGGGTTGACTCTCATCCATCACTACGACTCACTATATCAGACCGTAAAGCCTCACATAAGGATGCACTATTGTCTCTGTAAATGATTGAAGCATTGAAACAAACATCGGTAGCTAATATCATGACAGAAACATGAATAGCCTGGTCTGACATTCCCAGGACATCCACCTTCACCACATCAGCATTCTAACAAACCCAAATACGACCACGACAAGAGAAATCATAATTATACAAGAAGGAGCAATTATGCAGAAGAAGTTGCGAAACATTATCTTTATTCCTGTCTCTAACCCGAGTTTCAACCAAATCAAAAAAAGCCATCCTCTCTTGATGGATGAGCCGACGCAATTTTGAATGCTTTATAGGATCATTCAAACCTCTAACATTCCAACATCCAATAATCATAGGAAAATAGAGAGGAGTACCAAACAACACCACAATGATTACCTTGACTCCCCCCCCCCACGAGGAGCCAGATTTCTTATTCTTCTTTGAAGAGCCTGGAGAACTCATTTTCTTTTTCTCTAGAGAGTCTCTAGCCTTACTAGCTAACTGATTAAAAGTTTCCTCGTCAGAGGAAGTCGGAGTTTGCGGACTTGTTGGGATCAGTGACAATGACTCCTTATCAACGTGTTCCTTATCTGTATCACCTCTCATAACTCCAATATCAACATTCACCTCATGACTAACAGGGTTTATGGTTGCACAAACAGTTATATTACAGACGGCTAAACTTTGATCTAAAGAAGTACATGCAGCCCCATCCTCCAGCACCATGTCTTCTCGTAAACTTTTAAAACAAGAGGAAAGGTAGGATTTCCATCTTTGTATTATCTGATTCAAGATCCTCATTAAATGTACTCATCAAACCCCGATTTTAACTGCAATAAAGCCTGAATTACTGAATAAAAAAGATGGAATTAAATTCAATCCTTAACCCGCCGATTAAACCTTTGTTCAGCATTGGGCACATCTGATGTCGCATTATCATTCGTATTACAATCAGAAATATGTAAAGCAGACATTGAACAACCATTCTCATTACAATTAAGCTCTTTAGATGCCAAACGACCATTCTCACCACTCGTAAAACCCTTATTTTGTTTACCAACTACCTACCATTAAAGCTGATTCTGCTTGTTACTTGCGGGTTTAAAGTTCACAGCTCCTACTTTCCTCTTACCCTCTACCCCCATTGTGAGATCATCAACTTTACTAGTAGCACATATCGTTGTGGTAATAATGTATCTCAACACAAACTCTTGCATAGCTAAGCCTTTTACGCAATAATGTAGTAAGGTCAGTATAAAGGGGAACCCCAATAGCACTCGCTACACAACTCAACCCTTTAATAGTCCAATTCTCGAGAGGAACATTATACAGCTTAACCCATATCGGAACTCTAACCAGATCATCTTTCAAAAATTGCATGTTCGGTTGCCAACGTTTAAGCACCAAAGGTCTGTTGGCCATGTGCCATGGGGCTCTTTCCATAACATTAGTGGCGTGATCAACAGAATCAAAAGTGAAGAGGAAGAAACCATTATCCGAAGATAAAACTTCAGATAGACCATAGGAGCCCCATATTCTTTTGGCAATAGAATTAACAACAAGATACGGTAATTTTTGACCCACGAAATGACCAACTAGGGTGGATTTCCAAAGTTTGCAGCCATCCTCAATCACATCAAGTGGAGGAGCTACTGTCACACGACCATCAGTTATTGCGGGGGGAGCAAATTGCAGATTACGAATTGGATTCATACCAAGGGAAATCCTACCCTTATTGTCATCAACATCAGAACCCTTCAAAGCATTTAAAAAATTCAATTTAGGGCTAAGGCTACAAAATGAATTTTAATGTGATTCTAGTTGCATTGAAAAGTAAACATTCAAAGAGGTTTTCAATAAACTTCTTCAAGAAACGTGGGATAAGATGGACTTTAAAAAGATATTAAATAATGAAATACAAGCCTTGATTAACTTAATTTATGTTTAAGAAAGGCTTGTAGGTGGGCATTCAAACATTACAAAAAAATATTAGAATAAGAAGATTCATATATGCTAGTTTGATCTTTTACTACTGTTTTGGTCATAACTAGAGCTAAAAAAAGAATTTTAATGTGATTCTAGTTGCATTGAAAAGTAGACATCCATAGCTTTCCATTGATATATAGAATAACTTTTAATTCATTAATACAAGAAAAATAAGGGTCTTTATTCTTGTTGCATTGGCCTTTAATTCATTAGACATCCATGCATTTGAAATTGAATTGGTTTTATTTAAATTAGTTGGACTAATGTCTTATTTATCTTTTAGTTACTATTAGATCTTTTAAAGATATAAGGGCTTTTATTTAAATTTGGATCCATTGTATTATTATTATTATTATTATTATTATTAGGTTTATTCATATGTATTAGGAATGTCTTATTAGACATGTACTCCTTTTGGTATAAATACTCTTTTGTAGATGCTTTTTAGAAAGAGACTATTTTAAATAAAGAAAGCTGCATTTTTGCTATCTTTTATGTGGTTGAGTTATTCCCATACTAAATTCTTGATTAAACTTACAAAACTCTTTGAAGGATTGATCAACTTCATTATAATATTATACAACATGTTCGCGTCTCTTTATAGGCGTAGGGTGAGACTGATCATTGCGTATAACTTTGGTTCTCCAAGGCAGGTTCTTATTAGGTTAAGTTGCAAACCATTCAAATATGATTTTAGCGTATATTAGGAGGTGTCCGTGTTAGGTGGTATCAAAGCTTATCCTATTATTAGATTATATCCCTTTAATCTTTAGTTTGTGCCGTTTCTTGATTTTCATTCTTCCTAGTTTTGGTTAGGGTTTTATTATTTTTTTTTAAAGTATACTCTTCTCTTATTATTTCAAAGCTTGCGTCAAACCCTATATTAAAAAAAAATCATCTTGTTTAGTTTCTTTATTTTGCTAAATACATCAAAGAAAAATTATGTTCTTTATTGAATTGACAAGTTAAAACCTAATCAAATATAAGCCCTTGAATTTTAGGTTGGCCAAAAGTTTTATGAGTATTTTCTTGATTTTATATAATAGGTACATATTGAATCTTGGTATTTCTGCATTGAATTCTTGTTTTCCTTGGATTATCTTGCCTTTTTTTCAGTAAAATTTGGTTGGTATAAATCTTTCTTGCTTTATTTTAATTGTTTTCTTGAGATTCTTAAAGTTGAATCTTAACTTCTTGAGTTAGTTAGTTTTCTTTGAATTTTTAACATATCCATTGCTTTTATTTCATGTCTTCCTTTTGTAATTATATTTTGCATGAATTTACATTGTTATTGTAAATTTTTCCTCAAGTTTTGTTTTGATTAGTTTTATATATTTCTTGATTCTTGACTTATTATTATAAAATATTATGTTGTTTTGATTGATTATTTAATAAGTTGTGAAGTTATTTTTAAGAACCTAAGTAAAGGAATAGTGAGGTAAAGAGTATAATGAGATTCTTAAAGTGAAAAGCCCAATTGAATTGTGTAAAACATGAGTGAAGTGATATTAAATCGAGTGTAAGCAAATGAGAAAGTGTGCGAGGAAATCTTTCTTTGCTAAACTTTTATTATAGGTATTCACAATGTCATAAAAAAGTGTGACACAATCGAAGGTGAAGGATCTTGTAGAAAGATAAGATAGGTAAGAGGTAATTATAGAGACTTTGATAGGAAAGATGTATAAATTGAATAATAAGATGATTAGTAAACATGATGTTCTTAGTTGTAAGGAAAATAAGGTTAAAAAGTCTACTACACGAGCATATTCTCCTCAAAATGAAAGTATAGTTGAAAACTTTGATGATGATAAGGATGATATAGTTAATCATGGAAGGAAGTCATGTACACACCAAAATTCTTTATATGAAACATGACCAAGGAGAGAGTTTGGTGGTAGATTTTAGCCAAATAGGGATTTCAGCCAAGGAAAGAATTTTGATGATCACGATGGTTTATATTGTAATTTGGGTAGCATAAAACCTAAAATTACAGCATTTCAGGGAAAGAATGATTCGGAGGTTTATTTGAATTTGGAAAATACGATGGAATTTATATTTGATTTTCATCAATATTTAGAGGAAAAGAAGGTAAAACTAGTTGTATTGAATTCATTGGTTATACTATTATTTGGTGGGATTAACTTATTATAATTAGGAGGTATAATGAAGAAAGACACATTGACACATGGGAGGAGATGAAATCAATCATGAGGAAGAGATTTGTCCTCCCTAGCCATTACTATAGGGAAGTATATAATAGGTTGCAATTTTTATCTCAAGGTTCTAAAAGTGTTAATGAGTATTTTAAGGAAATGAAAATAGCTAATATTTCTTAAGACAGAAACCACAATTGCTAGATTTTTATATGTTTTAAATAGAGATATTGCTAATATGATTTAATTACAGTATTATTTAGAAATTAAAGATGTGATACATATGACTATAAAGGTGGAAAAATAGTTGAAAAGAAAAGGTAGTGTAAGATTAAGCTGTTATTTGGGATCCTCTTAGAGTTGGAAGTTGAATTTCAAGAGAGAGGGTATTGCACAAACAAAGTCAATGTAGTACCTAAAGTTGTTGAACCCTTATATGTTAAAAAGCAAGTTGCAATAATAGAGGAAAAATGAAGAAAAAATGTTCAGCAGAAGCATAAGTGAAAGATTAAGTGTTTTAAGTGTCAAGACTTGAGCATTATACATCAAAGTGTCCAAATAAAAATATTATAATTTTGAGAGATGGAGAAAAAGAGTCAGTTGGTGATGAATCTAGATGTAAAAGCATGTCAGAACTTACAGATGCTGGTAATGTTGAATATTATGTTAATGGTGAATCCTTGGTTATAAGAAGGTCTTTGAATGCTTTAAACAATTGAATTCGAGTAGCAACATTATGCAAAAATACTTCAAAAATTTATTAAAATCATATTAAGGTGGAAATTATCTACCTGCTCCTCCCATAGTATGTCCTTGCCCAGTCAAAGTTCTAATTTTAGTTGCACCTCCTTATTCATAATGACAATTACTCAGTATATTTTTATCTAGGTATCATAAAAGATTATTACCACACAAATACATGCACACACAGGTATTCACACAAACATCTCTTATGTTTGTGCATATGCATGGCAATAATGTTATAATAAGACATTCGTTCTTAACTTTAATGAAGGTCATCTATGAAGATTAAATCATTATGACACTGAAAATTATCAACAAAAAGTAAGTCACTTTGACACTGAATATCGTAAATGAAAACTAAGTCATTCTGACACTAAAAATCATCAACAAAAATTGAGTCACTCTGACAATGAAAATGGTAGCCAAAAATCGAGTCACTATGATACTAAAAATCATCCATGAAAACTGAGTCACTCTGACACTGGAAATCATCAACTAAAATTGAGTCACTTTGACACTAAAAATCATCAACGAAAACGAAGTCATTATGACATTTCTTTTCCCAAGTTCATACATAAAAGTCAATACCATGTTTTCTTCCTAAAGATTATACCTTAACCTAGTTAAAGACATCAACCACAACACAATTCACCTTTTAGAGTTTACGAAGCAAAAATAACATGTAATGTCTCTATTCCATTACAATCTCACCCAATCATCAAACATTGTTAAGAAGGATATATTAATTACTATTATCTTCATTAAGGTCTTTCTTTCCTATTTTCTTCCAAGATGGTTAAGCCTGTGTCACTTCCCTACCAAGCATACTATTTGTTCTTCATATGATATCATTAAATTCTCATCTATTATAGCATGACATAACGTGTTCTAAGCATTTCAATTTATGAAGTTCTACTAAACATGTTCAAGAATCATATTCATTTCTGTAATTTCATCAAGTTCATCACAATGTTGTAAAGTAGTATACAATTAAGTTCAAACATGCACATTTCAAGGATTTTCCTACTTAAGCTTTCATGGTGGCCAAAACATGGGGCATTCATACCAAGTGTCTATTTCATCATTCTCAATCATATCATTCAAAATCATAAAATACAAACTAGTTACTATTTTTATACCATACATTAGCTCAATTTCTACTAATTCGTTTGTTTATCTAAGGATGTTCATCATACAAGGAACTTTCTTCATTGTTTTTTCTCTTGGCCAAACCATAATGTCTTATTTCCTTCTAGTTTACTCATGTAAATTATCAATCCCATTCAAAACATGTTTATGTTATCATACATTAATCATACATCAATCCTCTAAGTTCATAACCAAGCAAGTTTTACAACTCATGATGCAAAACAAGGGTATTAACATTCTTTTTTTTTAAATTCTGATTTAGCGTGAGCATTTTATCTTAAGTGCTTGTCAAAGTCACAACTAACACATTGTATCATCTCATTCCATCCTCATTTCATCTCTTCAAAAGGTCGGCCTTAACTAGTGTTTCCTCTTCAACATGCATCAATTTTATTTTTTATAGAATCTAAAATTATACCTTTCTCATCCTAATTTTTCAATCTTTTCTTTAGTTTTTCACAATCAACGGATGCAAGAACCCTAGGTCACCTCATTTGGGTTTCCTTCTCATTTTGCCTCATAATATCAAAACAACAAATATGAGAGTAAGGTTACCCTTACCACACAATTTTAGACAGAATTTAGGAGAGTGTTTTGGTGGTTTTCTTATCCTTCCTCTTAGTTTTCTCCCCTTTCTTCTTTGTTGTTCCACCTGACCCTTTATCTTCCTCTTCCCTTCAATATATTCGGTTTCTTTTCACTCTTCTCTCACTCAAATATTCAAGGAAGGTGACATTCAAAGGTGGTTTTGATGAAAATTTTGTAAGGGGGGGAGGGAATCACCTCATTTTCCTCTCAATGTATTTATACTTTCTCTTAAATGAGGGTAGGCTATGTTTGGATGTTGAATACTCTTATCCTAATATCTTTTAGGTTTTTATTATTTGACTAGTTCCCTTATATTTCCTCCCGGGTGTTAACCAATTCAATTCTATCTTTTTTTTTAACGGGATTTTACAAGGCTACCCAACCAAAACCTTTTGTCTCTACTAAAGCCGAACCACCTAAAGCTAAGGTTAAAACCTTTATGAGTTTCAAAGGTAAATCTGACACTCAACCTAAATGTATTCATGATGTTAAATGTTTCAGGTGTTAGGGGCTTAGACATTACACTTTAGAGTGTCCATATAAAAGGATGGTGATAAAAGACAATGGTGATGTGGAATCCAATTGGCATTACCTATTGAGAAGTCCTTGGTTATAAAGCGCACACTTCAGGTTCAGATCAAGGAAGATGATAGTGATCAACAAAGGGAAACATCTCCATACACGATGATATATATAAAATAAGGTGTGTAGTTTAATTATAGGTAGTGGAATTTACACTAATATGGCTAGCATTACCCTTGTTAGTAAACTTAATTTGTGTACTTAGTAAACTAAATAGGATGTAGTTCTGTTTTTTTTAGAAGTATGTTGATGAAGTTATGTGTGATATGGTACCCATGCAAACGAGTCACATCTTATTAAGGAGACCATGACAGGAACACAATTCATGATGGGGTTAAAAATAGGTATACGAGTGTAACAAATGATAAAACCATTACTCTTGTACCTCTTCCACCCAAACAAGTGTATAATGATTAAATAAAGCTACAAGGTGAGCATGGGGGCATGGGGAGAGAAAATCAAGGTGAGGAAAAAGGGGAGAGAAGACCATCAGAGTCGGCCAAAACCCAAAACACTACTGCAACCCATTCAGCCAACCATCCAAACACAAACAAACATTCAGCCAACACTCCAAACAAATCAGACCATTCATTCACTTCCTAAAAACACCCAAATTTGGTCGAGAATGGAGGTAAGATAAGAGGGTGAAGAAAGTCAGCAAGTGTGATGAGAATTGTGTGGAAAAACTAAAAAGACAACCTAATTTTTATGCTAAAAAGGGTGAGGTTAGGTTTATATTTTTCACTAACAAGCCAATTATTTTACTTGTGTATAAGGAGGCTTACTTAATGCTAACGATCAAGGCTGTCAATAGCGTATTTTTGACACGACACGAAAAATACAAAATAAACTCAGATCCTAAAAACGGATCGTGAAATCGTAAAATCGTAAGGAATTTTTTCAAGAGAAGCCTATTGTCCCAAATTCAAAGAAGATGATACAAACAAAACAATGTTCTGGAAAGGAACATGCATTACCAATAATGCTTTCATAATCACAAAGACACCATAACACCATCCCACACAAATTCAAAGAAAGTCAATACAAACAAAACAATGTTTTGGAAGGAAACATGCATTACCAGTAATGCTTTCATAAACAGGGACATTGGTGACCAATTCCACTCAAACATTTGTACAACACCGTTGTAAAATTCATCATGTTCATTCACCAAGTAGTTAAAAAACCTGCAAAGGAAAAAAAAATCACATCAAAACCCACAAACCACACTTATCAAGAAAATCCAAATTCACCTCAAATTGGCCTTATATTGATTTTGCAAAAGAAATTATCATAAGAAAAATTGGTCTCATTTCACAAGTTCGATTACCAAACTTTGCTTTTACTGTAATGACACCTAACCTAGCAATAATGATCTACTACAATTTGCTTCAACAAGAGTTCAAACATTCTGATAGCCTAACCAATTATATAGATTGACCTCCAGCTATGAGAATATTCAAGAAAATCGTAAAAGCTAAATAAACAACCAAAATATTCTTCTGATTTGGGGTTTCAATCTATAATCAATGTTGTCTTTAGGGTTTTTGCTTTCCAGCTAGCAAGCCAAAGTTAAGCTTAACATACATGAGGACAAAGTGATAGTATTCTTACATGGTTTCACCATTATCTTTTAGACTTCCACAAACAAATGCGCTGACAAGAAAAAAAAAAAGAACAAAATCAAAACTTGAAAAGAACCCAGCCCATCATTTTTTTTCATGTTAAAAAAAAGAGGCAAATAAGGCATCTCAAATACTACTTTCAACATGAAGCTTGCTTGTTATGAACTACGGTTGAAATAGGAGATGCCACGTTGCACGCAAGGATCTGAAGACTGCCCACTCATCTTTGCAAGAGCAGATCATTGAGTTGGAAAGGAAGCTCGATCGCTTTCTAGTATGAGTCTCTGCTCTTTCCCTATCAGATGGTGCAGCCAATGGCTAGTTCTATGATCTGCTGGTTCTTCTCAATATGGCTAGAAGCTCTTTCCTATCTATTATATGGGACTGCCTTCCTTGATTCAACCGATCTTATTGAACAACCTATTTCAACAACTTATTATTGTACACAAATCGGTTGTTGTTCGAGTTTTGCCTATGCAGAGACAAGACTCAGTGAGTTGTGGAGGGAGAGCACGCTTGAAGAACCCTTGAGATTTGAGAAAGGAGAAAGGGGAAGGGGAGAGTGACGGGGTGATGGGGAGGGGTGACAGTTAATTATTTTTTCACTCTTTGTCAAACTCGTTAACTTGGTCTGTTTTTACTGAGTTTGGTTGATTTTGACCAAGTTTGACTGTTTTCGAGTTTTTAACCCGATTTTGCACACGTGTGTGTGTATATATATATATATGTTGACTTGTAAAATCATACGATTTTACAAGTCAACTTGCGATTTTGACAACATTGCTAACAATCTTGATCATGTTGTGCCTAGTGTTGTTTTTTTATTGTAAGAGTTTGAAGATATATTTCCTTAAGATATCCCAAGCATATTATCATCCTTGAGAGGTGTTGCTATCTTTTTTTAAAAAAACCCCACGTAAAAATTAGAGAAAAAGAAGAAATAAAAAAAATATATACAAGAGAATACACATGAAGAAAGCCTAAGAAGGACCGTCTAAGTTTGTTGGTGAAAGACTAAAGCTCCAAGTAGACGTTAGTAGACCAAAATGCCCAAGATTGGTAAAATTAGAAATCCAATTTTGATTGACAAAGGGCCTTATTAGTGAAAATGCTTTATTTGGGTGTTTAAGGGCTCAATTGGAATTTTAGAAGGTTTAATTAAAATTTATTAAGGACTTAATTGCAAGGAAAGTAAGCTTTTAGAGCTAATTTGGATGTTAATTGAAACAAATCAAAGTTTGGGGACTAAAATTGGATTTTAAAAACTTTGGTTAAATCAGAGGTTTAATTGCATAAAATTCAAAGTCTGATAGCAATTAGAGACTTAATTGAACAATTCATGAACCAAAAACCAACTTGCAAAAGGCACACGACTTCGAGGACTGAAATCGGTAAAAGCAGGGGTTAAATCAAAGGAAATTGAAAGTTTTATGGCCATCTAGGAGTCCAAATTGAATATGGAAAAGGATCAACTTAAAAAGGGCGCTCAAATTTAAGGCTGCCAGTTGAATCTGACAGGGATGCAATTACATCAAATTAGGGGGAGATTACGAGTAAAATTAAACAAAGTTGGAAGAATAGAGATCAAATTGAAGATTTCCAAATCCCAAAACAAAAAAACCTAATTTCTAACCAAAATAACGCTATTCAACATACTGTGCATCTTTTTCTTTAGTTTTTGGTTGATCATGTAGGCACTTTTAGAGGAATGAATATGACATTTCTGACCACTTCGAAAGCTGCAACCACCACCATTTAATTGAGAAACACCCCCCACAACCTCATGTCTATGAAATAAAAAATTTACATCTCCTATATTCTCCATTGATCTCCACAACATCTTCTCCCTAGTCAACCATCACTATAGTTTCAATTGCTACGTTGATCAAGTTGCCACCTTTAAATGAATGAATGTGATGCTATAGACCTTTAAATTAAGTAAGAATGGATCCGATTGAAAGGTACACACTCATCTACCAAGTTCATGTGGTCTCAGGCAACGTTGACATCAGAGTTGCTCCAGAGAAGCTATGAAAGTGACCAACCCAGTCAACCTTGATTGAGACACTTATTTGCAGAAAACCACCCACCTCTTTCGTGTGTTCCCACTTAAAACTCCCTAGAGGGTTCCTATCTAGGGTTTAAAACCCTTCTCTCTAGAACTAAAGGCCAAAAACACCTCACCCTGGCTTCCAAGTTTGTTACAAAACCACTTAAACCCAAAATCATTGATTCTATGGTAAAACCAGTTTAGTTTTAGATTGTTAGAACCCTAACAAACCCATCTAGAAGCTCTAAATCCACCTATAAAAAGAGAAATAACTAGGAGGCAAAGGGAGAAAAAAAGAAAAGAAAAGGGGAAAGAACAAAAAGGAAAGAAAGAAGAAGAAAGAAACTTTGGCTAAAGTGCAAGAAATCCAATCCAGTAGGATTTTAAAGCTTTAGTTTTGTTTGGTTAGGTCTTAAAATAAAGGGAAAGGAAGTGTAAACCCCCAAGATTTTGATTTTTTTAAAAAGAAAAAACATATGCTTGTTTTAAAAATTATAAAATGACCCCTAGGATTTAGAGAATTAATGTATATGTTTTATGAAAGGGTTAAACAAGAACATTTGAATTTTCTTGTGTAAAAATCACATATTGACCAATCTAGCGCTATCAGGCATAACACTTAATCCGACCATCTGATTTGGCTGAAAAGTTATAAGGACCTCCTTCACATATAGTTTCATATATATTTAAAATTTTAGAGCTATCAGAGTTTGGTAAGGCTGTCAAATAATGTCGACAATTAGACTGAAAAATAGCATGAAAATCATTAATGGCAGTTTTGTAAATATGCTTGATGAGCTGGAAAATTTCCAGCAGCT
This sequence comes from Populus deltoides, assembly GCA_015852605.2. Lineage (NCBI taxonomy): Eukaryota > Viridiplantae > Streptophyta > Magnoliopsida > Malpighiales > Salicaceae > Populus > Populus deltoides. The sequence continues at coordinate 9,263,958 of CM027586.2, forward strand.
CGCTTCTTCATTAAACCATGGCTGGACAAAAAATAGGAAGAGAAAAAGAGAGGAAGAAAGCTTAGGAGAGGAAGAGAGAAAAAGGCAAGGAGGAACACAAAAATTGTGTTAGGAAAAGTGTTTTTAGCTAGAAATCAACAAGAAACAAGAGAGAAATGAAGGGACAAGGGAACTTAGGAGACAGAGAAATTCTAGAGGGAGAAAGTAGATTTTGAATGAGGAAGATGATGAATAGGAAACAAGGGTAATGTAGTAAGCTTTGATTCTTGCTTAATACACTTGGGTAAGTTGTTTTAAAGTGATAATTGCTTGATTTGTTAGTTTTTACACATGATTATTTGAAATTTCTAAATTTTGAAAAAGTTAAGGTGTGTGTTAATGTGGGTAGAATATTCTTTGAAATTTTTTTTTATGGTTTATGTTGATATTGTGAAATTAGATAATGGTAAAAAAAAAAATAATGGAGGAGAAAAATTGGGCAAGATGGTCGGCCATGGGAGAAGGAAAACTAAATGAATGTGGGGTGTTATTATTTCATAGAATTAAGAAAATGATATAACAAGGGAAAGAAAGGGGAAGGTGGCAATGCAATAAATGATAAAGGAAATGAGGTTATGTGATTTTGTTCAGAAATGTATGTTATGAGTAATGTATGTTAAGGTTAAGATTATTAATAGGAAAGTATACGAAATAAATATTATGTTTAACATAAAAGTGAATAATGTTATATATGTTGCAAATATAAAAAGGGCTAATAGAATTGATGAAACATAATGTAGGTATGGGGTAATGAAAATCATGCAGAAGAGGGACATGTTAAATAAATGTTATGATATAAACATTGTGAAAATATGATGCGAGAAAGGTAAATGGGCTTAAAATATTGTTGATTTATAGGTTGTTACTAATATGAATGTCTTGCGATAGATGTTAGGAGTGGCATTTGAAGTCGGGACATCGGCAGACGGAGCTCGAGCATTAAGAACTGCAGGTAAGTGTTGCTACCTTAAACTTGTTTGCCTTGTTTAATTTTCTTGTTAAATTTAATGTTGTGAATTAGATGGAAATGAAAGTTTGGAACTAAGACTATGGTTTTGACAAAAATGATTCTTGGAAGAATATGATTGAAATCGAGTTGTGATGGGTAAAGATGGATAAAGTTATTATGAAAAATTTAAAACTTAATCGTTCGTAGAAACGGAAGCTAAGGGCTAATGAAGTGATATTTGTCCATGAAGTGAAAGATTAAGGGAATGGAAAATTTAAAACTTAGTTGTCTATAGAAATGGAAGCTAAGGGCTAGTGAAGTAACTTATTCGTCCACAAAGTGAAAGATCAAGAAAAACAAAATTTTAACCTAGTGGTCCATAGTTATGGAGTCCATGAGACCTCTTTGGACTTGTTTTTAGTTATTTTGTACTTTTTTTAGGTAATGTAATCTTTTGTAATTACTTTAATAGTGGAGTCCATGAGACCTGTTGGATTGATTTATTGTGTTTAAATACAGTGTTTTGAATGTTTTGACATGTTAATAATTACCCTTATACATTATATTATATGTATGTTTGATTTGAAAAATGCCAAATATGGTAGCAATGAGAGGTATTTTATGTTTAATGAAGGCATGGTTCCATGTTTTGGAGTTTTGGTTTTAGTCTCATGGAATGGTGAAAGATGAATTTTAAAGCCCAGATTATTCAAGCATGTCTTTTGTTTTGAGCTAGCAATTTTGAGAATGAAGATTAATGCATACTTTTTGTGTTTTTTTATTCCAATTATACTCGTCATCGACAATATGGTTTGTGGGAATAAAGGAAGCATGGCCTAAAATGACCATTCTGGGATTGATTTGGTTTTCTGGGTTTTCATTTCTGTAGATTCATTCAATGAAGTTTGTCTTGGGTACTAGTTTTAGAGCTCGTTTTGATTAAATTCTAGTTTATGCGAGTTCAGCTCTTATTATTAGTAAATAATCTAAGATTTTTATGCATCAATAATATGTTTTTGTAGGTTTTAATCTTATGGTTTCGGTTTAAAACTGAAATCCATTATTGACAAAATCATGACTTTTAAGGAATAATTGAAGCAAACTGAGACTTAAGTCTTGATATATGTTCAATTGCAAACAAAACCCTACCTTTTGTTGTTCAAGATTAAGTCTGGTGTGGCATTTATGTTTGCTGGGCTTACCTTGGAGTGTTCTTCATTTTTCCATGTTTGATTTGTTTTGTTTGAAAGGTTTTTTAAGTTTTTAAGTTTTTTTAAAAGTGAATTTATTTGGATTTCGGGTCTTTGTTTTGGTCTATTTTTAGGTCAACCCAGTCGGGTCAAAACTGGGCCAATCCTTAGGCTTTGTTTGGTTTGGTTTTGAAGGGTTATTTGGTTTAAAGGTGTGTTTGACAAACACCTTTTAAGTTTGTTTTGTGTAATCTTCACTTCCAAGAAAAAATTGTTTCTTTTGGCCAAATATGGTCTTACAAACAATACATAAAAAAAATAAAAAACAATATCTTCTTGTGTGTTGCATATGGCCAATTCTCTCAAACAATAAACAGAAAAATCGTATCTTTTTTCAAGAAAAAATAAAATACATGGTATTTTTTGTGTTTTTAGCATGCATTTTGGATTTAATAACTAGTTTATTTGATCCATGAGAGTTTGACCAATATTAATACCTAATTTTTTTAATTCATGAGAATTAATAGTCAATATTTTGGTATAGAATGTTGGACCTATGAGTGAGACTTATATTTGAATATCAGAAGTTGACCAAAACTTTTTTAGAATTATTCTAAATATTAACCAATTTTATTTGAGGGTATTTTTTTACTATAATGTTAATTACAAAAAACAAATTCATATGAATTTGTTTGGGTACACAGGCCCATAATAAATTCTTAACACTTGATTTATTCACACAAATAAATCCCAATTTATGCCAATAGAGATAGACCAACGGTAAAGAACCCTTCAAAACCTTTAAACCGCATTCAAAACCACACAATGCAACTTATCTCAAGTAAGATGCACTAGGAGTGCTAATACCTTCCCTAACAACAACAAGTTCCTTACCCTTAGAATCTCTAATAAAACCAATACACCTGAGTTTTCTAGCAACCCTGAAACAAACAACTAGGTGGTGACTATAACACCCCCCTCCCCCCGACGCCTCTCGCCCACGTGCAATAAAATGGTGACTCCACTAGGGATAAATTGTTTGTAATAATATCATACTAAGTTTTGTGTTTTATGTTGTTTATTTGTTTGTGATATGTTTGAATTTTTACATTTTTGGCTTATCTCATTTTATTTACGTTTTAGCATACGTTAGCCTGCTCATACATGTATATTGGATGTAAATATATGTTCTCATGCAACATATTTTTACTACTCTAGAACGTGCACGAAAACTTCAGGTTAGGTGGGGGAGTAGTAACTTACCCTATGACTTTCAGTCATGGTTTAAGTTCCTGAAACCATCCAACTCTTTGCTCAGTGCTTAAACTGGTAATGATTGATATACATGTTATCCCACTACCTACTGAACCCTCATATTACCTTCACAAGGGTAATCACTGGGACAACAAGAGACCCTTTTGTCTATTCTACTCATATACTCATTTAACAAGTATTCTTAAACCTTCATCTTCACACACACACTTTAACATATGATTGTGGGTTGCATATTGGATTATTACATTATTTATGTTCTTTTGTTAAAGGTAACAACTAAAGGAAAGGGATAATATATAATTTGCAAAAAACAAAAAAAAAACAAATTGATAATATTGATGATAGTAAAAACGTAGATAAGTTTGGTTTTGTAGCCTCCTTAACCTAAGTAATTAAGCCCGAAGGGGTGTTTTAACACCTAATACCCTAAAGTCAACTGACTTGAGAGCTATTGGCCTAAAGCTTGTTACATGGATTAAGGAGAAAAGCTTAAGGGAATCAAACATTGCACTATCTACGTATCAGTATCTGCAACCCGATTTATTAAGCTCGTAGGGGTGTCTCAACACCTAATGCCCTAAGACCAATTGGTCTGGGAGTCATTAGCTGAAAGCTCGTTACATGGGTTAAAGATGCATTGTGTTTTAAATATATGTATATTGAAAAAAAAAGAGGAAAAAAAAAGATAATAATCTCAATCTAAGAAAGTTAACCTTAAACATTAAAACAGAATATTGTTTTCTTTTAATAAAAGCCTCATCATCTATGTTTTCATACATTGAGCACATAAAAAGGAAGGTTTATTAATATTTTGTTTAAGAGGTATTGAGCAGATATATTAATTTAATGAGAGTTTGTTTATTTGGATAGATTAATGAAAGTTGAATGATGAATGCCTTGCTTTGTGGAATTTGCAAATTGTTTTTCTATTTTAACGCTTTGATTACTAAGGACTAGTAATAAGCTGGTTGAGGGGTGTGATTAGTACTTAAAAGTGCATTTTTATCAAATTATGATGTTATCAATGACATTTTTGGCAGACAAGAAGATAAGGATTGTCACCAAGTCAAGATGTGGCCATCCACTCAACAATTAGTCAACAAATCAATAGTTTCGAATTTTGGTCTATAAAAGGAGGCATTTGCCATGTATTTAGGCATCTTGGTTTTCAGATCAAGATCATGCTCTTGCTTTCTCTTTATATTTTGTAATGCTTAAGTTTTGCTTATATTAATCCCTTGCTTATACTTTTATGTTTCTCTCTTTCATCATGTTTAGCTAAGTTTATCATGTCAAGGTGAAAAGGTTACACTAATGGTGTAAGATTAAGTATAATATAAACTCAACATGGACCTTAATGTTGGATACTAACATGTTTTATATTTGTTATCTTGTTCACTTTTAATACTTTGCTTGTTAAATGGTTAATCTAGATTTATGTTGTATAACCCTTGGTACAACAAATACTTGGCACTTTCATAGCCCAATTGTATGGTATAACCGATACCTGTGCTATGAAAGGAACTTGATTTTTTGTTAACATAAGTTATAATGATGAATGCCTGACAACATTTACAAGTATTAGTATTATTCGAATAAGATAACTAATGTAATCATGTCAACAATTTATAATCTGATTGGAACCTCCTTTGTGTGTGGTTTCCAGTTGAGTAATAAAAAGAGTTTATACTATACAAGTTTGAAATACCATTAGTGGATCCTCTAACCTTGACAATTATTTTATCCTTGTTTAATCCTTAAATCAATATCACATCTCAAAGCTCTCTTTAACTTCTTGTTGTTGTTGTTGTTGTTGTTGTTGTTGTTGTTGTTGTTGTTGTTGTTAACTATAATTTATATAGTTAACCTCCATGTGGTTCAACCCCGGTCTTGCCGGGTTATTTATTACTTCGACACTCCTACACTTGGGAGAAGACATCAATCTTTTGGTCGTGTCAAGTTTTTGGCGCCGTTGTCGGGGAGGTAAATTCTTGTACAAATTATAGTATTTTTTTTTATTTTTTTTTCACTTTTCATTTTATCTAACTTTTGTTTTTTTTGTTTTGTTTTGCTTCGTTTTCTTTTCTTCCTTTTATTCTCTTCCTACACGTGCATGAGAGCTTGGTCACGTACATTTAGTGGTAGACTTTGTAGGGTATCCTCATCATTTTCAGAAAATATAGCCAAAGAAGATAATCAGTCGCTTCATGATGAGAATAACTGAATGAGAACACTTAGAGACCACATGAATCCCACAAGAACAAGTGCACCCTAATGCATAGGTTTTCCTCCTGATGCATCTCATTTTAATTTTAAGCCAGGCATTATTCAACTTTTACCTTCTTTTCATGGCTTAGATTTAGAAAATCCATACTTGCATTTAAGGGAATTTGAGGAGGTCTGCAACACCTATAATGACTCAAATTGTAGCATGAACACCATTAGATTAAAGCTTTTTCCTTTTTCATTAAAAGATAAAGCTAAAACATGGCTACAAAATTTGAGACCAGGATCTATTCGTGCTTGGGATGAAATGCAACAACAATTTTTAAAGAAGTTTTTTCCATCTCACAGAACAAACTCTTTCAAAAGACAAATCATCACTTTCACTCAAAAACCAGGATAAACATTTTACCAATGTTGGGATAGATATCGAGACTTTCTTAATACTTGCCCTTATCATAGTTTTGAAACATGGAGATTGGTTTCATATTTTTATAAAGGGTTAACTCCTAGAGATTAGCAAATGATTGAATTGATGTGCAATGGAACTTTTAAGGATAAAAACCCTAATAAAGCAATGGAGTACCTAGACTTGCTAGCTGAAAATGCGCAAAATTGGGACACTACAGGAACTTATGAGGCACCAAGTAAAACCCAACCTCATACATCTAGTGGAGGTATGTACAACCTTAGGTAAGATCATGACCTCCAAGCCAAGTTTGCATCTTTAGCTAAAAAAGTCGAGGCACTAGAATTAAAAAAGAGTGGTCAACTAAAATCTCTTCAAAATTTTGTGTGTCAAATCTGTGAAACCAATGAACATTCAACCAATGATTGTCCAACTTTGCCTTCTTTTAAGGAATGTCTCCATGAACAAGCCAATGTTGTAAACAGTTTCCAAAGGCTCAATCATAACCCATACTCGCAAACATACAACCCTAGTTGGAGAAATCACCCAAATTGCAATTGGAAGAGTGATAATAATAATGCACAAACTTCACAGCCACCGTTTCAAGCACACTATAATTTCCAAAATTCTCATGGATATGCACCTCCTTATGCTCCACCTCATAGAAGAAATCTTGAGGAAACATTGCATGCATTCATTGAAAAGAATGAGACAATGAACACTCAACTTGCTCAAAGCATGACAGATTTTAAAGATACTCTTGCAAAATTGACATCTGCTCTCAATTTTCAAGAGAAAGGTAAGTTTCCATCTCAACCACAGCAAAATCCAAAGGGGCAATACAGTGCAAATGCAAGTAGTTCTGGAAGCCAACACATGGATCAAGCCAAATCAGTCATCACTCTTCACAATGGTAAGGTTATTGAAAAACTCATTCTTGAACCTTGTGAGAAAGATAATGAGTCAATCTTTGAGGGTAAGGAAGGGGTTCAATCTGAATATTGCAAAGAACAGACTGATTCCCCACCAACACTTCCATTTCCACATGCCATGACCAAACAAAGGAAAGTCAATCACAACTCTGAAATCTTTGAAACTTTCAAACAGGTAAGGATCAATATACCTTTGCTGGATGCTATTAAACAGGTACCTTTTTATTCTAAATTTTTGAAAGATATGTGCACTGTGAAGAGAAAACTGAATGTGAAAAAGAAAACCTTTTTAACCGAACAAGTAAGTGATATTCTTCAGAACAATAATGCTTTGAAATATATAGACCTTGGTTGTCCTACAATTTCATGCTTTATTGAAGAACATAAAATTGAAAGAGCTTTACTTAATCTTGGGGCTAGTGTGAATTTACTTCCATATTCAGTTTTTCAAAGTCTCAATCTAGGTGAGTTAAATCCAACTTCTATAACTCTTTTATTTGCTGATAGATCTGTAAAAGTGCCTAGAGGAATAATTGAAGATGTGTTAGTACAAGTCGATAAATTCATTTATCCTATGGATTTTATTGTCTTGGACACACAACCTCTTGAAGCATGTAATTCATTTCCTATTATTTTAGGACGTCCGTTTCTTGCAACTTCTAATGCATTGATTAATTGTAGGAATGGACTGATGAAGCTATCTTTTGGAAACACAACATTGGAGATGGATATTTTCAACACTTGCAAGCAACCTGGAGATGATAATGATTTACAAGAAGTAGATTTTATTGAAGAATTAGTTTATGATCAACTTAAATCTACTTTGAGTAAAATTGAGTTGGATGAATCTGAAGATTTGCAAATAATTTATTCTCTAGAAGAAATCACGAATGAAAAAGACACTGAAAATTTTGATACGGATCTTTTGTCAAGAGTGACAATAGATTCGACATTCGACATCACACCAATCGATGATTACTTTCCTGATGAATCCTTACTTTCTCTTAGTTTAATGCCTTGGTTTGCTAAAAATATCAATTTTTTTACTACAGGAGATTTGCCAACTCATTGGTGTACTCAAGACAAAAGTAAGTTTTTGAGCGACGTGCAAAATTTTTATTGGGATGACCCCTACTTATTCAAATATTGTCCTGATCAAATATTTCAAAGATGCATTGCGGACAATGAGGTAATTAGTGTCATTAAACTTTGTCATTCTGAAGCATGCGGGAGTCATTTCTTGTTAAAAAAGACAGCTGCGAAAATCTTATAAAATGGATTTTATTTGCCCACCATGTTCAAGGGCACACATGCATTCTGTAAAACTTGTGAAAATTGTCAAAAAGTTGATACTGGTCAAAAAGTTTTGCTTTATAATTCTCAACTCCATTTATTTCCTGGAAAGCTAAGATCAAGATGGAGCGGTCCATTTATTGTGAAACATATGTGTCCTTATAAGGCCTTTGATATTAAGAATCCAAAGAATGACAATGTTTTTAGGGTAAATGGACATCGTTTGAAAGCTTACTTTGATAATTTTCCTAGTTAAAATGAATCCATTAGTTTGAATTATCCTGTAGATAAAGGTTGATTATTTTGTTTTTCTCACATTGGTTTAGTGTTTCTTTTTGGTGTGACTCTTGTTTTGCTGGTCTCCCTCATCCCGGTCAAATGGTGGATAACGGTACTCCGTGACTCTTAAATCGGTTCTTTAAGTTTTCCATGATAACTGATATCTGTGTATATATTTGTTCAATTTCTTGTTCCTTCTCTTTGCATTCTTTTTTCCACTTCTCATCTAAAAAATGGACACCGCTCTTGAAAAATTGAAAAATTATTTTCCCGCTTTGCCTCAGAATGCGATTACAAAAATTTACCGTGCTAGGTGTGTAAGATTGAGGTTGTTAATGAATCATGAAATTTCTGAAGATATTCATTGGCTAATTAAAGCAGAGGTTCAATTATCAGGTGAGTCATATTCTTTCATTTCATACATGCCTGGAACAGGTAAAAGCACTTTTGCAAAGAAACGTCGTGCAAAATGACTAAAAGTCTGTCATCGACGTGCCAGATGGACTTGTAATGCACAATGTCGTTCTTTAGGAATGATATCTATAAACCGTGAAGATAAAATACAATTCATTAAGGATGGCCTGAGTAAGGGGTCTTTAGATAATCTTCTATTGACTCTTGAGACGCATCTTAGTGGAGATGTGCATCGTGCAATTCATGATTTATGGCCCCATTTTCATAAAGAACATGATCAACTTAGTCTTGGGAATCTGATAAAAAAAGACCCTGTTTGCCAGTTTTTAAGAAAATTGGATGGGAAGCCTATCCCCGACCCATAGAGGACGTTTAAGCCGTTCTTGGACGTAAAACCAAGGGAAGATGTGAGCCAAAATCACAACTACGATTCGAGTCTTAGTTTGTAAAAATTTGTGTCTTTTGATTTTATTAATAACATATTATTTTGTTCAATGTTCAGCCCATATCTTGAGTTCTAGAAGTCCAAATGACCTCAAATTTTTATCTTGGAAAGCTGAGATAATTTCCTAGAACTTTCATGATTTAAGTCTGTTCAAATTATGATGTTATCAATGACATTTTTGGCAAACAAGAAGATAAGGATTGTCACCAAGTCAAGATATGGCCATCCACTCAACAATTAGTCAACAAATCAATAGTTTCGAATTTTGGTCTATAAAAGGAGGCATTTGCCATGTATTTAGGCATCTTGGTTTTCAGATCAAGATCATGCTCTTGCTCTCTCTTTATATTTTATAATGCTTAAGTTTTGCTTATATTAATCCCTTGCTTATGCTTTTATGTTTCTCTCTTTCATCATGTTTAGCTAAGTTTATCATGTCAAAGTGAAAAGGTTACACTAATGGTGTAAGAATAAGTATAATATAAACTCAACATGGATCTTAATGTTGGATACTAACATGTTTTATATTTGTTATCTTGTTCACTTTTAATACTTTGCTTGTTAAATGGTTAATCTAGATTTATGCTGTATAACCCTTAATACAACAAATACTTGGCACTTTAATAGCCCAACTGTATGGTATAACCGACACCTGTGCTATCAAGGAACTTGATTTGTTGTTAACATAAGTTATAATGATGAATGCCTGACAACATTTACAAGTATTAGTATTTTCGAATAAGATAACTAATGTAATCATGTTAACAATTTATAATCCGATTGGAACCTCCTTTGTGTGTGGTTTCCAGTTGAGTAATAAAAGGAGTTTATACTATACTTGTTTGAAATACAATGAGTGGATCCTCTAACCTTGACAATTATTTTATCCTTGTTTAATCCTTAAATCAATATCACATCTCAAAGCTCTCTTTAACTTATAATTGTTGTTGTTGTTGTTAACTATAATTTATATAGTTAACCTCCCTGTGGTTCGACCCTGGTCTTGCTAGGTTATTTATTACTTCGACATTCCTACACTTCGGAGAAGACATCAATCTTTTGGTCATGTCATATGTCCCCTAGATAAACATTGTTGCATTAAGGCATACTTAACCCTAAGCATCTCACATTGCAGGACTTTGGACTGGTAGAAGAAGTATTCGAAAGAAAAAAAAGTATTGATGGATTGAAGTGGAAAATAACAGAAGAAATATTTGAAAGAAGAAAAAATGACTCTATATTTGCTGAATAAAAAAGCATAATACTCACTTTGGGAATCTTTGGATTAGTGTTATTTTCGAACCTGATGGGAATAATCAGTTTAGAGGCGACTGCAGCTTTTGTTGAAAATGAAAACAAATAAATCCCACCGTGGCAATACTAGTAGAAACTATCCTGACACTCAATCATTATAGGAAAATTGGCAAAGGGTTAATAAGATGTTGTGAACAACTACTATACATATAGTTAATTAGCCATATAGAAATCAAGAAGCCAATATTTAATAATTTATAGTACTTTAGTCAAAAACCATTGGAGATAGTTAAAGAGAAAGAATGGAACGATCTAAGTGAAGAGAAGTGGAAAACAAAACTGCATGGAATTTCGCAAGGAGAAGTTAAGTGGAAAGCTCTGTGGATGAGAGCAACAAATTGTCTAATGAGTTGTAGACAAAGACAGTGGGTGCCATTGATTGGGATAACCAGATATGTCAGCTATGCACCTATTTTTGTTGTTAGACAGCTTAAGGGCATACAACATGTGCCAAAGACGGTCAAATTATCACAATTCTAGCATTGAACAAGACTAGTCCACTTTAGAAGTCATTGAAAGCATCAAACAAGACTGGAAGCTTCTGGTATTGATCAAGAAGGAATCAGATGGTTTGATAGATCCGGTCACTAGTGAAAAATACCCTAGGTGGAGAAATATATCATTAGTGATTATCCTTATGAATCTCAAATTCAAAATCGAAACTTCATAAGTCGCTGAACTAAATAAAAGAAAGAAGATTAACAACGAGGAATAGCTGAGAGAACAACAAGAAAAGTTTCCGGAAAGCCAAGTAAATCAGGTTTGATAGGAGTGTGACACAAAGATAACTTGTACCTAAGCACCAGCACTATTGAAAATGAAAAATCTCCACCTAATGAATATTGATTCGAGAACTAGAGGTATAAGCATGACGCCATAAAACCAGTTGCTGTTCGATAAGTCATTTTCAGTTCTTTAGAGAACCAAGGAACGGAGATTATCCCACCAACACACACACACAAAGTGAGGCAAACAAGAAATCTTATTAATCTAAAAATTATGTAACCTTACATGTTTGGTTATGCCTTTATTTATACTGACTCTAGACTTAAAAAAACCCTAATGGACCCCCATTAGGTGGACTTATATGAAGCCCACTTACAATTGACCCAAAGACTAAGAAGAAAATAATAAAAATCCAAAAACTATCATCCTAAATATGTTAAAATCAGATTTGTCATCCTTATGAAGTCCCAAATAAACTAGGAGAAATCTGATTAGAAAAATTTGTGTTGCTGCCCCCTTTGATATCCATGATTAACTTGGATTTCCTTATTTAACTTGGACAAATAAGAAAACAAATTTTTCTTTTATTGCTAATTTAATTACTTTCCTTTCTAGGTTAGGAAAAACATTAAATAATCCTTCCCTCTTTAGGAACAAGATCTGGCCAACTTCCTTACTTAATTAGAAGAATAAATTGCTGACTTTCTATCCTTGTAGCATTAGGAAAAAAACAAGCCTAACAAGGCTGGTATGGGGTCGGATGCATCAGCTCCTTGTTCCACATGAATTGAGCTCTTCTTGGACCTGAATTAGATGAAATATAGGTTATCCTTCATGCTCTTTAAATGTCTCAAGCCCTTCTAGGTCCATTTTGCTCCATAAGTTCTGAACAAGCTCATTTAATGCTTCTTTAAGCTTCTTTGCCCTAGCTCTTGTAATTGGCCCAATTGGCACCTTCAATGGATCGCTGGCATGATTACGCTTGGTATTAGGTTGATCTTCATCATCCCATCTCTTTTCAAAAGGATTCGACCTCGAATCATCACCTACATCAAACAGAGTAAAATCAGAAACATTAAAGGTAGCACTAACACCATACTCACCTGCCAAATCAACTTTATAAGCATTGTCATTGATTCTCTCAAGGATTTGAAATGGCCCATCTCCTCGTGGTTGTAGCTTTGATTTCCTATAGGCCGTAAATCTCTCCTTATGCATATGCACCCAAACCCAATTGCCAGGCTGAAACACAACATGTTTGCGCCCCTTATTAGCTTTGGTCGCATACACACGATTCCTTTTTTCAATTTGATGCCACACACTCTGATGTGAACCTCGTGATCACATGGTTAATCAATCCACAATCAAGATTGAGATCTGATCCTGGAAAGCTGAAATAGGTCTGATAGGAGTGTGACACAATGGAAACTTGCCCCAAGGCACCAACACTATTGAATTGAGTAGAATGACACCACAAAACCAGTTAATCTTTGATAAGTCAGATTCAGTTCGTTCACAAACTGAAGAATACAAGGATCACTCTCACACGTTAAAATTGAAAAATTCAGAAGTAATTATCATCAAAATTGCTGAAATTTTGGCTTACATGAGTTTAAATAGTTCTTGAAAAATTAACCCTAATGGACCCCTTATGTGGACTTATATGAGGTCCACTCAAAACTGACCCAAAACCTTAAACTAAAAAGCCCATAACTTAATCGAAACAAGCCTTGGATCCTAACTGAAAACAAAGTATTAATTAAGCCCAAACAAACCTTGGGCTGTAGCTAACAAAATAAAATAAAGCTCCTAATATTAAATCCATGTTCTATAATGAGAAGAAGAGAAGGAAGTAAAATATTACAGAACTGATTCAAGGCTTATTTATAGCCTTCCATGCAGCCCCTTAATCCTAGAAACAAAAGGAAAAGGTAGCCAACCATATTGTTTCCAAGTTGTAGTAGGATTCTTTTGTTTCCTTTGTTGTCCTCACCTCATGGCCTAGATAAGGTTGTATTGGACCCCTCTTGCACATGGATAAGATGTACTAGGTTCTCCTCTTGATACTCTAATGGACCTTTCAATTCTGATTTGGTTGAAACATTCAAAATTAATGCATTCAATGCCTCTTTCAATGCCTTTGTCTTGGACTGAGTCATTGGACCATTAAAAATTGTAATGGGTCCTTGCTGGTGTTTCTGGGCTGGTCCACATCATCCCCTCTCTCATCGAAAGGATTCGACCTCGAATCAAAATCTGTGTCAAACAATATAAGATCAGCAACATTAAAGGTAACACTAACACCATACTCACCTGGAATGTCAATTTTGTGTGCGTTGTCATTGATTCTCTCTAAAACCTGAAATAGACCATCACCATGAGGCTGTAATTTTGATTTTCTTTGGTTAGGAAATTGTTCCTTACGCATGTGCACCCAAACCCAATCATCGGGTTGGAAAACAACCAGTTTACGTCCCTTATTTGCTTTAGAAACGTAAAGTCTGTTCTTTTTCCCTATTTGCAGTCGAACTCCTTCATAGAGTTGTCTCACCATCTTTGCCTTCTTTTCACCATCTAAACTTACCCTTTCTTCAAAAGGTAAAGGAATTAAGTCCATAGGAGTTAGTGGATTAAAACCATAAACAATTTTAAAGGAGAAAAACTAGTGGTTGAATGCACAGTTCTATTATAAGCAAACTCAATTAAAGGCAAACATTCTTCCCAACTTTTTAAATTCTTTTGAATTATAGCACGCAAAAGTTGAGATAATGTTTTATTCACTACCTTAGTTTGTCCATATGTTTGAGGATGACATGTTGTCGAAAATAAGAGTTTAGTTCTCAACTTTCCCCATAAGGTCCTCCAAAAGTAGCCAAGGAATTTAACATCACGATTTGACACTATACTCTTAGGAATGCCATGCAAACGTAAAATCTCCCTAAAGAACAAGTTTGCGACATGAGATGCATCATCTGTTTCATTACATGTAATGAAATGCGTCATTTTAAAAAACCTATCAACCACAACAAAAATAGAGTCTCTACTTTTCTTTGACCTAGGTAAACGTAAAACAAAGTCCATAGAGATATCTACCCAAGGTTCAGTAGGCACAGGTAATGGTGTATATAGTCCATGCGGTTGTACTCTAGATTTTGCCTTTCTACAAGCAATGCACTGTTTACAAATTCGTTGCACATCTCTTTTCATCTTTGGCTAATAGAAATGCTCATGCAATACATCCAAGGTTTTCGCAACCCCAAAGTGACCCATTAAACCACCCCCATGTGCTTCACGAACAAGCAATTCACGCAAAGAACTAGCAAGAACACACAATATATTCTCTTTGAACAAATAACCATCCATCAAATAAAACTTACTAGAAGATGAATGTCCACATGCATTATAAATCCTGGCAAAGTCATAATCATTATCATACGATTCCTTCACATAGTCGAAGCCTAGCAATCTAGTATTCATGGTGTGTAAAAGAACATACCTGCAAGAAAGTCCATCAACTATGATGTTCTCTTTCAATGTTTTAAGGACTCATGATCCAAATGGATTATGAACTCTTTTGGCCACAAGTAATGTTGTTATGTCTCAAGTGCTCTTACCAATTCATAGAGTTTTTTGTCGTAAGTGGGATAGTTCAAGGTCGTTCCACTTAACTTCTCACTAAAATACGCAATAGGTCTCCGATCCTGCATCAAAACAACATTTATTCTCATTCCAAATGCATCACATTCTATTTCAAATGCTTTCGTAAAGTCAGGTTAAGCTAAAACAAGTGCAGAATATAATTTCTCTTTCAAAAGAACAAAAGCCAATTCTTGTTCCTCCCCCCATTTAAACCCAATTGACTTTTTAACAACTTCATTCAAGGTTGCAACTATTGTACTGAAATCTTTCACAAAGCGCTTGTAAAAACTAGTTAACCCATGAAAACTCGTTACCTCAATTACCGATTCGGGTGTAGGCCAATCCCGGATGGCCTTAGCTTTCTCCTCATCCATCTTGTTACCCTGTGCAGTTACAACATAGCCAAAAAACACAATTTTCTCCATGCAAAAGGCACACTTTTTAAGTTTAGCATACAATTTCTCATTACGTAACACACTAGGTACATTACGCAAATGATCAAGATGCTCAGTTAAGTTCTTGCTATTGATTAGAATGTCATCAAAATACACAACCACAAACTTGCCTATGAATGCACGCAACACATGATTCATTAAACGCATAAACATACTAGGTGCATTTGTAAGTCCAAACGACATTACAAACCATTCATACAAACCATGTTTCGTCTTAAATGTTGTTTTCCACTCATCACCTTTTTTCATCCTAATCTGATGGTATCCACTTTTCAAGTCAATTTTAGAGAAAATACAAGATCCATGTAAATCATCTAACATGTCATCAAGCTTAGGAATGGGGTGTCTATACTTTACCGTTATATTGTTGATGGCTCAACAATCAACACACATCCTCCATTTCCCATCCTTCTTAGGCACAAGGAGCACGGGTGCAACACATAGGCTCATACTCTCACGAATGTATCCCTTTTCCATAAGCTCATCAGCTTGCCTTTGAAGCTCTCTCGTTTCCTCAGGATTGCTTCTATAAGCTGGTCGATTAGGAATTGAAGCTCCAGGTATGAAATCAATCTGACGCTCTATCCCCCTCAATGGTGGTAATCCACTAAGAGTATTGTCGGGGAACACATTATCAAACTCCTGGAACAAAGAAATAGCAACACTAGGCACAATATGATTAAGATCATTACTATTAAAGTAAGCCTCCTTGTACACAAGTAAAATCATTGGCTTGTTAGTGAAAAATGCAAATCTGACTTCACCCTCTTTAACAAAAAAAATTAGGTTGTTTTTTTAGTTTTTCCACACAATTCTCATTACCCTTCCTAACTTTCTTCACTCCTCTTGTCTTACCTCCACTCTCGGCTAGGTTTGGGTGTTTTTGAGTTGTGGTCGAATGGTCTGATTTGTTTAGAGTGTTGGCCGAATATTTGTTTGTGTTTGGATGGGTGGCCGAATGGGTTGTAGTGGTTTGGGTTCTAGCCAAATTTGATGGTCTTCTCTCCCCTTGTTCCTCACCTTGATTTTCTCACTCCATCGCCTCATGCTCACTCTTTAACTTTATTTGATCATCATACACCTGTTTTGGTGTTGTCTTTCAAAATTTGTTTTCTTATTTGTCCAAGTTAAACAAGGAACTCCAAGCTAATTAAGGACATCAAAGGCGGGCAGCAACAAAACAAAATTTGAAAGAACACTGATTTAGAATAGAGTTTAAACAGGAAGAACACTGATTTAGACTCAAGATTGCGAATCTGACTTTTGTTTGGACTAGAACTTATCGAAAAAACAAACAAACAAATGTGAAAGTCATGAAAATGACTCAAACAACAACCAGATATCAAAATATGATGATAGTATAATGGCAGCAATGAAATCAACAGAAACAAAACAAATTTTGAAAGACAACACCAAACAAACCTGTCACAGCTACAAAAAACCCCATTCTGGAACCTAAAGAAAATGCAATCCAAATGACCTCGAATTGAATACATAGTATTAGGATATGAAGAAAACAACAAATCTCAGTTTATAGGTCGTTCTATTATGTCTAGATACTCAAACCCCGTGTATGATCAGTTTGCGGTAAAATTGAACCTACAATTAAAACCTCCAGAAGCCGATATCAAAATAAGTTCAAATTTAATATATGGTGCTATATCATCTCCAATCTCAGTTTCAATTGATTCTACGGTGGTTTGCTTATGGTTCACTACAAGTAGTGTTTTTGCGGCAAAATTGAACCTAGAATTAAAATCTCAAGCAAACAATATCAGAATAAGCCTAAATTTTACATATGATGCGATCGCACCCCCAATAGACGGAATATGAAGTTTCAATTGATTTCGAGGTGGTTTTCTCATGGTTCTCCAAGAGTTGTGTTTCTGCAGCAAAAATTGAATGATCCTTCAAATTTCAACTAATCCCTCCCTCTCTCTTTCTTTTTTCTTTTTAATATACTGATATGATTAAAGACAATAACAAGATGAAATATAACATCTTTTTTTTTGCTTGGATGACGTAGACACGAAGAACAAGAAGATGGACGCAATCGCTGAAAAACTTAAAGGAACACAAAAAAAAAACAAAATAACAGAAGGATATGACCTTGTTTCGGAGCCTAGCTCTGATACCAACTTATGCGAACCTTATGATCACGTGCTCTGATACCAACTTATGCGAACCTCATGATCACGTGGTCACGCAACCCACAATCAAAATTGAGATCTGATCCCGGAAAGTTGAAATAGGTCTGATAGAAGTGTGACACAATGCAAACCTGCCCCAAGGCACCAACACTATTTGATTGAGTAGAATGATGCCACGAAGCCAGTTAATCTTTGATAAGTCAAATTCAGTTCGTTCAGGAACTGAAGAATGCAAGAATCACTCTCAAACATTAAAACTGAAAAATTCAGAAGTAATTATCATCAAAGCTGCTGAAATTTTAGCTTACATGAGTTTAAATAGTTGAAAAATTAACCCTAATGGACCCCTTATGTGGACTTATATGAGGTCCACTCAAAACTGACCCAAAACCCTAAACTAAAAATGTCCATAACTTAATCCAAACAAGCCTTGAATTCTAACTGAAAACAAAGTATTAAGTAAGCCCAAACAAGCCTTGGGCTGTAGCTAACAAAATAAAATAATAAAAATAACTAATTTGTCATTAAATACCACCAGCCCTTCTTTCCTTGTGTAGTTAGGATGAATAAGGAATCCTTATAAGAAAAGGATTCTGAAACATTAATGAATCCTTGTCACACTTGGAGATTATATTGCAGCTCATTAAAGATCCTTGTGGAACTAGGAAATTCCCATAACCAGCTGCCACATCCTTGTAGGAAAAGAATCATAACCAAATAGGAAGTCCACAAGTCAAATGGAAGTAAATAACAAAATTCGTACAACCTCTGTTGACCAGTATTGTGGTGCTCACTTGCAATTAAGCCTAATGGACCCCCCTTAGGTGGACTTATATTAAGCCCACTTACAATTGACTCAAATAAGTAATAATAAAAATCTGAAAATTATCATCCTAAATATGCTAGAATCAGATTTGTCACCATTAAGAAGTCCCGAATAGACTAGGAAATCTGATCTGAAGGTAGAATTTATCCTGAAGTCTTCTTTCCTTTTTTGTAGCTAGGATGAATAAGGAATCCTTATAAGAAAAGGATTATGAAATAATTATGAATCCTCGCCATACTTGGAAACTATGTTGCAACCCATTAAAGATCTTTGTAGAATTAGTAGATTCCCAAAATAAGCTGACACATCTTTTTAGAAAAAGAATCACAGCCAAATAGGAAATCCATGAGTCAAAAGGAAGTAAATAACAAAATTCATACAGCCTTTGTTGACGCATATTGATATGCCTTCCTGAACTCCGATTAACCTGACATTTTAACCCAAGGTAGGACAACATGTCAGGAAAATCCAAGTAAACTTTCAACCTGATCCAACAGTCAAATTGAGACCTATGATTGTTGCTGTAAAAGTGGATAGTTGCACTTTTACGTCAAAATCCGAATATAACCCTGCCTGGATTATATCAACATGCCTTTGAATCTCCTTCATCTCCTCAGGGTTGCTTCTATAGGCTGGACAATTAGGAATCGAAGCTCCGGGTACAAGGTCAATTTGATGTTCAATTCCCCTTAATGGTGGTAATCCACTAGAGATGTCTTTAGAGAATACATTATCAAACTCTTGTAACAAAGAAACAACCACACTAGGAATAGCAAAATCAAAATTGTTAGTGTTAAAATAAGCCTCCTTATACACAAGAAAGATTATAGGCTTGTTAGTGAAAAACACAGCTATGATTTGAGCTCCTTTTGCATAAAAATTATGTTGTTTCTTTAATTTTTCCACACTATTATCATCACACAAGCTTACTTTCTTCACTCCTCGGGTTTTACCTCCACTTTCACCTGGGTACCGATTTAATTTTTCTTGATATGCTACAAAATCAAGAAGAAGAAGAAATTGGACACTAAGGAAATTTTTTGCAGAAACAACCAGAAATGAAAAATTTCAGAAGGATATAACCTGATTAATGGAGCCAAGCTCTGATACCAAATGATGCGAACATCGTGATCACGCAAAGACACCAATTCTCGAAAAGCCAAGTAAATCATGTTTGATAGGAGTGTGACACAAAGATAACTTGTACCTAGGCACCATCACTACTGAAAACGGAGACCCTCACCCAACGAATATTGATTCACGAATGAGAAGTATAAGGATAGCTAAGAAGACAGTTGTTCTTTGATAAGTCATTTTCAATTCTTTAGAGAACCAAGAAAGGGAGAGAAAGGTGGATTGGATTTTTAATTGCGATAACTATTCCGAGGCGAAGAAAGTAAAATTGGTAGCCATCAAATTTACGAATTATGCATTGATTTGGTGGGATTAGAATGTTATTAGTAGAAGGAGAAATGGAGAGAGGCTATGATACGATCCAGGCAAGGTCAAATTTGGATTTTGATGTAAAAAGTGCACCTATCCAGTTTTACAGTAACAGTCATAATTTTCAATCTGACCGTTGAATCGGGCTACAATTTTATGTGGAGTCTCCTGACATGTTGTCCTACCTTGGGCTAAAATTGCAAGTCAATCGGAGTTCGGGAAGGCATCTCAATACGGGTCAACAGAGGCTGTATGAATTTTGTTATTTACTTCCTTTTGACTTGGTAATGGTATAAATAAGGAATCCTTGTAAGAAAAGGATTCTGAAATAATTATGAATCCTTGCCACACTTGGAAACTATGTTGTAGCCAATTAAAGATCTTTGTAGAATTAGTAGATTTCCAAAATAAGCTGCCACATCCTTTTAGGAAAAGAATCCTAGCCAAATAGAAAGTACACAAGTCAAAAGGAAGTAAATAACAAAATTCGTATAGCCTCTGTTGACCCGTGTTTCGATATCTTCCTGAACTCCGATGAAACTGAAAGTTCAAACCAAGGTAGAAAATCATATGGGGAGGGTCCACGTAAAATTTCAGCTCGATCCAACGGTAGGATTGACAATTATGACTGTTGCAGTAAAACTGGATAGTTGCACATTTTACGTCAAAATCTGAATTTGACCTTTCCTGGATCGTATCATTCCCTCTTTCTTCAAGATGATTCGTCCTCGAATCACCAACAATTTTTGCCAACAACTTTGGATGAAAGTAGCAGCCGTTCTATTTCGAATATCATCATTGCAGCGTATTTCTCCTCTCTTTCTGAAGCTTGTTGGGCATTGATTGTTGTCGTTAGCACATCAAGTTCTTGCTTCATCTCCCCTAGAATACAGGATAGACTCTTGGATTCTTTTTTTGAGCACTAATCTCTTTATTTTTCTCCATTTGATACCACCTCTCCTTTTGAATCCTCTTTTTCTTTTGCCATAACACCTCATCAAAATACATGAAATCCCTTCGGTTTCTAGGCTGCTGAAAACCTTCCTGATGGCCTATGGTCTCATCCTTAAAACCATCATCAATAATATCATCAACGTCCACCTTAAAATCCTCATAATCAGCCCACCTTGGCCTTTCGGCCCCACTGTCATTGTTTGATTTCGGTTCAGCCCCAACCTTTATCACATCTTGGGTACATGTTTCAGCCACAATACCCTGTTTTCCCACCTTCTCAAGTCTGTCACACACGTTCCCCATCACGAAATTCATTCTTTCCATCATCTTCGTCATGGCTTGCATTTGGAATTTAAGTTATACATCTGGAGGGGGTGGTGTGTTATTTTGATCTGACATGATAGTACCTGCAAGAATTGGTTAGTGGTAAAAACAATCCTCACATCGCTCGTGTTTCGCTCAAACACTCTTAATATCCTCACACGCTCACACCTCTCGTCTCACCTTCTTGCGGTTCTTGCGCAACTGCAACCAACACCAAATAAAACCACCATGGTAGTGCAATCCAAATATAAATATATGTGACTCAAGAAGTAATAAAAATGAGAAAACAAGCAAAACAAAACTGCGATGATAGTCTCGCAAGTAGCAAGTGAGTCTATCCGAAATATGAACGAAATTGAAGACTCGAATAAAAACAGAAACAAAAATATGCAAAATGATGAAACAACACCCAAATATGTTGGATATGATGAAAATAAACTTCAAGAAATGAAAACAACAGAAAGAAAGCAAATTTCAAAAGTCAACGCAAAATAGACTCGTTTATGACGAGTTAAGTCGGAATCTGCAACCTAAAGTAAATAATGTCCAATTGAGCTAAAATTTCAGATATAGTGCGATATCAACTCTAAATAGACAGAATATAATGTTTGAGCAATTTATGATAAGGTTTGATATACTGACGCAAAAACGTTATGAATCAGACCTGATTAGACCCGAAATTGAAATCCAAAGCCAACGATATGCAATTGACCCCAAACTTAATATGTGATGTGACTAGGACCCTAGTAATAAGAGTATCAAATTTGAGCTAATTCCGAGTTGATTTGGTCCAATTTTCCTTTGTTTAGTTTTCTACGGCAGAAACTAATAAACTAATAAACTGATATATTTTGGACAGTAACCAAATGAAATAACTAATTTTGTTTTCTATATACTGCAAAATCAAGGAGAAAAAAAAAATTCAAAAGGATATAGCCTGATTAATGGAGCCAAGCTCTGATACCAAATGATGCGAACCTCATGATCATGTCACGCAACCCACACCTAAAGACACCAATTCCTAAAAAGCCAAGTAAATCAGGTTTGATAGGAGTGTGACACAAAGATAACTTGTACCTAGGCACTAGCACTATTGAAAACGGAGACCCCCACCCAACGAATATTGATTCGTAAATGAGAAGTATAAGGATGACGCCATGAAGACAGTTGTTCTTCGATAAGTCATTTTTCAGCTCTTTAGAGAACCATGGAAGGGAGATTATCTTACCAACACACACACACACACACTTATTAATCTGAATTGTCTAACTTACATGTCTAGTTATGCCTTTATTTATACTAACTATAGACTTAAATAAACCCTAATGGACCCCCCTTAGGTGGACTTATATTAAGCCCACTTACAATTGACCCAAATAAGTAATAATAACCCAAAGACTAAGAAGAAAATAATAAAAATAATAAAAATCTGAAAATTACCATCCTAAATATGCTAGAATCAGATTGTCACCATTAAGAAGTCTCAAATATACTAGGAAATCTGATCTGAAGGTAGAATTTATTCTGAAGTCTTCTTTTCTTTTTGTAGTTAGGATGAATAAAAAATCCTTGTAAGAAAAGGATTCTGAAATAATTATGAATCCTTGCTACACTTGGAAACTATGTTTCCGCCCATTAAAGATCTTTGTACAATTAGTAGATTTCCAAAATAAGCTGCCATATCCTTTTAGGAAAAGAATCCTAGCCAAATAGAAAGTACACGAGTAAAAAGAAAGTAAATAACAAAATTCATATAGCCTCTGTTGACCTGTGTTTCGATACCTTTCCAAACTCCAATGACCTCAAATTTTAAACCAAGGTAGGATAGCATGTGAGCAGGCTCCTCGTAAAATGTCAGCTCGATCCAACGGTTGGATTGAGAATTATGACTGTTGCCGTAAAACTGGATAGTTGCACATTTTATGTCAAAATCTGAATTTGACCTTTCCTGGAACGTATCAACCATGGAAGGAAGATTAACAAACTAACATACACACACACACACACACACACAAAGTGCGGTAAACAAGAGGTTTTATTAATCTAAATTATCTAATTTACATGTCTGGCCATGCCTTTATTTATACTAACTCTAGATTTAAATAAACCCTAATGGACCCCCGTTAGGTGGACTTATTTGAAGCCCACTTACAATTGACCGAAATAAGTAATAATAACTCAAAGACTAAGAAGCAAATAATTGAAAACAATAAAAATCCAAAAATTACTGATGTAGACCAGCCTAGAAATACCAGCAAGGACCCATTACATGTTCCAAATGGTCTAATGACTCGGTCCAAGACAAAGGCATTAAAAGAGGCATTGAATGCATTGGTTTTGAATGTTTCAACCAAGTCAAAATTGAAAAGTTTTATCCATGTGCAAAAGGGGTCCAATACAGCCTTATTTGAGCCATGAGGTGAGGACAGCAAAGAAAACAAAAGAATCCTACTACAACTTGGAAACAACATGAGTGGCTATATTTTCCTATTGTTTCTAGGATTAAATGGTTACATGGAAGGCTATAAATAAGTCTTGAATCAGTTCTGTAATATTTTACTCCCTTCTCTTCTTCTCATGACATAACATGGATTTAATATTTGCTTCTTTTTTATTTCGTATCTTCATTTCGTCCACAATTCATACGAATTTGCATTGCTACTCACAAAATCATAATCGTAGTTTTGTTTTGCGTTGTTTTCAGTATATTTATTGATTCTTGAGTCTGAAATTATAATTAGAGTGCGTTGTGAAGGCTACTGACTTTGATTTGTTGATTTCAGTTTCTAAAGAACCAAAAGAAAGCAAATTGTGAGGTAAAAGGCTTAGTGAGCTTATTAGAGTGAAAAGGCTTGATTTTTTTTTGTGTGATACACGAGAGGTGTGAGGATATATTTTGTGCTACTAACCAAATTTTGCAAATTCAAAGAATGTCTGAAAACAACGAATCAGCAACACAAAACATTGACATAGCTTTCCAATTACGAGCCATAGGCCAGCAACTTGAGCTGTTGTCTAGAACGTACTAGGATTTGAAAGATGAGGTGAATTCAATAAAGCAACAAAATAGTGGGGCTGATCTCCAAGGAAATACGGTCCGTATGGCCATACAGAATGTCATATCTGATTTTGAAGAGTTTGTTGACGAAAACGTAGATGCGGGTGAAGATGACTATGATTTTGCATCTGCTGGCCAAGGAATCAGGTCTGGACTGAACAGGGCTAGATTTCTTAATGGGTTGAAGACATTGCCAATGTGGTTGAAGACAACTTCGGAAGGGACATGCTTGGCCAACGTTTAATTCGGGCTCTTCATCATCTTGGAAGCAGAATTTAAAGAGAGAGGGTACTGTCTGGTCGAGATCCTTTGTTCCTTCTAGAACTGAACCACCAAAGGCTAAAGTTGATGTCCCTACTGATGCCAAAGGTAAATCTGAAACTCAACCTAAACGTACCGGTGATGTTAAATGTTTCAAGTGTCAGGGACATGGACATTATGCTTCAGAGTGTCCAAACAAGAGAATCATGATGATTGGAGATAATAGTGACATGGAATCTGAAAGTGACAGATCTGATTGTGAAGGAATGCCACCATTGGAGGATAGTGATGGGAATGAGTTAGCATTACCGGTTGAGGAGTCCTTGGTTATAAGATCACTTCAGGTTCAGGTCAAGGAAGATGAAACTAATCAACAAATGGAGAACACCTTCCATACGCGTTGTTATGTACAAAGCAAGGTGTGTGGTTTAATTATAGATAGTAGAAGCTGTGTTAATGTTTGTTGTACCACCTTTGTTAGTAAAATAAATTTGTGTACTGTTAAGCATGTTAAACCATATAGATTGCGATGACTGAATGATAGTGGTGAAGTAAAAGAGACTAAACAGGTTGTGGTTCCATTTTTGATTGGGAAATATGTTGATGAAGTTCTGTGTGACGTGATATACCAATGCAAGCAAGTCACATCTTGTTGGGGAGACCTTGACAATATGATAGGAAGGCAATTCATGATGGGGTTAAAAATAGGTATACCATTGTAAGAGATGGTAAAACCATCACTCTTGTACCTTTTATACCCAAACAGGTGTATGATGATCAAATAAAGCTAAAGAGTGAGTATGAGGTGATGGGGAGAGAAAATCAAGGTGAGGAACAAGAGGAGAGAAGACCATTAGATTCAGCTAGAACCCAAACCACTACAACCCATTCAGCCACCCATCCAAACACAAACAAATATTCGGCCAACTCCAAACAAATCAAACCATTCGACCACAACTCAAAAACACCCAAATCTGGCCGAGAGTGGACGGAAGACAGGAGGAGTGAAGAAAGTCAGGAAGGGTCATGAGAATTGTGTGGAAAAACTAAAGAAACAACCTGACTTTACGAAAGCATTTGAAATAGAATTTGATGCGTCTGGAATGGGAATATGTGTTGTTTTAATGTAAGATCGGAGACCTATTGCGTATTTTAGTGAGAAGTTAAGTGGAGCGACCTTGAACTATCCCACTTACGATAAAGAACTCTATGCATTGATAAGAGCACTTGAGAGATGACAACATTACTTGTGGCCAAAAGAGTTCGTAATCCATTCGGACCATGAGTCCTTGAAACATCTGAAAGGAAAAGGTAAGTTGAATAGGAGGCATGCAAAATGGGTTGAATTCATTGAAACTTTTCCTTACGTAATCAAGTATAAGCAAGGCAAAGAGAACATCGTAGCTGATGCACTTTCACGCAGGTATGTTCTTTTACACACCATGAATACTAGATTGTTAGGTTTTTGGTAAGTTTTATTTGATGGATGGTTATTTGTTCAAAAAGAATAGATTGTGTGTTCCTGCTAGTTCTTTGTGTGAATTGTTTATTCTTGAAGCACATGAGGATGGTTTAATGGGTCATTTTGGGGTTGCAAAAACCTTAGATGTATTTCATGAGCATTTCTATTAGCCAAATATGAAAAGAGATGTGCAACGAATTTGTGAACAGTGCATTGCTTGTAGAAAGGCAAAATCTAGAGTACAACCGCATGGACCATATACGCCATTACATGTGCCTACTGAACCTTGGGTAGATATCTCTATGGACTTTGTTTTATGTTTCCTTAGGTCAAAGAAAGGTAGAGACTCTATTTTTGTTGTGGTTGATAGGTTTTCTAAAATGACGCATTTCATTGCATGCAATAAAACAGATGATGCATCTCATATTGCAGACTTGTTTTTTAGAGAGATTGTATGTTTGCATGGCATTCCTAAGAGTATAGTGTCAGATCATAATGTTAAGTTCCTTTGCTACTTTTGAAAGACCTTATGGGGAAAGTTGAGAACTAAACTCTTATTTTCGACAACATGTTATCCTCAAACATATGGACAAACTGAGGTAGTGAATAGAACATTATCCCAAGTTTTGCATGCTACAATTCAAAAGAATTTAAAAAGTTAGGAAGAATGTTTGCCTTTTGTTGAGTTTGCTTATAATAAAACTATGCATTCGACCACTAGTTTTTCTCCTTTTGAATTGTTTATGGTTTTAATCCATTAACTCTTATGGAGTTAATTCCTTTACCTTTTGAAGAGAGGGTAAGTTTAGATGGTGAAAAAAAGGCAAAGATGGTGAAACAACTCCTTGAGGGAGTTCGATTGCAAATAGAGAAAAAGAACAAACTTTACGCTTCTAAAGCAAAAAAGGGACGTAAACTGATTGTTTTCCAACCCGGTAATTGGGTTTGGTTGCACATGCGTACAAAATTGACCTTCCAGGTGAGCATGGTGTTAGTGCTACCTTTAATGTTGTTGATCTTACATTGTTTGACACAGATTTTGATTCGAGGTTGAATCCTTTCGAGGAGAGAGGGGATGATGTGGACCAACCCAGAAACACTAGCAAGAACCCATTACATGTTCCAAATAGTCCAATGAATCGGTCCAAGACAAAGGCATTAAAAGAGGCATTGAATGCATTGGTTTTGAATGTTTCAACCAAGTAAGAATTGAAAGGTCCAATAGAGTATCAAGAGGAGATCCTAGTACATCTTATCCATGTGCAAGAAGGGTCCAATACAACCTTATTTGCGCCATGAGGTGAGGACAACAAAGGAAACAAAAGAATCCTACTACAACTTGGAAACAACATGGGTGGCTACCTTTTCTTTTTGTTTATAGGATTAAAGGCCTGCATGGAAGGCTATAAATAAGCCTTGAATCAGTTCTGTAATATTTTACTTCCTTTTCTTCTTCTTATGACAGAACATGGATTTAATATTAGGGGCTTTATTTTATTTTGTTAGTACAGCTCAAGGCTTGTTTGGGCTTAATTAATACTTTGTTTTCAGTTAGTATCTAAAGCTTGTTTGGATTAAGTTATGGGCTTTTCAGTTTAGGTTTTTGGGTCAGTTTTGAGTGGATCTCACATAAGTCCACATAAGGGGTCCATTAGGGTTAATTTTTCAAGAACTATTAAAACTTATGTAAGCAAAATTTTGGCAGCTTTGATGATAATTACTTCTGAATTTTTTAGTTTTAACGTGTGAGAGTGATTCTTGCGTTCTTCAGTTCTTGAACGAACTGAATTTGACTTATTGAAGATTAACTGGCTTCATGGCGTCATTCTACTCAATTCAATAGTGTTGGTGCCTGAGGCAGGTTTTCATTGTGTCACACTCCTATCAGACTTATTTAAGCTTTCCGGGATCAGATCTCAGTCTTGATTGTGGGTTGCGTGATCACGGGATATTAATTTTGGATTTATTGTTATTTTCTTTTTATTTTAGGGTTTATTTATATTATTTGGATTTTATTTTAATTGGGCATCATATAAGTCCACATAAAGGTTCTATAAGGGTTTATTTTAGTCTGGAGTCACTATAAATAAAGGCATAACCAAACATATAAGGTTAGATAATTTAGATTAATAAAACTTCTTGTTTGCCGCACTTTGTGTATGTGTGTTGGTGAGATAATCGTCCTTCCATGGTTCTCTAAAAAACTAAAAACGACTTATCAAAATACTATATATTAAATTCGAGGTCATTTGGATATTAGTTTCTTTAGGTTCTCGAATTTAGTCTTGTTTTGTCATAACGTTTCTGTTTGGTGTTCTCTTTCAAAACTTGTTTTGTTTATGTTGATTTCGTTCCTGCCATTACACTGTCATCATATTTTGATATTTGGTTGTTGTTTGAGTCTTTTTCATCACTTTCGCATATGTTAGTTTTTCGATAACTTCTGGTCCAAACAAACGTTATTTGGCTCTTGTCTTCATCTTCTTATTTTATTTTTCCTATTTTTGTCATGTATTCACCAAGGGAGATGGAACAAAGGAGGATTGTAGATCAACGATGCAAAAAATTAAGCCATGGTTTGGGGGTTTTAGAACGAAAAGTTGATAAGTGTAGAAGATTAATCTATGATGAAGGAGAGCCGCTGTGGTTATCATTCAAAAATATATACGCAAGTGGTTAGTATGGCGTGCTTATTTGAAATTCTTGTGAGTCATTACTTCTATACAGTGTTGTTGGAGAAATGTTAACAATAAGGGAATTCCGAAGGCTTAACAAGAGGCTACTGAAGTTGCTACTAATCCTATTCAAGATTCAAGGGCGAATCTTCTTGAAGAGGGAGGGAATGATATGGTTCAGCCTTGTGATAAGACTCAAGTAAGGTTAGATTCGGATTTTGGCGTAAAATGCGCAACAGTCCAGGTTTACGGCTACAGTTATAATTTTCAATACGACCGTTGGATCGAGCTAAACTTTTACGTGGACTCTTCATACATGTTTTCCAACCTTGGGTTACAATTTTGTTATTTACTAGTCAATTAGAGTTTGGGAAGGCACCACAATACTAGTCAACAGAGGTTGTACGAATTTTGTTATTTACTTCCTTTTGACTTCTGGACTTCCTGTTGGTTAGGATTCTTTTCCTACAAGGATGTGGCAGCTGGTTTTGGGAATTTTCTAATTCCACAAGGATCTTTAATGAGCTACAATATAATCTCCAATTGTGGCAAGTATTCATTAATGTTTCAGAATCCTTTTCTTATAATGATTCCTTATTCATCCTAGCTACATAAGAAAATAAAGGCTTGTGATATTTAATGAAAAAATAGTTATTTTTATTATTTTTTTAATGTTTGGGCTTAATTAAAACTTTATTTTCAGCTAGGATCCAGGCTTGCTTGGATCAGGTTATAGGCTTTTTTAGTTTTGGGTTTTTGGGTCAGTTTTGTATGTGAGTCAGTTTAGCCCACAAGGGTAGATCCATTATGGTTACTTTTAAGAACTACTTAAACACATGTAACCTAAATTTCGGCAGCCTTTGATGATTATTACTTATGACTTTTTTAGTTTTAATGTATGAGAGTGATTCTTGCATTCTTCAATTCTTGAACAAACTGAATCTGACTTATCAAAGATTAACCGGCTTCGTGGCGTCATTCTACTCATTCCAATAGTGTTGGTGCCTTGGGGCTGGTTTCTATTGTGTCCCACTCCTATCAGACGTGTTTCGGCTTTCCAGGATCAGATTTCAGTCTTGATTGTGGGTTGCGTGACCACGTGATCACGAGGTTCGCATCTCACAATTTGCTTCATAAACTTTGGAAGTGAATTTGGTTGTGATTTATGTCCAAAACTAGGTTGAAGTACGATTTTTAGGAGGAGAACTTGGAATTTATCATATGCATAAACTTAGGGAAAAGGAATGTCAGAAATGATATAGTTTTCATTGATGATTTTTAGTGTCAGAACAATATAATTTATGTGGATAACCTTCATTAAAATTGAGGGTAAATATCTTGTTACAATATTATCACTATATAATTATACGAATATGGGTGATATCTGAATGAATATATGTGTGTTATGGGATATGTGTAAAAATGATCTTTAAAATTATCTAAATGCAAGTGTACTAAGTAATGATCATTTGGTGTATTAGGAGACGTGACTGGGATCAGATCTTTTACCAGACGAAGACATACCACGAGAGGAGTAGGTAGGTGGTCCTCACTTTTAACCGATTTCTATTAAATCTTTGTTGTAATTATACATAATGTTGTCACTTGATTTCAATTGATTAAAGTTACTCATGGAACATAATGATTGAATGATGTGATTAACTTCGGCTAATAGAATCCATATGGGATAACTAGGATTGTATGATGTGATTAGCTTTGGCTAATGGTATCCATATCGGATAACCGAGATTGAATGATGTAATTAGTTTTGGCTAATGGTATCCATATCGGATAACCAGGATCAAATGATGTGATTAGCTTTGGCTAATGGTATCCATAATGGATAACCAGGATTGAATGATTTGCTTAGCTTCAGCTAATGGTATCCATAATGGATAAAGGGGATCAAATGATGTGATTAGCTTTTGCTAATGGTATTCATATCGAATAATCAGGAAGGAATGCTTTGCTTAGCTTTGGCTAATGGTATCCACATCGGATAATCATGATTGAATGGTGTGATTAACTTCGGTTGATAACGAGAAGGAAATCGTAAAGCTAGTTTTGGTTGTTAAGATCCACATTGGGTTACCAAAATGATTGAATAAGATTAGTATTGTGATGCGGATTAGCCCAACACCAAGCGTAATCATGCCAACGACCCATTGGCAGTGCCAATTGGGCCAATCACAAGAGCTAGGGCAAAGAAGCTTAAAGAAGCATTGAATGGACTTGTTAAGAACATATGGAGCAAAATGAACCTAGAGGGGCTTGGGACATTTAAGGAGCATGAAGGGCAGCCTTTAATTCATCTAGTTCAGGTCCAAGAAGAGCCCAATTCGTGTGGAACAAAGGGTTGATGTGTCTGGCCCAACACCAGCCTTGTTAGGCTTGTTTTCCTAAAGCTACAAGGATAAAATGTCAGCAATTTATTCTCCTAATTAAGTCAGGAAATTGGCCATATCTTATTCCTAAAGAGAGGAGGACTATTTAATGCTTTTCCTAACTTAGAAAGGAAAGTAATTAAATCAGCAACAAAGGAGGAAATTTGTTTTCTTATTTGTCCAAGTTAAACAAGGACATCCAAGCTAATCAAGGACATCAAGGGGGCAGCAACACAAATTTTCCAAATCAGATTTTTCCTAGTTTATTTGGGACTTCTTAAGGGTGACAAATCTGATTCTAGCATATTTAACATGATAATTTTCAGAATTTTATTATTTTCTTCTTAGTTTTTGGGTTATTATTACTTATTTGGGTCAATTGTAAGTGGGCTTCATATAAGTCTACCTAAGGGATTCATATAAGTCCATTAGGGTTTTCTTAAGTCTAGAGTCAGTATAAATAAAGGCATAACCAAATATGTAAGGTTACGCAATTTTCAGATCAATAAACTTATTGCTGCACTTATTGTGTGTTGGTGGGATAATCTCCCTTTCTTGGTTCTCTAAAGAACTGAAAATGACTTATCGAAGAACAACTATCTTCATGCCGTCATCCTTATACTTCTCGTTCGCGAATCAATATTCGTTGGGTGGGGGTCTCCGTTTCCAATAGTGCCGGTGCCTAGGTACAAGTTATCTTTGTGTCACACTCCTATCAAACCTGATTTACTTGGCTTTCCGGGAATTGGTATCTTTGCGTATGGGTTGCGTGACCACGTGATCACGAGGTTCCATCATATTGGTTGACAATGATAATGATTGATATCTACTTTTGTATATAGTCAAAGATACATTAAAAAAGAATAATAACATATCAATTAAACTTACGATTGAATTATAAGAACCGCAGATTAAAAAAACATAATTCAAAGTGTATAATTCATGGAAGGATACCCCATGTACTAGGGCTTCTAAATCGTAATGCATGTTCATAAGGAGTATGTTTAAAGTCCAAGAAATAATGCAATGTAAGGTCGTACGATGATGTGAAATGTAACCTTTAAAATAGAATTAATAGGAACACAATGACAAAAACCTATCTATTTAAGAAATAATAGATAAATCGTTCAAACATATTATGAGAGATTGTTTTTATGCTTACATTTAACTTAATTTGTAACAGGGACATCTCATATTTTAGGATAAATCATGTAATGGTGTGATTAGACAATATGCATTTTGTACAACTATGTAATGGCTATGAATTGTCGATCAATACTTTTGTAAAAACTTATGATGACGACTTTCACAATCATGAATGTGGTTTATGTTATGTATGAACACTTTATGTTATGAATGCAATGACCATGTATCTTTAACTATGATGCTATTGGGTATTCTATATACATCTATGACGTACCACATCACCTAATGATGTTTGACTGCTGAATTTATAAATTATATTACGCAATGCATCGATGGAACATGACAATACAAAAAAAATATCACCCCATTTTCAACTCACTATCAATAAACATCATGTTATGAATTGGTAAATTTTATGGGTTTTTACGTAGTGGATATAATCAGATTATTATTAATTCTGAAGATCAAGAAAAGACAACCTTTACATGTCCATTTGATACATATGTATATAGGAGAATGCCCTTTGGTCTGTGTAATGAACTCACAACGTTTCAAAGATACATATGAGTATATTTTCTTACTATGTTGAAAGAATAATTGAGGTTTTCATGGTGTATGGTGATTATTTTGATAATTGTTTAGAAAATATATCTTTAGTCTTAAAAAGATGCATTGAAACTAATTTTGTATTGAACTATGAATAATGTTATTGGGCATGTTGTGTCTTCACGTGGTTTAGAGGTGGATAAAGCTAAAATAGATGTTATTTTATCATTTTCTTACCCCTCGTGCGTGAGGGAGGTTCATTATTTATTGGGGAATCAAAAATTGAGAAAATGAGTTGTTATGTCAAGATGTATAGTCAGAAACTTAGATTTAAATGTATTATATAATTTGTTGTAAAGGCAACATTGAAAATGACAAATATGAACTTAGATACCGTAACACCTAGTATGTAATTCAATATGTATATGATGTAATCGATGTTAAAAGAATTTTGGATAAGCATATTGTTTTCTTTCCTTATGGAAACCGCATACATGTATTTTATGCCTAGTTGTTAAATTTGTAATGTTATTTTAGTTGCAATGATGAGCACGAATATTGTTATATAAGTTGAGGTATATTGAACTTGAGTTGAAT
This sequence comes from Populus deltoides, assembly GCA_015852605.2. NCBI lineage: Eukaryota > Viridiplantae > Streptophyta > Magnoliopsida > Malpighiales > Salicaceae > Populus > Populus deltoides. The sequence goes on from CM027586.2 coordinate 9,297,366, forward strand.
GTTATGAGCAAGATTATTAAAAGTGTTAATAGCCATATGATTCCTTTCTTTCACGAAAAAATCATGAGTATAAGTCTTCTTGACAACTAATAACTCTTATAATGCTATATATATTGTAGGTATATGTCACGAAGTGGGTCAGAGCTGATTGTGTCGTTTCACTATTTATAATTTTGTTAGGTACTTATTTTATGTACTATGAATACTTAAAATTATGTTAATAACTTTATATTGAAATATACTAAATGGTATGGTTGTATTTCTAGTATTTGATTATTACATCTCTTTTGTTATGTGTATGTGTATCCATTTCATGTATGTTTTAAGTAAAAAGAAAATGGAAAGAATATAAGATGAATTGTGAACAGCGATGGGAAAGAATCAAATGGAGAAACAATTAAACTAATGGGTGGCTGAAGGCTTTTGCATGCATGTAATAGAGTTATTTCATATTATGTTACCTAGGAGGATAAGAAAAGAACTAAGAAAATGTACAAGTTATAGAGGAAACTCTATAGTAAGTTTGGTAAACCAAAGGGTCAATAATGGAAAGTATTACAGATTGCACAAAAAAAAAATTACCCCATTATACTCAGACATGATGATTAGAAATACAAAAGTTACATGGAAATCTCATGTTGTTACATAGACTCTAAGTTATTATTCTAAACCAATATCCTGCTAAGTTTGATATCAAAACTGAAGTTGTGATATTTAAACTTGTAAAACGACTAAGTTTAATAATTATGACAGTTCTATGTTGTTAATTTTAGGGAAAACATTCAACTAAATCGAACATAGACTCAAATAGTTATGTTATCTTGATTTTTCAGACTGTCTAGTTCTTATAGCTGCTATTGAATTAAATTATTAATGCGAACAATGTGGTTGTTTAATGGTTATGGTTAGTTACATAGCAGATCGGTTAACTGACTAATATTAAGGAAAGATAGATATTCAGAATATAAATTGACGTATTGTTTCAATGATTAGTTTTGATTTTCATAGGTGGATGTTTACTTGAGACTAAGGTTTTTCTCTTAATAAGTTTTGTTTCATTTACTTTCATTTGATTATTTTATTTACTATAGCATAACTTAGATAACCTCAAAACCACCCAACTTTGAATCATCTAGCATAAAGACCTGAAGTAGATCTTCTTCGTGGGATCGACCCCTTGCTTTACTATCTTATTTGTTTAAGTTAGGGTAATTAATTTGTGTGACCGCGATACTGAAACGCCGCATAATAGAATGCACAACAACCCGAAAATGGATTCTTGCTAAAAGGCAAATCTTGAAAGACACAAGTAAAGGTCTCTCCCGCAGCTTCGACGAGCAAAGAAAAAGGAAATCATTGAGAAACCCGTAAAGGGAAAAAACATGTTCGGGTTTTGAATCAAAAGATTAAAATAAAAAATAACATTTGATATCTTGATTTCAAGCAAGAAAAGTCGATTAGGGATTTGATCAAAAGTGAAAAGAATAACCTATAAAGATCCCTTGTCTCAACTTTTAAAAACAAAAGTCTCTGGTGGTGTATAAGGATGGAGGGACATAAGGGAGTGAAGGTGATCCTAGACACATAACAAACCCTCAAACACCATTTGAACTTGTGTTTTCCTTTCTTTGCTAGCTATAAAACCCAACCTTCTTAATGTACCTTGAAATGTCCATTCTAATTTAGCAAGTTGGAAAGGCTGATAAATGGCGCTCTTAAGGAACCATTTGCGAGAGTCATGATGAAATGAATAAATATTCATCTTTGTTCACATTTGGAAAATCCAAACTCGAGACTTCAAACAAGTATTTGATCATTTTTTAACCCAATGCAAAACGGGTCATTGATACGGTTTAACATTGTGATACGACCCAAGCAAGGTCAGATTCGGATTTTGGCATAAAATTCTCTACCATCCAGTTTTACACTATTGAGCATAACTCTCAATTCAACCATTGGATCGAGCTGAAACTTTTCCAAAAGATTTCAGAGGTATTGGTCTATGTTGGGATAAAGTTTTGCTAATCAGAGTTCACAAAGAACTTGCGATATAAGTTAGAACAGGCTGTACGGATTTTGTTATCTACTTCCTTTTGACTTGTGGACCTCCTATTTGGCAAGAATCTTTTTCCTACAAGAATGTGGGAGCTTGTTTCGGGAATTTTCTAGCTCCACAAAGATATTGAATGAGCTGCAATATAATCTCCAAGTGTGACAAGAATTCATTAATGTTTCAAAATTCGATTCTTATAAGGATTCATTATTCATCCTAGCTATACAAGGAAAGAAGGGCTGGTGGTATTTAATGACAGATTAGGTATTTTTATTATTTTCTTTCATTTTTTAGTTTAATTAATACTTTGTTTTCAGATAAGATCCAAGACTTGTTTGGATCAAGTTATGGGCTTTTCAGTTTAGGGTTTTGGGTTAGTTTTGAGTGTACCTCATATAAGTCAACATAAGGGGTTCATTAGGGTTATTTTTTCAAGAACTATTTAAATTCATGTAACCAAAATTTTGGCAGCCTTTGATGAATATTACTTCTGAATTTTTCAGTTTTAACGTGTAAGAGTGATTCTTGCATTCTTCAGTTCTTTAACGAACTAAATCTGACTTATCGAAGATTAACTAGCTTTATGGCATCATTCTATTCATTCCAATAGTGTTGGTGTCTTGAGGCACGTTTCCATTGTGTTACACTCCAATCAGAACTATTTCGGCTTTCCAGGATCAGATCTCAATTTTTTTTATCAAAATGTAAGTGTATTAAGGATAAAATAAATATATATATTGCTAATGAACCAGCAAGTTCAGTTATAGGAATATCAAAAAGGAACAGGCTACCTTTGAGACATATACACCAATGGTTATGAGAGGAACCTAGATAGGTTCCCAACCTAACATAAAGCTAAAAACAAGATATAGAGGCAACCTGAGAAGCAAAAATAATTTTACAAGAAGAACCTGCACAGGAAGAAGGCCCCAACCTCAGCAAGCCATGCAAGGCTATGCACTACAAAAAGCAGCAATGAAGACCAGAACAGATAAAAGAAGCCAGGCATAGGAGACAGGTGTCAGACAAGCATACAAGACAAAGAACAAGGACAGCGCCAGCAACCAGAAACTGAAAAATCCAGCAAACTAGGCCACGTGCAAGACCGCACAGATGCAAATCCAATTCAAGACTAGAAAGCAAAAGATAGCCAATTAGAAGCATATTCTTCCACCCAGAGTGAAAAAGAAGTAGTTAATGCATGATACGTAGACTGCATGTGCCATGCAGAGGAACAACAACCATTCCATAGTTGAAAATACACCTGATTAGGGAGACAGTTGAAATAGCCATTCCTTTCCCCCATCAATAAATGAAGGATCATAGAATACTCATAACTCCTAGCAGCAACCACAACCAGCCCACCGAGGCAGAGGACACACCCACTGGAAAAATTACTAAGGAACATTAATGAGGGTATAATCCTTCTCATGAAAGTGGAGAATCATGTAGAACAGGATTTGAAACTTCCGAAAGGGAGGACAAGTGAAGTACTCTTATCATCAAAAGTTCTTTTATTTCTTTCCTCTCAGATCAGATAGACCAAGATACATAGAGAAACCCTTCTCACTTTAGCCACCAAGGTTTTCATTTTACAGGGTAAACCACGCATTGCACTGTTGAGGGTAGACATACGCCTACTTAGCTGTAACCAAGATTTCACCATGTTCCACAGAGAGAATGTCCAGTTGCAGCCAAAAAATAAATGCTCATGATTTTCCTCCGCCTGCCTGCAGAACACACACAGGGTGTCAATGCGAATGAACCTCAGGCGATCCTTAGTGCGAAGCTTCCCAAGAATGGCCATCCATAAGGTGAAGCTATGTCTGGGGAGGGCCCATTGTTCCCAAACAATCGTATCCCAATGGACTGCTGAACCGTGATGTCTGAGAGAGGCATAAGCATTGGGAGTGAATCCACCTTCCTGTTGAGCCCAACCTGCCATTGAATCAATAACAAGTTGGTGACCCCCGTATAGCTCAACCAGATGGTTTTTGAGAAGGATGATAGATTTCCATAATAGCGAGGAAGTCCTTTGGGCATGGGCATTCCAAATGGAGTGTGTGGCTAAATAAAAGTGATGAATCCATCTAATCCAAATGGAATCTTGCTTCAGATGAATATTCCAGAGGTGTTTGGCAATAAAACAGTTGTTGCTCACTTGGATATCAAGCAAACCCAAACCTCCTTCATTCTTCAGAAGGCAAACAGTTTTCCAAGCCACAAGAGCAGACTTGCTTCTACAGGTATCGCCTGTCCATAAGAAGTTTCTACAGAGGCAGGTGATTTGCTTGATAACAGCACGCGATATAGGGAAAATACTGACCCAGAACTGAACCATCCCATATAATACAGACTTAATAAGCTCAAGTCTTCCGGAATATGAGAGATACTTACTAGCCAACCTTGAATAACAGCTTCTAGCTTGTGTATGAGAGGGGAATACTTGCTTGCAAGTAGCCTGTGAGGGCTTAGAGGAACTCCAAGGTATCTGAAAGGGAAAACACCTATTGAGAGCCCGATGTCTGCTAAAATAGATTGCTGTAAACGGTCAGTTACACCACCAAAATATATTGGTGATTTGGAAATATTTATATGCAGGCTAGACGTTTGCCCAAAGAGCATCAATTGTTGGAGAAGCACCTGAACTGAGTTCTTATCCCCTCTACAGCATCAATCTTGATTGTGGGTTGCGTGACCATCACGAACTTCGCATCAGTCATCCCCTACACTAAGCACCACATGAAATACCTTTCTTCAAGGACTAAAATGAATAATGAAAGTTACATAAACATTGTTATTTGACATAACATTAAAGAATTTTATATTTTTGAAAAGACAAGATAAATCCTACAAAGTTTATGTTGAGGAAAACACCTTAAAAAACCAAAACATGTATCATGAGTATTCAAAAAAGCACATGATGTTGTCATAAGGCAAGGAGTTCTAATTCATTCCCAATTAGGATAATATTCTCCATGGCCTAAATGTTCACAAAAAAAGAAGGCTATGAAAGGCAATATGATGCTATAGCTTTGAAAGCAACTCATGCGGACTTGCTCAGGTAAACTAAGAAGAAAAGCCAGCAAAAATGACCACCTCATAAATTACAACCCTCAGCAGAGATTGTAAAGAAAGGGGGCATGTATTTTGAAAATCATGCATTATTGATATGGTTCAGCCTTGTGATACGACCTAAACGTGGTCAGATTCGGATTTTAGTGTAAAAGTTTCTACCATCTAGTTTTATGTTATTGATCATAACCCCAAATCCAACCGTTTGATCAAGCTCAAACTTTACCAGAAGATTCCAGAGATATTTGTCTATGTTGGGATAAAGTTTCAGGTGAATCAGAATTCAGAAAGCACTTTTGATATAGGTCAGAATAGGCTGTATGAATTTAGTTAATTCCTTTTGACCTATGGACTTTCTATTTGGCAAAGATCCTTTTCTAAAAGGATTTTACAGCTTGTTTTGAGAATTTTCTAGTTCTACAAGAATCTTTAATGAGTTGAAACATAATTTTTAAAAGTGACAACGATTCATTAATGTTTCAAAATCCTTTTCTTATAAAGATTCCTTATTTATCCTAGCTATACACAAGAAAAGAAGGGCTGGTGCTATTTAATGAAATAACAAAACTTTTTTAATGTGCCGCAAATTTAAGGAGAAGAAGAAATTAGATACTAAGGAATTTTTGTGGAATCAAGAAGAAATGAAAATTTCATAAGGATATAACCTAATTAATGGAACCAAGCTCTGATACCAAATGATGCAAACCTCGTGATCACATGGTCACGCAACCCACACGCAAAGACACCAATTCCAGGAAAGCCATGTTTGGTTATGCCTTTATTTATACTAACTCCAAACTTAAAGAAACTATAATGAACCCCCCTTAGGTCGACTTATATGAAGCCAATTTATAATTGACCCAAATAAGTAATAATAATCCAAAGATTAAGAAGAAAATAATAAAAACCCAAAAATTACCATTCTAAATATGCTAGAATTAGATTTGTCACCCTTAAAAAGTCCCAAATAAACTAGGAGAAATCTAATTTGGAAAATTTATGTTGCTGCGTCCTTTGATGTCCTTGATTAGCTTAGATATCCTTGTTTAGCTTGGGTAAATAAGAAAATAAATTTCCTTTTTTACTTTTCCTTCCTAATTTAGGAAAAGCATTAAATAATCCTCCTATCTTTAGGAATAAAATCTGGCCAACTTCCTTACTTAATTAGGAGAATATATTGCTCACTTTCTATCCTTGTAGCATTAGAAAAAAAAAACAAGCCTAACAAGGCTGGTTTTGGGCCGAACACATCAACCCCTTGTTCCACATGAATTAAGCTCTTCTTGGACATGAATTAGATGAATTATAGGTTGTCCTTCATGCTCCTTAAATGTCCCAAGCCCCGTTATGTCCTCCATATGTTCTTAACAAGCCCATTCAATACTTCTTTAAGCTTTTGATACAATCCACGCAAGGTAAAATTCGGATTTTGATGTAAAACATGCAACTATGTAGTTTTATGGCAACATTCATAATTATCAAGCTAAAATTTTACATGGCGTCTCCTGACATATTGTTCTACCTTGGTTAAAATTTCAGGTCAACAGAAGCTGTACGAATTTTGTTTTTTGCTTCCTTTTGAATTGTGGACTTCCTATTTGGTTAGGATTATTTTCCTACAATGATGTGGCAGCTTGTTTTGGGAATCTCTTACTTCTACAAAGATCTTTAATGGGTTGCACCATAGTTTTCAAGTGTGGTAAGGATTCATAAATTTTTCAGAATCCTTTTCTTACGAGGATTCCTTATCCATCCAAGCTATAACAAGGAAAGGAGATTTCAGAATTAATTATACCTTTAGATTTGATTCTCCTAACTTATATGGGACTTCTAAAGGGAAACAAATATGATCCTATCATATTTAGGATATTAATTTCAGATTTATTATTGTTATTGTTATTGTTATTTTCTTCTTAGTTTTGGAGTCACTATAAATAAGAGCATAACCAAACATGTAAGGTTAGAAAATTTATATTAATAAAACTTCTTGTTTGCCACACTTTGTGTGTGTGTGTGTGTTGGTGAGATAATTGTCCTTCCATAGTTCTCTAAAGAACTGAAAACGACTTATCAAAGAACAACTGGCTTCATGGTGTCATCCTTATATTTCTTGTTCGTGAATCAATATTCGTTAGGTAGGGGTTTCTGTTTCCAATAGTGCATCCTAGGTACAAGTTATCTTTGTATCACACTCCTATCAAACCTGATTTACTTGGCTTTCAGCGAATTGGTGTCTTTACGTGTGGGTTGCGTGGCCATGTAATCGCGAGATTCCCATCATCTTCTTTGCCCTAGCTCTTGTAATTGGCCCAATTGGCACCTCCAATGGGTCATTGACATGATTATGCTTGGTGTTGGGCTAATCCTCATCATCAATAGAGGCTGTATAAATTTTGTTATTTACTTTCTTTTGAATTGTGGACTTTCTATTTGGTTAGGATTCTTTTCCTACAAGGATGTGGTAGTGGTTTTGGAAATTTCCTTATTCCATAAGGATCTTTAAAGAGCTGCAATATAATCTCCAAGTGTGGCAATGATTCATTAATGTTTCAGAATCCTTTCTTATAAGGATTCCTTATTCATCCTAGCTACACAAGGAAATAAGGGCTAGTGATATTTAATGACAAATTAGTTATTTTTATTATTTTCTTTCATGTTTGGTCTTAATTAAAATTTTTTTTTGAGCTAGGATCCAAAACTTGTTTGGATCAGGTTAGAGCTTTCAGTTTAGGGTTTTTGGATCAGTTTTGTATGTGGGTTAGTTTAGCCCACAATGGTAGATCCATTAGGGTTACTTTTAACAATTATTTAATATATGTAAAAGTTGGGCTTATTTTTATATAGTTGTGGATCTTGAATTTCAGTTTGGTTTATATGGCTAGAAAGCTATGAAATAGGCCTACAACGTTCATGAAGAGTCCAAGACACAATTCTGCCATTTTGAAGTCCAAATCTTAGCATCAAAAGAGAAGTTTGAATCTGTCCTGCAGCCCAAACACTATTCATTGTTCAGTCCATATTACGGGTTCTAGAAGTCCAAATAAGCTCATTCTTTTTTTGGTGGAAAGCTGATACAGATTCCAACAACTTTCATGCGGACCACCTGCTCAAGTTCTGATGTTAGCAATGACATTTTATCAAGACAAGAGCTTGAGGACTATCTACCATGTCCACCAGAAGCACTACTCGAAATTTTAGCCATATCTCGAGCTGTAGTGATCCAAATGCTCTAAAATGTTGTGGGTGGAAAGAGGAGATGATTTCCAACAACTTTCATGAAGAACAATTTACCAAATTCTGATTGCATCAATGTCATTTCATCCAGCTAAAATACTTGAGTGCTGTTGTCCACCAAGTCCACTAAATCAATAGTTGGCCACTACATCAATAATCAATTACCAAATGAATAGTTCCGAATTTTAGCCTACAAAAGGAGGCATTTGCCATTCATTTAGGCATCTTGTTTTTCAGATTAAGATCATTTCTTGCTTGCTCTCTCTTTGTAATATCTTGTTTATGCTTTCATTTCCTTTACTACTCTTAGTTAACTTATATCATAATTATATTCATATCTTGTTTATCTATGTTCTTCTTCTTCATTATGTCTAGCTAAGTTAAGGTGAAAAGGTTTCACTAATGATGTTAGAATATGTATAATATAAACTCAATATGCACTTCAATGTTTATATCCAAGAAAGTTTGTTATTAACATATCTTATCTTTTTATCTTAGTAATTCTTAATACCTTACTTGTTAAATGATTAATCTAGATTTGTGTAGCATAACACTTGGTACAATAAATGCATGATCCTTCATAGTCTTCGACTGACATCGTTGTTATGAGAGGAACTTGATTTGTTGTTAATATAAGTTAGCATCATGAATTCCTGACAATATTTAAAAGTATGGTGTTACTAAAATAAGATAACTAATATGATCTTGTTAAAAATTTATAATGAACTATTAAGGATAAATCATCCGATTGGAACCTCTATTGTGTGTGGTTTCCAGTTGAGTAACAAAAAGAGTTTATACTATACTTATTTTTATTAGTGGATCCTCTAACCTTGACAACAATTTCTATCATTGTTTAATCCTCACATTAATCTCACAAGTCATAGATCTCTTTAACTCTTTGTTACCTCATATATATTATTTATAATTTATATAATTGACCTCCACGTGGATTGACCTCGGTCTTGCCTGGTTATTTATTACTTTGACATTTCTACACTTAGGACAAAACATCATCAACTATTTGATCATGTCACTAGAGTGCTATAGGGATCCCTCTTCACACCGACCTCATAACCCTAATGTGTAAAAGGCTGAATTACACAAGAGTAGGTGTTGAGATTCTTTGAAGATGCTGGTTAGGGAATTTGATTTTCTCTGTCTAAATGGTATGCTAATTCCTATTTTAGTCGAGTATGAGTGGCTTCCATTCAAGTGTAATGGTTGCAATATTTTTGGCCATACTCTAGCAACCTGTCCCAATAATAATGAGAAACATCCCAAAGAAGAAGAGACTAAAGGGATGCATAGTGTTGTGGGTACTAGTTCAACATATGGCGAGCAAAATCAGTTTAAATGGCAAAAAGTTGTGAAACAGGAGAAAGACTTTAAAGAGAACGGTGAGGGTATAGTGTTACGGTCCTCATTGCTGACCTTTGATATGAATATTCTTAGTGGTGATCGAGTGAAGGGCACGAGACTTTAGGTGATGAATTGTATAATAATTCCTTTGACATGGCCATTTGTGAAACCATTCACAATATTCCTTTTTAGACTCCCTTGACCATACATGATGTAAATAGAGTCTAGGAGGAGCAAGGTGTTGCACCTATAACAATTAATTCTAGTGAAGTGATCAGGAGTTTTTAGAGGCGATGAGTTCATCGTTTCAAACTCCATCGAATTTGATCATTAATGAAAAGGTTAATCACTTAGTAGTTAAGGCTTTACTCTATGGAGAAAATGAATAGGAGTTCTCCAGGTTCAAAGCGAAAGAAAAGGAAGTGAAGCCCCTCGCAAGGGGGTAAGTCGAGGTGATTATGTTTGTTTTCAACTTCCTATTTTTTTTCCCATGAATATTGGATGTTGGAATATAAGGATTGAAATATCCCTTAAAGCATTCAGAACTGCGTGGACTTATCCAACATCATAGGGTGATCTTTTTGGATTGATTGAAACTCGGGTTAGCGAATCAAATAAAGATAATGTTTCTAGACTTCTTTTTAATAATTGGTATTACTTGTATAATTATGAATTTGCTAGTGGTGGTCGAATCTGGATTTGTTGGGATCCATATGAGGTGAAGGTTTATATTTGGGTAGTTCGGATTAGATTGTTCATTTTGGTGTTTTTATAGTGGGTACCAATTCAATCTTCAATGCTTCCATTGTTTACGAAGATAACATGCCTTCTAAACAAGAGGCTTTATGGTATGATATTGTTAGGCAAAGCGAGGTTTGGGGGGTCAATTCCTTGGATTCTTATGGATGATTTTAGTGCTATCCGCTTGCTTGATGAGAAGATGGGTGGTGATATGTTGTGGCCGGTATAGCAGAATAATCTGAAGTCGCCTTGCTCAATCAGATTTGAATAACCTTAGATTTACGAGTTTCAAATTCACATGGAGTAATCGACAATTTAACAATCCTATACTGAAAAGCTTGACCAAGTACTTGTCAATGTGGAGTGGGAATGTGAGTTTGGAGTTTCAGACGTTACCTATCGTTTGGTGTTTCAGATCACTCTCCAATGTCAATAAAAGTTGTGAGAATGCCAAAAAGGAAGGTTCCTTTCAAATTTTATTTTTATTTTTGAGCTGACTATCCTCGGTTTCTTTAGGCAATGCAACAGCTTGGGAGGTTGAAGTCACGAGCACTCCGATGTTTATTTTGAGTAAGAAGTTGAAGCATATTAAGAATGCATTGAAAGTTTTCAACAATAAGTTTTTTGATAAGATTTCGGAGAGGGTGTTGATGATTAAGAGGGCTATAAAAGATGCTCAATACAAGCTGCAGGAGAATGTTTTAGACTTAGATACTCATAGGTCTGAACCTATATGTTGTTTCAAGAATATTTGAGACTTGCTCAGAGTTTCCTGAGGCAAAAATCTCTTATTCAATGGCTGAATTTGGGGGATAAAAATTCAAAGTTTTTCTTCAACTTGGTTAAGAGTCACCGATGCCATAACAAAATACTCTCAATCCATGATGATAATGGAACCTGTATTTTTTATGCAATGGAGATTCAACATATTATTGTAAGCTATTTTGAGAAGCTTTTAGGTAGAACACGGTCAAACGCTTGCATTGACATTCTTAGGAGGGCTTTGCCTCGCCGATTATCCACGCTTTAAATCAAAGGTCTGGATGCTCTGGTTACTGATGATGAAATTCAAACGGTCCTATTTTCTCTTAAGGACAACAAAGCTCCTGGTCCTAATGGTTTTAACGTGGGTTTCTTCAAGAGAGCTTGGAGCATCATTGGTCCGGACACCATCAACGTTGTTCGTTCATTCTTCATTTCAGGTCAGCTTCTCAAAGAAGTAAATGCAACCAGTAAATACTTAATTCCTAAAGTTTCTAACCCGTCACATGTTCAGGACTTTAGGCCTATTTCTTGTTGTACCTCCATATACAAATGCATTGCCAAGATTTTTGCCAACAGAATAAGAGTGCTTCCAGATCTGATTGGTCTGTTTCAATCGGCTTTCATTGAGAATCGAAACATCAGTGACAACATCCTTTATCTCAAGAGCTTCTTCACAATTACCATCATCAAGGGGGCCCTCCTAGGTGCTGTTTGAAAGTTGATATAATGAAGGCTTATGATCTAGTAAGGTGTCCTTCTTATTGGCAATCCTTAGGACGATTGGTTTTCCTTCAAGTATGGTAAATTGGATTCATGAATGTATTTCCACTACTAGATTTTCAGTATCTATCAACGGAGAGCTTTATGATTTCTTTGCTGGTACTAGAGGGTTAAGGTAAGGAGATCCAATGTCTCCTTAATTGTTTATTCTTGTCATGGAAGTTTTTTTGGGTCTGATGCGCAATCTGTTTCAAAATAATGACTTCAAGCTTTATTGGCGTTGTGAAAGGATGCATCTCACTCATTTGTGCTTCACGGATGATTTAATGATCTTCTATCAAGTTGAGGTGGGTACGGTTTGAGTCATTAAATCGTGTCTTGATCAATTTCAAATGCTCTCTAGACTAATGCCGAATCAAGATAAGAGTTGCATGTTCATTTGCGGTATAAAGTCTGGAAATAAAGAATTGCTTCCTGATGTTCTCGGTTATAAGGAAGGCAAACTTCCAGTCAAATACCTGGGCGTTCCTATCGTTACTACAAAGCTTACATCTTTGTACCGTGTTCTCCTTATAGACCGTGTATAGCAAAGGTTAGGAGTTGGATGCATCGCTCTCTTTCTTATATGGGTAGACTTCAGCTTATGAAGTCCAACGTTTTCTCTATTCAAGTGTATTGGTCGTCTCTTTTCATCCTTCCTAAAGCTGTTGTTAGGACTTATAGGCTCTATATTTATTTTTGTACTTGCTTATTTTCTAATTATTTCTTTAATTAATATTTAATTTATTTCTTTAAATTAATATTCTTTAATTAATATTTAATCAATAATTAAAAAATTAAAAAAGGAAAAGAGAGTATTAGAATAATAAATAAGAGCAGAAATTCTCGTATCTCGTCCGAAGGATATCATCACATAATTATCTATGACTGTTCATGTCTCTAGTAGGACCACTTGATTAAATGTGGAGGGAAGTGGGATAAATGGCCGATACTACTGGAAGGATTCCTTTTTGGATAATAGGTACTGTAACTGGTATTCTTGTGATCAGTTTAATAGGTATTTTCTTTTATGGCTCCTATTCCGGCTTGGGTTCATCCCTGTAGTAATAGGATGAACTAAGTTGTAGACATGAAAGTAAGAACTCAATGGCATCCCCATCAAATCAGACAGAAAAAAGGGAGCGCGACTGAGTTCTTAAAAATCATAATACTTTATTCGCATAAATGACAAAATGAATTCCATTTTATGAATTACATTATTCTGATATTTTAAATATTTCAAAAAATTCCATTACACTTTTTTCTGAGTGGTGCTTGTAAAAAAGTAACTTTATTGATTAATTCAGAATATTTTAAACAAAGCTCAAGGCATGTTTGGGTTTAATTAATACTTTGTTTTAAAATACGATCCACGGCTTGTTTGGATCAAGTTATGGGCCTTTTAATTTAGGATTTTTGGGTTAGTTTTGTATGTGGTTCAGTTCAGCCCACAAGGAAAAATCCATTAGGATTAATTTTTCAAAACTAATTAAACACATGTAACCTATATTTCAGCAGCCATTGATGAATATTACTTCTAGATTTTTCTGTTTTAACGTGTGTGAGTGATTTTTTCATTTTTTCAGTTCTTGAATGAGCAAAATCTGACTTATCAAAGATTAAATAGCTTTGTGGCGTCGTTCTACTTCAATCCAAATACTGTTGGTGCCTTGAGGCAGGTTTCCATTATGTCTCACTGCCATCATATCTATTTTGGCTTTTCGGGATCAGATCTCAATCTTGATTATGGTTTGCGTGACCACGTGATCAGGAGATTCGCATAAGTTGGTATCAGAGTTAGGCTTCGAATCAAGGTCATATCCTTCTGTTATTTTCATTGTTTTAGTGTTCCATTAAGCTTTTCACTGTTTGCGTCTTTCATCTTCTTGTTCTTTGTGTTTGCGGCATCTAAGAAAAAAAAGTATTATGTTTTATCATATCACATGATTAGTACTTAAAAGTTCATTTTAATCAAGGTTTTATATCATCATTTTGCACTTCAAGTATCAATAACTCCTTAACTATATCATGTTTTATAATAACATGTCTAATAATATAAGATACCTTTAATTTATGGTAAATGTTCATCTTAAATGCAAGCCTATAAAAGAAATCAAAGGATTGATTGATGAGTTTAACTACTGAAATTGAGAAGACAAAGAGCGAGTTAAGCTTACAAAAGAAATGTGGTTCAGTCCAAACTAGAACACCATGTGGTTATTAGATCATAACTGGAGCTATAGAACTTGGATTTAGGTCTGGTTTATATGTATGGAAAGCTAAGACATAGGCCTAAAACTTTCATCCAGAGTCCAAGATATGGTCATTTTTTAGTTCAAATCGTAGCAACAACGAAGAAGTCGGAATCTGTTCTACAGCCCAGACACTGTTCAGTGTTCAGCCTATATCTCGAGTTGTAAAAGTCCAAATGCACTGATTCTTATTTTGTTGGAAAAATGAGACAATTTCCCATAACTTTCATGAAGACTATTTGTTCAAATTCTAATGTTAGCAATGACGTTTTTTGCAGACAAGAAGATAAGGAGTGTTACCAAGTCAAGAGGTGGCCACCCATTCAACAATTAGTCATCAAATCAATAGTTTCGAATTTTAGCCTCTAAAAGGAGGTATTTTCCATGCATTTAGGCATCTTGGTTTTCAGATCAAGATCATGTTGGTGCTCTCTCTCTTTATATTTTTGTAATGCTTAAGTTTCGTTTATATTAATATCTTGTTTATGCTTTTCATTTCCTTTCCTTTACTTAGTTAACTTATATCTTATTTATGTTCTTATCTTGTTTATTTATATTTCTCTCTTTCATTATGTTTAGCTAAGTTTATTATGTCAAGGTGAAAAAGTTACACTAATGGTGTAAGAATAAGTATAGTATAAATTCAACATGGACTTTAATGTGTGATACTAACATGTTTTGTATTTGTTATCTTGTTCACTTTTAATACTTTGCTTGTTAAATGGTTAATCTAGATTTATGTTGTATAACTCTTGGTACAATAAATACTTGGCACTTTCATAGCCCAACCATATGGTATAACCGACACCTGTGCTATGAAAAGAACTTGATTTGTTGTTAACATAAGTTATAATCATGAATACCTGACAACATTTACAAGTACTAGCATTATTCGAATAAGATAACTAACGTAATCATGTTAACAGTTTATAATCCGATTGGAACCTCCTTTGTGTGTGGTTTCCAGTTGAGTAATATTTGAGTTTATATTATACTTGTTTGAAATACCATTAGTGGATCCTCTAACCTTGACAATTATTTTATCCTTGTTTAATCCTTATATAATATCACATCTCAAAACTATCTTCAACTCATTTTTTGTTATTATTTATTTCCTTATTTGTAGTTTATATAGTTAACCTCCATGTGGTTCGACCTCGGTCGTTGTTCCGGGTTATTTATTACTTCGACACTCCTACACTTGGAGAAGACATCAACTCTTTGGTCATGTCAAGTTTTTTGCGCCATTGTCGGGGAGGTAAATTCCTGTATAAATTATAATATTTATTTTATTTTCTCTTTTCACTTTTCTTGTATCTAACTTCTGTTTCTTTTTCTTTTGTTTTCTTCTTCCATTTTATTCTCTTCCTACACATGCATGAGAGTTTGGTCACGTACATTAAGTGGTAGACTTTGTAGGGTATCCTCATCATTTTCAAAAAATATGACCGAGAAAGATAATCAGTCGCTTCATAATTAGAAAAATAAAAATAATCGAGTTAGAACACTTAGAGACAACATGAATCCTACAAGAACAAGTGCACCCTCATGTATAGTTTTTCCCCCCTGATGCATCTCATTTTAATTTTAAGCCAGACATTATTCAACTTTTACCTTCTTTTCATGGCTTAGATCTAAAAAATCCATACTTGCATTTGAGAGAATTTAAGAAGGTCTGTAACACCTATAATGACTTAAATTGTAGCACGAATGATGCGGATCAGCCCAACACCGAGCATAATCATGCCAACAACCCATTGGAGGTGCCAATTGGGCCAATCACAAGATCTAGGGCAAAGAAGCTTAAAGAAGCATTGAATGAGCTTGTTCAGAACATATGGAGCAAAATGGACCTAGAGGGGCTTGGGACATTAAAGAAGCATGAAGGGCAACCATTAATTCATCTAGTTCAGGTCCAAGAAGAGCCCAATTCATGTGGAAGAAGGGGTTGATGTGTCCGACCCAATACCAGCCTTGTTAGGTTTGTTTTCCTAAAGCTACAAGGATAAAAAAGTCAGCAATTTATTCTCCTAATTAAGTAAGGAAGTTGGCCATATCTTATTCCTAAAGAGAGGAGGACTATTTAATGCTTTTCTTAACTTAGGAAGGAAAGTAATTAAATCAGCAACAAAAGAAAAAATTTGTTTTCTTATATGTCCAAGTTAAACAAGGAAATCCAATCTAATCAAGGACATCAAGGGGGGCAGCAACACAAATTTTCCAAATCAGATTTCACCTAGTTTATTTGGGACTTCTTAAGGGTGACAAATCTGATTCTAGCATATTTAGCATGATAATTTTTGGAATTTTATTATTTTCTTTTTAGTTTTTGGGTTATTATTACTTATTTGGGTCAATTGTAAGTGGGCTTCATATAAGTCCACCTAAATAGGGTCCATTAGGGTTTTCTTAAGTCTAGAGTCAGTATAAATAAAGGCATAACCAAACATGTAAGGTTACGTAATTTTCAGATCAATAAACTTTTGTTGCACTTATTGTGTGTTGGTGGGATAATCTCCCTTCCTTGGTTCTCTAAAGAACTGAAAATGACTTATCGAAGAACAACTGTCTTCGTGGCGTCATCCTTATACTTCTCGTTCGTGAATCAATATTCGTTGGGTGGGGGTCTCCGTTTCCAATAATGCGGGTGCCTAGGTACAAGTTATCTTTGTATCACATTCCTATCAAACCTGATTTACTTGGCTTTCCGGGAATTGGTGTCTTTACGTGTGGGTTGCGTGACCACGTGATCATGAGGTTCGCATCAACGAACACCATCAGATTAAAGCTTTTTCCATTTTCATTAAAAGATAAAGCTAAAATATGGCTATAAATCTTAGGTTAGGATCCATTCGTGCTTGGGATGAAATTCAAAAATAATTTTTATAGAAGTTTTTCCCTCCCATAGAACAAACTCTTTCAAAAGACAAATTGCCATTTTCATTCAAAAACCAGGAGAAACATTTTACCAATATAGGGATAGGTATCGAGACTTACTTAATACTTGCCTTCATTATGGTTTTGAAACATGGAGATTGGTTTCACATTTTTATGAAAGGTTAACACCTAAAGATAACAGAAATGGCAGAATTGATGTACAATGGAACTTTTGAAGATAAAGATCCTAATGAAGCAATGGAGTACCTAGACTTGTTAGCTGAAAATACTCAAAATTGGAACACTACAGGCACTTATGAGGCATCAAGTAAAACTCAACCTCATACATCTAGTGGAGGAATGTACAACCTTAGGGAAGATCATGACCTCCAAGCCAAGTTTGCATCTTTATCTAGAAAAGTCGAGGCACTAGAATTGAAAAAAAAATGATCAATTAAAATCTGTTCAAGACATTATGTGTCAAATCTGTGAAACCAATGAACATTTAACAAATGATTGTCCAACTTTGCCTTCTTTTAGGGAATGCCTCCATGAACAAGTCCATGCTTTAAACAGTTTCCAAAGGCCCAGTCATAACCCATACTAGCAAACATACAACCCTGGTTGGAGAAATCACCTAAATTTCAGTTGGAAGAGTGATGCACAAACTTTACAGCCACCGTTTCAACCACACCATAATTTCCAAAATTCTCATGGATATACACCTCTTTATGCTCCACCTCCTAGAAAAAATCTTGAGGAAACATTGCCTGCATTCATTGAAAAGCAAGAGATAATCAACACTCAACTTGCTCAAAGCATGACAAATTTTAAAGATATTCTTGCAAAATTCACATCTGCTCTCAGTTTTCAAGAGAAAGGTAAGTTTCCATCTCAACCACAACAAAATCCAAAGGGGCAATACAATGCAAATGCAAGTAGTTTCGAAAGCCAACACATGGATCAAGTCAAATCAGTCATCACTCTTCACAGTGGTAAGGTCATTGAAAAACTCATTCTTGAACCTTGTGAGAAAGATGATGAGTTAATCTCTGAGGGTAAGGAAGGGGTTGAATCTGAACATTGCAAAGAAAAGAATGATTCCCTGCCAACACTTCCATTTCCTCATGCTATGACCAAACAAAGAAAAGTCAATCACAACTCTGAAATCTTTGAAACTTTCAAGCAAGTAAGGATCAATATACCTTTGTTGGATGCTATTAAACAGGTACATTCTTATGCTAAATTCTTGAAAGATCTGTGCATTTTGAAGAGAAAACTGAATGTGAAAAAGAAAGCCTTCTATAGCCGAACAAGTAAGTGCCATTCTTCAGAACAATAATGCTTTGAAATATAAAGACCCTGGTTGTCCTATAATTTCTTGCTTTATTAAAGAACATAAAATTAAAAAAGCTTTACTTGATCTTAGAGCTATTGTGAATTTACTTCCATATTCAGTCTTTTAGAGTCTCAATCTAGGTGAGTTAAAACCAACTATGTAACTCTTTTACTTACTGATAGATCTGTAAAAGTGCCTAAAGAAATAGTTGAAGATGTGTTAGTATAAGTTGATAAATTCATTTATCATGTGGATTTTATTGTCTTGGATACACAACCTGTTGAAGCATGTAATTTAATTCCTGTTATTTTAGGATGTCCATTTCTTGCAACTTTTAATGCATTGGAGATGAATATTTTAACTGTAGGAATGGAGTAATGAAGTTATCTTTTGGTAACATGACATTGAAGATGAATATTTTCAACATTTGCAAGCAACCTGGAGATGATAATGATTTACAGGGAGTGGATTTTATTGAAAAATTAGTTCACGATCAATTTCAAACCACTTCCAGTGAAACTAACATTGATGAATCTAATGATTTGCAAATTGTTTATTTTTAGGAAGAATCAAAAACAAAAAATTGGAGATCTAAAATTAAGGAATTGCCACTACGATCAATTGAGTCCGTACCTTCAAGTGTTCAACCACCAAAACCTGATTTGAAGTCGTTACCATTCAATCTCAAATACTCAATTTTGGGAGAAAATGAAATTTTCCGGTCATAATCTCTTCCAAACTTAATGCACATAAAGAAGGTAAGTTATTATAGACTCTAAAAATGAACAAAAAAGAATTAGTCCTTTGATTTGCACATATAGAATTTATTTAGAGGAAAATGCTAAACCCACTAGAGAAATGCAACGAAGGCTTAATCCTAATATGAAAGAAGTAGTTAAAATGAAGTCATTAAGCTTCTAGATAATTGAATCATTTATCCTATTTATGACGACAAATGGGTAAGTCCTACCCAAGTTGTACCCAAAAAATCTAGAGTCACTGTGATAAGAAATGAGAAAAATGAGTTAATTGACTATAGAAAACTTAATTCAATGACTAGAAAATATCATTTGTATTTACCTTTCATGGATCAAATCCTAGAAAGAGTTACAGGTCATGAATTTTATTGTTTCCTAGATGGCTATTCAGGTTACAACCAAATTGAAATTGCATTGGAAGATCAAGAGAAGACTACTTTCACACGTCCATTTGGTACTTTTGCATATCGAAGGATGCCTTTTGGATTATGTAATGCACCAGCCACGTTTCAAAGATGCATGCTTAGCATATTCAGTGATATTGTTAAATGTTTTCTTGATATTTTTATGGATGATTTTTCTGTTTTTGGTGATTCATTTGATGATTGTTTAACTAAGTTGGAAAAAGTTTTGAACAGGTGTGAAGAGAAGAATCTTGTTTTGAATTGGAAAAAATGTCATTTTATGGTAACAAAGGCATTATACTTGGTCACATTGTTTCATCGAAAGGAATTGAGGTTGACAAATCTAAAATCGAGTTAATTGCTAACTTGCCAACACCAAAATCTATTAAAGATGTTAGATCATTCTTAGGATATGCTAGTTTTTATAGAAGGTTCATGAAAGATTTTAGTGTAATATTTAAGCCCTTGAGTAACCTTCTAATAAAGGATAATATTTTTGAATGGACTGAAAATTGTGAAAAAGCTTTTTTTTTGTGGTAAGTTGACATAAAATGATAGTTGCGTCTGCCGGGAGTTGTGAAGAAGCCTTTGTTAAACTTAAAAACTGACTTACTTCTGCTCCTATCATTCAACCTCCTAATTGGTCATTGCATTTTGAAATAATGTGTGACGCTAGTGATTTTGCCGTAGGTGCTGTCTTGAGACAAAGAAAAGATAAGAAACCTTATGTGATTTACTATGCAAGTAAAACTTTAAATAGTGCTCAAATGAATTACACCACCACTGAAAAAGGATTACTTGCAGTAGTATTTGCATATGAAAAATTCAGGTCTTATCTTGTTGGCTCACCTATTGTTGTTTTTAGTTATCATGCAACATTGAAATATCTTCTTTCTAAGAAAGATTCTAAAGCTAGATTGGTGCGATAAACTTTGTTACTTCAAGAATTTGATATCACAATAAAAGACAAGAAAGGCACCAAAAATGTTGTCACAGATCATTTGTCAAGATTAACAACAGATTCGAGATCTGACATCACACCAATCGATGACTACTTTCCTGATGAATCTTTACTTTCCCTCTCTAAAATGCCTTGGTTAGCTAATATTGTTAATTTTCTTGTTTCACGACATTTGCCAGCTCATTAGAGTACCCAAGACAAAACAAAGTTCTTGAACGAAGTGAAGAACTTTTTTTGGGATGACACTTATTTATTCAAATATTATCCTAATCAAATATTTCGAAGATGCATTCCTGACAATGAGGTAAGAAGTGTCATTAAATTTTGTCAATCTGAGGTATGTGTGGGTCATTTCTCATCAAGAAAGATGATGTGCCGTGAATGATTCGAAAATTGGCTACAATGAATCTGACGAAAATGGATGAAAGATGGGTCTGGTTGTGTTGTCTTTCTTTTGGTGTTTAGGCTGGATTATAGTGATTTTAAGGTAAATAAGATGGGGGATAGACTAGAATGATACTTTGATAAGTCAATCTGGACGCCACAAAGATTAATCTAGGATTTCGACGCCACACTCTTTGTGATTGAAGAGTGATAAGTCAGGTAGGGTTCTTCACAAAATCAATTTGGAAGAACAACTCGTAATTCTGCGAATTAAGTTTTAAATATTGGCCAAAAGTGCTTTATTACATATTCTGATACTATATTTATAACTGGAACATCCCTCCAAAGTTGGGAAAAATTCAACATGGCAGAAGTCAAGCCCAAAAAATAGACTTTGACAAACTAACCTAGACAAATTAACTAGCACACGTTTTTTGACCTTTCTAACATAAACAGACCAAATTTAAAAACAACCATATCTTCTTACACAAAAGTCCAATGCAATCATGGTTGGACAATCTAGAAAGAACATGTTCTGAACTTGAAATCCACCTAGATTAGTCTTGTTTTCACATGCAATGGATGACTTCAAATTCAGGTTCAAATTCATTTGCTTTTCTGACCATAAATAGCATCAATTCCTTCACTTATTTGCATATCAACCCAAATTCAAGTAGCCCAGCATCAAAAGAACCATTAAGGGCTTTTCCTATCTCCAAGTTCCAATTGTAGGCAAATAAACATCCTTGAACCAATTTCAAATTGATTGCTGATTTTTAACTCCGATGCAGCTTCAATCATTCCAATTTAACTCGTCAAGGCCCTTTGTAGTTGTTTCGCTCTCGCTCTTGTCATTGGACCATCTGAATCCTCTTGCATATTAGTTTTAGCTTTACAAGATGGATTATAATTCCCATGATGCACATCAAAAGACAACTGCAAAAATCTTACAAAGTGGATTTTACTTGCCCACCATGTTCAAGGACTCACATGCATTCTATAAGACTTGTGAAAATTGTCAAAAGTTGGACTCTATTTCAAAACGTCACATGATGCCTTTAAATCCTATTCTTGTCATTGAGATCTTTGACTGTTGGGGTATAGATTTCATATGTCCATTTCCTCCATAATTTGGTTTCTTGTACATATTAGTCGTTAGTCGATGTAAATTATGTTTCAAAATGGATAGAGGCAATTCCAAGTCAAAACAATGATCACAAAACAGTGATAAAGTTTTTGAAAGAAAATATTTTGAGTCGATTTAAAATCCCTCGAGCCATGATAAGTGATGGTGGAACACATTTCTGCAACAAGTGATCTAAGTCTTTAATGAAGAAATATAAAATCACACACAAAGTTGCCACCCCTTATCATCCTCAAACAAATGGACAAGTAGAACTTGCTAATAGGGAGATCAAATAAATCTTGGAGAAAGCAGTGAACCCTAATAGAAAAGACTAGCCTCTAAGACTTAATGATGTACTTTGGGCTTATCGAATTGCTTATAAAACATCATTAGGTATGTCACCTTATAGATTACTCTATGGAAATCCTTGTCACTTGTATGTGGAACTTGAATATAAAGCTTATTGGGCTATTAAAGCTTTTAATTCAAAACTTGATAATGCTAGTTAGTTGCGAAAATTACAAATAAATGAGCTTGAGGAAATAAGAAATGATGCATATGAAAATTCAAGAATTCATAAAGCAAGAATCAAAGAGCTTCATGACAAGAAAATACTGAGAAAAACATTCAATGTTTATCAAAAAGTCTTGCTTTATAATTATCAACTCCATTTATTTCGTGGAAAACTAAGATCAAGATGGAGCGATCCTTTTATTGTGAAACATGTGTATCCATATAAGGCCTGTGATATCGAGAATCCAAAGAATGGCAATGTTTTCAAGGTAAATAGGCATCGTTTGAAAGTTTATTTTGACAATTTTTCAGTTGAAAATGACTCTATTGAATTGAGTGATCCTATATATAAAGATCGATTCTTTTTATCACATTGTTTTTGTGTTTCTTTTTTGTGTGAATTTTGTTTTGCTAGTCTCTCTCACCCCGGTCAAATGGCGGATAACGGTAATCCATGACTCTTAAGTTGGTTCTTTCAGTTTCCCATAATAACTGATATTTGTGTCTATATTTGTGCAATTCTTTGCTCTTTCTCCTTTCTTTGCATCTCTTCTCCAATTCTCATTTGAAAATGGACACCACTCTTGAAAAATTAAAAAAGTATTTTCCCGCTTTGCCTTCAAATGCGATTGCAAAAATTTACCATGCTAGATGTGCAAGATTGAGGTTGTTAATGAATCATGGAATTCCTGAAGATATTCGCTGGCTAATTGAAGCAAAGGTCCGATTATCAAATGAGTCCAATTCTTGGAAGAGATCTTTCATCTTTCCTCTTGGGCCTAACTGCACATTCACCATAAACCTATAGGTTTGTTAAATGTTAATTAATGGTTTTTATGATAATTTGTTGTCTTTTCTTGATCAAGCTGTGGAACAAGAATTTCTAACATCTTCGGCACGACAAATTATAATCTTTGCTGCTGCTACTACTAAACAATTGATTGACCAACTACAATCTTTCATC
This sequence comes from Populus deltoides, assembly GCA_015852605.2. NCBI lineage: Eukaryota > Viridiplantae > Streptophyta > Magnoliopsida > Malpighiales > Salicaceae > Populus > Populus deltoides. The sequence continues at coordinate 9,320,933 of CM027586.2, forward strand.
CCTGTACTTGATCCCTCCATGAGTCGCTTAAATTGGTCAACTATGGTATGCGAATCTCATGATCACGTGGTCACGCAACCCACAATCAAGATTGAGATCTGATCCCGGAAAGCTGAAATAGGTCTGATAGGAGTGTGACACAATGAAAACTTGCCCCAAGGCACCAACACTATTGGATTGAGTAGAATGACGCCACGAAGCCAGTTAATCTTCGATAAGTCAGATTCAGTTCGTTCAAGAACTGAAGAATGCAAGAATCACTCTCACACGTTAAAACTGAAAAATTCAGAAGTAATTATCATCAAAGCTGCTGAAATTTTGGCTTCCATGAGTTTAAATAGTTCTTGAAAAGTTAACCCTAATGGACCCCTTATATGGACTTAAATGAGGTCCACTTAAAACTGACCCAAAACCCTAAACTGAAAAACCCATAACTTAATCCAAACAAGCCTTAGATCCTAATTGAAAACAAAGTATTAATTAAGCCCAAACAAGCCTTGGGCTGTAGCTAACAAAATAAAACAAAGCCCATAATATTAAATTCATGTTCTGTCATGAGAAGAAGAGAAAGAAGTAAAATATTATAGAACTGATTCAAGGCTTATTTATAGCCTTCCATGCAACCCCTTAATCCTAGAAATAAAAGGAAAAGGTAGCCACTCATGTTGTTTCCAAGTTGTAGAAGGATTCTTTTGTTTCCTTTGCTGTCCTCACCTCATGGCCCAAATAAGGTTATGTTGGACCCCTCTTGCACATGGATAAGATGTACTAGGGTCTCCTCTTGATACTCTAATGGACCTTTCAATTCTGACTTGGTTGAAACATTCAAAACCAATGCATTCAATGCCTCTTTCAATGCCTTTGTCTTGGACTGAGTCATTGGACCATTTGAAACATGTAATGGGTCCTTGCTGGTGTTTCTAGGCTGGTCCACATCATATGGAAAGCCGTAAAAAGCTTAGATTGGATTTGAGTCTTCGTTTGTGAAACCTTGTGTCCTTTGGTTTTATTAATAGCATTTTTTTTTGTTATTTCTTATATTTGTTTCAGGTTTGTTAGTGTTCGTTGTTTCAGGTGATGTCTTCTATACTCTATCTTTCTACCTTAGGACATTGAGGACAATGTTTCGTTTTGGTTGGGGGGAGAGGGTAGTAGTTGACATAAAAAAACTGACTTACTAACTATTTTTGCTATTATTAAAACCATTTGACAAAACTATTATTAGGATGGTAGAGTAAGGAGGAATTTTATTGACTCTTGGGACGCATCTTAGTAAATATTCTTATCAAGATTTATCAAAATACTTCTTGAAATATTCAGGTTTACAAACTTTCACAATGTTATCACTTGATTATGCTCATATACTCATGTAACAAGTATTCTTAAACCTTTATTTTCACACACACATTTTAACATATGATTGTGGGTTGCACAATGGATTATTATATTATTTATGTTCTTTTGTTAAAGGTAACAACTAAGGGAAATGGATGGTATATAATTTGCAAAAAAAAAAAAAACAAATTGATCATATTGATGATAATAAAAATGTAGATAAGTTTGGTTTTGTAGCCTCCCTAACCTAAGCAATTAAGCCCGAAGGGGTGTTTAACCTAATACTTTAAAGTCAACTGACTTGGGACCTATTGGCCCAAAGCTTGTTACATGGGTCAAAGAGAAAAGCTTAAGGGAATCAAACATTGCACTATCTACGTATTAGTATCTGCAACCCAAGCTACTAAGCTCATAGGGGTGTCTCAACACTTAATGCCTTAAGACCAATTGTTTTGTGAGTCATTAGTCGAAAGCTCGTTACATTGGTTAAAGATGCATTGTGTTTTAAGTTATATGTATATATATTAAAAAAAAAAGATAATAATCCCAACTCAAGGAAGTTAACCTTAGAAAAACATTATAACAGATTATTGTTTTCTTCCAATAAAATCCCCATCATCTATGTTTTCATACATTGAGCACATAAGAAAAGAAGGTTTATTAATATCTTGTTTAATAAGTATGAAGCAGATATATAAATTTAATGCGAGTTTGTTTATTTGGATAGATTAATGGAAGTTGAATGATGAATGCTTTGCTTTGTGGAACTTGTAAATTGTTTTTCTATTTTAATGCTTTGATTACTTAAAAGTGCATTTTTATCAAGGTTTTATATCATCATTTTGCACTATAAGTATCAATAACTCCTTAACTAGAGCATGTTTTATAATAACATGTATGATAATATAAGATACCTTTAATTTATGGTAAATGTTCATCTTAAATGCAGGCCTATCACACAAATCAAAGGATTGATTGATGAGTTTAACTATTGAAATTGAGAAGACAAAGAGACGGTTAAGTTTACAAAAGAAATGTGATTCAGTCCAAACTGGAACACCATTCGGTTATTGGATCATAACTGGAGTTATAGAACTTGGATTTAGATCTGATTTATATTTATGGAAAGCTAAGACATAGGCCTAAAACTTTCATCCGGAGTCCAAGATATGGCCATTTTTTAGTTCAAATGGTAGCAACAACGAAGAAGTCGGAATCTGTTCTACAGCCCAGACACTATTCAGTGTTCAGCCTATATATTGAGTTATAAAAGTCCAAATGCATTGATTCTCATTTTGTTGAAAAGATGAGACAATTTCCCAGAACTTTCATGAAGACTATTTGTTCAAATTCTAAAGTTAGCAATGATGTTTTCTGCAGACAAGAAGAAAGGAGTGTTACCAAGTCAAGAGGTGGCCACCCATTCAACAGTTAGTCATCAAATCAATAGTTTCGAATTTTAGCCTGTAAAAGGAGGCATTTTCCATGCATTTAGGCATCTTGGTTTTCAGATCAAGATCATGTTGGTGCTCTCTCTCTTTATATTTTTGTAATGCTTAAGTTTTGTTTATATTAATATCTTGTTTATGCTTTTCATTTCCTTTCCTTTACTTAGTTAACTTATATCTTATTTATGTTCTTATCTTGTTTATTTATGTTTCTCTCTTTCATTATGTTTAGCTAAGTTTATTATGTCAAGGTGAAAAGGTTACACTAATGGTGTAAGAATAAGTATAGTATAAACTCAACATGGACTTTAATGTGTGATACTAACATGTTTTGTATTTGTTATCTTGTTCACTTTTAATACTTTGCTTGTTAAATGGTTAATCTAGATTTATGTTGTATAACTCTTGGTACAACAAATACTTGGCACTTTCATAGCCCAACCATATGGTATAACCGACACCTGTGCTATGAAAGGAAATTGATTTGTTGTTAACATAAGTTATAATCATGAATACCTGACAATATTTACAGGTTTTAGCATTATTCGAATAAAATAACTAATGTAATCATGTTAACAGTTTATAATCCGATTGGAACCTCCTTTGTGTGTGGTTTCCAGTTGAGTAATAAAAAGAGTTTATATTATACTTGTTTGAAATACCATTAGTGGATCCTCTAACCTTGACAATTATTCTATCCTTGTTTAATCCTTATATTAATATCACATCTCAAAGTTCTCTTCAACTCATTTTCTATTATTATTTATTTCTTTATTTGTAGTTTACACAGTTAACCTCCCTATGGTTCGACCCTAGTTGATACGAACCTCGTGATCACATGGTCACGCAACCCACATGCGAAGACACCAATTCCTAAAAAGCCAAGTAAATCATGTTTGATAGGAGTGTGACACAAAGATAACTTGTACCTAGGCACCAGCACTATTGGAAACGGAGACCCCCACCCAACGAATATTGATTCGCGAACAAGAAGTATAAGGATGCCACCATGAAGATAGTTGTTCTTCGATAAGTCGTTTTTCAGTTCTTTAGAGAACCATGGAAGGGGGATTATCTAACCAACACACACACACAAAGGTAAATGAATTGTGTAACATACATGTCTGGTTATGCCTTTATCTAACTCTAGACTTAAATAAACCATAATGGACCCCCCTTAGGTGGACTTATATTAAGCCCACTTACAATTGACCCAAATAAGTAATAATAACCCAAAGACTATGAAGAAAATAATAAAAATAATAAAAATCCGAAAATTACCATCCTAAATATCCTAGAATCAGATTTGTCACCATTAAGAAGTCCCAAATAGACTAGGAAATCTAATTTAAAGGTAGAATTTATTATGAAGTCTTCTTTCCTTTTTGTAGGTAGGATGAATAAGGAATACTTGTAAAAAAAGGATTATGAAATAATTATGAATCCTTGCCACACTTGGAAACTATGTTGCAGCCCGTTAAAGATCTTTGTAGAATTAGTAGATTTACAAAATAAGCTGCCACATCCTTTTAGGAAAAGAATCCTAGCCAAATAGGAAGTTCACAAGTCAAAAGGAAGTAAATAACAAAATTCGTACAACCTCTGTTGACCTGTATTTCGATGCCTTTCCGAACTCTGATTAACCCGAAATTTTAAACCAAGGTAGGAAAATATGTCAGGAGACTCCACGTAAAATTTCAGCTTGATCCAACGGTCGAATTGAGAATTATAATTGATGTCGTAAAACTAGATAGGTGCACTTTTTACGTCAAAATACAAATTTGACATTGCCTGGATTGTATCACCGATCTTGCCGGGTTATTTATTACTTCGACACTCCTATATTTGGGAGAAGACATCAACTTTTTGGTCGTGTCATCACTGTCTCTAATCATATTAGCAGCATATAGATTAAAAAAAGAGAGAGATTAGACTAGATTTGAAGGATGATTTAATTCTGCTGCAAAAACACAACTCTTAGTGAACCATAAGCAAACCACCTCAAAATCACTTGAAACTTCATATCATGTCTATTGGGGCTGAGATTAGACCATATATTAAAGTTGCACTTATTTTGACATCGTTTGCTTGAGGTTAATTTGAGGTTTAATTATGCCGTAGAAACACAACTCTTAAGGAACCAAAAACAAACCACCTCAGAATCAATTAAAACTTTATATTCTGTATATAGTGGATGAGATCACATGTATATTAAATTTGGGGTTAATTGGCTATCGTTTTCTTGAGGTTTTAATTTAAGGTTCAATTCTTCCGCAAAAACACAACTCTCAGTGAACCATAAACAAACCACCTCAGAATCTATTGCAAGTTCATATTCTGTCTCTTGGGGGTGAGATCGCATCCTATATTAGAATTTGGCTTATTTGGATATCTTTTACTGGGGTTTTAATTTGAGATTAAATTCTGCCCCAAATTGATCATACAAGGGGTTTGGGTAGTTAGACATAAGAATACGATGAATAAACTGAGATTTATTATTTTTTGGTATCAGAATACTAAATATTAAATTTGAGATCATTCCAATATCTTTTAGTCTGGGTTTCAATAATGTTATGTAAAAATTACGTACTCGGTCAAATTTGTATCAAACTTCAAAATGTGATCCTTACTTTTTGTTTCTATTATAATTGGGTCATTTAGGAGTCAATTAATTGTTTTTGTTAATTTTCACTTCTGTTTTATTTTGAGTATTCATGTCGTCCACAAATCGTGCGAATTTGCATTTTTACTTGTGAAATCATAATTGTAATTTTGTTTTGCCTTGTTGTTAATATATTTATAGATTTTTTAGCTTGAGAATTATAATTCAATTTTTTAGTAGACTTTGATTTGTTGATTTTAGTCCTAAAGAACCCAAAGAAAGCAAGTTGTGAGGTAAAAGAGATAGTGAGAAGTGAGCTTATTAGAGTAACAAGCCAAGATTTTTGTGCGAAACATGATAGGTGTGATGGTTTAAAATTTTTGTGCGAAACACAAGGGGTCCATTAGGGTTAACTTTTCAAGAACTATTTAAACTCATATAAGCCAAAATTTTGGCAGTTTTGATGATAATTACTTCTGAATTTTTCAGTTTCAACGTTTAAGAGTGATTCTTGCATTTTTCAGTTCTTGAACGAACTGAATCTGACTCAACGAAGATTTTTTTTATCAAATATAAGTATTGTATAGATCAAAAAGGAGCAAGACAAGCTTGCAGTACAAGCTGGAAACCAGCAAAACATTACAGCAAAGGGAACAGACTCCCTTGAACAAACGTTAGCAACACAAAAGGCGAGTGCAGGGGAACATTCTCCCCAGCACAAGCTAGCCCGAGAAAGGGAATAGAATCCCATAAACCAAAGCATGAACAGCCCCATGTAGGGCAAAATAGAAAACAAAAGGCCTATAGGAACATGCTCCTACTAAGCCGAACAAGTAGCAAATTACAACCAACAGCAAAACAACAACAAGAGAGCCTTGACCACTGTCTGCAGACCAATAACATAAAGCAACTGAAGCCCCATAACTGGGCACACAACCAGCAACATTCTTTCCACCAAGGGGAGCAACAGCGAAAACAAACCTATGACAGAGAGGCCAGCCGAATCAGACCAGCAACCCAGCGGCACAACCAACACGCCTCGGCCTTCATAGCAGCAGGCAAGAAACTTCCAGCAGAATGAGCAGCAACAGCCTGCAACCCAAACTAGCAAGACTCACAGTAGCGGGCAGATAATGACTGCACCAACAAAAAGACAGGCCTACAGAGGCATCATCAGAACAACATCCAAGCTACCCCAACAAGCAACCCGAAACCAAAGACTCATTGAAGATTAACTGGCTTCGTGGCGTCATTCTACTCAATCCAATAGTGTTGTTGCCTTGGGGCAGGTTTCCATTGTGTCACACTCCTATCAGACCTATTTCGGCTTTCCGGGATCAGATCTCAATCTTGATTGTGGGTTGCGTGTCCATGTGATCACAAGGTTCGCATCATTTGGTATCAGAGCTTGGCTCCATTAATTAGGTTATATCCTTTTGAATTTTTTGTTCTTGTTTCCGCAAAAAATTCCTTAGTGTCCAATTTCTTCTTCTCCTTGATTTTGCAACGTATTAAAAAATAAAAAAATAGTTATTTCATTTTTTTACTACCCAAAATATATCAATAGAATAAAAAAAAGAAAAGAAAAAATCATTCAAAGAGACGTTTATTAGTTTCTGCCACAGAGAACTAAACAGGGGAAAATTAGATCAAATCAACTCAGAATTAGTTCAAATTTGATAAGATTATTAATGGGGCTCTAATCGCATCACATATTAAGTTTGGGGTCAATTGGACATAGTTTTCTTTGGTTTTCAATTTCGGGTCCAATCAGGTTTGATTCTTACCCTTTTTGCGTTAGTATATCAAACCTTATCGTAAATTACTCAAAATTCATATTCTTTCTATTTGGGTTGATATTGCACTATATATGAAATTGTAGCTCAATTGGATATCATTCACTTTAGGTTCCAGATTCACACTTAACTCGTCGTAAACAAGTCTGTTTTGCATCAACTTTTGAAATTCACTTTCTTTCTGCTGTTTTCATTTCTTGCAGTATATTTTCAACATATCCAACATATTTGGGTGCTGTTTCATCATCCTTGCATATTTCATTTCTGTTTTTATTCGAGTCTCTAGTTTTGTTCATATTTCGGATAGATTCGCTTGCTACTCGCGAGACTATCATCATAGTTTTGTTTTGCTTGTTTTCTAGTTTTTATTGTTTATTGAGTCATATATACATATTTGGATTGTGCTGCTAAATTGGTTCTATTTGGTATTTGTTTGAGTTCTGCAAGAACCGCAAGAAGGTGAGACGAGATGTGTGAGTATGTGAGGGTATTAAGAGTGTTTGAGCGAAACATGAGGGATGTGAGGATTTGTTTTACCACTAACCAATTGTTACAAGTACTATCATGTCAGCGCAAAACAACACACCACCCCCTCCCGATGTAGAACTTAAATTCCAAATGCATGCCATGACGAAGATGATGGAGAGAATGAATTTGATGATGGGGAATGTGTGTGACATACTTGAGAAGGTGGGAAAACATGGTAACGTGGCTGGAACATGTACCCAAGATGTGAGAAAACTTGGGGCTCAACACAAATCTAACAATGGCAGTGGGGCTGAAAGGCCAAGATGGGCTGATTATGAGGATTTTGATGATATTGGTGATGGCAGTTTTAAGGATCAGATCATATGCCACCGGGAAGGTTTTTGGCAGCCTAGAAACCAAAGGAATTTCATGTATTTTGATGAGGTGTTATGGCAAAAGAAAAGGAGGATTCAAAAGGAGAAGTGGTATCAAATGGCAATAAAGAGATTAGTGTTCTAAAAAAAGAATCCACGATTCTATCCCGTATTCTAGGGGAGATGAAGCAGGAACTTGATGTGTTAACGGAATCAGTCAATACCCAGGAAGCTTTAGAAAGAGAGGAGAAAATACGTTGCAATGATGATATATGAGATAGAACAGCTGCTACTTTCATCCAAAGTTGTTGGCGACGATTGTTGGGCACGATTGTTGGCAAGAAAAGAACTCCAAAGGCTTCAAAAAGAGGCTAAGGAATTGTCCTTTCAACTTCTTGGTGATTCAAGGATGAATCATCATGAAGAGAGAGGGAATGATACGATCCAGGAAAGGTCAAATTTGGATTTTGACGTAAAAATTGCATCTATCTAGTTTTACAGCAACTGTCATAATTCTCAATCCAACCGTTGGATCGGGCTGAAAGTTTACATGGATTCTTCTAACATGTTTTCCTACGTTGGGTTTAACTTTTAGGTCAATTGAAGTTCGAAAAAGCATTGAAACATGGGTCAACAGAGGCTGTACGAATTTTGTTATTTACTTCCTTTTGACTTGTGGACTTCCTATTTGGCTAGGATTGTTTTCCTAAAACGATGTGGCAGCTTATTTTAGGAATTTTCTATTTTTACAAAGATCTTCAATGGGCTGCAACATAGTTTCCAAGTGTGGCAAGGATTCATAAATGTTTTAAAATCCTTTTCTTACAAGGATTCCTTATTCATTCTAGCTACAAAAAAAGAAATGAAGATTTCAGAATTAATTCTACCTTCAGATTTGATTCTCCTAGCTTATAGAGACTTCTAAATGGCAACAAATCTGATCCTATTATATTTAGGATATTAAATTCGGATTTATTATTGTTAGTATTATTTTCTTCTTAGTTTACGGTTTATTTATATTATTTGGATTTATTTAGTATGGAGTCACTATAAATAAGGGCATAACCAGACATGTAAGGTTAGAGAATTCAGATTAATAAAACTCTTTGTTTGTTGCACTTGTGTGTGTGTGTGTGTTGGTGAGATAATCTTCCTTCCATGGTTCTCTAAAGAACTGAGAAATGACTTATCGAAGAACAACTATCTTCGTGGCGTCATCCTTATACTTCTCATTTACGAATCAATATTCATTGGGTGGGGGTCTCCGTTTCCAATAGTACTGGTGCCTAGGTACAAGTTATCTTTGTGTCACACTCCTATCAAACCTGATTTACTTAGCTTTTCGGGAATTGGTGTCTTTGCGTGTGGGTTGTGTGACCACATGATCACGAGGTTCGCATCAGCTTGTTTGGATTAAGTTATAGGATTATTGGCTTAGTTTTGTATGTGGCTCAATTCATCCCACAATCCATTAGGGTTAATTTTTCAGAACTATTTAAACAGATGTAACCTAAATTTCAGCACCCATTGATGAATATTACTTTTGAATTTTTCAGTTTTAACATGTGAAAGTGATTCTTCAATTCTTGAAAGAACTGAATCTGACTACATTAACTGGTTTCGTGGTGTTATTCTACTTCATTCCAATAGTGTTGGTGCCTTAGGGCAGGTTCTCATTATGTCACACTCCTATCAAACCTACCTCGGCTGTCCACGATCAGATATCAATCTTGATTATGGGTTGCGTGATCACGAGGTTCGCATCAAATTTGGTTGAAAACACGGGTGCAATTAAAGAAATTAGAAGTTGGAATGTCAATTGATGATAAAATTAAAAATATTCAGAACTAAGGACCAACTTGAAAAACATGATTAAATTAAGGGGTGTTTTTGAAACTTTGCAGGGGTAAAATCAAATTGATTCTTAAAATTAAAACTCAATTAAGGACCTATTTGAACAAATTCAAAGATTAAGGGCTGAAATTAAAAGATGAGGTTTATGACCCAATTTAAATCAAAAACACAACCAAACCAAAAAAAGCCATCCTCTCTTGATGGATTTGTTTCGCAACTTCTTCTGCGTAATTGGTCCTTCTTGTATAATTATGATTTCTCTTGTCATGGTCGTATTTGGGTTTGTTGGAATGCTGATGTGGTGAAGGTGGATGTCCAGGGAGTGTCAGACCAGGCTATTCATGTTTCTGTCATGATATTAGCTACCAATATTTGTTTCAATGCTTCAATCATTTACGGAGACAATAATGCATCCTTACGTGAGGCTTTATGGTCTGATATAGTGAGTCATAGTGATGGATGGGAGTCAACCCCATGGATTCTTATGGGTAACTTTAATGCTATTCGCAACCAGTCAGAGAGGTTAGGAGGCTCTACTACGTGGGCTAGTCATATGAACAGATTGGAAACATGTATACGAGAAGCGAAAGTGGATGATCTTCGGTATTCTGGTATGCATTATACTTGGACGAACCAATGTGCCGAGAATCTGATTATGCGGAAACTAGATAGAGTGCTTGTAAATGAGAAGTGGAATCTGACCTTTCCATTGTCGGAAGCGAGATTTTTGCCATCTGGTATGTCAAACCATTCTTCCATGGTGGTAAAAGTTGCTAGAAATGATCAAAACATAAAGAAACCATTCAGATTCTTCGATATGTGGATGGATCATGAAGAGTTCATGCCCGCGGTGAAGAAAGTATGGGATCGGAATTTAGGGGGCTTCCAATGTATTAGCTGTGTAGCAAACTTAGAAAGCTAAAGCAGGAATTGAAACTTTTCAATAAGATTCACTTCTCCAACATTTCTGATAGAGTCAAAGATGCAAAAGATGAAATGGATAAGGCTCAACAGGCTATGCATATAGCACATGGGAACACAACTTTGTGCATGCGAGAAAGGGATGTTGTTCGTAACTATACTTCTAGCATCAGGGCTGAAGAGAGTTTCTTCAAACAGAAAGCTAGGATACTGATTAGTACTTAAAAGTGCATTTTTATCAAGGTTTTATATCATCATTTTGCACTTGAAGTATCAATAACTCCTTAACTAGAGCATGTTTTATAATAACAGATCTGATAATATAAGATAGCTTTAATTTATGGTAAATGTTCATTTTAAATGCAGGCATATAACACAATTCAAAGGATTGATTGATGTGATTAACTATTGAAAGAGAAAGGACAAAGAAACGGCTAAGATTAGAAAGGAGATACCGATTCAATTCAAATTAGAACACTGTTCAGTTATTGGGTCATATCTGGAGTCGCAGATCTTGGATTTCAGCTTAATTTATATGGATGGAAAGCTAAGAAATAGGCCTACAATGTTCATGAATAGTGTAAGACCCAAATCTGCAGTTTTCAAATTCAAAGTTTGGCCACAAAAGAGAAGTCAGAATCTGTCCTGTAATCCAGCCCAAACACTGCTTAGAATTTTACACATATCTGGAGTTCTAGAAGGCCAAATGACATGAAATGTGGTGGGTGGAAGGAAAAGACAATTTCCAACAACTTTCATGAAGAAGAATTTCTCAAATTCGGATGGTAACAATGACATTTCATCCAAACAAGAGCTTGAGGTCTATCCACCACGTCCACCAACAGCACTACTCAGTATTTTAGCCATATCTCGAGCTCTAGTGATCCAAATGCTCTGAAATTTTATGAGTGACAAGATAAGATAATTTCCAACAACTTTCATGAGGAATACTTTGCCAAATTCTGAATGACGCAATGTCATTTCATCCAGCCAAAGTGCTTGAGTGCTGCTGTCCACCAAGTCCACTAAATCAATAGTTGGCCACTACATCAATAATCAATTACCAAATGAATAGTTCTGAATTTTAGCATATAAAAGGAGGCATTTGCCATTCATTTAAGAAGCTTGGTTCTAAGATGAAGATCATGTTCTTGCTCTCTCTTTATTGTTGTAATGCTTAAGTTTTATTTTCATTAATCTCTTGTTCATGCTTTTCATTTCCTTTACTATACTTAGTTAACTTATATCATGTTTATGTTCTTATATTGTTTATTTATGTTTTTCTTTTTTATAATGTCTAGCTAAGTTAATTATGTCAAGGTGACAAGGTTTCACTAATGGTGTTAGAATAAGTATAATATGAACTCAACATGGACTTCAATGCTTAAATCCTAAACAAGTTTGCTATTAACATGTCTTATCATTTTTATCTTATTAATCCTTAATACCTTGCTTGTTAAATGGTTAATCTAGATTTGTGTTGTATAACACTTGGTACATCAAATACTTGATCCTTCATAGTTTTCGGCCGACATCGTTATTATGAGAGGAACTTGATTTGTTGTCAACATAAGTTAGCATCATGAATGCTTGATAAAATTTATAAGTATGGTGTTACATCAAATACTTGGTCTTGCCTTGTTCATTCGCATCAGAAATCTGTTTATATTATATAATATATCTCTTTGATTTTTTCATAAACTCAGTATATAGGCTGGAAACCTGTGACCCGATCTTTGAGATCATTCTCAGGTATAACAACGCCACGTACTGAGTATTGTTATTATTGCTATTACTATTAATTTTATTATTGTTGTTATTATTGTTGTTGTTTTATTAATTATAATTTATACAATTAACCTCTCTGTGGTTCGACCCTGGTCTTGCCGGGTTATTTATTACTGTGACACTCCTGCACTTAGGATAAGACATCAACTCTTTGATCGTGTCAGACACAATGGTAGGTTGGGGGATCAAAATTCTAGCTTCTTTCACAAATCAGTAAATGGAAGACATAATAGAAATAGGCTTCTCTCAGTTACAAGGGAGGATGGGGAGGTTGTAGAAGGACACAAGGCAGTCAAATCAGAAGTAATTGCGTACTTCCAAAGTGTGTTAGGAGTGAAACAGATGCCCGGGGGTTTGAATGAGGAAGTGGTAAAATCAACAATTAACTTGAAATTGTCTTCAACACAACAACATGTACTAGCTCAAGATGTAAAAAGGGAGGAGATTAAGCATGCTATGTTTAGTTTCAAAAACAACAAAGCCCCTGGTCCTGATGGTTTCAACGTAGGTTTCTTCAAAAGAATGTGGCATATAGTTGGGGAAGATGTAATCAACGCTGTTAGCTCCTTCTTTCAGACTCGTAGAATGCTTAAGGAAATGAATGCTACATCCATTTCCCTTGTTCCTAAAGTTGCTAATCCTACGAGGTTGATAGATTTCCGTCCTATATCTTGCTGCAATACAGTTTACAAATGCATCGCTAAGATTCTAGCTTGTAGAATCAAAGCTGTTTTGCCATCCTTAGTAGGTTCAGACAGCTTTATCTTTGGACAAAGAATTAGCGACAACATTCTGTTGTCTCAGGAACTAATGAAAGGCTACCTGCTCATTGTGCTATGAAGGTAGATCTGATGAAGGCTTATGACTCTGTCCGGTGGGATTTCGTTGATGCCACGTTAATAAAAATGGGATTTCCTCAAATAGTAACTGATTGGATCATGGTCTGTGTTACATCATGTTAATTCTCTATCAATATCAATGGTGAGCTAGTAGGTTACTTTCAAGGGGGGAGAGGGCTGAGACAAGTTGACCCACTATCTCCATACTTGTTTGTTTTATGTATGGAAATCCTTTCGGGGCTGTTCCACAAGATGAGTGCTGATCAAAACTTTAAGTTCCACTAGAGATGCAAGAAGGACACAATAAGTGCAGCAAGAAGTTTATTGATCTGAAAATTGCATAACCTTACATGTTTGGTTATGCCTTTATTTATACTGACTCTAGACTTAAAAAAACCCTAATGGACCCCCCTTAGGTGGACTTATATGAAGCTCACTTACAATTGACCAAAATAAGTAATAATAACCCAAAAACTAAGAAGAAAATAATAAAAATAATAAAATTCCGAAAATTATCATGCTAAATATGCTAGAATCATATTTGTCACCCTTAAGAAGTCCCAAATAAACTAGGAGAAATCTGATTTGGAAAATTTGTGTTGCTGCCCCCCTTAATATCCTTGATTAGCTTGGATTTCCTTGTTTAACTTGGACACATAAGAAAACAAATTTCCTCCTTTGTTGCTGATTTAATTACTTTCCTTTCTAAGTTAGGAAAAACATTAAATAGTCCTCCTCTCTTTAGGAATAAGATATGGCCAACTTCCTTACTTAATTAGGAGAATAAATTGCTGACTTTTTATCCTTGTAGCATTAGGAAAACAAGCCTAACAAGGCTGGTATTGGGCCGGACACATCAACCCCTTGTTCCACATGAATTGGGCTCTTCTTGGAACTGAACTAGATAAATTAAAGGCTGCCCTTCATGCTCCTTAAATGTCCCAAGCCCTTCTAGGTCCATTTTGCTCCATATGTTCTGAACAAGCCCATTTAATGCTTCTTTAAGTTTCTTTGCCCCAGCTCTTGTGATTGGCCCAATTGGCACCTCCAATGGGTTGTTGGCATGATTATGCTTGGTGTTGGGCTGATCTGCATCATCCCCTCTCTCTTCAAAAGGATTCGACCTCGAATCATCACCTACATCAAACATAGTAAGATCAGAAACATTAAAGGTAGCACTAACACCATACTCACCTGGCAAATCAACTTTATAAGCATTGTCATTAATCCTCTCAAGGATCTGAAATGGCCTATCTCCTCGTGGTTGTAGCTTTGATTTCCTATGGGCCGGAAATCTCTCCTTGTGCATATGCACCCAAACCCAATCGCCGGGCTGAAAGACAACATGTTTACGCCCCTTATTGGCTTTGGTCGCATACACATGATTCCTCTTTTCAATCTGTTGCCACACACTCTAATGAAGTGTTTTCACCACCTGTGCTTTACGATTACCATCCAGACTAACCCTTTCATCAATTGGCAAAGGAATCATATCCATTGGAGTTAAAGGGTTAAATCCATACACAATTTCAAATGGTGAAAATTCAGTAGTAGAGTGCACACTATGATTATATGCAAACTCTATAAATGGCAAACAATCTTCCCAATTCTTTAAATTCTTTTGAATGACAGCACGCAGAAGTTGTGTTAAGGTCCTATTAACTACTTCAGTTTGTCCATCTGTTTGGGTGTGACAAGTAGTTGAAAACAACAATTTAGTACCCAATTTTCCCCATAACACCTTTCAAAAATAGGTAAGGAACTTTTTTTTTTTGGTAAGTTGACGTATGTATTAAAAGAAGAAGATACAAACATTATAAGGGGCATACCCCAGATTTACAATGATAATAGAAACATAAAACAACATATGGCTACAGGCTAGCCACCGACCCTAAAACTGAAACCTCACTAGATTCGTGAGGGAAACCAATACAACCAGCGAACTAACAAATTAAGAATCTATGGTATTCACCCTCCAAGCTCGTTGGATCCTTTTGTTTTCATTTGTTGGTACGACATTCCTCATCAAATCAAGCTTATCACGAATGATACATTCGATTTGATTGAAGACCAAATTTGAACTTCTAGACATTCCAGCAAAGATCCTTGCATTCCGTTCTTGCCATACATGATCACTGTAGCTGCAAAACTTCGGTTCTGAGAAAAATTGTGAAACTCTTGCCATGCCAAGAGATGGTGGCCCATCGAATCCATTCATCCCACCTTTTTGTCATTCTTGGTGTCGCCTCTGTCACAAACATCCCACCGGTCGCTTTAGTATAGGAGCATTCAAAGAACAAGTGGTTGTGATCCTCATTGTTGCGGGGCGAGTGAGCATCTATTGGGACCATGTATACCAAACCGATGAAGTTTATCTTGAGTTGTGAGTTTCTGTTGGACAACCATCCATATAAGAAATGAATGTCTTGGAACAAAGATTCTTGAACCACACAATGTCATGCCATTCAACCATCCGGCGATGACGTCTTAGTTGTTCCCAAGCTACTTTGACCGAGAATCTGTGATTTGGCGAATCCAACCAAACTATCTCATCCTTTTGCCCCATTTTAGGATTAGAATTGGAAGGAATGACTTCTATAATGGGGTGCCAGCCAATAGCTTGGGTGGTAGGAGTTTTCCATTCTGAGTTCTGAATTAGCACATTCACCTTCGCGTTCTTGGCCATACCTGAATCATAGATGAATCTTTCCCCGTAAGAATCCGCGAGTGGGCTGTGAGGATGCCAATTATCAAACCATAGAGAGGTTGTCATTCCATCTCCTACGATGTACTTCATCTTCGACCATGCTAAGGATCTGAGCTTTAGAATCTTTCCCCAAGCCCAAGAGCAATTCTGTGGCGTCTTGATTGTCCAGAAATTCCTACCTCGCAACAGATTGGATCTGATCCAAGTAGGTCATATTGAGCCATCTGAGTCATTGCACAGGTTCCAAATGTGTTTCAACAAGGCAATCTTGTTCCATTCTGTTATCCTTTTTATTCCTAGCCCCACCTCCTTTTTTGGAAGACATACCTGATCCCAAGCCACTTTAGCTCCAGTAGTTCTCATATCTGAACCTGACCAAAGAAAGGATTTAAGAATGCTGTTCAGAAACAATGCTCTTAGGTAAAGAACAAATCAGCAATGTTAGTTGCATCAGCAGTTTTATGACATGGAATGAAGTGTGCCATCTTTGAAAACCTATCAACAACTACAAAGATGGAATCCCTACCCCGTTTTGACCTAGGTAAACCTAAGATGAAGTCCATCAAAATGTCTACCCATGGTTCTTTCGGTACAAGCAAAGGGGTATACAAGCCATGTGGTTGAGTCCTAGACTTTGCTTTTCTACACGTTATGCATTTATCACATATGTGTTGCACATCTTTTTTCATTTTAGGCCAATAAAAATGCTCATGCAACACATCCAAAGTTTAACAACACCAAAATGCCCCATCAACCCATCTCCGTGTGCTTCACACACAAGCAATTCACGCATAGAACCTAATGGAACACACAAACGATTCTCTTTAAACAAATATCCATCAAGTCACTTACCAAAAAAAAAAAATATCCATCAAGTCTATAAAACTTTCCAAAAGCCAAAGTTTCGCAAGCATCGTAAAATTAGCAAAATCACTATCATCCTTGTACAATTCTTTTATGTGTTCAAATCCTAGAAATCTAGCATCCAAAGTAGATAAAAGAACATACTTGCGGGAAAGTGCATCAGCTACAATGTTTTCTTTCCCTTGCTTATACTTGATCACATACGGAAAGGTTTCAATAAATTCAACCCATTTGGCATTTCTCCTACTCAACTTACCTTACCCTTTCAAGTGCTTCAATGATTCATGATCAGAATGTATCACAAACTCCTTGGGCCACATGTAATGTTGCCACGTCTCTAAAGTTCTTACCAAGGCATAGAGCTCCTTGTCATATGTAGGGTAATTCAAGGCTGCCCCATTGAGTTTTTCACTGAAATACGCAATGGGCCTCTTATCCTGCATTAACACAGCTCCTATACCAATACTTGACGCATCACATTCAACTTCAAAAGCTCTCGTAAAGTTTGGCAAAGCTAAAACAGGTGCCGAAAGAAGTTTATCTTTCAACAAATTAAAAGCCTCATCCTGTTTATCATTCCATTTGAATCCAACAGACTTTTTCACAATTTCAGTTAAAGGTGCAGCAATAGTACTAAAATCCTTCACAAACCTTCTATAAAAACTAGCAAGTCCGTGAAAACTCCTTACCTCACTTACCGATTTTGATGTAGGCCAATCCCAGATGGCCTTAACTTTCTCCTTATCCATCTCGATACCCTGCGCAGTTACGACATAGCCAAGAAACACAATTTTTTCCATGCAAAAGGTATACTTCTTAAGATTAGCATATAATTGCTCACTGCGCAACACACTAAGTACATTACGCAAATGATCAAGATGCTCATTTAAGTTCTTACTATAGATCAAAATGTCATCAAAATACACAACAACAAACTTACCGATAAACATACGCAATACATGATTCATTAAACGCATAAATGTGCTAGGTGCATTTGGAAGTCCAAACGGCATGACTAACCATTCATACAAACCATGCTTAGTCTTAAATGCAGTTTTCCACTCATCACCCTCTTTCATCCTAATTTGATGGTATCCACTTTTTAAGTCAATCCTAGAGAAAATACATGATCCATGTAACTCATCTAAAATGTCATCAAGCTTAGGAATAGGATGTCGATACTTTACCGTTATGTTATTGACGGCACGACAATCAACACACATCCTCCATGTACCATCCTTTTTAGGCACAAGTAGCACTGGCACAGCACAAGGACTCATACTCTCACGAATGTACCTCTTCATCATCAACTCATCTACTTGCCTTTGAAGCTCCTTCGTCTCCTCGGGGTTGCTTCTATAGGCTGGATGGTTAGGAATTGAAGCTCCGGGCACAAGATCAATTTGATGTTCAATTCCCCTTAATGGTGGTAATCCATTAGGGATGTCTTCAGGGAATACATCATCAAACCCCTGCATCAAAGAAACAGCCACACTAGGAATAGCATAATCAATATCGTTAGTGTTAAAATAAGCCTCCTTATACACAAGTAAGATCATTGGCTTACTAGTGAAAAATGCAGACCTGATTTGAGATCCCTTTGCATAAAAATTGGGTTGTTTCTTTAATTTTTCCACACTATTATCATCACACAAGCTTACTTTCTTCACTCCTCGGTTTTTACCTCCACTCTCAACCGGTTTAATTAATGATTTAGGTTTAGCCGAATCTGATGGTTTTCTCTCACCATTGTCCTCACGTCAATTTTCACTCTTCCCATCCTCACATTGCTTTTTTAATTTCATTTGATCATCATACACTTGTTTTGGAGAAAGAGGTACAAGAGTGATGGTTTTACTATCCTTTACAATAGTGAACCTATTTCTAAACCCATCATGAATCGCTTTCCAATCAAACTGCCATGGACGCCCCAAAAGTAAGTGACTAGCATGCATTGGGACTACATCATACAAAATCTCATCGGATTACTTCCCAATAGCAAACGTAATCAGAACCTGCTTAGTAACCCTCACTTCACCACATTCATTCAACCATTGCAATCTATAAGGCCTAGGATGCTTAACACAACTCAGATTCAATTTCTTCACAAGAGTATCACTAGCAGCATTAGCACAACTACCCCCATCAATTATCATGCTACATACCTTGTTTTGGATGTGAAATCGAGTGTGAAATATATTTTCCCGTTGGTGATCTACATCATCTTCTTTGATTTGCATGTCCAGCGCACGCCTTATAACCAAGGCCTCCCCCTGAACAGGATATGCAATCTCCTCATCACTACAATCCACCAAAGGTGGCATCTCTTCACTTTCAGATTCAACCTCCCCATTGTCTCTTGTAAGCATAACTCTTCGGTTTGGACACTGAGATGCAATGTGCCCCTTCCCTAGACACTTAAAGCATTTAATATCTCTATCATGAGTAGGTTGAGATTCAGATTTACCTTTCCCATTTGTATGAGTATCCTTTTTGGCCTTAGATGGTTCGGCCTTTGCATAAGGCTTTGGTTGGACAGCCCCCTCTCTCTTCAAATTCGGCCTCCATGTTGAGGAAGATGAAGCCGAATTGGTCTGAAAACGTGTACTGCCCTTCTCTTTATTTGCCTCTCCACCTTCGTTGCCATATGGACCATGTCCTCCAATTCCACACAATGTTGTAATACATTCACAATGTCCCTATGCAGCCCATTTAGAAATCTAGCCATGGTAGCTTCCCCATCCTCAATCACATTGGCCCGAATCATGGCAATCTCCATCTCCTTGAAGTACTCATCCACGGACCTAGAACCCTGATTCAAACCCTGCAATTTCAAATACAAATCTCTATAATAGTGGTTAGGCATAAATCGCCTTCTCATCAACACTTTCATCTCCTCCCACGACGCTACCGACCTCTCTCCACTCCTCCTTCTACTAATAACATTCTGATCCCACCATATCAATGCATAATCTGTGAATTCGATGACTACTAATTTTACTTTCTTCACCTCCGAATAGTTATGACAATCAAAAATCCAATCCACCTTTTTCTCCCACTCCAAATATGCCTCAGGATCGTTTTTACCTTGAAAAAAAGGTTTTTTTAGTTTGATGGTTCCAAATCACCATCTAAATCAGCATGTCCCCCAACATTACGGAAATTTTCCCTTAGGCCAAATTAGCCCCTAGTTTTATTCCCATAATCTCTTCGGTTTCTAGGATGCTGAAACCCTTCCCGATGGCCTATGGCCTCATCCTCAAAACCACCATCACCAATATCATCAACGGCCTCCTCAAAATCCTCATAATCAGCCCACCTTGGCCTTTCGGCCCTACTGCCATTGTTTGCTTTCAGTTCAGCCCCAAGCTTCCTTACATTTTGGGTGCTTGTACCAGCCTCATTACCACGTTTCTCCACCCTATCAAGTCTGTCACACATTTCCCATCACAAAATTCATCCTCTCCATCATCTGCATCATGGCTTGCATTTGGAACGTAAGTTCTCCCTCGGGATGGGGTGGTGTGTTGTTTTGGTCTGACATGATAGTACCTGCAAAAATTGGTTAGTGGTAAAAAACAATTATCCTCACGTCGCTCGTGTTTCTCTCAAACTACTCTTAATATCCTCACACGCTCACACCTCTCGTCTCACCTTCTTGCAGTTCTTGCAAAACTGAAACCAACACCAAATAGAACCAACTTGGCAGCGCAATCCAAATATATATATGACTCAAGAAGCAATAAAAACTAGAAAACAAGCAAAATAAAACTGCGATGATAGTCTCGCGAGTTGCAAGCTAGTCTATCCGAAATATGAACGAAACTGAAGACTTTAATGAAAACAGTAACAAAAATATGCAAAATCATGAAACAACACCCAAATATGTTGGATATGATGAAAATAAACTGCAAGAAATGAAAACAACAGAAAGCAAGTGAATTTCAAAAGTTGACGCAAAACAGACTCGTTTACGATGAGTTAAGTCCGAATCTGGAACCTAAAGTAAATGATGTCCAATTGAGTTAAAATTTCAAATATAGTGCTATATCAACCCAGATAGACAGAATATAAAGTTTGAGAAATTTACGATAAGGTTTGATATACTGACACACAAACGTTATGAATCAGACCTGGTTAGACCCAAATTTAAAACCCAAAGTAAACGATATCCAATTGATCCCAAATTTGATATGTGGTGTGATTAGGAGTCCAGTAATCAGAGTATAAAATTTGAACTAACATAGTTGAGTTGATGCAATTTCTCTTGTTTAATTTTCTACGGCAGAATCCAATAAACGTCTTTTTGAACGGATTTTCTTTTTGCTTTTCTCTTTTCTCTTTTGTTTGTTTTATGGTACTGATATATTTTGAACAATAATAGAATGAAATAACAAAAAAAATTTTTCTATATGCCGCAAATTCAAGGAGAAGAAGAAATTGGATACTAAGGAATTTTTTTTTTTGCGGAATCAACAAGAAACAAAAATTTCAGAAGGATATAACCTGATTAATGGAGCCAAGCTCTGATACCAAATGATGCGAACCTCGTGATCACTTGGTCACGCAACCTACACGGAAAGACACCAATTCCCGGAAGCCAAGTAAATCAGGTTTGATAGGAGTGTGACACAAAGATAACTTTTACCTAGGCACCAGCACTATTGGAAACGGAGACCCCCCACTCAACGAATATTGATTCGCGAACGAGAAGTATAAGGATGACGCCACGAAGACAGTTGTTCTTCGATAAGTTGTTTTTAGTTCTTTAGAGAATCGAGGAAGGGAGATTATCCCACCAACACACAATAAGTGCAGCAAGAAGTTTATTGATCTGAAAATTGCATAACCTTACATGTTTGGTTATGCCTTTATTTATACTGACTCTAGACTTAAAAAAACCCTAATGGACCCCCCTTATGTGGACTTATATGAAGCCCGCTTACAATTGACCAAAATAAGTAATAATAACCCAAAAACTAAGAAGAAAATAATAAAAATAATAAAATTCCTAAAATTATCATGCTAAATATGCTAGAATCAGATTTGTCACCCTTAAGAAGTCCCAAATAAACTAGGAGAAATCTGATTTGGAAAATTTGTGTTGCTGCCCCCTTGATGTATTTGATTAGCTTGGATTTCCTTGTTTAACTTGGACAAATAAGAAAACAAATTTCCTCCTTTGTTGCTGATTTAATTACTTTCCTTCCTAAGTTAGGAAAAGCATTAAATAGTCCTCCTCTCTTTAGGAATAAGATATGGCCAACTTCCTTACTTAATTAGGAGAATAAATTGCTGACGTTTTATCCTTGTAGCATTAGGAAAACAAGCCTAACAAGGCTGGTATTGGGCCGGACACATCAACCCCTTGTTCCACACGAATTGGGCTCTTCTTGGACCTTAACTAGATGAATTAAAGGCTGTCCTTCATGCTCCTTAAATGCCCCAAGCCCCTCTAGGTCCATTTTGCTCCATATGTTCTGAACAAGCCCATTCAATGCTTCTTTAAGTTTCTTCGCCCTAGCTCTTGTGATTGGCCCAATTGGCACCTCCAATAGGTCGTTGGCATGATTACGCTTGGTGTTGGGCTGATCCGCATCAGAATCCCTACCACTCAATCTATTGGCTAGCACCCCATTATAGAAGCTATTCCTTCCAATCCTAAGATGTGGCAGAAGGATGAGATTGTGTGGTTGGACTCACCAAATCACAGATTCTAGGTCAAAGTAGCTTGGGAGCAACTAAGATTTCATAATCAGGTTGTTGAATGGCATGACATTGTGTGGTTCAAGAATGCTATTCCAAGACATTCGTTTCTTCTATGGGTGGTTGTCCAACAAAAGCTCACGACACAGGATAGACTTCATCGGTTTGGTATACATGGTCCCAATCGATGCTCACTCTATCTTTTTTTTTTTGGTAAGTTGACGTGTGTATTAAAAGAAGAAGATACAAACATTATAAGGGGCATACCCCAGATTTACAATGATAACAGAAACATAAAACAACAGATGGCTACAGGCTAGCCACCGACCCTAAGATGCTCACTCTATCTCCGCAACAATGAAGATCATAACCACCTGTTCTTTGAATGCTCCTATACAAAAGCAATATGGTGGCGTGTTTGTGATAGATGCGACATTCCAAGAATGACGAAAGGGTGGGAGGAATGGATTCGATTGGATTCGATGGGCAACTGTTACGTGGCATGGTAAAAGTTTCGTCAATGTTTCTCGTAAATTGGGTTTCGCGGCTACAGTGTATTATTTGCAGGAATGTCTAGAACTCCAAATTTGGTCTTTGATCAAATAGAATGCATCATTCGTGAAAAGCTTGATTTGATGAGGAACGCTCTCCCAACAGATGAAAACATAAGGATCCAAAGCACTTGGAGGGTCAATAACATAGACTCTTAAATTGATATTTAGCTGGTTGTATTGGTATCCCTAACAAGTCTAGTTAAGTCGAGGTGTCTGCTTTTGTGGCTTCCTGTAGCCATTTGTTGTTTTATGTTTTCGTGCATATTATAAATCTGGGGTATGCCACTTATAATCTTTGTATATTCTTCTTTTAATATATCTGTCAACTTACCAAAAAAAAAATCAAAAACACCAAAACAACTTTGTTTCATTTAAATAAAATGACAAGTTTTGACCCAAATGGTTTTTTGGTTCACTATGACATTGTTTTAGGTAAATGACAGGTAAAAAAAAATTAGTGTCAAATAATATGTCGTCTGACACTATTCATTACCCTTTTTCCTCTGAATCGTAAAAATTGATTAAGAAGCCTTTTTTAGAGGTATTTAATGCATCAACTATGCCCTAAAGTAGCCCTAATATCGTACTACAACCCCAACTTTAACCCCCCTAGTTTGCAGCCTTGTACCTGCTACAACGCCAGTCCAAAACCCTTAACCCAACTAGGCTTAGTTGGTTTGACAGTACCAGGTTGTTAGCTTATGACCAATGGATAGGATCTTTTCCAGGCGAATTAAGGGCCAAGATTCATGCCCTAGAAAGACCCCATGTCCTTTTGTCATCCCCTATCAATAACGGTGAATTTAGTGAAGTGAGGAGGGGAAAAAAGATGGAGAAAAAAGAAAAGAAAAATCAAGCTCCAAAACACCCCTTTTTGCAAATAAAAAAAAAACATAAGGGGGAGGAGTACCAATCAATGCCACAAATACCTCACGTCTCCTATATAGTCAAAAACCCATAAGCCCGTAACCTACAAACCTCTCATTTCTTCCTTCTAAACACCCCACAACACACTGTGACCTCTTTTAATTTCAACCCTTCACTGTCTATTTCCACCATTTTTTCTTCCTTTCCAACAATCTCACTAAAAGCCTTCATTGCTGCATCCAGCATCATTGCTTCCTCCCTCACCAATCACTACCCCATTATCACCATGAGCCACCATTATTTTTGCCCTCATTGTTATTGCTTATGAAGCAATATCTCCAGGCTAGCTTTACAGTGGACCTTTAGACAAGCACAAACAACTTCACTGTTGGCACATTAATGACTCTGGTAGCACTACCACTAGCTAAGCAACACTGTCTAGGCCAGGTAGTCCTCTTTCCTCTTCCTTCCTTCCTATAAAATACATTGTATGTTTTTTGTGCTTGTTTGGCTCACCCTAATGTTGCTTAAGGAAAATTGTCTTTTTTTTTTAAGTGTTTGCCAAACACTACTTTAAGACATTTCTAATGCCCCTGATTTTATGTTAAAGGTGTGTTCGACAAATACATTTTACTGACTTTTCCTTAGTTCTAGTTTAGACCTATTTAGTGTCTAGTCAAACAGTCATTAAAAATCCTTAAAAAATTTTAAAAAAAAATTCAAGGACCATTTTGAAATTATTTATAAGTTCTTTATGTGTATTTTTCAACAGTTTTATCTAATATTAGGTTGTAGAGTTACATTGTAAGATACGAACCTGGTATTTAAAATACCTGATTTTTCTTTAAAAAATCTTAAAAATCTAAACAAATTCAAGAAAAAAATCTTTATTTCAAAAATACAAAAATATGTTTAGCTTTCATGCATATGACCAAATTCTAAAGGTTTATAACGTAGAATTTCTGAAAAACAAAAATCACATTTTTATCATGCTTTAAAAATACAAAATGAATATTGTAACTAGTTAATGATTATGCATTAGAATTTGTCCAAAATTCCAAAAATCACATGAAAATCAATTTGTTTAATTAATATTCGGGGTATGAATTTTATAATATAATGGATACTCCTGGTATTAAATTAAATGAATTAATAACAATAAACATTAGGAGTTAGTTGTAGAGTTTATTATTTGAGTGTATAAAATTATATTGTAAAGTATACCTTCTAATATTAAATATGTCAATTAGAAAATAAATGAGATGCTAAATTTTAGGCCCTAGAATGGTTAGGATTTTATCTGATAAGATAGAGACTTTTTGATAAAGAGAGATCAGCCTTAAACTTTAGATGAGACCAACAAATAGAAACACGACTTAGAATAATAATCAATCAACAATGTATTTTACCATAGATATGGTGCACTAGGAGTGATGTGTTTTTTCCTTCCACAACTAGTCCTCTTACCCAGACTCTTGCATGCCATAGGTTTTCTAGTGACCATGATATTAGGTGATGACTATTTCAAAATCATAACATAATGATTAAACCCAAAACCCTCTAAATCTAGGAGGCAACTCCACCATTCGATGCTGTACAAACCATGAGAGGATAATGATTCCATTAGGGACTTGTTTGGATGGACTGAGCTTTGTTGATTACTTGCTTAATTATTTGCTATTTTGTTTATTTTGTTGGTTTATATAATTTAATTTTAG
The DNA here is from genome assembly GCA_015852605.2 of Populus deltoides. Lineage (NCBI taxonomy): Eukaryota > Viridiplantae > Streptophyta > Magnoliopsida > Malpighiales > Salicaceae > Populus > Populus deltoides. The sequence continues at coordinate 9,346,774 of CM027586.2, forward strand.
CATGTATTTTGTTTACATATTGCTCATGCACTTTTCTATATATTACTTAAGCATAAGTACAGCGGGTATGAATTACTACCTCATACAATTTAATTTTTTAGAGTAAACCCAATTCTAGGTTAGGTGATATGATCCAGGCAAGGTCAAATTACAATTTTGATGTAAGATGTGCAACTATCCAGTTTTACGACAACAATCATAATTCTCAAACCGACTGATGGATCAGGCTGAAATTTTATGTGGAGTCTCCTGATATGTTTTTCTACTTAGGTTAAAATTTCAGGTCAATCAGAGTTCAAAAAGGCACCGCAATACTGGTCAACAAAGGCTATACGAATTTTGTTATTTACTTTCTTTTGACTTGTGGACTTCCTATTTGGCTAGGATTCTTTTCCTAAAAGGATATGGCAACTTGTTTTGGAAATCTTCTAGGTCTATAAATATCTTTTATGGGCTGCAACATAGTTTCCAAGTGTGGTAAGGATTCATAAATGTTTCGGAATCCTTTTCTTATAAGGATTCTTTATTCATCCTAGCTACAACAAGGAAGGAATACTTCAAAATTAATTCAACTTTCAGATCAGATTTCCTAGTCTATTTGAGACGTTTTAATGGTGGCAAATCTGATTATAGCATATTTAGGATAGTGATTTTCGGATTTTTATTATTTTCTTCTTAGTCTTTGGGTTATTATTCCTTATTTGGGTCAATTGTAAGTGGGCTTAATATAAGTCCACCTAATGAGGGTCCATTAGGGTTTATTTAAGTTTTGAGTTAGTATAAATAAAGGCATAACCAGACATGTAAGTTAGACAATTCAGATTAATAAAACTTATTGTTTACCGCACTTTGTGTGTGCGTGTTGGTGAGATAATCTCCCTTCCATGATTCTCTAAACAAAAAGACTCCAATCCCTGGAAAGCCAAGTAAATCAGGTTTGATAGGAGTGTGACATAAAGATAACTTATACCTAGGCACCAGCACAATTGAAAACGGAAACCCCCACCCAACGAATATTGATTCGTGAACAAGAAGTATAAGGATGACGCCACGAAGCCAGTGTTCTTCAATAAGTCGTTTTCAGTTCATTAGAGAACCATGGAAGGGAGATTATCTCACTAACACGCGCACACACACACACACAAAATGTGGCAAACAAGAAGTTTTATTAATCTGAATTGTCTGACTTACATGTCTGGTTATGCCTTTATTTATACTAACTCTAGACTTAAATAAACCCTAATGGACCTCCTCTCAGGTGGACTTAGATCAGGCCCACTTACAATTGACCAAAATAAGTAATAATAACCCGAAGACTAAGAAGAAAATAATAAAAATCCAAAAATTACGGTCCTAAATTTGCTAGAATCAGATTTGTCATCCTTAAAAAGTCCAAATAAACTAGGAAATCTGATTTGAAGGTAGAATTAATTCTGAAGTCTTCTTTACTTGTTGTAGCTAAGATGCATAAGGAATCCTTGTAAGAAAAGGATTGTGAAACATTAATGAATCCTTGCCACACTTAGAAACTATATTGCAGCTCATTAAAGATTCTTGTAGAGTTAAGAGATTCTCAAAACAAGCTGTCATATCCTTGTAGGAAAAGGATCCTTGCCAAATAAGAAGTCCACAAGTCAAAAGGACGTAAATAACAAAATTCATATAGCCTTTGTTAACCCGTATTGTGATGCCTTCCCGAACTCTGATTGATCTAAAATTTGAACCCAAGGTAGGATAACATGTCAGAAGACCCTACATAAAATGTCACCTCGATCCAAGAGTTGGATTCAGAATTATGATTGTTGCTGTAAAACTGGATAGCTGCACATTTTACATCAAAATCAGAATTTGACCTTGCCTAGATCGTATCACATTCTCCCCTTCTAACAGAAAATTTCATCCTTGAAATTTAAGCAACATACATGTCTTGGAGAATAGGTAAGGGTATTTTTCTTTAATCTTCGATTCTCTTACCTATATCTCTTCTTCTATTTGCGAGTTCTTCCACAGTACTCTTACTAATTGAACCTTTTTATTCCATAACACCTTTTCACCCCGGTCCATAATTTTGACTGACTTTGTCTCTAGTGTTAAATCCTTCTTTACTTTAAAAGGGACTAGTGGTAGCACTCGCGAGGGGTCCACCTTTGCTTTCCTTAACATGGACACATGAAATACATTGTGAATCTTATCTAAATATATAGGTAGTTCTAATCGATAAACAACCGGCCCTATTCTTTCTATGATTCCAAAGGGGCTAATGTACCTCGGGGCAAGTATTCCTTTCATTCCAGATAGAATAATGCCCTTCCACGGTGCTACTTTCAAGAACACTCTGTCACCTGTTTGAAACTCCAAGGTCTCCTCCGATTGTTCGCCAACTCTTTTGTTTATCTTAGGCTTCCTTCATCCTTTGTCTGATCGTCTTTACTTTCTCAATTGTCATCTGTATTATTTTGGGCCCTAGGAGTTTTCTTTCTCCCATTTCATCCCAATAGGTCGAGGTGCGACATTTCCTTCCATACAATGCCTCGTGGGGAGTCATTCCAATAGAAATCTTGTAACTATTATTATACGTGAATTCCACAAGTGGCAACAGATCTTCTCAATTTCCCCTGAACTCCAACACACATGACCTTAACAAATCTTCAAGTGTCTAAATAGTTCTTTCGGATTGACCATCTGTCTGGGGGTGGAATGTTATACTTAGGCTCACCCTAGTCCCTAAGGCTTGTTGTATGCTCGGCCATAACCTCAATGTAAACCTTGGGTCATGGTCTGACGCAATTGATATTGGTACCCCATGAAGTCTAATCACTTCATCATCTACATATAATTTTGCCAACTTTTCCACCAGATCTATCATTCTCATAGGTAGAATAAAGCTGACTTTGTAAGCCATCCATAATTACCCATATTGCATCATTACCCTTCATGCCTCTTGGTAATCTTGTTAGAAAGACTATGGTAATGTTCTCCCATTTCCATTCTGTGATTGGTAGTTGTTGCAATTTCCCTACCAGCCTTTGGTGTTCTTCACTTGTTGCAAAATCCCACACTTTTTACGTAACGTTAATTTTACTAACTTGTTAAATTATTGGTCTTTGTATCTATTGGTGAAATTACAAGAGAAAGGATAAGGTGGGATAAACGAGAAAAAAAAAGGATTTGAATATTTGATTGAATTAAGAATATGAATTGTACTAATGGAATTCATTGAAGATCGTTCCTCGAACTTGAATAGCCGGTCCCGAATGTGGAAGATAATGATGTTATTAAGATTCACTAACGTCGGTATGAACATCCCTGAAAATGAGGGATTTTGAGCTTGATTAACTATTCGAGTGAGAATAGTTTATGATATCGGCGGGTGACATCGATATCGGCAATCACATGAAACTTTATTAGCCATTCTTGAGGTGAAAGCTAATGATGTCATGAATTTGACATAGACATTTCCGGAAATATCCCAAAGTATATGGAAAGATAAAAAAAAAAAAGATTTGATTGACTATTTCGAGTTAGAAATAGTCAATAACATCAACCAGTGGCATTGATGTCGGCATTTATAATGAACTTGATTAGTCAGTCCCAATATGGGCAACTAATGACACCAATCAGAATTCATTTGTGTTAGGCATTCCTTTTCAAGTTTTGGGAGAGAAGTGTTATAATGGTATTCCAAATGGGAAATGATTGTCAGTGTCAATGAAATGGGGAACGACATCTAGAGTGGATTATTCCTTCAGCTTTAAAATAGGTGGATATTGGTTGAAAATTCTAAGATAGAATGAGAGGAGGAGATTATTTGGTGATTTCCGAAATAAAGAATTTAAATGCAATAGAAAGAAATTGTAAGGACTTATGATATTACGTAACCTTGCATACTTACATATATGTGTATTATTTGATTTTTCTCCTTTTACAATATTGTTGTCTTACTATAATTATTTTCCAAATATATTATGTTGTCATAGGTCCTTCATATCCACGACAAGAGTAGTACCTCAAATTTTGTATTTTATGCTATTTAGAACTTCATGGATGTTGATGTATTTTGTATCCAAGAACTTTAGAACTTGAATTGTAATGACACCCTGTGTAATTTAAATACTTGAACGTGAATTAGTATGATATGTATATGGTCTTATATGTGATATCTTTGCTACTTAGATAATAATTCATATTCTATATATAGATGTGGCAATTGAATATTACCACATCTAAATATAGAAATGGGACCTCTCGGTATTTTTTGGAATGTAATGGTATGGAAATCTTGAATGGTTAGGGGATGGTTTACATTATGAGTATTGCTAATATACATGTTATAGTCGATAACTTGGGACCTCCTAGTATAGGGGAGACTCTGCCGCAATTTCAGTGATCATGGTATGAATTAAAATAAAAAAATTACCATGTTTATTCCTTTTTTTTTTATTGATGTGTTTGTCCTGGGATTGAAGAAGTTACATTATAAACCATTTTGAGACTAGGTAGTAAGCCTAGATGTAGTGGTTAGAACTTGCCTTTAAGATATGGACTTCCTAATAATTCATTTTGCATCAAGCTACACCTGATCAATAATCCTGAACTCCACAATATTTTTAGAGCTAAGACCATGAATACCAGGTAAGAATATGAGTTAATATAGCTAGCAGGGGAATTACCCAAGGACCATTTTATATTTATTGAATGGAAAGGGTAAGCTTAGACCTACCTTTTTGTTTTGTACTCTCAAATGTGTATGAGATTTAACATTTAACGGAGATGAGGATTGGGAAAGATCTTTTAATATTCATCAAACTATGAATTTTTGCCTGTATTCAACAAAAAAGTCATGGATTAGCAATTTAAACATGTTAATCCATATTCGATGTACGTGTACATACACTTACATCCATAAGCATTCATGCTTTCAGGTCTTAAATGTCATGTGTGCATATACAAGTTAAAACATAGGTTCCTGAAAATCTTAAATCCACAGAGTTTACAACACCTAACTTCGACAGAGAAATATGGAAGATGAAGAACGTGCTCACCATAATGCTCACTTTTAATAAGAGTTGGACTCTTCAAGGTTAACATGGCTCGTATCGCTAGCTTGCTCAAGCAAACGCTCAAAACACCTTTGGTAAAGGTTCATCTAATCAGCCAATTACCTTTACCCAAGCTTAGGCTACAATCCAACCTAAAGAAGGGATAGGTGGCCAGGGTTAGGAACCTAGTGTAATATAGCATTTGTGCAGTCAACAATACTTATACCGGCCCCAACAATTGTGGATGAATTCTCAAGTTAATCCTACAAGATAAAATGATCTAAGGACATTGATCATGATAAGATAGCAACGTTAGAAGCAAGAGTAAGGGATATTAAAGGCCTATTCAAGCCACTAAGATGTAGACAATCCTGAATATGGTTGTACTAAAGAAGTTCTGTGTTTCTAAGTTTATAAAGATGGCAGACATTATGCATGATGAAAAGTTACTAATGCACTTCTTTCAGAATAGCTTGAGAAGGGCTGTATTAAGTTGGTATATGAGGTTGGATAACACACAAATTCGAAGCTGAAAGGATCTTGTACATGCTTTCATTAAGCAATACAAATTTAACATTGGCATGACTCCAAACAAATCTAGTCTATTAGTGTTGGAGAAAGGAAGCTCATGAATCAGTTTGAGAGTATGCTCAACAATAGAGAGAAAAGGCTACTTAAGTTGATCTGCCCCTACTTGAGAAAAAAATGACCAGTCTACTTAATAATACTTTTAAAGACCCTTACTTTGATCATTTGATAAGTGCCCCGACCCAACACTTCACTAATATATTGATCATTTGATAGTGGTTGAGGGAGTTGAGTAAGCTATAAGAGTCGGTAAAATAATCACTAGGAAACAACGAGATCCACCAGTTGGGATCTATCCAAAATCAACCAAGAAAATGGTGGAACAATAAGTGGACGCCAAGGTAGCAAAATGACACTCCTTATATTCAATTCCCAGCATCTACGTTTGCCCCATTCCCTCAAAATCAATAAGCAACCGTATGGACATCCACAATATAACAAGAAACCTTACCACCTCTTTCTTTTCCTTTGAAAAAGATGTTTAAAAAATTGGTCAATATTGGACACATCACGTTGATTTCACAGAAACCATTCTGACCACCAAACTCGAAGTGGTATGAACCTGACCAAACATATGAGTACCATGATGAAACAATGGAGTACAACATTGGAAGTTTTCATTCTTTCATGGATAAGCTTATTCAGCTTATCGAGGTTAGACTGGTTACATTTGAGTGCTAGAAAACTTCTAAGGGCAATGCATAATGACAATGAAAAATTTAAGTGTTGAAGAAACCAAAAAAAGCCAGATTGTTGTAGTCAACATGCCTTGTCATTTTAGCTTTGTGAATGAGGTCTTCAAGACCATGTTTTATTTTTAGATGTTTTGCAAAACTTGATTGTATTTTTAATGGATTGTGCATTTTCATAATTTGATCTTTGCATTGAAATAAAGAAATATTTTGTTATAAAAAAGGTACTAGCATCCTTATTCATGATAGAAATGATCAAACCCCAAGGTGAGCCATACAAGACACTAAGAAGCAATCCCCACCTTTCTGAAACTCATAAAATTGGCTTTTATAATTGATCGAGTGGCTTTATTCAAAATGAGACTGAAAGCTAAAAAAACATAATAGAATGGCTAATTTCACTATTGAAGAAGAAAGAAGTTTAAGAGCTTAATACAAGGCCCAAGCTAATAATGAGAGTGAAGTAAGAAGGGCAGTTGAGTCAGATATGAAGGAATACCAGAATAGAGCAAACACCTCGAGAGACTGGGTCTTTACAATCCAATATGAGTTGGAGTTCCATGTAGAAAAGGTGAAGACAATGAAAGAGCAATTTGAGGAGTGGCAGGACCACATTGGCAGCTTCGATTATAGCTAAATACAAAGATAGATGAGCTCGATATCGAGAGAGAAGAACTTCAAAGGGCTAGAAACCAGAACCAATAATTGGAGAAGACAATTAAAATGCTAGATAGGAACAGTGAATCATTAGCCGCAAGAAATGGTACATTACTTCAAGATAATACATTATGTCCACTACAAGATTGAACAAATGGATAGGCTGATTGATATGGTGGCTTGAAAAGAAAATGAGTTGCGAGTAAAAGCAACTATGATCGACAGTACCATTCATAAGTATGAAGAATATTTGAATGATGTTTCAGCTTCTATCAAGAATATAGCCAATAGAAGGGTGACATTTGAGTAGAGGTGTATGAAAACTCCTTATATGAACTACTTGCTTTTGATGAATGAAAGGGCCCTGACCTATTTTTTATGGTACTTTCTAATGTGTATGAGATTCAACCAATTTAAGGACTCTAGAAAAACCTCTTCAAATCTTCAGATTATGGATTCTACTTGTGCTTAATAAGGAAGTCAGAGATTAGCTATTTAAACAAGTTAGTCCACGCCCAATGTGCATGTATATATAATTGCATTCATAAACACATATATTTATTTTTAAATGAAATGAATACATTCTAAGTTGAAATATAGATCCCAAAGAGCTCCAATCCATAAAATCTATGACACCTAACTCCGATAGAGAAATATGAAAGATGAAGAGCACGCTTATTGTGATGCTCATGTCCAAGAAGAATTGGACTAAAGGTTAGCATGCTTCGCATCACTAGCTTACTCTAAAAAGCGCTTATAAATGCCTCTTGTGAAGGCCTTCCAATCAGCCCATCATTTTTGTTCAAACTCAAGCAACAATTCAGCCCGAATAGAGGATGGGCGAACAAGGTCAAGACCCCTAATATAATGCAGTATTTGTGCAGTCGACAATACCGACACCAGCCCCTACAATTATAGATGATTTGCCACTAAATCTCACAAGCAAAAATCATCTCATGATATTGATCAAGATAAGATGACAGAATTAGAAGCCAGAATAAGGGCTATTGAGGGAGTAGATTTGTATGATCCAGTGCAAGCCACATAAATGTGTCTAATCCTAACGTGGTTGTACCAGAAAAGTTCTGTGTTCCCGAGTTCATCAAATACACTTGAACTCAATGCCCTATTACCCATCTCAAATCCTATTGTAACAAAATAATAAAGTAGTACACGATGAAAAACTACTAAAGCATATCTTTCAAGATAATTTGAGTGGGGCAGCGTTGAGTTGGTATATGAGACTAGACAACACGGAGATTTGAAGATGGAAAGATCTTATGGACACTTCCATTAAACAATATAATTACAACATGATTATTGCTCTTGATAAAACCAATTTATCCTATCTAGAGAAAGGGGATATAGAAAGCATAAAAAAGTATGCTCAAAAGTGGAGAGAGATGGTTACACACATACATCCCCCACTTTTGGATGAAAAAATAGTTACCTTGAGCATATTTGCGAATAAGAAGTGACAGAATCTCCACAGCCATTGAGAAAAAGGCTCGTAGAGAAGAAGAAAGAAGTCAATCATATCGAAGGTTGCTACAGATGTAAGAAAAACCAATTCCAAAACCACAACAACCCATCCCCCTTCATCCCAAATTGCCAACGTCAACTTTAACTCTCCATTTCTTGCTAGAAAATCTAAGCCTTAAAATAACCAAGTAAAAAACAAAGCTGAAAATTTGCCAAATAAAAATTACCAAAGAGTCTAAGAACAACTACCCCCATTACCACTACCCTTAAAGGAGATGTACCAAAAGCTACTAAGCATCGGGCATGTAGTTCCAATACTACTTGCACCTCTATAGCCACCTTACCTTAGCTGATATAAGTCAAACCTCACTTGTGAGTACCATGCTGGTGATTAGTACTTAAAAGTGCATTTTTATCAAGGTTTTATATCATCATTTTGCACTTGAAGTATCAATAACTCCTTAACTAAAGCATGTTTTATAATAACATATCTAATAATATAAGATACCTTTAATTTATGGTAAGTGTTCATCTTAAATGCAGGCCTATCACATAAATGAAAGAATTGATTGATGAGTTGAAGTACAGAAATTGAAAGGACAAAGAGATGGCCAAACTTAGAAAAGAAATGTTGGTGCAGCCCAAACTGGAACATTGTTCAGTAATCGGGTCATATCTGGAGCTGTAGATCTCTGATTTAGGTCTACTTTATATGGATGGAAAGGTACGACATAGGCCTACAACTTTCATGAGGAGCCCAAGATTTAACAAGGTCGTTTTCAAGTCCAAATTGTAGCAACAACGAAGAAGTCCGAATCTGTCCTGTAGCCCAGACACTATTCAGTATTCAGCTCATATCTCAAGTTCTAGAAATCCAAATGATCTCAAATTTTACCTTAAACAGATGAGACAATTTTCTAGAACTTTCATGATTGAAGTCTGTTCAAATTATGACGTTATCAATGATTTTTTGGCAGACAAGAAGATAAGAATTGTCACAAAGTCAAGATGTGGCCACCCATTCATCAATTAGTCAACAAATCAATAGTTCCAAATTTTGGCCTATAAAAGGAGGCATTTGCCATGTATTTAGGCATCTTGGTGTTCAGATCAAGATCATGCTCTTGCTCTCTCTTTTGTAATACTTAAGTTTTGTTTATATTAATCTCTTGTTTATGCCTTTCATTTCCTTTTCTTTACTTAGTTATCTTCTTTCTCATTTATGTTCTTATCTTGTTTATTTATGTTTCTTTCTTTCATTATGTGTAGCTAAGTTAATTATGTCAAGGTAAAAAGGGTACACTAATGGACCTTAATGTTGGATACTAACATGCTTTATATTTGTTATCTTGTTCACTTTTAATACTTTGCTTGTTAAATGGTTAATCTAGATTTATATTGTCTAACACTTGGTACAATAAATACTTGGCACTTTCATAGCCTATACTGTGTTGTATAACCGACACCTGAGCTATGAAAAGAACTTGATTTGTTGTTAACATAGGTTATAATCATGAATGCCTGACAACATTTACAAGTACTAGCATTATTCGAATAAGATAACTAATGTAATCATGTTAACAATTTATAATCTAATTGAAACCTCCTTTGTATGTGGTTTCCAATTGAATAATAAGAGTTTATACTATACTTGTTTGAAATACCATTAGTGGATCCTCTAACCTTGACATTTGTTGTTATCATTGTTTAATACTTACGTTAATCTTCCATCTCAAATTCTCATCAACTTCTTCTTCTTCTTCTTAATCTTTATTATTATCATTATTATCATTATTATCATTATTACTACTACTACTACTACTACTACTACTACTACTACTACTACTACTATTACTATTATTAGTATTACTACTACTACTACTACTACTACTACTACTACTACTACTACTACTACTACTACTACTACTAGTATTATTGTTGTTGTTGTTGTTATTACTATTGTTGCTTATAATTTATACAATTAACCTCCCCGTGGTTCGACCCCGATTTTACAGGGTTATTTATTACTTCGACACTCCTGCACTTGGGAGAAGGCATCAATCTTTTTGTTGTGTCACCGGCGGCTTGGACATGTCATTCATTCTTGAAATGTCTTCAAGAAAATGCTCTTCCAATTAATTAAAGCTAGGCAGATAATATTTGAGGTGGCTCCAAACATGAGCACAAACCCTCTACCCAATGATGCCTCAGGTAACAGGTTGGTAAATGCACTAGAGGTGAAATACCCAAGAAGTTTAAAAGTACTGATGAATAGAGTTTATGAGATGATGGAAAAAGTTGGGTATAAAGTAATTAGTTATGAAGGATTAAAAAGCATGAATTTTTGTAAGTATCACAGTGAAGAAGGCCACATGATCAACCAATGCAAAGGCTTCTATAACAAAGTGAAGCAAATGATGATTCAAGGAATTCTTTGAATAGAAAAAGGAACGAATATAGAGGTGTCCATGCTGGATGAATCTAGAAAAAACAAAGAAGTGTGCTAGATGCAATTCACTACAAGCGGGATGCCCAAATTAGTCTTGTCCAAACCTATAGTGACAAATAAGGGAAACTATAATGCCTTACCTTATAACTATGGGTGCTCCTTTCATAGCACACAACCAACACCTGTCTTTCAAGCAGAAGTTGGAGGCCTAACGTGTAGTGGAAGATGCTTTACCCTAGAAGAACTTGAGAAACAAAGGAAGGCTAAGGGGGAATAAGTAGTTGACCTGACTAAGGAAATAAATATACATGTCACTGAAGAAGAGACCAATTCCCAGAAAACCAAGTAAATCAAGTTTGATAGGAATGTAACAGAAAGATAACTTGTACCTAGGCACCATGACTATTGGAAATGGAAACCCCTACCCAACAAATATTGATTCACAAACGAGAAGTATAAAGATGATGCCACGAAGTCAGTTGTTCTTCGATAAGTTATTTTTCAGTTCTTTAGAAAACCAAGAAGAGAGATTATCCCACCTACACACAACAAGTGCGGCTAAAGAAGTTTATTGATCTAAAAATTATGTAACCTTACATGTCTGGTTATGCTCTTATTTATACCGACTCCAAACTAAAATAAACCCTAATGGACCCCTTATGTGGACTTATATGAGGCTCACTTACAATTAAACCCACATATAACCCAAAATATAAAGAAATAAAAATAACATAAAGTCTAGTATTGTTTTGCCGCATATAACTTAAGAAAATAAAAGATAATGAATATGATTTCCCTAGTTTATAAGTTGTTATAGTTGAATGAACCTTCCTTGCAAGTATAGGATTAGTTATCACCCACCATAAATCCCTTGTAGACTAGGAAAATCTGATCTGATTTGGTTTCCTTGCTGCCACCCCTTTTTTTTCCTTGATTAGCTTGGATTTCCTTGTATAACTTGGACAAATAACAAAGCAAATTTTCTTCTTTGTTCTGATTTAATTACTTTCCTTTCTAGGTTAGGATACATTAAATAATCATCCTCTTTTTAGGAACAAGATCTGGCCGACTTCCTTACTAAATTAGGAGAATAAATTACTTACTTTCTATACTTGTAGCGTTAGGAAAAACAAGCCTAACAAGGTTGTTATGGGGCTGAACCATCAACCCTTTGTTCCACACGAATTGGGTTCTTCATGGACCTAGATTATACGAATTAGAGGTTGTCCTTCATGCTTTTTAGATTTCCCAAGCTCTTCTTGGTCTATCTTGCTCCATATGTTCTGAACAAGCCCATTCAATGATTCTTTAAGCTTATTTACCCTAGCTCTTGTAATTGGCCCACTTTGGCACCTCTAGTGGGTCTTTAGCATGATTAAGCTTGGTGTTGGATTGGTCCTCATCATCTATAATCCATACAAACCTGGATTTTTAGGAACTACAAGCACATCAACTACCCATTGAGGGTAGTGGAGCACTTCCAGTAATCTTGCATCCCCCTGTTTTTCTATCTCTACCTTTACTTTGAGAAGCATAACTGGGCACATTTGTCTAGTCTTCTGTTTCACTGGTTTGAAGATTTTCACTTGGACTTACATGGATATGTCTGGTTTAGACACTAACATAGTGCTACACATGATTCCTACGATAAAAGGTAGTAAGCCAGTTAAACAGAAGACCAGACAAATACGCCCAAAAATGTTGCTCAAAGTAAAGGTAGAGATACATAAACAGTGGGATGTAAGATTTTTGGATGTGCTCCACTACCCTCGGTGGGTAGCTAATGTGGTTGTAGTTCCCAAAAAAGATGGCAAGATCCGAGTGTGTGTGGATTATAGAGACGTAAACAAAGGAAGCCCAAAGGATGACTTTCCTTTACCTCATATAGACATTTTGGTTGATAATGCTGTGAAGAGTGCCACATTGTCATTCATGAATGGGTTCTCAAGTTATAATCAAATTAGAATGGCAGAAGAAGACAAAGAAAAACCATTTTTGTCACGCCGTGGGGAACCTTTTGTTATAAAGTGATGCTATTCGGGTTAAAGAATGTTGATGCCATGTATCAAAGAGCAAATGGTCATTTTATTCCATGATATGGTGCACCAAGAAGTGGAAGTCTATGTAGATGATATACTTGCTAAATCAAAGAAAGAAGGAGATCATGTGCATGTATTGAGGAAATTATTTGAGAGGCTGCGGAAATACTAATTAAGACTGAATCCTGCAAAATGCTCATTCGGGGTAAGAGCTAGAAAGCTATTGGGTTTTGTAGTAACTAGTCATGGAATAGAAGTTGATTTGGATAAAGCAAAGGCTATCCAGGATATGTCGGTGCCTAAAATAGAGAAAGAAATAAGAAGTTTCCTTAGGCATTTGAACTACATAGCTTGGTTAATATCTAATCTAACAGTAACATGCATGCTAATTTTCCGTTTGCTCAGAAAGAAAATTCCTAGGGTATAGAACAATGATTTCCAAAAAGCCATAGACAAAATAAAAAGGTAGTTGCAAAACCCACCACTGATAGTGCCTCCTACATAGGAAATCCCTTGATCCTATAAATTAAGAGTGACAGAAACGACCATGGGATGCGTGTTGGGTCAGCATGATAAGTTGAGGATGAAAGAACAAGATATCTACTACTTAAGTAAATAGTTCAATGACTATGAATCCTAGTATACAATAATCAAAAAGCTATATTGTGCCTTGGTGTGGAGCGCAAAAAGGCTCAAGCACGACCTAGTTGATCTCAAAATTGGATCCACTCAAGTACTTTTATGAAAAGCTTTACTTGTCGAATATGAAATTATTTTTATGACAAGGAAGGCTGTAAAATGGAGTGCGATTGCTAACCATCTTGCATATCATGCCATGGAGGATTACAACCATTGAGTTTTGACCTTCCTGATGAGGATGTCGTAATAGTTAAAGATACCAATAAGATAAATGATTGGTGGACCTTAAAAGGTATCAGGAAATGGAGCTGGAGGATGACAATTTCTCCATAAAAGAAGCAATACCTTGTTTCAGTAAGGTTACAGTTTGAATGCACCCATAACATGGCCGAGTATAAAGCTTACATCATTGGTTTGGAAGTTACTTTTGAGCTTAAGGATGGGAAGCTTGAGGTCTATTGATGCAACCACATTATTTAATAGTTTCACCCACATTTAACTAGTGTTTTGCCTATGTTTTATATATAAAATGCATTGATATTCTTTTCTTTTTTTATGTTTTGAAGCCACTTTTGGATGAAAGATGCAAAAAGGAGTAAATTGGAGGTAATTGGCAGATTTGACGTTCAGTCGATGTTTTGTGCAGAGCGTGAGTTCTAGAGATCGAAATGAAGTGATTCCAGTGGCACTGAAAAGCTAACATCCATACGTTTTTGGAAATGTAATGCAAGAAAATAAAAAGAGAAAGATCATGGAAATCACATCCTGCAAAGTCAAATCTCGCATTCTGCCAATGTTGACCTTTGGCCATTCAAAATTTAATATCTGGAGCTACAGAAGTCCAATTGATGCAAACTCAATTTTATTGGATTCCTGACTTAAAGAACTATCAACGCTCCAAATGTCAGCCAAAAACGATGTCATATGAGGGAGATATGAGTTTTCAAAGATGACAACTGAATTCTGCCAAAAAACAGGTTTCGTGAAGAAACAAGTCCAAACTACATTCCAAAGCATCTAAACCGACATCCAAGTTTTTATATCAGCAATTTAGCTCCTCTAAGTCAGAGCTTGAAGATTTCATGCAAGACTATTTCTCCTTTTAGGAAAAATAGTTATTGAAGTACTTAAATGTAAACTGTCGACTCAAGAAATGACTATTTTGTAAAATAGAGACTACGGTTTCTTAGCATATAAAAAAGAAAAAGAGAAAGAGGCAAAGAACAATAGAAAAAGAGGAGAGAGCGAGAGGCAAAGCGGCCAGCAGAGAATAAACACAAATTCTCTCCTCTACAAACCCAAAAATCATGCTCTTTTCATTCTTTAGAAGTAGTAGTTCAATAGTTATGCAAGGCTAAGCTCTTTTCTTGGTTGCAAGGACACAACAAACTTTCGGATTTCAAGAACCATGAGTTTTATTCTTCCTTTTATTTTCAGTTTATGTTATGAATGAGTATAATTGTTTTCCTATGCATATTTCCTATGATTGTTGTTGATGATTGCTAGAGCGGACTCTAAGTTATTGTTGTGAACAATCTATTGCTAAGTTTAATATCAAAACCGGAGTTGTGATATATGAACTTGTGAAGCAACTAAGCTTAATAATTGTGGCGGAACTACGTTATTGAACTTAGGGAGAACATTTGAACAAAGTGACACAAGCTGCGGACAGCTTGTATGTTAATCTTGATGAAATTATCTAGTTCTTAAAGCTACCATTAAATTGAATCATTAGTGCGGACACTTTGATTGTTTGTTGGTTTGGATTAGTTATACGGCGGATCCGTTAATTAATCAACGTTAAGAAAATATAAAATTTCAGAACATAAACTGCAATTTTCGTATCAAGGATCAGTTCTAATTTCCGTTGGTGGATGTGTGCTTGCGACCAAGATTTGTTTTCTTGATAAATTTTAATTGATTTTATTTGCTAGTTTAATTGCTACCATAGTTTAGAAAATCACAAACCAAACCCCCCCAATTACATAACGTACAACATAAAAATCTGACTTGAAACTTCCTCATGGGATCGACCCCTTGCTTGCTCTATATTATCTTGTGTGTCGTGTTTGAAGCTAAGGTAATTAATTTGTGCGACCACGATATCGCAACAAATTTTGGCGCGGTTGCCGGGGAGGTAATTTTAGTTGATTCTTGTGCTTGTACTGTTATTTTTAGTTGCTGTGATTGTTATTTATATTTCTGAAAAAAAAAAGAGAAAAAGAATTTTTGCTTGCAGCGTAGTGTTCACTTCACTGGCGGATGTCGTTTCAAAACAGTTTTTGGTGGAATTAGGTATCACTAGCCCCACCCTAGTGAGGCCAAATTCTGCTGTTTTCTAATGTTTTTAGGCAGTTTTAGTTTTCTACCGTAGGATTTTTGTACAATTTGTATTGTTTTCGATCTCTTGTGTGGTTACTTTCTTTTGAGTTTTCTTAGCAATTTATGCCTGTGACCCGTTCTACTAATCAAATTCAAGTGCAGGTTGATCTTGAAATAGAAAGCACTTTACACAGGTTAAGAAAGGAAGCTCGCCTCAACACCATGGCTATTGCACGACAACAAACACTCAAGGAGCTTGCTGCTCCTAACGTGGAAAATCAACCATTGTGCATAAACATTGACAATAATGTAAACTTTGAGCTCAAATCTGGTTTTATACATTTGTTACCAACATTTAATGGTCTTACAGGAGAAGATCCTCATACTCATCTCAAGGAGTTCCATATGGTTTGTGTTGGCATGAAACCAAATGGAGTTGATGAAGAACAAGTTAAGTTGAAAGCTTTCCCTTTCTCTTTGAAAGGGGCAGCAAAGGCATGGTTTTTTTCTATTCTCCCAGGTTCCATTGGAACTTGGAATGCCATGAAGAAGATTTTCCTTGAGAAGTATTTTCCAGCATCTCGAGTTGCCAACATAAGGAAAGAAATATGTGGGATTCGGCAATCTCATGGAGAGACTCTCTCCAAATATTGGGAAAGATTTGAGCAACTCTGTATTCAATGTCCTCATCATCAAATACCCGATCAGCTGCTCATTCAATATTTCTATGAAGGATTGATGCCTATTGACCGTAGTATCATTGATGCTGCAAGTGGAGGCGCATTGGTGGATAAGACACCCGAGGCTGCACGCCAATTAATCTCAAACATGGCAGCCAACTCAAAACAATTTGGCACTCGTGGAGACTTCTCCAACAAACGAGTAAATGAGGTAAGTATTTCTAACCTTGAAAGTAAAGTTAATGATCTTACTTCTCTTATGCGTTCTTTGGCTTGTGGAAATGTGCAGCAGGTGAAAGTTTGTAGCATATGCTCCTTACAAGGACATGCTTCGGATATGTGCCCAACAATGCAAGAAGACTACATTGAACAAGCTCATGCAATTGATGGAGCATTCAACGGACAGCCCCAGCGTAAATATGATCCCTTTTCCAACACGTACAATCCCGGATGGAGAGATCATCCCAACTTGCGCTATGGCAACCCATCCCAACCGGGCAATCAAGGCCGACAGTTCCATCCCCATGGATTTCAATCCCAACAGAATTATCAAGCAAGACAACCTCCTCCATTCACAAACTCCAATGTTGTAGGGTCGTCATCCAATGATGATCTTCGTGAGATGATGAAAACTTTGGCTTCTAATCTCAACCTTGCAACAAAATATCATGTCTTTTCAACAGGAAACAAGGTCAAGTATTCACAACTTGGAAAAGCAAATGGGGCAAGTAGCTTCAAGTGTGGGGAAATTGGAAGCACAGATGAATGGAAAGTTACCCTCCCAAGCATTAAATCCAAAAGAGAATGTTAGTGCAATCATGCTGCGAAGTGGGAAAGAACTTGAAGAGCAAAGGTCAAAACAGATTGAGATGGAGGACGAAGAAGAGATAGAAACTAAATTGAGTACAAAGAAGGAACATCCTCCTTCTCTACAAACTGAAATAAAGACCAACACTCCAAAGGTAACTCCTCACTCGATTAATTCTAGTTTTAAAACAATTCCACCCTTTCCTGTGAGTTCTTCTAGGTCAAAGAAAGAAGACAAAGAAAGAGATTTTAGAGGTTTTCAAGAAATTGAAACTCAACATTCCTTTGCTTGATGCTATCAAGCAAATTCCCAAGTATGCCAAATTCTTGAAGGAGTTGTGTACTACCAAGAGAACTTTCAAACTGAAAGGTCATGAAACGGTAAGTATGGGTGAAGTTGTATCTGCCGTTGTTCAAAAGAATCTGCCTTTGAAACAAAAAGACCTAGGTGCGTTTACTATCCCATGTGTTATTGGTAATGCTAGTTTTAAAAGAGCTTTATGCGATTTAGGTGCATCCATTAGTGTTATGCCTAAACATGTTTATGATTCTCTTAATCTAGAGCCTTTGAATAAAACTAGCATTGTAATACAACTTGCGGATCGTAGTTTTGTTTACCCATTTGGTGTGATAGAAGATGTCCTAGTCAAGATTGATAGTTTGGTTATTCCATGTGATTTTTATATTCTTGATATGGAACATGATTCTTGTGATTCATCAACCAGCACTCCTATATTGTTTGGGAGACCATTCTTGAAAACCGCCAACGCAAAGATTGATTGTGGTAAGGATACCTTGTCTATGGAGGTAGGAGATGAAAAAATTGAATTCAATTTTCATGATGCAATGAAATATCCTTATAGCAATGTTTATTCTATCACATGCTATGATCAAATTGATAAGTGTATGCAGCAAGTTTGTGATTTTCATTATGAAGACGGATTAAGCATAGCTTTGAGCTATGGCTATGATTTCACCAAGATAGAAGAGATGGAGAGGCACGTGTGTGTTCCCCAAAACTTGCACGAATCAGTATTGGCCTTACAAGCTTTGCAAGCCGTTCCCCATGGTAATCTCTTTGTTGATTTAGTACTCTCACATAAAAAGCTTTTGCCATCTATTTTACAGGCCCCCAAGTTAGAATTAAAACCTTTGCCCGATAATTTAAAGTATGTATTCATTGGCGACAACAATACACTTCCCGTTATCATAACAAAAGGTTTAACAAGTATGTAAGAGGAAAAACTTGTGAAGTTGTTGTGTGATCACAAGACGGCCATTGGATAGACTTTAGCCGACATCAAGGGCATTAGTCCCTCAATGTGTATGCATCACATACTATTGGAGGACAACGCAAAACCAACAAGGGAAATGCAGAGGACGTTGAACCCGCTTATGATGGAGGTAGTGAAAGCTGAAATTTTGAAACTGTTAAATGCAGGAGTCATTTACCCCATTACTGATAGTAAATGGGTCGCGCCAATCCATGTGGTGCCCAAAAAGACCGGAATCACGTTGGTGAGAAACAAAAATGATGAGCTCATTCCTACTCGCATCTCGAGTGGATGGAGAATGTGTGTTGATTACAGAAAGCTCAATCTTTCTACACGGAAAAATCATTTCCCATTACCATTCATGGATCAAATGCTTGAACGCCTAGCAGGTAAGTCTTTTTATTGCTTTCTTGATGGATATAGTGGATACAATCAGATTGTTATTAATCCTGAGGATCAAGAAAAGACTACATTTACACGTCCATTTGGTACATATGCATATAGGAGAATGCCTTTTGGTCTCTGTAATGCTCCTGCAACTTTTCAAAGATGCATGATGAGTATTTTTTCTGACTATGTTGAAAGAATAATCGAGGTTTTTATGGATGATTTCACGGTGTATGGTGATTCTTTTGATAAATGTCTAGAAAATTTATCTTTGATCTTGAAAAGGTCCATTGAAACTAACCTTGTCTTGAACTATGAAAAGTGTTATTTTATGGTAGAACAAGAAATAGTTCTTGGGCATGTTGTGTCTTCACGTGGATTAGAGGTTGATAAAGCTAAGATAGATGTTATTTCATCATTGCCTTACCCCTCATGCGTGAGGGAAGTTCGTTCTTTTCTAGGCCATGCAGGTTTCTATCGACGCTTTATCAAAGATTTCTCGAAGATTACAGCACCCTTGTGCAGACTATTAGCCAAAGAAGTGGATTTTGTGTTTGATCAAGCATGTAAAGATGCCTATGATGAGCTTAAGCGACGTGTCACATCTGCCCCTATCATCCAACCACCAAATTGGGATGAACCTTTTGAGATAATGTGTGATGCGAGTGACTATGCGGTAGGAGCTGTGCTTGGGCAAAGAATTGGGAAGAATTTGCATGTTATCGCCTATGCTTCTCGCATGTTGGATGGAGCACAATGCAATTACCATACTACTGAAAAGGAACTTTTTGCGGTGGTGTTTGCTCTTGAAAAATTTAGGTCATATCTACTTGGTACAAAAGTCATTGTTTTTACTGACCATGCAGCTCTCAGGTATCTTTTGAAGAAGAAGGAGTCCAAACCAAGACTGATTAGGTGGATCTTGCTTTTACAAGAATTCGATCTTGAGATCAAAGACAAAAAAGGTGCCGAAAACCATGTGGCTGATCACTTGAGCTGACTGAGGACCGAGGATATACAGATCGAAACAATAAGAGAGACATTCCCTGATGAGCAGTTGTATATGTTGCATTCCTCTACAAGACCATGGTATGCTGATTTGGTAAACTATTTAGTCACCAAAGAATTCCCTCCAGGTTTGTCTAAACCCCAAAAAGATAAGTTACGAGCTGATGCTAAATATTATTTTTGGGATGATCCTTACCTTTGGAAATTTTGTGCAGATCAAGTAGTTAGGAGGTGTGTACCACAAGATGAATTTCATTCCATTCTCACTTTTTGTCATTCTCATTCTTGTGGTGGGCATTTTGGAGCAAAAAGAACAGCCCACAAGGTACTTGAAAGTGGTTTCTATTGGCCTTCTATTTTTAAAGATGCATATCACTTCTGCAAATCATGTGAAAAATGCCAAAGATCAGGTAATATCACTCATAAGAATCAAATGCCTTTAACGAATATTCTTGTAAGTGAAATTTTTGATGTTTGGGGTATTGATTTTATGGGTCCATTTCCTTCTTCATTTGGCAATCTTTATATTCTTCTTACTGTTGATTATGTGTCCAAATGGATTGAGGCAAAAGCCACACGAACTAACGATGCTAAGGTTGTTTTAGATTTTGTCAGGACTCACATATTTGACAGGTTTGGAATCCCTAAAGCTATCATTAGTGATCGTGGCACTCATTTCTGCAATTGTTCCATGGAAGCATTGCTACGTAAATATCATGTGACTCATCGAACTTCCACAGCATATCATCCTCAAACGAATGGCCAAGCTGAAATTTCGAATCGAGAAATCAAGTCCATTTTGGAGAAAACAGTGCAACCTAACCGGCGAGATTGGAGCCTATGTCTTGGAGATGCACTTTGGGCTTATCGGACTGCTTATAAATCACCTATAGGAATGTCACCTTATAGAATAATTTATGGGAAAGCATGTCATCTACCGGTGGAGCTTGAACACAAAGCTTTTTGGGCCATTAAACAATGTAACATGGATTCTGATACTGCTGGGATTGCAAGAAAACTACATCTGCAAGAGTTGGAAGAAATTCGAAATGATGCTTATGAGAATGCAAGGATTTACAAAGAAAAGACTAAGAATCTTCATGAGCGGATGCTTACAAGAAAAGAGTTTAATGTTGGAGACAAAGTCCTTCTTTATCATTTGCGTTTGAAACTTTTTCCTGGAAAGTTACGCTCTCGTTGGATTGGACCCTTTGTTGTTTCTAATGTTTTTCCTTAGGGTGCAGTTGAAATTACAAGTTTAGACACCAACAAAGCACTCAAGGTCAATGAGCATCGTTTAAAACCTTTCTATAAAGGTTGAACGGCAGAACTCACCGCTTCTGTAGAGTTAGCTGAACCAATCTATGAAGAATGAGCATGCCACATGTCAAGCCAATGACATAAAACAAAAGCTCTTACTGGGAGGCAACCCAGCACAAAAAAAAAATCAGATTTGCTTTCTTTTTCCTTATCTTTTATTTTTTTCGCATTTTAATTTATTTTCTATCATTCTCTTCTGTTCCTTTGCTTTTATTTCAACATTGAGGACAATGTTGTGTTTTAAGTGTGGGGGTATTGAGAGAATGTTGGTTTTCTAATTTTGGTTTTCTTTGTTATTTTTCAAAAAAAAAATTATGTTTCATCTTTTGAACTCCCATTGGTTTTTGAGAATATGAGTATTATGTATGAGAATTAGTTGAGATAGATGAATATATAAATCAAATGAAGGAGTTTGCATGTAAATTTTAAGGTTTAATTGGTTTAGGGATTAACTTTGAGAATATGCCATGTTGACTTTATAGTGTTATACCAATACAAGCTTTTGAGCCTTCAACATTATATTCTTTGATTATGCATTCTTTCAATGATATGTGTCTCTAGAACTTGCTTCATATCTTGTTGAGATTACATTCGCATTACATATATACATGAAGATGATAAAGGCATTAGGAATTTTAACCACTTGAGCCAAAAAGCCAACCTAAAGCATATTATCCTTAGTGAGCTCCTTTTGATCTTGTTTATCTTTTCTTTGCTTTACCCATGTATAAGCCTTAACTTTTTATATGTTTTCCTTTTCCCCTGGCCAAGGATTAGTAGAGCATATATTTGTGATATCTCATGGAATTATGGTTGGAAATTATGTGAAAATAAAAAAAGAAGTGATGCTTGATGAAAAGATGGGCAAAGTAGCCAAATGTTAAAAAAAAAAAAAGAGGAAAAAAAAAGTGTTCCTTTATGTTCTTAAGATTTTATGTTGAAAGAGCTTGAAATCAAAAGAAGTTAAGCATTGGTGATTAAAGATGAAAAATTTATGTGCTTTGATGGAATATCTTGTTTGAAATATCATTTTTTTCATAATGCTCTACTTTCTTTGGTTTGAACCTTTTCTTTTACTCTCTTTTACCTCACCTTAACCTTAGCCCCATTACAACCAGAAAATAAGACCTTTTGATTCATGCATTGTTTGTAATATGTTAGTAATGGAGATGAGATTGAAAAGCAAGCTTATGGTATAACATATTCATTGATTGAATTTGAGAGATTTAAACACATAAACCCTAAACACATGAGTGTTGGAGAGTATATCAATGAGAGGACCTATCACTTTGGCATGGCATAGATTTCATTTAAATCCCGACGATTAATTGAGTTTTGAAGTTTGCATGTAAATAAATTCATGAAAATTTATACCCTTTATCCTTCTTGATTGTATTCTTGTTTATAATGCATATATTCTTGGACATTGATGGGAGATTAAGAGATTCATCATAGTTATTTTCAATTTGATTTTATTTATCCTTTCTCGAGGACGAGCAAGAGCTAAGTGTGGGGGTATTTGATGCAACCATATTATTTGATAGTTTCACCCACATTTAACTAGTGTTTTGCCTATGTTTTATATATAAAATGCATTGATATTCTTTTTTTATGTTTTGAAGGCACTTTTGGATGAAAGATGCAAAAAGGAGTAAATTGGAGGTAATTGGCAGATTTGACGTTCAGTCGATGTTTTGTGCAGAGCGTGAGTTCTAGAGATCGAAATGAAGTGATTCCAGTGGCACTGAAAAGCTAACATCCATACGTTTTTGGAAATGTAATGCAAGAAAATAAAAAGAGAAAGATCATGGAAATCACATCCTGCAAAGTCAAATCTCGCATTCTGCCAATGTTGACCTTTGGCCATTCAAAATTTAATATCTGGAGCTACAGAAGTCCAATTGATGCAAACTCAATTTTATTGGATTCCTGACTTAAAGAACTATCAACGCTCCAAATGTCAGCCAAAAACGATGTCATATGAGGGAGATATGAGTTTTCAAAGATGACAACTGAATTCTGCTAGCAAACAGGTTTCGTGAAGAAACAAGTCCAAACTACATTCCAAAGCATCTAAACCGACATCCAAGTTTTTATATCAGCAATTTAGCTCCTCTAAGTCAGAGCTTGAAGATTTCATGCAAGACTATTTCTCCTTTTAGGAAAAATAGTTATTGAAGTACTTAAATGTAAACTGTCGACTCAAGAAATGACTATTTTGTAAAATAGAGACTACGGTTTCTTAGCATATCAAAAGAAAAAGAGAAAGAGGCAAGAACCCCAGCGAAAAAGAGGAGAGCGGAAGAGGCAGCAGCCAGCAGAGAGAATAAACACAAATTCTCTCCTCTACAAACCCAAAAATCATGCTCTTTTCATTCTTTAGAAGTAGTAGTTCAATAGTTATGCAAGGCTAAGCTCTTTTCTTGGTTGCAAGGACACAACAAACTTTCAGATTTCAAGAACCGTGAGTTTTATTCTTCCTTTTATTTTCAGTTTATGTTATGAATGAGTATAATTGTTTTCCTATGCATATTTCCTATGATTGTTGTTGATGATTGCTAGAGCGGACTCTAAGTTATTGTTGTGAACAATCTATTGCTAAGTTTAATATCAAAACCGGAGTTGTGATATATGAACTTGTGAAGCAACTAAGCTTAATAATTGTGGCGGAACTACGTTATTGAACTTAGGGAGAACATTTGAACAAAGTGACACAAGTCTGGACGGCTTGTATGTTAATCTTGATGAAATTATCTAGTTCTTAAAGCTACCATTAAATTGAATCATTAGTGCGGACACTTTGATTGTTTGTTGGTTTGGATTAGTTATACGGCGGATCCGTTAATTAATCAACGTTAAGAAAATATAAAATTTCAGAACATAAACTGCAATTTTCGTATCAAGGATCGGTTCTAATTTCCGTTGGTGGATGTGTGCTTGCGACTAAGATTTGTTTTCTTGATAAGTTTTAGTTTTAATTGATTTTATTTGCTAGTTTAATTACTACCATAGTTTAGAAAATCACAAACCAAACCCCTCCAATTACATAACGTACAACATAAAAATCTGACTTGAAACTTCCTCGTGGGATCGACCCCTTGCTTGCTCTATACTATCTTGTGTGTTGTGTTTGAAGCTAAGGTAATTAATTTGTGCGACCGCGACATCGCAACATCTATAGGGATTCCCTACTAATCATCTGCCAAGTAAAAGGGGAGTGGCAAACTAAGGATGGGAAGTTGAAGCCATATCAGAATTATCTCTTGAAATTAGCTAGCAAATTTGAAGAAATAAAATTCACCCATAATACAAACAAGAATTAGTTTGTTGATGTCTTAGCAACCCTAGCTTTTATGACACAAATCGTTACTAGAGGCAAGATTCAACCAATAAACATCAAAGTCTGAAATCTCCAAGCTCATTGCTATACAATTAAAGAATCATTGTGGGCAAAACAATGGTATAGTGACTTTAAGAGGTTTATCCAACACCAGGTGATGCGAACCTCGTGATCATGTGGTCACGCAACCCACAATCAAGATTGAGATCTGATTCTGGAAAGCTGAAATAGATCTGATAGGAGTGTGACATAATGGAAACCTACCCCAAGGCACCAACACTATTGGATTGAGTAGAATGACGCCACAAAGCCAGTTAATCTTTGATAAGTCAGATTCAGTTCGTTCAAGAACTGAAGAATGCAAGAATCACTCTCACCTGTAAAACTGAAAAATTCAAAAGTAATTATCATCAAAGCTCCTGAAATTTTGGTTCACATGAGTTTGAATAGTTCTTGAAAAATTAACTCTAATGGACCCCTTATGTGGACTTATATGAAGTCCACTCAAAACTGACCCAAAACCCTAAAGTAAAAAGCCCATAACTTAATCCAAACAAGCCTTGGATTCTAACTGAAAACAAAGTATTAAGTAAGCCCAAACAAGCCTTGAGCTATAGCTAACAAAATAAAATAATAAAAATAACTAATTTATCATTAAATACCACCAGCCCTTCTTTCCTTGTGTAGCTAGGATGAATAAGGAATCCTTATAAGAAAAGGATTCTGAAACATTAATGAATCCTTGTCACACTTTGAGATTATATTGCAACTCATTAAAAATCCTTGTGGAACTAGGAAATTCCCATAAACAGCTGCCACATCCTTGTAGGAAAAGAATCCTAACCAAATAAAAAGTCCACAAGTCAAACGGAAGTAAATAACAAAATTCATACAACCTCTTTTGACCAGTATTGTGGTGCCTTCCCAAACTCTGATTGACCTGAAATTTTAACCCATAGTAGGCATGTCTGGAGAGTCCACATAAATGTTTAGCTCGATCCAATGGTCGGATTGATAATTATAATTGTTGCCGTAAACCTGGACTGTTGCGCTTTTTACGCCAAAATCCAAATCTGACCGTACTTAGGTCGTATCACAAGGCTGAACCGTATCATTCCCTCCCTCTTCAAGAAGATTCGCCCTCGAATCTTGAATAGGATTAGTAGCGACTTCAATAGCCTTTTGTTTAAGCCTTTAGAATTCTCTTATTGCTAACACCTTTCTCCAACAACACTATATAGAGGCAGTGACTGACAAGAATTTCAAATAAGCACGCCATACTAACCACTTGCGTATATAATTTTGAATGATAACCACAGCGGCTCTCCTCTATCTTTCATTATTTTGGCGATGTACCTCCTTTTCCTATGAAGCTTGAAGATCATAGAATTATCTTCTACACTTATTAACTTCTCGTTCTAAAACCCCCAAACCATGGCTTAGTTTTTCACATCATTGATCAACAATCCTTCTTTGTTCCCTCTTCCTTGGTGAATACATGACACAAATAGGGAAAAAAAGAAGAAGAAGAAGAAGAAGAAGAAGAAGAAGACGAAGACAATACACTACCAGAAATTCGCTAAATAGCAACGGATTTACCGACGGAAAATTTCTGTCGGTAATTTGAGGTCGAAATTACTGACGGACAATATTCCATCTGTAATTCAGTTGGTAATTACCGACGAAAACTTTTCGTTGGTTTTTACCGACTGAATTACAGACAGAAACGTTTCCGTCGTAAAAAAAAGGGTCGCTGACGTGGAGGTTTTGGCGGGTTATTTTTTCAGACAGAATAACCGATGGATTCAAAAAGACAGCTCGTACAGTGACCGCCATTTATATTACCGACAGAATCACCGACGGATTTGAAATGGCAGATCCGTGCGGTGACATGTCGATTGTTCTGTCAAAATCAGGGATGATTTCACCGACGGATATTCTGTCAGGGAAACCGTCGGCAAAAATTAATATATGTCCACTCCACCGACCCTCTCCTCCCCTATTTCTCCTTCTTCTTCCTAATCCCAACTCTCCCCATCTGCAAACAACCAGCCCCCACTCCCCCCCAAACAAAAATCTCCCTCATATAAGCACAGCAAATTATATTTTTTGAAGTTTTGTGGTCACAGCATCCGTGTTCTGATTTACCGAAGGATTTTATCAATTTTGTAAGTAATTCTTTCTTTTTAAATTTTAACATTTAGTTAAATGTCAATTTTATCGTTTTTTTAGTATATGTATTTTGTTAGTAAATGTACATGTTTTATTGTTATTTCTCAAACAAACTTGTAGTATATGAATGTATAATTCTATACCTATTATGGTTTGTTTTAGATTTTGTAAGATTGTATTTGTTTGTAAATTATTAAAACTTTATGGAACTACCAAAATACATGTGCTGTTTTGAAATAATTAATAGCTTACTTAATGGGTCCGTTTAAAGTTTTCTCAATGGTATTGCGGAGTGGTAATTTCTGTAAATTTATATAATTTGTATGGACATTGATAAATAATAATGAATATTTAATATTTATGAGAAGTTGTGATTGGTTTGTTGGATAATCT
Source organism: Populus deltoides (assembly GCA_015852605.2). Taxonomy (NCBI): domain Eukaryota; kingdom Viridiplantae; phylum Streptophyta; class Magnoliopsida; order Malpighiales; family Salicaceae; genus Populus; species Populus deltoides. The sequence continues at coordinate 9,374,062 of CM027586.2, forward strand.
CGAGGTAAAGTAATTTTTTTACAAGTATATTTACCTAACTTAGTTAATTAATACATTATGTCATCATAATTTTATAGAGGTTCGATATAAATCATGGATGATCGTTCATGGATGTATCAAGATTCACCCCAAGGATTGCGGAGGATGGATTATTGTAACGGGGTTCAGGGTTTTATTAATTTCACAACATCTATTCCTTCATTTAGAAATCAACTCAAAAGCTACACTCCGCAACATAAACGATGTCTTCGTTTTCGCAAAGCAATGTCAACAAGTTTATTACACATACACCCCTTCATTTAGAAAGGATCAATCAAGAGTGGATTGGTTGTCCGTTTTAAAAACAAAACCCTGGAGTCGTGTCGAGGTTGTTCAGGATGAGAACAAAGACACAAGTGTGCGAGATGAAGTCTTTCAAGTTAGTGAGGTGGTTGAACCATATCAAGTTGCTCTTTCGATTGTTGACACAGAGGAGTTCAATTTTGTTTTGAGCTCTAGCGGACAAGCAAATGTCGATGAAGAAGATGATATTCATATTGAAGATTGCGATGAAGGTGATGACAATTTAATTGATAACGAAGAAGAAGAAAAATCTGACGAACTACCAAAATGAAGCCTTATGTAAAACCTTTTTTTTCATGTAATTTAGATTATGGATGATATATTTTGAAACACAAAATATTTATTACTTGAAATAATTAGTTGAAATGCCACAATTACGAAATAATTATATGAAATAATTATTGATCATGGATGATATATTTGGTAACATGAAATAATTACTTGAAATGCCACCACATCATCGACAGAATTAAGTCCGTTGGCATTTCGCAGAGAGTTCGAAAATAATTACTTGAAATGCGACCACATTACCGACGGCCACACCGACAGCATTAAGTCCGTTGGCATTTCGCAGAAAGTTCGAAAATAATTACTTGAAATGCCACCATATCACCGACGGCCACACCGACGGCATTAAGTCCGTCGGCATTTCGCAGAGAGTTCGAAAATAATTACTTGAAATGCCACCACATCACCGACGGCATTAAATTCGTCGGGGTTTCATAGAGAGTTCGAAAATAATTACTTGAAATGCCACCACATCATCGACGGCGATACCGACAACTTTATATCCGTCGGCACGTTGTCGGCGGTTCAATTTTATTGATAAAATTACCGACGGACTGCGCAAATTTTAAAGGGTTGTGTATTAAATGCACCTTTGACCGCGTCATATTGCCAACGGATTTACCGACAGACCATGAAAAATATGGAGGGTCATCAAAAAATTTGGTGCAAAATTCAAAATTTACCAACGGATTTTTGACAGTTCACCGACGAAATAAATTAAAATAATAATTCATTTTATATCCGTCGGGGAATCCGTCGGTAAAACTGCCATATAAGTTCCAGCGACCGCCCGTTCAATTCATTTTTTCTTCTCCTTCGTTTCTCACCTTAAGATTTTGATTTTTTTCCTCTCTATTCTTCAAAGCTTTCACCTCCCATCTCTGGCAAGTTTTTTGTAAATCTTCATCAATTTAAAAGGTATGTGTTTCTTCTATTTCATTTTACTTTAAGGTTTTTTTTTTTTGCTAATTTATTTTTGTTATGTTATTTGTTTTGGTGTATTTTTAATAATGTAGATAAAGTCTATAATTTTTTTTCCATAATTCATTGCTAAAGTCTATAGTTTTTTTTAGAATTTATTGAATATTTTTATTGTTGTATTGACATAATTATTATTAGTTAATTTGTTGAATATTTATTGTTAATGTTGAATTTACCATAGAATTAATAATTGAATTTGTTGGAATAATTATTAATTTTACTCTATTATTGCATGATTTGTGTTTAAATTTTTCCATTTATTTTGCTTGTTATTCTAGAGGTTTTTTTTTTTAATTTATTGTTTTGTTGTATTGCATAATTATTGAATAATTTTTTGAATTGTAATTGTTAATGTTAAATTTACCTTAGTATTAGTAATTGAATATTTTGGATTAATTGTTAATTTTACTCTATTTATTGCATGATTTATGTTTAATTTTTTTCATTAATTTTAATTGTTAGTCTACAATTGTTTTTTAATTTATTGAATATATTTTATTGTTGCATTGGCATAATTATTGAATTGTAATTCTTAATGTTGAATTTACCTTAGGATTAGTAATTGAATATGTTGGAATAGTTAGTATAGATTGGGTCAATTGGTTGTGGCTTTTGTTAATATGTGCAGGTTTGTGGATTTGGGTAGTATCCAGTAAAGGGGAGGTGCTGTTGAAATTTTTTTTTAACATTTGAATTTAATTATATAATTATTTGTATAAAATTATGTAGATGCGTAGAATGAAAAGCAGAGTTGGTCGCTCATGTACAGTCGCAGCTAGTTCGTCTAGCAGCGATGATGATATTTCCTTAGGTGCCTCTCAAGAAGAGGCACCTACACAACCTGCGCCGTCAACCGATGATGTCTCTTCCAGTGCTACTTCACCTGCAGAGGTGAGGTGCCTTCAGCAATGGAATCAATTTACCCACAAGTACGAGACACAGTGGAAGGACGACCTTTCAATGTAAGTTTGTTAAGGTTTAATTTTTTTTAAAAAATTACAACATAATTTATGAAGTAATCACTATTTAATTTATTTCATTTATTTTCAGGTTCACAAACATTGAGGTCGCCCGAGTAATATCATCGGCGTTTAAATCGTTGATGGAGATTCCATTGTTTCAATGGAGTTAGATATCCAAGCATCCTGAATAGATGCCTCAAATCAATGCATGGTTTGGCAGATTTCAGGTTGGTGTTAATTTATAATTTTCAGCTTATTTCTAATAAATTATTAATATAATTGTAAATAAATTATTATTTTTATTTAAACTTGTTTATTTATACACAAGCACAAATTCTGGTGGACGTGAGCATAACACTGTTGTGAGGAGGGTGTGGGAAAATCACGCGGCAACTAGGTAAGATCGAAAACAATACAAGATTTTTTTCAGACAAAAATTTATATTTCGAAATGTAATTTTTGGTTGTGTGAAGTACATTGCGTGATTTTTGGTATGAAGCACAAAAAAAGGCAAAAACAAACGCAAGGGATAGGGGTTTCCAAGGCTGGAACGATGTTGTGGAGGGATTTCAAACCGATATATATCCTGGAAGATATATGGTCGCACTATATTGAGCACGTGACGTCTGAGCGATTCACAAGACGCTCACAGTCCGGTGCTAGCAACCGGAATCGGCCAATTCATGGCGGGGTGACAACGCACACTGGCGGCTCCGTTCCATTTGCTGCACATGCAAAACGGATGGTAAGATTAATTTAAATGACATAGATCCTTAAATTTAGTTGTTGTTAATATATCTTTTTTCATTATAGGCTGCGTCTCTTGGACGTGAGCCGGGCCCAATGGAGCTGTTTGTGTAGACGCACGTGCAGAGTCAAGACCGCCAGAAGGGGACGCAACAGTTCGTTGATAATCGTGCTCAACATTTCATGGTATGTTTATTCAACCATTTTATTTTGTAAGTTATTATGCAAGTTATTATGTTTATTGTATTGAATATGATGATTACTTTTTTTTTTTTCAGGAGACCTATAATAATTGGTTGAGGGAGAGATATGAGGATGATATTTTGACCCATCTGGAATTCGATCCGGATTTGTGGATGGAGGTTGGCTCGTTAGGTGGACCCGATAAAAATCGGGTTTACGGGCTCTCTAACACTACGGCTGACAACTTGTGGTTGACCAGTAGTGTTTCAACCATTGGGAGCTCCCAATCTAAGGAGTTCGTGGCCTTGCAGCAACACACGACTCAACTCACCAAGAAATACGATAACCTATCAGCGGAGTACGCACAACTCAAAGCGTCTCATGCACAACAAATAGCGGAACAAAAAGTGGAGTCTGAGCAAATCAAAGCGTCTCAAGCACAACAAAAAGCAGAGTATGAAGCGGCTTATGAACAACAAAAAGCGGCTTATGAACAGCTTCGCGAAATGATTATGAACATGGCAAATAGTGGAACATGTGCGCCTAATCTTTTTTGGCCGTATAACCACCAACCTCCTCCAGGATCTCCTCCTCCTCCTCCTCTAGCTCCACCTTTATATTAATTTGTAATCAACATTATTTACCTTTAAAACTTCATTTAATATTTTTCTTGAAACATATTCAGTTTGTAATGAATATTATTTAACTTTGTTTTTTATGTTTAATATAAATTTTATTTGCATAATTGGTTTGTATTACAATTAATTTATATAGTTTTATATTATATATCCTAAATAATTTTTTTAAAAATAAATTAAGAAAAAAACTATTACCAAGGGTTTTACCGACGGATGAATTCGGTCGGTATTTTAAACACTCACCGACAGACTTACCGACAGAATTAATCCGTCAAGATTTAACATGAGCCGTGACCAGATCGGACAAATTTACAGACGGATATATTCGGTCGGTATTTCATCCACTCACCGACGGATTTACCGACGGATGGTTTCCGTCGGTTAATCACAATATCACCGACGGAATAAAAATCTGTCAGTATATTTCAAACAGGAATATTTTTTTTTGGCGCGCAAATTTCATCTGTAAAACCATCGGCAAATGGTTTTTTTGTTTTTCCGACCGATATAGCGATGGAAGGGGGAATCACCGACGAAGAGAAAGCTGACAAACGTAATCTGTCGGTAATGATGTCGGTAAAAAAATCACCGATGAACTTCTAATCATACACTGACAGAATTGGTCTATCGGTAAAATTGTGAAATCTTGTAGTGATAATATAGTAAAAACAAGAAGAACATTGATTTAGACTCAAGATTGCGAATCTGACTTTTGTTTGGACTAGAACTTATCGAAAAACAAACAAATATGAAAGTGATGAAAATGACTCAAACAAAGCCAAATATCAAAATATGATGATAGTATAATGTCAGGAAGGAAATCAACAGAAACAAAACAAATTTTGAAAGATATGATATGTTGTTATGGTTTACCAACAAGATTGATAACCGATAACGCTCAGAATTTCAATGGAATGCTGATTATTGAGCTCTGCACTAGGTGGAATATTAAACACCTGAATTCTTCTCCTTACTAACAAGAATCTCAAAAAGATCATACATAAGATAGTGGTCACCTACAAGGATTAGAATGAAATGCTTCCATACACAATTCACATATATCACACCATAGTTAGAACTTCTACACGTGCAACCCCTTATTCTTTGATATACGGGATGAAAGCGGTTATGCCTTTAGAACGAGAGATTCAATCATTTAAGGTCTTATAGAATTCAAAATTGGATTAATCGGAATAGGCAAAGCTGAGATTGAAGCAGTTAAATTTGATCAATGAAAAGAGATTAGTAGTGGTCGTTTATCACAACTGGTTATACCAAAGTATAATGGCTAAGGCATACAATAAGAAGGTCGGACCAAGAGTGTCTTCGTCTTCTTCTATTTTTCCTATTTGTGTCATGTATTTAGCAAGGGAGAGGGAACAAAGGAGGATTCTAGCTCAAGGATGCAAAAAACTAAGCCATGGTTTATGGGTTTTAGAACAAGAAGTTGATAAGTGTAGAAGATTATTCTATGATCTTTAAGCATCATGGAAAAAGGAGTACAACGCCAAAAAAATAAAAGACGAAGAAGAGCCGCTGTTGTTATTTCTCAAAAGTATGTACACAAGTGGTTAGTATGACGTGCTTATTTGAAATTCTTGTAAGTTATTACTTCCATACAATGTTGGTGGAGAAAGCTTTCAGCAACAAAGGAATTTCGAAGGCTTTAAACAAGAGGCTAATGGAGTCGCTACTAATCCTATTCAAGATTCAAAAGTGAATCTTCTTGAAGAGGGAGGGAATGATACAGTTCAGCTTTGTGATATGACCTAAGCAAGGTTAGATTCAGATTTTGGCATAAAATTTTCTACCGTCCAGTTTTATGCTATTGAGCAAAACTCCAAATCCAATCGTTGGATCAAGCTTTGAATCTTTACCATAAGATTCCAAAGGTATGTTTCTATGTTGGGGTAACTTTTCAAGTGAATCGGAGTTCAGGAAGGACTTATGATATAGGTCAGAACATGTTGTATGAATGTTGTTATTTATTTTCTTTTGACTTGTGGACTTTCTATTTGGCAAGAATCATTTTCCTACAAGGATTTTGGAGCTTGTTTTTGGGAATTTTCTAGTTCCACAAGGATTTTTAATGAGCTGCAATATAATCTCCAATTGTAGTAAGGATTCATTAATGTTTGCAATCTTTTTTTATAAGAATTCCATATTCATCCTAGTTACACGAGGAAAGCAGGGTTGGTGGTATTTAATGACAAATTAATTATTTTTATTATTTTCTTTCATGTTTGAGCTTAATTAATACCTTTTTTTCGGCTAGAATTCAAGGCTTGTTTGAATCAGGTTATGAGCTTTTCAGTTTAGGGTTTTTAGATCAGTTTTGAGTGGACCTCTTATAAGTTCATATAAAGGGTCTATTAGGGTTAATTTTTCAAGAACTGTTTAAACTCATGTAACTAAAATTTCGGCAGCCATTGATGAATATTACTTTTGAATTTTTTTACTTTTAACATGTGAGAGTAATTCTTGCATTCTTCAGTTCTTAAATGAACTGAATCTCACTTATCAAAGATTAACTGATTCCGTGGTGTCATTTTACTTTATTCCAATAGTATTGGTGTCTTGAGACAGGTTTTTATTATGTAATATTCCTATCAGATCTATTTTAGCTTTCCGGGATCAAACCTCAATCTTGATTATGAGTTATATGATCACGTGATCAGTAAGTTTGGATCAAACTTCAATGAGTTCATCACGTTTTAATAGCCAAAAGTTTGTCAACACCGTTACGAGATTTTTTGGAGACCAAGGGAGATGATGCATCTCCTAACTAAACTTCAACAATTTATAGTTCGATGGAGCTATTAGTACCCTAAATGCTATCTGCACTGCACTTTCGGTGCAGTCTAGCGCGACGTGAATAGCATTGACGATATGCAAATTCATCATCACTTGTCTGGGAGCCTAATTTATTTATGCTCATCAATTCATTTGTCTTGTCTTTATTGAAGATTCTAATTCATAAACCTGACTAATGCTTTGCTGACGCATTTTGCATGATAGCAGGTTGCACCCACCAGGCGTGTAGCCTTTGTAGTTCCACACCCCAGAGTCCAGCGGAAAAATATTGAAGAAGGATCGGAGGAACAGTGGTTTTTCCAGTACTGCCTTCATCGATATTATATTTTACTTGTACAGCTGGTTTAAAAAAATTGAAAAATTGTCTGGAAAGGGAAAGCTAAATGTATTCCTTGTCACATCACGGCCATCTGAACATGTCTGCTTCTCAAAAATGAACTATTAGATTAAATGCTTTTATAGCAAAAGACAGAATACAGATAATAGTAGTTGTTTGAACCATGATTCGCCGCTGGTAGTATATTTTTTTGAAAAAGATAGATATACAGACTTTTTTAATAAGTTTTTTTACATAAAACATTCTAAGTATAAATCAAAAATCTTATAAAATAATCTAATTAAAAAAATCTAGAACCATTATATAAATAGAAAAAAAATCATTAACGATAATTAAAAACACAATTGAAAAAATCAAGAGACAAATATAAATCAAAATATTTAATCTCGCAATATAAAACATTTACTCAGTTATGTTTACTGATTTTGTTTATTAAAATAATTTTTATGCAATCATTTATAACAAAAATAGACACGCACATTAAATTGATTGAAAATAAATAAAAGAAAAAATAAATTATGCAAGGGCACACATATTAGAAATATTATCTAAAAAAATATTTATTATTTGTAAAAATAAAGTTCATCTATATAAAACATAATTATTTTTAAGATGAATAAGAATAATATCTTCAAAAATTAAATACATATAAAATAATTTAATATAAGCCTCTATTAAAAAAAGGTTAAATAAAAAAATAAAAATTATAGAGAAAGGATATTAATTCAAACATAAATTAAAAAACTATTTTAAAAAACACATTTTTTTAAAAAAAGTATCAATTAAAATAACAACTAAAATTAGAAAATAAAAATAAAAAGGCAACTATAGTCCAAGTCTTGAAAATATTTAAAAGAAATAACAAAAAGAAATGGAAAAGAAATACATACAAAATAACCCCGACTAGGTTTAGTATAAGTTAATTTTATTTTAATTAGATGATAAAAAAATAAACAACGATAGTAAATGGAAAAAAAACAGAGAATACGATAACTTGAAAAAAACAACACTTTTAAAGCATGAAATTGGATAAAAAAAATGATAAAAAATTAAGTTTAGTGACACATGAGATAATATGATAGATATGTAACTTGGGTAATAAGGGGTGAGCCAACCTAGGTTCACCCGCAAAACTCGTGGCACAAGCTATGAGATCAAGATAACCTAATAGAAAAGAAATTGAAGAAAGATACAAAGCCAATCTTCAAAAAAAGAATAATATCAAATGATAAAATAAAAAAGAATGTTGGCGTGTTAAGTTTTAAAACTCATGACTGGGTCATTAGATTGAAAACACCATACATGAAAAAACCATGAAGCCAAATCCCCGGCAAATCAAACGTTGAAGGATGAGATCAAGGAAAAAAATCAATTACATAAAAGGACTTAAAATTAAAAACAAAATGGTAATTAAAAGAATAAGGGTGGAAATCAAAATAAAAAATAAATTAGAGGTTAAATTGAAAAGAAAAACAACTCTAACAAAAAGGAAAAAAAAATTAAAAGAATGAAGACTATATAATAAAAAATAATACATCATATAATTGGATTGAAGGATAAAATTTATAACCAATAAAACTTTTACAAAAAGGCCAAGAAAAGAAATTATAAATCAAAAGAATAAGGACCAATTTGAAAAAAATAATACATGACAAATTAGAATTGAATTTTTTTACTAAATTAAAAACAAACAAAACTTTTATAAAAGGGCTAAGAAAAAGAAAAGAAATCAAAATACTAAAAATAAGGAGGACAAAGTTATACATTTAGGGAGAGAAAAGAGAAAAGAAGAAAAAAAAGGTTCATTAAATCGCCCAGCCACCGCCGACATACACCGCACCAGAAGGAAGATGAAGCGTCATCACTTCTACTAACAAGGTGAAAGGGCGGGTTTGGCCACCGGTAGGTGCAACATGTACTGCCCAAACAACATAGACACCTCTCACTTGCTAGCGCGTATATGAGACTAACAACTTTTTGAATTTTAAAATTAATTATTGACATCAAAAGAACCAAATTAGCCCTAATGACTATGGAATTAAAGAAAAAACAAAGCTGAAAAGACCAAAAAGTCTCTATACCCATGTTTTATTTTTTTGGTTTAAAGGGAAAATATATATTGTTGCTACCTAATTTTTGACCCTTATTTCGATAAATTTTTAAAAATAAAAAATAAAAAAAATAAGGGTTTACATGTGGCGATAACATAGAGCATCAGGGCTAATATTAAGGAAATAATATGTCAATGAGATAATTACTGAATCATAAATAATTACTGCAATATAAAATACCATAGATATATGATTTGATTCGTGCTAATTATGGAAAATAATCATTGCAATATAAAATATCATATATAGGATTTGTTGGTGCTGGTTATAGAAGACAATCTCTACAATAATTATTGCAATATTTCCTTAAATAACACGTGTAGAGATTTTCTATATAAGTAAACCTCCAGCCATATGCAAAAAAAAAAAACAATTTACCGAGGATAATTTTTTTAAAAAGAGAAATTTAAGGCAACCACAAAAAAAACCCTAAACCTAATTTTTTCTCCCGACCGAAACCATGTCGTTGCCCCTATCTTTCTAATTCTTTTTCCTCTCTAAGCCAGCCACCAACGAGAGCCCCTCCATTTCTCCATCTCAGCCACTGCACTCGCACAGACACCCGACCACAGCACCAACATTCTCTTCTCTCGGATTCCAGCTTTTTCCCTTTTGGTTTTCTTTTTCCCCTCAACCCCCACATGCACGACCTTCCCTCTTTAGCTGAACACAAATTCACGGTCTTCTCTCCCAACCAAGAGGCAGTCGGTGCTGCTCTCCCTCTCCACAACAGCCGTCACTGCTCCTCCCCCTTTCTCGGCTAAAACTTTCCCTCTGCACACAAGCTTCCTTTCTCCCTTCACCAGACCTCATTCCTTCAGCTTGCAACCACCGTGAACACCACTTACATGCCTTCCTTCTCTGTCAACACAACAACCAGAAACGAGCTGAGCCACTCGCCTAGCTGTAGCCTCCTCTGCAACCATATCCTTCCTCAGTCGCAGTGATGGAACCAACAGAAGCCACATCTTTCCTCATTCGCAGTAGCAGAATTAGCAAAAGCCAACCTTCCCTTCCAGCAACACGAGAAACAGAGGGGAAATATCGACTAGCCAGCAGGTCACCATTTCCCGTTTCATCTGCAACTGCGTCTGAAACTAGCAGAGACAACAGCCAAAGACACTGGCTCCACCGTGAGTGAACAATGACGGGGACATCCTTCTTGAGCGAAACCGGTCGTCTTCCTCCACTTTGCCTCCACCACGCCTGCGCCGGGTAAGTCTTTCTTTCTTTGTTACGTGTGCATTTAGGTAAAAGGATTTGGGCAACGTGTCAAGGTAAATTAATTACCTTCACCTCGTGCGATGCATGCGTGAATAATTCACGCATGCAAATCCAAATGCAACGTGCCCATGAGGTCACTGGTTTGGGCCAATGACCCATTGGACCCGAAACTCCAAAACAAACGAGTAATATCATTGGTTTTCTCGTGTATTTAGTTTATGGTTTGTATTTTTTTTTTACATTGTGGAAATACAAATCTAGTATTAAAATACCTGATTTTCCATGAAATGTTGCAAAATATATATATATATATATATATATAGTTTGAAAAACAAAAAATATTTTCTTGTGTGTTGCATACAGCCAATACTCTAACATGTTTTGAATGTTTTTTTTATAAAAAAATAAATATTTGAAGTTTCAAAAATATGTTTTCGCATGGATTTTTTAAACACAACAAAAATTTATTTTCTTGCATTTCTGAATTTTATAACATGTTTGTAAAATTCAAAGCGTGTTGACTAATATTCTAAAAAATATAAAAATCTTATTTTAGGGGGGAATTCATCTATTATTCACCGTTAATGTTTGGATAAAGAAATCCCTAAGGGATGAATATTTAAAATATTATTGGGAATAATTTGTTATTATTTGCTGTTAATGTTTAGATAAAGAAACCCAAGTGGTTAATATCCAAAATATTTTTTTAGGAATAATAAGTCACCACGCATCGTTGAAAGAAGCCTCGATTATAATTAAGGACATTTCAATTTTTGACTCCACGGTTTAAAGCGCTCTAAATTTCCTTAGATTTCTAAATCTTTGTTTTTTTTCCTTGCGATTTACGAGTCGCGAACTCTTGAAAAACTTAGGGAAAACTGAGCGTTTAAAGCACAAAAAACTAAGGGAAAAATGAGCTTTTAAAGCACATTAAATCTCCTTGGATTTCTATCTTAATAAATTTAGTCTGAATCAAACACAGATTTTAAGAGATCTACATTGGTTCCCCTTGACACTTTGCAGACATATCCAAAGGTATGATCTATATTAGCCAAGGATTCTTGCTTTTAGACTTTGAACCCAAATCATTCATCATAGCAAACCTATCCTAGGAAACCTAACTAAGAGAACACCAACACCATAGCAATTATAAGGCAAACCAAACACCAAACAGCTTACCTAAGGTAGGGCATACTAGGGGTGCTAATATCTTCCCTTTACGCAACCAGTCCCTTGCCTTATATCTCTGAAAGACCAGTTAGGGTTCCTAGTGACCATAATACTAGGTGGCGACTCTCTTATTCACAAAACAAAAAAAAAAAACTGAAATCAATCGAGGGTCGCCGCGAGGGTACGAAATATATTTTCACTGTATTTTTGAAAATAAAGACTTAAACACCCTTGCCGAAGAACTTAAAACAACTTGAACTGAAGGGTAGTGAATTCATTTTACTGTTAAAAAAAAAAGTCATATATACCCTAATGTGAACCTCATGATCACACAGTCACGCAACCCACACGCAAAGACACTAATTCCCGGAAAGCCAAGTAAATCAGGTTCGATAGGAATGTGACGCAAATATAACTTGTACTTAGGCACCAGCACTATTGGAAACGGAGACCCCCACCTAACGAATATTGATTCACGAACGAGAAGTATAAGGATGATGCCATGAAGACAGTTGTTCTTCGATAAGTCATTTTCAGTCCTTTAAAGAACCAAAGAAGGAAGATTATCCCACCAACACACAGCAAGTGCAGCAAAGAAGTTTATTGATATGAAAATTACGTAACCTTACATGTTTGGTTATGCCTTTATTTATATTGACTTTAGACTTAAAGAAACCTTAATGGATCCCCTTTAGGTGGTTACATACGTCAACTTACCAAAAAAAATCCCCTTTAGGTGGACTTATATGAAGCCCATTTACAATTGACTTGAATAAGTAATAATAACCCAAAAACTAAGAAGAAAATAATAAAAATAATAAAAATCTGAAAGTTATCATCCTAAATATGCTAGAATCAGATTTGTCACCCTTAAGAAGTTTTAAATAAACTAGGAAAAATCTGATTTGGAAATTTTATGTTGCTGCCCCCCTTTGATGTCCTTGATTTGCTTGGATTTCCTTGTTTAACTTGGACAAATAAGAAAACAAATTTCCTCATGTGTTGCTGATTTAATTACTTTCATTTCTAAGTTAGGAAAAGCATTAAATACCCGTCCCCTCTTTAGGAATAAGATATGACCAACTTCCTTACTTAATTGGAAGAATAAATTGCTGACTTTTATCCTTGTAGCATTAGGGGAAAAAAAGCCTAACAAGGCTGGTATTGAGCCGAACACATCAACCCATTGTTCCACACGAATTGGGCTCTTCTTAGACATGAACTAGATGAATTAAAGGTTTTCCTTCATGCTCCTTAAATGTCCCAAGCCCCTCTAGGTCCATTTTACTCAATATGTTCTGAATAAGCTCATTCAATGCTTCTTTAAGCTTCTTTGCCCCAGCTCTTGTGATTAGCCCAATTGGCACCTCCAATGGGTCGTTGGCATGATTACGCTTGATGTTGGGCTGATCCGCATCATTCCCTCTCTCTTTAAAAGGACTCGACCTCGAATCATTACCTACATCAAATAGAGTAAGATCATAAACATTAAAGGTAGCACTAACACCATACTCACCTGGCAAATCAACTTTATAAGCATTATCATCGATCCTCTCAAAGATCTAAAATGGCCCATCTCCTCGTGGTTGTAGCTTTGATTTCTTATAGGCCGAAAATCTCTCCTTGTGCATATGCACCCAAACCCAATCGTCGGGCTGAAAGACAACATGTTTGCGCCCTTTATTGGCTTTGGTCGCATACACATGATTCCTTTTTTCAATCTGTTGCTGCACACTCTCATGAAGTGTTTTCACCACCTGTGCTTTACAATTACCATCCAAACTAACACTTTCATCAACGGGCAAATGAATCAAATCCATTGGAGTTAAAAGGTTAAATCCAAACACAATTTCAAATAAGCCTAACAAGGCTAGTATTGGGCCGAACACATCAACCCCTTGTTCCACACAAATTGGGCTCTTTTTGGACCTGAACTAGATGAATTAAAGGCTTTCCTTCATGCTCCTTAAATGTTTCAAGCCCCTCTAGGTCCATTTTGCTCCATATGTTCTGAACAAGCCCATTCAATGCTTCTTTAAGCTTTTTTGCCCTAGCTCTTGTGATTGGCCTAATTGGCACCTCCAATGGGTCATTGGCATGATTACGCTTGGTGTTGAGCTGATCCGCATCACTCCTTATACACAAGTAAGATCATCGGCTTGTTTTTATGTGACTTACCAATGCAAGTCACATCTTGTTGGGGAGACCATGGCAATATGATAGGAAGGCAATTCATGATGGGGTTAAAAATAGGTCTACCATTGTAAAAGATGGTAAAACCATCACTCTTGTACCTCTTACACCCAAACAGGTGTATGATGATCAAATAAAGCTAAAAAGTGAGCATGAGGCGATGGGGAGAGAAAATCAAGGTGAGGAACAAGGGGAGAGAAGACCATCAGATTTGGCTAGAACTCAAACCACTACAACCCATTTGGCCACCCATCCAAACACAAACAAATATTCAGCCAACACTCCAAACAAATCAAACCATTCGACCACAACTCAAAAACACCCAAATTTGGCTGAGAGTGGAGGTAAAACAAGAGGAGTGAAGAAAGTCAGTAATGGTGATGAGAATTGTGTGGAAAAACTAAAGAAATAACCCAATTTTTATGCTAGAGAGGGTGAGATCAGATCTGCATTTTTCACTAACAAGCCAATGATTTTACTTGTGTACAAAGAGGCTTACTTTAATACTAACGATCTTGATCATATTGTGCCTAGTGTTGTTATTACTTTGTTGCAGGAGTTTGATGATGTGTTCCCCGACGATACTCCTAGCGGATTACCACCATTAAGGGGGATAGAGCATCAGATTGATTTCGTACCCGGAGCTTCAATTCCTAACCGGCCAGCCTATAGAAGCAATCCTGAGGAGACGAAGGAGCTTCAAAGGCAAGTTGATGAGCTGATGGAAAAGGGCTACATTTGTGAGAGTATAAGCCCGTGTGCTGTACCCGTGCTACTTGTGCCTAAGAAGGATGGAACATGGAGGATGTGTGTTGATTGCCGAGCCATCAACAACATACCCCACTTAGCATGTCTTCGGTTTAGTTTTCTTCGACCCTTAATATACTTTAAAGATTCATGGTCAGTATGCACAGCAAACTCCTTTGGTAATAAGTAGTGATGCCATACCTTTAAAGCCCGGATCAAGGTATAAAACTCTTTGTCATAAGTTGAGTAGTTTAATCGTGCACCGTTAAAATTTTCACTAAAATATACAATAGTCTCATTTCTTGTAATAAAACAACCTCATTCCAACCCTGGAAGCATCACACTCTATCACAAACATCGTAGCAAAATCTGGAAGTGTTAAAATAGGCACAGTACATAACTTCTCTTTAATCAACTTAGAAGACTTTTGTGCATTTTTGCTCCACCGAAACTCACTTTCCCTTTTCAAACATTCGATCAAAGGTGCAACTATAGAATTGAAGTTCTTCATAAATCGCTGATAAAATAAAGCCAAACCATGGAAACTCCTTACATCAACAATAGTAGAGGGTTTCAACCAATTTTTAATGGCATTTATCTTTTCTTCGTCAACCTTAATCCCACTACTATAAATGATATAACCAAGAAATACAACACTTTATTGAAATAAATGCACTTCTCTAGTTTCCTATATAATTTAGCATCTTGCAAAGGTTCAAATACAACCCTAAGATGCTCCACTTAATCATCAAAAGTTCTACTATACACCAAAATATCATCAAAATACACGACAAGAAACAATCCAATATGCTACCTGAAAACATGATTCATAAGTCACATAAATGTACTAGGTGTGTTAGATAGCCCATATGACATTACCAACCATTCATACAACTCATGTTTAGTTTTAAATGTTGTTTTCCACTCATCCCCTTCTTTCATCCTAATATAATAATAACCGATCATCAAATCAATCTTAGAAAAGAACACAGTACCATGTAACTCATCAAGCAAATCATCAAGTATAGAAAATCGATACTTTATTGTTATCTTGTTGATTGCACGACTGTCTACACACATCCACATAGTTCCATCCTTCTTCGGCACAAGCAAGGTAGGCACGGAACATGGACTAAGTGGCTCTCGCACGTAACCCTTCTCTAAAAAGCTCACCAAACTACCTTTGAATCTCCTTTACCTCCTCTGGATTACACCTATAGGTTGTTCGGTTTGGAAGTAAAGCTCCTGGCACCAAGTCAGTTTGATGCTCAATCCCACAAATAGGTGGTAAACCCTTAGGTAACTCTTCTAGAAACACATCTGAAAACTCCTGAAGCAACTTTATAATTTCTACATTCTCTACTTGCAATGATGGTTTTGCCCATACCATGAAAACAACCCCAATCAAAGCTAATGCTTGCTCGATGTCTACCTTCTTGGCTAACATAAGCCCTTTACCCAATTTCACCTCATTTTGTTGACTTTGCAACTGATCCTCTCTAACTTGTTAAGAACTCAATGGCAAACAAATTCACCTTTTTCCCATCCATTATAAACAAGAAAGTATTTTTCCATCCATTGTAGGTTACATCTTTATCAAATTACCACGGATGCCCCAATAAGACATGACTAGCTTGACATCGAGACCCGTCACACAAAACCTCATCATGATAGGTTTTGATGGAAAAGGGCACACAAACCTTCTTTGTCACCCGAATATCTCCATTCCCATTAAGCCACCATAAACTATACGGTTTTGGATGTGAAACAATAGTTAAACCCAACTTCTCCACCAAGGTAGTGGGCACAACATTAGTGCAACTTCCATTGTCAATAATCATTCCACACACATTATCTTGAATCTTACACCTCATATGAAAAATGTTCTCACATTGTTCTTCACTAACATCAATTTATGTATTCAAAACCCGTTGCACCACTAACAAATCCCCTTCCACTAGCACAAAATCTTCTCCATGCTTATCCTTAACTTCAGTTTTGGCCTCATCGCTACTAACCATCTCTCCATGTTTACCATGCACCACCATAACTCTCTTGTTCGGACATTTTGATGAGGATCGACCCAACACCAACCGTAACCATGTCAACGACCCATTGGAGGTGCCAATTGGGCTAATTACAAGAGCTAGGGCGAAGAAGCTTAAAGAAGCATTGAATGGGCTTGTTCAAAACATATGGAGCATAATGGACCTAGAGGGGTTTAAGACATTCGAGGAGCATAAAGGACAACCTTTAATTCATCTAATTCAGGTCCAAGAAGAGCCCAATTCTTGTGGAACAAGGGGCTGATGTATCAGGCCCAATAACAGCCTTGTTAGGGTTGTTTTTTCCTAATGCTACAAGAATAGAAAGTCAGCAATTTATTCTCTTAATTAAGTAAGGAAGTTGGCCAGATCTTATTCCTAAAGAGGGGAGGATTATTTAATGGTTTTCCTAACTTAAGAAGGAAAGTAATTAAATGAGCAATAAAGGAGGAAATTTGTTTTCTTATTTGTCCAAGTTAAAGAAGAAAATCCAAGTTAATCAAGGACATCAAATTTTCCATATCATATTTCTTCTAGTTTATTTTGGACTTCTTAAGGGTGATAAATCTGATTCTAGCAGATTTAGGATGGCAATTTTCAGATTTTTATTATTTTCTTCTTATTCCTTGGGTCAATTATAACTGGGATTCATATAAGTCTACCTAAGGGGGGGTCCATAAGGGTTTGTTTAAGTCTAAAGTCAGTATAAATAAAGGCATAACCAAACATGTAAGGTTATGCAATTCAAATTAATAAAACTTTTGTTTGCTGTACTTGTTGTGTGTTGGTGGGATAATCTCCCTTCATTGGTTCTCTAAAGAACTGAAAATGACTTATCGAAGAACAATTGGCTTTGTGGTGTCATCCTTATACTTCTCGTTCAGGAATCAATATTTGTTGGGTGGAGGTTTTCCGTTTATAATAGTGTTAGTACTTACATACAAGTTATCTTTGTGTCACACTCTATCAAACATGATTTACTTGGCTTTATGGGAATTGATGTTTTTGCATGTGGGTTGTGAGACCACATGATCACGAGGTTCGTATCATTTGGTATTTCTCACTACACAATACACTAAGTACATTTCGCAAATGATCAAGATGCTAATTTAAGTTCTTGCTATAGATTTAATATTAGGGGTTTATTTTATTTTGTGAGCCATATAACCCAAGACTTGTTTAAGCTTAATTAATACTTTGTTTCAGTTAGGATCCAAGGCTTGTTTGGATTAAGTTATGGGCTTTTCAGATAGGGTTTTGGGTTAGTTTTGAGTGGACCTCATATAAGTTCACATAAGAGCGTCCATTAGGGTTAATTTTCAAGAACTATTTAAACTCATGTAAGCTAAAATTTCAGCAGATTTGATGATAATTACTTCTGAATTTTTCATTTTTAATGTGTTAGAGTGATCCTTGTATTCTTCGATTCTTTGTTGAACTTTCAACTCTTCAAAGAATTAACCATTGTTTGTTGTGAATTTATACCTCCTTTGCTCGTCTCTAGGTGTAGGCGCTGTGATCGAATTGGTTTATAGTCTTGTTGCCTTGGAGCAAGTCTTCCATTGTGATAAGCTCATTCAAATCTCAACAAACTTGGATTAGATTGATCTTGGGGTCTCGAATTCCATTAAATTCCACTAGGGTTCGCATTAGGTGGTATCGGAGCTGATCTAATCACAGGTTATATCCTTTAATTTGAGTCTTTATTATTTCTTGTTTGATTCTTGATAGATTCGGCCACCTAAAAAAAAAAATTTGGGATCTTACTTCTTATTGCTTTGTCGAACACTTAATCATAAGTTAGTGTTCTTTTGATGCTTCCTTGATCAAAATCGGGATACACACCTAAGTTCTTGATTTGTTTTTTTTTTTTTGGTAAGTTGACGTATGTATTAAAAGAAGAAAAAAATTATAAAAGGAGGCTTGATCTTGAAATCTAAGTTCTTGATTTGTTTTGTTCTTGCCTATATATATATATATATATATATATATATATATATATAAAAAAGGAGGCTTGATCTTGAAATCTTGATATATAAAGGGCTGCGATCTGGCGCGAAAAAAAATTAAAAAAATCACTTTGTTTGAGTTTTGGCCAAATACATGCTTGAAGAAACCTTGATCATTAGGCAATTGGTTAGTCTTGATTCATGAATCTTTTAGTAGTCTTGATAGTGTTCTTGAAAATTTAGGTAGTGAGTTGATTTCTTGAGTTTCTAGAATTTTCTTGAATTAAATCCTTAGTTCTTGATAATTCGTAATTGTTTAGCTCTTTTCTGATTTTTTTTTGTGTCTTCAAATCATCATATTATTCGTACAAATTTGCATTACTATTCGTGAATACAACATTAAGTTTCGTTTTGTTAGTTTCGTAATTCTTTGCTTCTTGAGTTTATATTGTGTTTATAAATTCACTGCGTAGTTGGTTGTTTTTCTGAAATTGTTGCTAGGTGATCTTAAGAACTAAAGAAAGGCAATTTTGATTGAAAAAAAAGGCGTGGTGAGCATATTAGAGTGAAAATCCTATATTTTTGTGTGAAACACGAATGTGCGAGGTATTATTTTATTTTTATTTTTTTGGCTAACAATTTCGGGCAGGTATAAAAGAAAAAAAAGGGAGATAATGTCTTCTAGCAGTGTGTCATCGAAAAAGAGGGGAGTTCTAGAGGATGGGCTATCTAAAATGCAAAAAGAGATGGAGTTCATGTTTGGAGAGATGATGAGTATGTTTGAAGATAGGTTTGAAAATTTGAAGACTAATGTTGAAAGTGGGCTTGGAAAAAAGGGTAGAGAAGCTAGGAAGAAGGAGAGTGTTGCTGAAAACTCTAGAGAAGGAGCCGAAGATGATTTTAACCGTGGTAGTGAGTTCCATACACATAAGAATGACCTGTATGAGGCTCGGCCAATGAAGGGTAGAATTCAGCCGGATAGGAATTCTGGGCATAAGAGGAATTTTGATGATAAGGGTGATGTAGATCAAAATTTGGATAGTATTAAGTTGAAAATCCCAGCATTTAAGGGAAAAAATGACCTTGAAGCTTACTTAGAGTGGGAAAGAAAGGTAGAGATGATTTTTAACATTCATAGGTGATACGATCCAATAATGGTCAAATTCAGATTCTGACGTAAAATGTACAACTATCCAGTTTTATGGCAACAATCATAATTCTCAATCCAACCATTAGATCGAGCTAAAATTTTATGTGAAGTCTCCTAACATATCTTCTTACCTTTGGTTAACATTTCAAGTTAATCAGAGTTTGGGAAGGCATCTCAATATAGGTCAACAGAGGCTGTATGAATTTTGTTATTTACTCCCTTTTGACTTGTGGACTTCGTATTTGGCTAGGATTCTTTTCCTAAAAGGATAGGCAACTTATTTTGGAAATCTACTAATTCTACAAAGATCTTTAATGGGCTGCAACATAGTTTCCAAGTGTGGCAAGGATTCATAATTATTTCATAATCCTGTTCTTACAAGGTTTCCTTATTCATCCTAGCTACAAAAAGGAAAGAAGACTTCATGATACAGTTCAGCCTTGTGATACGACCCAAGTAAGATCAGATTCGGATTTTGGCGTAAAAATCCGTCCGTTGGATCGAGCTAAAAGTTTATGTGGACTCTCCAGACATGTTTTCCTACTATGGGTTAAGATTTGAGGTCAATCAGAGTTTGGGAAGACACCACAATACTGGTCAAAAGAGGCTGTATGAATTTTGTTATTTACTTCCACTTGACTTGTGGACTTCCTATTTGGTTGATGTTTTAATTCGAGGTTCAATTCTGCCGCATAAACACTACTCTTAGTGAACCATAAGCAAACCACCTTAGAATCAATTGAAACTTCATATTCTGTTTATTGGGTGTGATATCGCATTTTATGTCAAATTTGAGCTTATTTTGATATCGTTGGCTTGAGGTTTTAATTTGAGATTCAATTCTGCAGCAGAAACACCATTCTTAGTGAATCATAAGCAAATCACCTCAGAATCAATTGAAAATCCATATCATATCTATTCAAGGTGATATCACAACACGAATAAAATTTGGTCTTATTTTGATATCGTTTGCATGAGGTTTTAATTGTAGGTTTAATTTTGCCACAAACTGATCATACAAGGGGTTTGGGTACCTAGACATAATAGAAGGACCTATAAACTTATATTTGTTGTTGTCTTGGTATCCTAAGACTATATTTTAAATTTGAGGTCATTTGGATTGCGTTTTCTTTAGGTTCCAGAATCGAGTTTTGTCTTGCTGTAACGGGTTTGTTTGGTGTTGTCTTTCAAAATTTGTTTTGTTTCTGTTGATTTCGTTCCTGCCATTATACTATTGATTAGTACTTAAAAGTGCATTTTTATCAAGGTTCTATATCATTATTTTGCACTTGAAGTATCAATAACTCCTTAACTAAAGCATGTTTTATACTAACATATCTAATAATATAAGATACCTTTAATTTATGGTAAATGTTCATCTTAAATGCAGGCCTATCACATTAATGAAAGAATTGATTGATGAGTTGAAGTACTGAAATTGAAAGGACAGAAAGATGGCCAAACTTAGAAAAGAGATGTTGGTGCAGTCCAAACTGGAACACTGTTTGGTAATCGGGTCATATCTGGAGCTGTAGATCTTGGATTTAGGTCTACCTTATATGGATGGAAAGCTAATACATAGGCCTACAACTTTCATGAGGAGTCCAAGATTTAACAAGGCCTTTTTCAAGTCCCAATTGTAGCAACAACGAAGAAGTCCGAATCTGTCCTGCAGCCCAGACAATCGCTCAAGTGTTCAGCCCATATCTCGAGTTCTAGAAGTCTAAATGATCTCAAATTTTTACCCTGGAAAGATGAGACAATTTCCTAGAACTTTCATGATTGAAGTCGGTTTAAATTATGACGTTATCAATGATGTTTTTGGCAGACAAGAAGATAAGAATTGTCACCAAGTCAAGATGTGGCCACCCATTCATCAATTAGTCAACAAATCAATAGTTCCGAATTTTGGCCTATAAAAGGAGGCATTTGCCATGTATTTAGGCATCTTGGTGTTCAGATCAAGATCATGCTCTTGCTCTTTTTTTATATTTTGTAATGCTTAAGTTTTGCTTATATTAATTTCTTGCTTAAGTCTTCCAAAAAAGGAGGGGGGGCTAGGAATAAAAAGGATAACAGAATGGAACAAGATTGCTTTGTTGAAACACATTTGGAACCTGTGCAATGACTCAGATGGCTCAATATGGTCTATTTGGATCAGATCCAATCTGTTGCAAGGTAGGAATTTCTGGACAATCAAGACGCCACAGAATTGCTCTTGGGCTTGGGGAAAGATTCTAAAGCTCAGATCCTTAGCATGGCCGAAGATGAAGTACATCATAGGAGATGGAATGACAACCTCTCTATGGTTTGATAATTGGCATCCTCAAAGCCCACTCGCGAATTCTTACGGGGAAAGATTCATCTATGATTCGGGGTATGGCCAAGAACGTGAAGGTGAATGTGCTAATTCGGAACTTCGAATGGAAAACTCCTACCACCCAAGCTATTGGCTCGGCACCCCATTATAGAAGCCATTCCTTCCAATTCTAATCCTAAGATGGGGCAAAAGGATGAGATAGTTTGGTTGGATTCGCCAAATCACGCATTCTCGGTCAAAGTAGCTTGGGAACAACTAATACGTCATCGTCGGATGGTTGAATGGCATGACATTGTGTGGTTCAAGAATGCTGTTCCAAGACATTCATTTCTTCTATGGATGGCTGTCCAACGAAACTCACAACTCAAGATAAACTTCATCGGTTTGGTATACATGGTCCCAATAGATGCTCACTCTGTTTCCGAACAATGAGGATCACAACCACTTGTTCTTTGAATGCTCCTATACTAAAGCGATCCGGTGGGATGTTTGTGACAGATGCGACATTCCAAGAATGACAAAAGGTCGGGATGAATGGATTCGATGGGCCACCATCTCTTGGCATGGCAAGAGTTTCATCAATTTTTCTCGGAAACCGAGTTTTGCGCTCACGATGTATCATGTATGGCAAGAACGGAATGCAAGGATCTTTGCCTTGGAAGGTCTAGAACTTCGAATTTGGTCTTTAATCAAATCGAATGTATCATTCGTGATAAGCTTGATTTGATGAGGAATGTCGTACCAACAAATGAAAACAAAAGGATCCAACGAGCTTGGAGGGTGAATACCATAGATTCTTAATTTGTTAGTTAGCTGGTTGTCTTGGTTTCCCTCACGAATCTAGTGAGGTTTCAGTTTTAGGGTCGGTGGCTAGCCTGTAGCCATCTGTTGTTTTATGTTTCTATTATCATTGTAAATCTGGGGTATGCCCCTTATAATGTTTGTATCTTCTTCTTTTAATACATACGTCAACTTACCAAAAAAAAAAAATTTCTTGCTTATGCTTTTCATTTCCTTTCCTTGTTTATTTATGTTTCTTTCTTTCATTATGTGTTGCTAAGTTAATTATGTCAAGGTGAAAAGGGTACACTAATGGTGTAAGAATAAGTATAATATAAACTTAATATGGACCTTAATGTTGGATATTAACATGCTGTATATTTGTTATCTTGTTCACTTTTAATTTTTTTTTTTTGGTAAGTTGACGTATGTATTAAAAGAAGAAGATACAAACATTATAAGGGGCATACCCCAGATTTACAATGATAACAGAAACATAAAACAACAGATGGCTACAGGCTAGCCACCGACCCTAAAACTGAAACCTTGTTCACTTTTAATACTTTGCTTGTTAAATGGTTAATCTAGATTTATGTTGTATAACACTTGGTACAACAAATACTTGGCACTTTCATAGCCCATACTGTATGGTATAACCGACACCTGAGCTGTGAAAGGAACTTGATTTGTTGTTAACATAAGTTGTAATCATGAATGCCTGACAACATTTACAAGTATTAGCATTATTCAAATAAGATAACTAATGTAATCATGTTAACAAAGTGATAAGCTTGATTTGATGAGGAATGTCGTACCAACAAATGAAAACAAAAGGATCCAACGAGCTTGGAGGGTGAATACCATAGATTCTTAATTTGTTAGTTAGCTGGTTGTATTGGTTTCCCTCACGAATCTAGTGAGGTTTCAGTTTTAGGGTCGGTGGCTAGCCTGTAGCCATCTGTTGTTTTATGTTTCTGTTATCATTGTAAATCTGGGGTATGTCCCTTATAATGTTTGTATCTTCTTCTTTTAATACATACGTCAACTTACCAAAAAAAAAATTTATAATCTGATTGGAACCTCCTTTGTGTGTGGTTTCCAATTGAATAATAAAAGTTTATACTATACTTGTTTGAAATACCATTAGTGGATCCTCTAACCTTGACATGTGTTGTTATCATTGTTTAATCCTTACGTTAATCTTCCATCTCAAAGTTATCATCAACTTCTTCTTCTTCTTCTTTATTATTATTATTACTATTACTATTATTGTTGTTGTTATTGTGTTATCAGTAACTATAATTTATACAATTAACCTCTCTGTGGTTCGACCCCGGTCTTGCCGGGTTATTTATTACTTCGACACTCCTGCACTTGGGAGAAGACATCAATTTTTTGGTCGTGTCAACTATCATCATATTTTGATATCTGGCTGATGTTTGAGTCATTTTCATCACTTTCACATTTGTTTGTTTTTCGATAAGTTCTAGTCCAAACAAAAGTCAGATTCGCAATCTTGAGTCTAAATCAGTGTTCTTCCTGTTTAAACTCTATTCTTGTCTTCGTCTTCTTCTTCTTCTTCTTTTTTCCCTATTTGTGTCATGTATTCACCAAGGGAGAGGGAACAGAGAAGGATTGTTGATCAACGATGCGAAAAACTAAGCCAGAGGAAAAGAAGGTACAACGCCAAAAGAATGAAAGACAGAGGAGAGCCGCTGTGGTTATCATTCAAAATTATGTACGCAAGTGGTTAGTATGGTGTGCTTATTTGAAATTCCTGTCACTCACTACCTTTATACAGTGTTGTTGAAGAAAGGTGTTAGCAATAAGGGAATTTCAAAGGCTTAAACAAGAGGCTATTGAAGTCGCTACTAATCCTATTCAAGATTCGAGGGCGAATCTTCTTGAAAAGGAAGGGAATGATACTGTTCAGCCTTGTGATATGACCCAAGTAAGGTCAGATTCGGATTTTGGTGCAAAAAGCGCAATGATCCGGGTTTATGGCAACAGTTATAATTCTCAATTCGACCGTTGGATCGAGCTAAAAGTCTATTTGGACTCTCCAGACATGTTGTCCTACTATGGGTTAAGATTTCAGGTCAATTAGAGTTTGGGAAGGCACCACAATACTGGTCAAAATAGGTTGTATGAATTTTGTTATTTATTTTCGTTTGACTTGTGGACTTCCTATTTGGTTAGGATTCTTTTCTAACAAGGATGTGGAAGCTGGTTATGGGAATTTCCTAGTTCCACAAGGATCTTTAATGAGCTGCAATATAATCTCCAAGTGTGGTAAGGATTCATTAATGTTTCAGAATCCTTTTCTTATAAGGATTCCTTATTCATCCTAGCTACATAAGGAAAGAAGGGTTGGTAGTATTTAATGACAAATTAGTTATTTTTATTATTTTATTTTGTTAGCTGCAGTCCAAGGCTTGTTTGGGCTTACTTAATACTTTGTTTTCAGTTAGGATCCAAGGCTTGTTTGGATTAAGTTATACGCTTTTCAGTTTAGGGTTTTGGGTCAGTTTAGGGTTTTGGGTCAGTTTTGAGTGGACCTCATATAAGTCCACATAAGGGGTCCATTGGGGTTAATTTTTCAAGAACTATTTAAACTCATGTAAGCCAAAATTTCGGCAGCTTTGATGTTAATTACTTCTGAATTTTTAGTTTTAATGTGTGAGAGTGATTCTTGTATTCTTCAGTTCTTGAGCGCACTGAATGTGACTTATCGAAGATTAACTGGTTTCGTGGCGTCATTCTACTCAATCCAATAATGTTGGTGCCTTGGGGCGGGTTTCCATTGTGTCACACTCCTATCAGACCTATTTCGGCTTTTCGGGATCAGATCTCAATCTTGATTGTGGGTTGTGTGATCACGAGGTTTGCATCACTTCAGAATAAATTCTACCTTCAAATCAGATTTCCTAGTCTATTTGTGACTTCTTAATGGTGACAAATCTGATTCTAGTATATTTAGGATGGTAATTTTTGGATTTTTATTATTTTCTTCTCAATGGTGACCAGTATTTTGATGCCTTTCCGAAATCTGATTGACCTGAAATTTTAAACCAAGCTAGGAAAACATGTCAGGAGACTCCATGTAAACTTTCAGCTTGATCCAACGATCGGATTGAGAATTATGACTGTTGCCGTAAAACTAGATAGGTGCACTTTTTATGTCAAAATCCGTATTTGACCTTGCCTGGATCATATCATTCCCTCTCTCTTCAAGATGATTCATCCTCGAATCACCAACAAATTGAATGGACAATTCCTTGGCCTCTTTTTGAAGCCTTTGGAGTTCTTTTCTTGCCAATGACATGACCAAAAGATTGATGTCTTCTCCCAAGTGCAAGAGTGTCGAAGTAATAAATAACTCGGCAAGACTGGGGTCAAACCACAAGGATGTTAAACTATACAAATTATAAACAACAACAACAACAATAATAAGAATAGCAACAAGAATAATAATAATAATAAGTTAAAGAGAGCTTTGAGATGTGATATTGATGTAACGATTAAACAAGGATAAAATAAATGTCAAGGTTAGAGGATCCACTAATGGTATTTCAAACAAGTATAGTATAAACTCTTTTTATTACTCAACTGGAAACCAACCACACACAAAGGAAGTTCCAATCGAATTATAAATTGTTAACATGATTACATTAGTTATCTTATTCGAAAAATGCTAATACTTGTAAATATTGTCAGGCATTCATGATTATAACTTATGTTAACAACAAATCAAGTTCCTTTCATAGCGTAGGTGTCGGTTATACCATACGGTTAGGCTATGAAAGTGCCAAGTATTTGTTGTACCAAGGGTTATACAACATAGTGTAAACTCTTTTTATTACTCAACTGGAAATCACACATAAAGGAAGTTCCAATCGGATTATAAATTGTTAACATGATTACATTAGTTATCTTATTCGAATAATGCTAATACTTGTAAATGTTGTCAGGCATCCATGATTATAACTTATGTTAACAACAAATCAAGTTCCTTTCATAGCGCAGGTGTCAGTTATACCATACGGTTGGGCTATGAAATTTTTTTTTTTGGTAAGTTGACGTATGTATTAAAAGAAGAAGATACAAACATTATAAGGGGCATACCCCAGATTTACAATGATAACAGAAACATAAAACAACAGATGGCTACAGGCTAGCCAAGCCACCGTATAAAACTGAAACCTCACTAGATTCGTGAGGGAACCAATACAACCAGCTAACTAACAAATTAAGAATCTATGGTATTCACCCTCCAAGCTCGTTGGATCCTTTTGTTTTCATTTGTTGGTACGACATTCCTCATCAAATCAAGCTTATCACGAATGATACATTTGATTTGATTAAAGACCAAATTCGAAGTTCTAGACATTCCAGCAAAGATCCTTGCATTCCGTTCTTGCCATACATGGTACACTGTAGCCGCAAAACTCAGTTTACGAGAAAAATTAACGAAACTCTTGCCATGCCAAGAGATGGTGGCCCATCGAATCCATTCATCCCACCTTTTGTCATTCTTGGAATGTCGCATCTGTCACAAACATCCCACCAGATCGCTTTAGTATAGGAGCATTCAAAAAACAAGTGGTTGTGATCCTCATTGTTGCGGAGACAGAGTGAGCATCTATTGGGACCATGTATACCAAACCGATGAAGTTTATCTTGAGTTGTGAGTTTCGTTGGACAGCCATCCATAGAAGAAATGAATGTCTTGGAACAGCATTCTTGAACCACACAATGTCATGCCATTCAACCATCTGACGATGACGTCTTAGTTGTTCCCAAGCTACTTTGACCGAGAATCTGTGATTTGGCGAATCCAACCAAACTATCTCATCCTTTTGCCCCATCTTAGGATTAGAATTGGAAGGAATGGCTTCTATAATGGGGTGCCAGCCAATAGCTTGGGTGGTAGGAGTTTTCCATTCTGAGTTCTGAATTAGCACATTCACCTTCACGTTCTTGGCCATACCTGAATCATAGATGAATCTTTCCCCGTAAGAATCCGCGAGTGGACTGTGAGGATGCCAATTATCAAACCATAGAGAGGTTGTCATTCCATCTCCTATGATGTACTTCATCTTCGGCCATGCTAAGGATCTGAGCTTTAGAATCTTTCCCCAAGCCCAAGAGCAATTCTGTGGTGTCTTGATTGTCCAGAAATTCCTACCTCGCAACAGATTGGATCTGATCCAAGTAGACCATATTGAGCCATCTGAGTCATTGCACAGGTTCCAAATGTGTTTCAACAAAGCAATCTTGTTCCATTCTGTTATCCTTTTTATTCCTAGCCCCCCCTCCTTTTTTGGAAGACATTCTGTTGGGCTATGAAATTGCCAAGGGTTATACAACATAAATCTAGATAAACCATTTAACAAGTAAAGTATTAAAAGTGGACAAGATAACAAATATAAAACTTGTTAGTATCCAAAATTAAGGTCCATGTTGAGTTTATATTATACTTATTCTTACACCATTAGTGTAACTTTTTCACCCTGACATGATAAACTTAGTTAAATATGATGAAAGAGAGAAACATAAATAAACAAGGAAAGGAAATGAAAAGCTCAAGGGATTAATATAAGCAAAACTTAAGCATTACAAATATAAAGAGAGAGCAAGAGCATGATCTTGATCTGAAAACCAAGATGCCTAAATACATGGCAAATGCCTCCTATTATAGGCCAAAATTCAGAACTATTGATTTGTTGACTAATTGTTGAGTGGGTGGCCACATCTTGACTTGGTGACAATCCTTATCTTCTTGTCTGCCAAAAAGTCATTGATAACGTCATAATTTGAACAGACTTAAATCATGAAAGTTCTAGAAAATTATCTCAGCTTTCCAGGATAAACATTTGAGGTCATTTGGACCTCTAGAACTCAAGATATGGGCTGAACATTGAACAGTGTCTGGGCTGCAAGTTTGATTTCAGACTTCTCTATTGTTGCTACAATTTGGACTTGAAAATGGCCTTTTTAAATCTTAGACTCCTCATGAAAGTTTTAGACCTATGTCTTAGCTTTCCATCTATATAAGGCAGACCTAAATCCAAGATCTACAGCTTCAGATATGACCTAATTACCGAACAGTGTTCCAGTTTGGACTGAACCAGCATCTCTTTTCTAAGTTTGGCCCTCTCTGTCCTTTCAATTTTCTTATTTAAACTCATCAATCAATCCTTTCATTCATATGATAGGCCTGTATTTAAGATGAATATTTACCATATATTAGAGGTATCTTATGGTATCAGACTTATTATTATAAAATATGCTTTAGTTAAGAAGTTATTGATACTTCAAGTGCAAAATAATGATATAAAACCTTGATAAAAATGCACTTTTAAGTACTAATCAGCCAAAAATCATCGCCAACTTTGGATGAAAGTTGCAGCCGTTCTATTTCATATATCATCATTGCAGCGTATTTTCTCCTCTCTTTCTGAAGCTTGCCGGGCATTGACTGTTGCCGTTAACACATCAAGTTCTTGCTTCATCTCTCTAGAATACGGGATAGACTCTTGGATTCTTTTTTTAGAACACTAATCTCCTTATTTCTCTCCATTTGATACCACCTCTCCTGTTGAATCCTCCTTTTCTTTTGCCATAACACCTCATCAAAATACATGAAATCCCTTTGGTTTCTAGGCTGCCAAAAACCTTCCCGGTGGCCTATGATCTCATCCTTAAAACCGCCATTACCAATATCATCAACGTCCTCCTCAAAATCCCCATAATCAGCCCACCTTAGCCTTTCGGCCTAACTGCCATTGTTAGATTTGTGCTGAGCCCCAACTTTTCTCACGTCTTGGGTACATGTTCCAGCCACGTTACCATGTTTTCCCACCTTCTCAAGTCTGCCACACACATTCCCCATCATCAAATTCATTCTTTCCATCATCTTCGTCATGACATGCATTTGGAATTTAAGTTCTACATCGAGAGGGGGTGGTGTGTTGTTTTGCGCTGACATGATAGTACCTTCTTGCGGTTCTTGCGAAACTGAAACCAACACCAAATAGAACCAACTTGGCAGTGCAATCCAAATATATATATGACTCAAAAAGCAATAAAAACTAGAAACAATCAAAACAAAACTGCGATGATAGTCTCGCGAGTAGCAAGTGAGTTTATCCGAAATATGAACGAAACTGAAGACTCGATAAAAACAGAGACAAAAAATATGCAAAATCATGAACACCCAAATAAGTTGGATATGATGAAAATAAACTACAAGAAACGAAAACAACAAAAAGCAAGTGAATTTCAAAAGTTGACGCAAAACAGACTCGTTTACGACAAGTCCGAATCTGAAACCTAAAGTAAATGATGTCCAATTGAGTTAAAATATCAGATATAGTGCGATATCAATCCAAATAGACAGAATATAGAGTTTGAGCAATTTATGACAAGGTTTGATATACTAATGCAAAACATTATGAATCAGACTTGATTAAACCTGAATTTGAAACCCCAAGCAAACGATATCCAATTAACCCCAAATTTGATATGTGATGCGATTAAGATCCCAGTAATTATAGTATCAAATTTGAACTCATTCTGAGTTGATTTGATCCACTTTTTCTCTTGTTTAGTTTTCTCGTGCGAGAATCCAATAAACGTCTTTTTTGAACAATTTTTTTCTTTTCTCTTCTCTTTTTTTTGTTTTTGATGCAACTAATATATTTTGAACAATAACATAATGAAATAACAATTTTTTTTATATGACGCAAATTCAAGTAGAAGAAGAAATTGGATACTAAGGAATTTTTGCGGAATCAACAAGAAACAAAAATTTCAGAAGGATATAACCTGATTAATGGAGCCAAGCTCTGATACCAAATGATGCAAATCTCATGATCACGTGGTCATGTAACCCACACGCAAAGACACCAATTCCCAAGCCAAGTAAATCAGGTTTGATAGGATTGTGACACAAAGATAACTTGTACCTAGGCACCAGCACTATTGGAAACGAAAACCCCCCACACAATGAATATTGATTCGCGAATGAGAAGTATAAGGATGACTCCACGAAGATAGTTGTTCTTCGATAAGTCGTTTTTCAATTCATTAGAGAACTATGGAAGGAAGATTATCTCGCCAAGGTGGGCTGATTCTGAGGATTTTGTGGAGGCGGTTGATGATATTGGTGATGGTGGTTTTGAGGATGAGGCCATAGGCCATCGGGAAGGTTATCGGCAGCCTAGAAACCAAAGGGATTATGGGAATAGAACTAGGGGCCAATTCGGCCAAAGGGAAACTTTTCGTAGTTATGGGGGACATGCTGATTTAGATGGTGATTTGGATGCTATCAAACTTAAAATACTTCTTTTCAAGGTAAAAACTATCCCGAGGCATATTTGAAGTGGGAGAAAAAGGTGGATTGGATTTTTGATTGCCATAACTATTCGGAGGCGAAGAAGTGAAATTAGTAGTCATCGAATTCACGGATTATGCACTGATTTGGTGGGATCAGAATGTTATTAGTAGAAGGAGTGGAGAGAGGCCGGTAGCGTCCTGGGAGGAGATGAAAGTGTTGATGAGAAGGTGATTTGTGCCTAACCACTATTATAGAGATTTGTATCTAAAATTGCAGGGTTTGAATCAGGGTTCTAAGTATGTGGATGAGTATTTCAAGGAGATGGAGATCGCCATGATTTGGGCCAATGTGATTGAGGATCGGGAAACTACTATGGTAGATTTCTAAATGGGCTGAATAGGGACCTTGCGAATGTTGTAGAATTACAACATTGTGTGGAATTGGAGGACATGGTCCATATGGCAACAAAGATGGAGAGGCAAATAAAGAGAAGGGGCAGCACACGTTTACGAGAGCTTTTGAAGTTGAATGTGATGCATCAGTTTGTGATACATTCTGATCATGAATCATTGAAGCACTTGAAAGGGCAAGGTAAGTTGAGTAGGAGACATGCCAAATGGGTTGAATTTATTGAAACCTTTCTGTATGTGATCAAGTATAAGCAAGGGAAAGAAAACATTGTGGCTGATGCACTTTCACGCAACTATGTTCTTTTATCTACTTTGGATGCTAGATTTCTAGGATTTGAATAGATAAAAGAATTGTACAAGGATGATAGTGATTTTGCTAATGTTTACAATGCTTGCGAAACTTCGGCTTTTGGGAAGTTTTATAGACTTGATGGATATTTGTTTAAAAAGAGTCGTTTGTGTGTTCCATTAAATTCTATACATGAATTGCTTGTACGTGAAGCACATAGAGGCGGGTTGATCAGTATTTTGGTGTTGTTAAGACTTTGGATGTGTTGCATGAGCATTTTTATTGGTCTAAAATGAAAAAAGATGTGCAACGCATATGTGATAAATGCATAACTTGTAGGAAAGCAAAGTTTAGGACTCAACCACATGGCTTCTATACCCCTTTGCCTGTACCAAAAGAACCATGGGTAGACATTTCGATGGACTTCGTCTTAGGTTTACCTAGGTCAGAACAGGGTAGGGATTCCATCTTTGTAGTTGTTGATAGGTTTTCAAAGATGACACACTTCATTCCATGTCATAAAACTGATGATGCAACTAACATTGCTGAATTGTTCTTTAGGGAGATAGTACGGCTTCACGGGGTCCCTAAGAGCATTGTTTCTGATAGAGATGTTAAGTTCCTTAGCTATTTTTGGAGGGTGTTATGGGGCAAATTGGGTACTACTAAACTGTTGTTTTCAACTACTTGTCACCCCACAAATAGATGGACAAACCGAAGTAGTTAATATGACCTTAACACAACTTTTGCGTGCTGTCATTCAAAAGAACTTAAAGAATTGGGAAGATTGTTTGCCATTTTTAGAGTTTGCATATAATCGTAGTGTGCACTCTACTACTGAATTTTCACCATTTGACATTATGTATGGATTTAACCCTTTAACTCCAATGGATTTAATTCCTTTGCCAATTGATGAAAGGGTTAGTTTGGATGGTAATCGTAAAGCACAGGTGGTGAAAACACTTCATGAGAGTGTGCGGCAACAAGATTGAAAAGAGGAATCGTGTGTATGCAATCAAAGACAATAAGGGGCACAAACATGTTTTCTTTCAGCCCACGCGATTGGGTTTGGGTGCATATGCGCAAGGAGAGATTTCCGGCCCATAGGAAATCAAAGCTACAACCACGAGGAGATGGGCCATTTCTGATCCTTGAGAGGATCAATGACAATGAAAACAAAAGGATCCAACGAGCTTGGAGGGTGAATACCATAGATTCTTAATTTGTTAGTTAGCTGGTTGTATTGGTTCCCTCACGAATCTAGTGAGGTTTCAGTTTTAGGGTCGGTGGCTAGCCTGTAGCCATCTGTTGTTTTATGTTTCTGTTATCATTGTAAATCTGGGGTATGCCCCTTATAATGTTTGTATCTTCTTCTTTTAATACATACGTCAACTTACCAAAAAAAAAGGTATTAAGAATTAGTCAGATAAAAAGATAAGACATATTAATAACAAACTTTCTTGGATATAAACATTGAAGTTCATATTGAGTTTATATTGTACATATTCTAACACCATTAGTGAAACCTTTTCACCTTGACATAATTAACTTAGCTAGACATAATAAAGAAGAACATAAATAAACAAGATAAGAACATAATTATGATATAAGTTAACTAAGAGTAGTAAAGGAAATGAAATAAAACATTACAAAGAGAGAGCAAGCAAGAAAATGATCTTGATCAGAAAACCAAGATGCCTAAATGAATGGCAAATGCCTCCTTTTATAGGCTAAAATTTGGAACTATTTATTTGGTAATTGATTATTGATGTAGTGGCCAACTATTGATTTAGTGGACTTGGTGGACAGCAGCACTCAAGTATTTTGGCTGGATGAAATGACATTGATGCATTCAGAATTTGGCAAAGTGTTCCTTATGAAAGTTGTTGTAAATCATCTTATCTTTCCACCCACAACATTTTAGAGCATTTGGATCACTAGAGATCGAGATATGGCTAAAATACTGAGTAGTGCTTCTTGTGGACGTGGTGGATATCCCTCAAGATCTTGTCTGGATGAAATGTCATTTCTAACATTAGAAATTGAGCAGGTGGTCCTAATGAAAGTTGTTGGAAATTATCCTATTTTCCACCCACAAAATTTGACATCATTTTGCCTTCTAGAACTCCAGCTAGGGGTAAAATTTTGAGCAGTGTTTGGGATGAATTGCAGGACAGATTTTGACTTCTCTTTTGTGGCCAAGCTTTGAATTTGCAAACGGCAGATATGGGTGTTCCACTCTTCATGAAAGTTGTAGACCGATGTCTTAACTTTCTAGAACAATAAACCAAATATCAATCCAATGTCCACAACTACATATATGACCTAAGGACATAATGGTGTTCCAGTTTAATCCAGCATCTCTTCTCTAACCTTAGCCCTTTCTTTGTCTTTTCATTTTCAATAGTTAATCACATCAATCAATCCTTTGAATTGTGAAATATGCATGCCTTTAAAATGAGCATTTACCATAAATTAAAGCTATCTAATATTATTGATGCGAACCTCGTGATCACGTGGTCACGCAACCCACACGCAAAGACACCAATTCCAGAAAAGCCAAGTAAATCAGGTTTGATAGGATTGTGACACAAAGATAACTTGTACCTAGGCATCAACACTATTAGAAACGGAGACCCCCACCCAACGAATATTGATTCGCGAACGAGAAGTATAAAGATGACGCCACGAAAATAGTTGTTCTTCGAAAGTCGTTTTCAGTTCTTTAGAGAACCAAGGGATATTATCCTACCAACACACAATAAGTGCAGCAAGAAGTTTATTGATCTGAAAATTGCATAACCTTACATGTTTGGTTATGCCTTTATTTATACTGACTCTAGACTTAAGAAAACCCTAATGGACCCACCTTAGGTGGACTTGTATGAAGCCCACTTACAATTGACCCAAATAAGTAATAATAACCCAAAAACTAAGAAGAAAATAATAAAAATAATAAAATTCTGAAAATTATCATGCTAAATATGCTAGAATCAGATTTGTCACCCTTAAGAAGTCCCAAATAAACTAGGAGAAATCTGATTTGGAAAATTTGTGTTGCTACCCACCTTGATGTCCTTGATTAGCTTGGATTTCCTTGTTTAACTTGGACAAATAAGAAAAAAAATTTCCTCCTTTGTTGCTGATTTAATTACTTTCCTTCCTAAGTTAGGAAAAGCATTAAATAGTTCTCCTCTCTTTAGGAATAAGATATGGCCAACTTCCTTACTTAATTAGGAGAATAAATTGCTGACTTGTTATCCTTGTAGCATTAGTAAAACAAGCCTAACAAGGCTGGTATTGGGCCGGACAAATCAACCCCTTTGTTCCACATGAATTGGGCTCTTCTTGGACCTGAACTAGATGAATTAAAGGCTGCCCTTCATGCTCTTTAAATGTCCCAAGCCCCTCTAGGTCCATTTTGCTCCATATGTTCTGAACAAGCCCATTCAATGCTTCTTTAAGTTTATTTGCCCTAGCTCTTGTGATTGGCACAATTGGCACTTCCAATGGGTCGTTGGCATGATTACACTTGGTGTTGGGTTGATCCGCATCATCCCCTCTCTCTTCAAAAGGATTCGACCTCGAATCATCACCTACATCAAACAGAGTAAGATCAGAAACATTAAAGGTAGCACTAACACCATACTCACCTGACAAATCAACTTTATAAGCATTGTCATTAATCCTCTCAAGGATCTGAAATGGCCCATCTCCTCGTGGTTGTAGCTTTGATTTCTATGGTCCGGAAATCTCTCATTGCGCATATGCACCCAAATC
This sequence comes from Populus deltoides, assembly GCA_015852605.2. Lineage (NCBI taxonomy): Eukaryota > Viridiplantae > Streptophyta > Magnoliopsida > Malpighiales > Salicaceae > Populus > Populus deltoides. The sequence goes on from CM027586.2 coordinate 9,409,863, forward strand.
CAATAGCCGGGCTGAAAGACAACATGTTTACGCCCCTTATTGGCTTTGGTCGCATACACACGATTCCTCTTTTCAATCTGTTGCCGCACACTCTCATGAAGTGTTTTCACCACCTGTTAACTACTTCGGTTTGTCCATCTGTTTGAGGGTGACAAGTAGTTGAAAACAACAGTTTAATACCCAATTTTCCCCATAACACCTTCCAAAAATAGCTAAGGAACTTAACATCTCTATCAGAAAGAATGCTCTTAGGGACCCCGTGAAGCCGTACTATCTCCCTAAAGAACAAATCAGTAATGTTAGTTGCATCATCAGTTTTATGACATGGAATGAAGTGTGCCATCTTTGAAAACCTATCAACAACTACAAAGATTGAATCCCTACCCTGTTTTGACCTAGGTAAACCTAAGACGAAGTCCATCGAAATGTCTACCCATGGTTCTTTCGGTACAGGCAAAGGGGTATACAAGCCATGTGGTTGAGTCCTAGACTTTGCTTTTCTACACGTTATGCATTTATCACATATGCGTTGCACATCTTTTTTCATTTTAGGCCAATAAAAATGCTCATGCTGTCATCCAAAGTCTTTACAACACCAAAATGCCCCATCAACCCGCCTCCATGTGCTTCACGTACAAGCAATTCACGCATAGAACCTAATGGAACACACAAACGATTCTCTTTAAACAAATATCCATCATGTCTATAAAACTTTCCAAAAACCAAAGTTTCGCAAGCATCGTAAACATTAGCAAAATCACTATCATCCTTGTACAATTCTTTTATGTGTTCAAATCCTAGAAATCTAGCATCCAAAGTAGATAAAAGAACATACCTGCGCGAAAGTGCATCAGCCACAATGTTTTCTTTCCCTTGCTTATACTTGATCACATACGGAAAGGTTTCAATAAATTCAACCCATTTGGCATATCTCCTACTCAACTTACCTTGCCCTTTCAAGTGCTTCAATGATTCATGATCAGAATGTATCACAAACTCCTTGGGCCACAGGTAATGTTGCCACGTCTCTAAAGTTCTTACCAAGGCATAGAGCTCCTTGTCATATGTAGGGTAATTCAAGGCTGCCCCATTAAGTTTTTTGCTGAAATACGCAATGGCCTCTTATCCTGCATTAACACAGCTCCTATACAAATACCTGACGCATCACATTCAACTTCAAAAGCTCTCGTAAAGTCTGGCAAAGCTAAAACAGGTGCCGAACAAAGTTTATCTTTCAACCAATTAAAAGCCTCATCCTGTTCATCATTCCATTTGAATCCAATAGACTTTATCACAATTTCAGTTAAAGGTGCAGCAATAGTACTAAAATCCTTCACAAACCTTCTATAAAAACTAGCAAGTCCATGGAAACTCCTTACCTCACTTACTGATTTTGGTGTAGGCCAATCCCGGATGGCCTTAACTTTCTCCTTGTCCATCTCGATACCTTGCGCAGTTACAACATAGCCAAGAAACACAATTTGTTTCATGCAAAAGGTACACTTCTTAAGATTAGCATATAATTGCTCACTACGTAACACACTAAGTACATTACGCAAATGATCAAGATGCTCATTTAAGTTCTTGCTATAGATCAAAATGTCATCAAAATACACAACAACAAACTTACCGATAAACGTACGCAATACATGATTCATTAAACGCATAAATGTGCTAGGTACATTTGTAAGTCCAAACGGCATGACTAACCATTCATACAAACCATGCTTAGTCTTAAATGCAGTTTTTCACTCATCACCCTCTTTCATCCTAATTTGATGGTACCCACTTTTTAAGTCAATCTTAGAGAAAATACATGATCCATGTAACTCATCTAACATGTCATCAAGCCTAGGAATAGGATGTCGATACTTTACCGTTATGTTATTGACGGCACGACAATCAACACACATCCTTTTTAGGCACAAGTAGCACTGGCACAGCACAAGGACTCATACTCTTACGAATGTACCCCTACATCATCAACTCATCTACTTGCCTTTGAAGCTCCTTGATCTCCTCGGGGTTGCTTCTATAGGCTGGATGGTTAGGAATTGAAGCTCCGAGCACAAGATCAATTTGATTTTCAATCCCCCTTAATGGTGGTAATCCATTAGGGATGTCTTCAGGGAATACATCATCAAACTCCTGCATCAAAGAAACAGCCACACTAGGAATAGCATAATCAAGATCGTTAGTGTTAAAATAAGCCTCCTTATACACAAGTAAGATCATTGGCTTATTAGTGAAAAATGCAGACCTGATTTGAGATCCCTTTGCATAAAAATTGGGTTGTTTCTTTAATTTTTCCATACTATTATCATCACACAAGTTTACTTTTTTCACTCCTCGGTTTTTACCTCCACTCAACCGGTTTAATTTAATTAATGATTTAGGTTTAGCTGAATCTGATGGTTTTCTCTCACCATTGTCCTCACGTGAATTTTCACTCTTCCCATCCTCACATTCCTTTTTTTAATTTCATTTGATCATCATACACATGTTTTAGAGAAAGAGGTACAAGAGTGATGGTTTTACCATCCTTTACAATAGTGAACCTATTTCTAAACCCATCATGAATCGCTTGATCAAACTGCCATGGACGCCCTCAAAGTAAGTGACTAGCATGCATTGGGACTACATCACATAAAATCTCATCGAATACTTCCCAATAGCAAACGCAATCACAACCTGCTTAGTAACCCTCACTTCACCACATTCATTCAACCATTGCAATCTATAAGGCCTAGGATGCTTAACACAACTCAGATTCAATTTCATCACAAGAGTATCACTAGCAACATTAGCACAACTACCTCCATAAATTATCATGCTACATACCTTGTTTTTGATGTGACATTGAGTGTGAAACATATTTTCCCGTTGCTGATCTACATCTTCTTTGATTTGCATGTTCAGCGCACGTCTTATAACCAAGGCCTCCCCCTCAACGTGATATGCAATCTCCTCATCACTACAATCCACCAAAGGTGGCATCTCTTCACTTTCAGATTCAACCTCCCCATTGTCTCTTGTAAGCATAACTCTTCGGTTTGGACACTGAGATGCAATGTGCCCCTTCCCTAAACACTTAAAGCATTTAATATCTCTATCACGAGTAGGTTGAGATTCAGATTTACCTTTCCCATCTGTATGAGTATCCTTTTTGGCCTTCGGTGGTTCGGCCTTTGCATAAGGCTTTGGTTGGACAGCCCCCTCTCTCTTCAAATTTGGCCTCCATATTGAGGAAGATGAAGCCGAATTGGTCTGAAAACGTGTACTCCCCTTCTTTTTATTTGCCTCTCCACCTTCATTGCCATACGGACCATGTCCTCCAATTCTACAAAATGTTGTAATTCTACAACATTCGCAATGTCCCTATTCAGCCCATTTAGAAATCTAGCCATGGTAGCTTCCTGATCCTCAATCACATTGCCCCGAATCATGGCAATCTCCATCTCCTTGAACTACTCATCCACGGACCTAGAACCCTGATTCAAACCCTGCAATTTCACATACAAATCTCTATAATAGTGGTTAGGCACAAATCACATTCTCATCAACACTTTCATCTCCTCCCACGACGCTACCGGCCTCTCTCCACTCCTTCTACTAATAACATTCTGATCCCACTATAATAGTGCATAATCTGTGAATTTGATGACTAGTAATTTTACTTTCTTCACCTCCGAATAGTTATGACAATAAAAAATCCAATCCACCTTTTTCTCCCACTCCAAATATGACTCGGGATAGTTTTTACCTTGAAAAAAAGGTATTTTCAGTTTGATGGCATCCAAATCACCATCTAAATCAGCATGTCCCCCAACACTACGGAAATTTTCCCTTTGGCCGAATTGGCCCCTAGTTCTATTCCCATAATCCCTTCGGTTTCTAGGCTGTCGAAAACCTTCCCGATGGTCTATGGCCTCATCCTCAAAATCACCATCACCAATATCATCAACGGCCTCCTCAAAATCTTCATAATCAGCCCACCTTGGCCTTTCGGCTCTACTGCCATTGTTTGCTTTCGGTTCAGCCCCAAGCTTCCTCAAATTTTGGGTGCTTGTACCAGCCTCATTACCACGTTTCTCCAACCTATCAAGTGTGTCACACACATTTCCCATCACAAAATTCATCCTCTCCATCATCTGCGTCATGGCTTGCATTTGGAACGTAAGTTCTCCCTCGGGATGGGGTTGTGTTGTTTTGGTCTGACATGATAGTGGTAAAAAAAAATTATCCTCACGTCGCTCGTGTTTCACTCAAACTACTCTTAATATCCTCACATGCTCACACCTCTCGTCTTCCTTTCCTGCGGTTCTTGCGAAACTGAAACCAACACCAAATAAAACCAACTTGGCAGCGCAATCCAAATATATATGACTCAATAAGCAATAAAAAACCAGAAAACAAGCAAAACAAAACTGTGATGATAGTCTCGCGAGTAGCAAGCCAGTCTATCCAAAATATGAACGAAACTGAAGACTCGAATGAAAAAACAGAAAAAAAAAACATAAAAAAAGAAACAACACTCAGATATGTTGGATATCCAATTTCTCTTGTTTAATTTTCTGCGACAAAATCCAATAAACATCTTTTTGAACGGTTTTTTTTTGTTTTTTTTTATGGTACTGATATATTTTGAACAATAACAGAATGAAATGACAAAAAAAAATTTTATATGCTGCAAATTCAAGGAGATGAAGAAATTGGATACTACGGAATTTTTTTTTTGCGGAATCAACAAGAAACAAAAATTTTAGAAGGATATAACCTGATTAATGGAGCCAGGCTCTGATACCAAAATGATGCGAACCTTGTGATCACGTGATCACGCAACCCACACGCAAAGACACCAATTCCCGGAAAGCCAAGTAAATCAAGTTTGATAGGAGTGTGACACAAAGATAACTTGTACCTAGGCACCAGCACTATTGGAAACGGAGACCTCCACCCAACGAATATTGATTTGCGAACGAGAAGTATAAGGATGACGCCACGAAGACAGTTGTTCTTCGATAAGTCGTTTTCAGTTCTTTAGAGAACCAAGGAAGGGAGATTATCCCACCAACACACAATAAGTACAGCAAGAAGTTTATTGATCTGAAAATTGCGTAACCTTGCATGTTTGGTTATGCCTTTATTTATACTGACTCTAGACTTAAGAAAACCCTAATGGACCCCCCTTAGGTGGACTTATATGAAGCCCACTTATAATTGACCCAAATAAGTAATAATAACCCAAAAACTAAGAAAAAAATAATAAAAATAATAAAATTCCAAAAATTATCATGCTAAATATGCTAGAATCAGATTTGTCACCCTTAAGAAGTCCCAAATAAACTAGGAGAAATCTGACTTGGAAAATTTGTGTTGCTGCCCCCTTTGATGTCCTTGTTTAACTTGGACAAATAAAAAAACAAATTTCCTCCTTTGTTGCTGATTTAATAAGTTTCCTTCCTAAGTTAGGAAAAGCATTAAATAGTCCTCCTCTCTTTAGGAATAAGATATGGCCAACTTCCTTACTTAATTAGGAGAATAAATTGCTTGACTTTTTATCCTTGTAGCATTAAGAAAACAAGCCTAACAAGGCTGGTATTGGGCCGGACACATCAACCCCTTGTTCCACACGAATTGGGCTCTTCTTGGACCTGAACTAGATGAATTAAAGGCTGCCCTTCATGCTCAAATATCCCAAGCCCCTCTAGGTGCATTTTGCTCCATATGTTCTGAACAAGCCCATTCAATGCTTCTTTAAGCTTCTTTGCCTTAGCTCTTGTGATTGGCCCAATTGGCACCTCCAATGGGTTGTTGGCATGATTACGCTTGGTGTTGGGCTGATCCGCATCAATTATCATACTTGTTATTATAAAACATGCTTAAGTTATGGAATTTAATGATATTTTAAGTGCAATATGATGATATAAAGCCTTAATGAGAATGCACTTTTAAGTACTAATCACAGACCCCCAACCAGCTTATTACTAGTACCTAGTAATCAAAGCGTTGAAATAGAAAAACATTTTGCAAGTTTCACAAAGCAAGACATTCATCATTCAACTTCCATTGATCTATCCAAATAAACAAACTCTTATTAAATTTATATATCTGCTTCATACTATAGAAACAAGATATTAATAAACCTTCTTTTTATGTGCTCAACGTATGAAAACATAGATGATGGGGCTTTTATTGGAAGAAAAAAATATTTTGTTCTAATGTTTTTCTAAGGTTAACTTCTTTTGGTTGGGATTATTATCTTTTTCTTTCTTTTTTTTCTTATATATATATATATATATATATACATATAACTTAAAACACAATGCATCTTTAACCCATGTAATGAGCTTTCAGCTAATGACTCCCATACCAGTTGGTCTTAGGGCATTAGGTGTTGAGACACCCCTACAAGCTTAGTAACCCAAGCTGCAGATACTATACGTAGATAGTGCAATGTTTGATTCCCTTAAACTTTTCTCCTGAACCCATGTAACAAGCACTAGGCCAATACCTCCCAAGTCAGTTGACTTTAGGGTATTAGGTGTTAAAATACCCATTTGGGCTTAATTGCTTAGATTAGGGGGGCTTCGAAACCAAACTTATCTACTTTTTTATTATCATCAATATTTTTTTTAAAAAAAATTATATACTATCCCTTTCCCTTAGGTGCTACCTTTAACAAATGAATATAAATAATGTAATAATCCAATGTGCAACCCCACAATCATATGTTGAGGTGTGTGTGTGTGTGTGTGTTTGTGTAAATAAAGGTTTAAGAATACTTGTTAAACGAGTATATGAGCAAAATCAATTGATAATAATGCAAGAGTTTGTAAACCTGAATATTTCAAGAAGTATAATGATAGACCTTGTTATGAATGTTTACTAAGATGCGTCTCAAAAATCAATATTCATTACTCTGCCATCTTAATAATAAGAGTTCTGTCTAATGGTTTTCATAACAACAAAAACAGTTAGTTTTTTTTAATTTAACTACCCTCCCCCAAACCAAAACAAGACATTGTCCTCAATGTTTTAAGGGAGAAAGGAAGAGTATAGACGACATCACCTGAAACAGCGACTACTGACAAACCTGAAATACACTTAAACAAAAGAAGAAATAACAAAACAAAATATTAAGCTAAAACCAAAAGACACAAGTTGTTACAGAACATGTATATGCACAAATAGTTATGATTGTGGCTCACATCTTCCCTTAGTTTTACGTTCAAGAATAGCTTAAACGCCCTCTATGGGTCGGGGATAAGCTTCTTATCCAGTTTTCTTAAAAATTGACAAACAATGTCTTTTTAAGTCAGATTCCCAAGACTTTGTCGACCATGTTCTTTATAAAAATGGGGTCATAAATCATGAATTGCACGATGCACATCTCCATTAGAATGCGTCTCAAGAGTTAATAGAAGATCATCTAAAAACTCCTTACTTAGGCATCCTTAATGAATTGTATTTTATCTTCACGGTTTACTAATACCATTCCTAAAGAACGACATTTTGCATTACAAGTCCATCTAGCACATCTGTGACAAACTTTCAGTCGTTTTGCACGACGTTTCTTTGCAAAAGTGCTTTACCTATCCCAGGCATGTATGAAATAAAAGATGTAGAAGACTCGCCTGATAAGCAGACCTTTGCTTCAATTAGCCAACGAATATCTTGAGGAATTTCATGATTCATTAACAACCTTAATCTTTCACACCTAGCACGGTAAATTTTTGTAATCGCATTTTGAGGCAAAGCGGGAAAATACTTTTTTAATTTTTCAAGAGTGGTGTCTATTTTTCAAAAGAGAAGTGGAGAAGAGATGCAAAGAAAAGAAAAGGAACAAGGAATTGAAAACATATATACACCGATATCAGTTATCATGGGAAACTGAAAGAACTTATTTAAGAGTAACGGAGTACCGTTATCCGCCATTTGACCAGGGTTGGAGAAAAACTAGCAAAACAAGAGTCACACCAAAAAGAAACACAAAAACAATGTGAGAAAAACAAAACAATCAATCTTTATATACAGGATCAGTCAAACCAATGGATTCATTTTCAGTAGGAAAATTATCAAAGTAAACTTTCAAACGATGCCCATTTACCTTAAAAATATTTTTTTACCATTCTTTGGATTCTCAATATCAAAGGCCCTAGAAGGATATACATGTTTCAAAATAAATGGACTACTCCATCTTGATCTTAGCTTTCCATGAAATAAGTGGAGTTGAGAATTATAAAGCAAACAAGGATTCTCTTGTCATGAAACTCTTTGATTCTTGCTTTATGAATTTTTTAATTCTCATATGCATCATTTCTTATTTTCTCAAGCTCATTTATTTGTAATTTACGCAGCTGGCTAGCATCATCAAGGTTTGAATTAAAAGCTTTAATAGCCTAGTAAGCTTTATGTTCAAGTTCCACAGACAAATGACAAGGTTTTCCATAAACCAGTCTATAAGGTGACATACCTAATGATGTTTTAAAAGTAGTTCGATAAGCTTAAAGTGTATCATTAAGTCTTAAAGACCAGTTTTTCCAATTAGGGTTCACTGTTTTTTCCAAGATTTGTTTGATCTCCCTATTAGCAAGTTCTACCTATCCACTTGTCTGACGGTGATAAGGGGTGACAACTTTGTGTGTGATTCCATATTTTTTTCATTAAAGATTCAAATGGCTTGTTGCAGAAATGTGTTCCACCATCACTTTTCATGGCTCGAGGTATTCCAAATAGACTACAGATATTTTCTTTCAAAAACTTGATCACTGTTTTATGATCATTATTTTGACTTAGGATTGCCTTTATCCATTTTGAAACATAATCTCTCACGACCAATGTGTACACAAAACCAAATGATGTAGGAAATGGACCCATGAAATCTATACCCCAACAGTCAAATATTTCAATGACAAGGATAGGATTTAAAGGCTGATGTGACGTTTTGAAATAGACCCGAACTTTTGATAATTTTCACAAGTTTTACAGAATGCACGCGTGTCTTCGAACATGGTGGGCCAATAAAATCCACATTGTAAGATTTTTGCAGTTGTCCTTTTTATGAGAAATGACCCCCACATGCCTCAGAATGACAAAATTTAATGGCACTACTTGGCTCATTGTCGGGAATGCATCTTTGAAATATTTGATCGGGACAATATTTGAATAAGTAAGGGTCATCCCAATAAAAGTTCACTTCGTTCAAAAACTTTTTTCTATCTTGGGTACTCCAAGGAGCTGGCAAATCTATTGTTGCAAGAAAATTGATAATATTAGCAAACCAAGGTATTGTAGCAACATAAAGTAAATATTCATCAGGAAAGTAATAATTGATTTGTGTGATGTCATATCTGGAATCTATTGTCAATCTTGACAAATGATCCGCGACAACATTTTCGGAGCCTTTCTTGTTTTTTATTATGATATCGAATTCTTGAAGTAACAAAATCCACTGTACCAATCTAGCCTTAGAATCCTTCTTAAAAAGAAGGTATTTTAATGCTACATGATTACTAATAACAATAACAGGTGAGCCAACAAGATAAGATCGAAATTTTTCACATGTAAATAATACTGCAAGTAATTCCTTTTTAGTGGTAGTGTAATTCATTTGAGCACTATTTAAAGTTTTACTTGCATAGTAAATCACGTAAGGTTTCTTATCTTTTCTTTGTTCTAAAACAGCACCCACGACATAATCACTAGCATCACACATATTATTTCAAAAGGTAATAACCAATTAGGAGGTTAAATGACAGGAGCGAAGTATGCTAGTTTTTAAGTTTAATAAAGGCTTCTTCACAATGTTCAATCCATTCAAAAACATTATCTTTTGTTAGAAGGTTGCACAGTTGCTTAGATATGACACTAAAATCTTTTATGAACCTTTTATAAAAACCAGCATGTCTTAAGAATGATCTAACATCTTTAACAGATTTTGGTGTTGGCATGTTGTCAATTAACTTGATTTTAGATTTGTTGATATGATGCAGGAAAGGTTAAATTCGGATTTCGACGTAAAATGTGCAACTATCAAGTTTTACGGCAATAATCATAACTTTCAATCTGACCGTTGGATCGAGCTGACATTTTACGTGGAGCCTCCTCACATGTTTTCCTACCTTGGTTTAAAATTTTAGGTTCATCGGAGTTTGGAAAGGTATCGAAACACAGGTCAACAGAGGCTGTATGAATTTTGTTATTTACTTCCTTTTAACTTGTGTATTTTCTATTTGGCTAGGATTCTTTTCCTAAAAGGATGTGGCAGCTTATTTTGGAAATCTACTAATTCTGCAAAGATCTTTAATAGGCTGCAACATAGTTTCCAAGTATGGCAAGGATTCATAATTATTTCAGAATTATTTTCTTACAAGGATTCCTTATTCATCCTAGCTACAAAAGGAAGGAAGACTTAAATAAATTCTACCTTCAGATCATATTTCTTAGTCTATTTGGAACTTTTTAATGGTAACAAATCTGATTCTAGCATATTTAGGATGGTAATTTTTGGATTTTTATTATTTTCTTCTTAGTCTTTGGGTTAGTATTACTTATTTGGATCAATTGTAAGTGGGCTTAATATAAGTCTACCTAGGGGGGTCCATTAGGGTTTATTTAAGTCTAGAGTTAGTATAAATAAAGGCATAATCAGACATGTAAGTTAGACAATTCAGATTAATAAAACTTCTAGTTTGCCGCACTTTGTGTTTGTGTTGGTGAGATAATCTCCCTTCCATGGTTCTCTAAAGAACTAAAAAAACGACTTATCAAATAACAACTGTCTTCATGACGTCATCCTTATACTTCTCGTTTGCGAATCAATATTCATTGGGTAGGGGTTTTTGTTTCCAATAGTGCTAATGCCTAGGTACAAGTTATCTTTGTGTCACGCTCCTATCAAACCTGATTTACTTGGCTTTCTGGGAATTGGTGTCTTTGCATGTGGGTTGCGTGACCATGTGATCACGAGGTTCGCATCATTTGTCAACCTCAATTCCTATTGATGAAACAATGTGACCAAGTACAATGCTGTTTATTTCTTCTATGCTGTGGCTTAGATGGTTGAATGGCATGACATTGTGTGGTTCAAGAATGCTGTTCCAAGACATTCATTTCTTCTATGGATGGCTGTCCAACAGAAACTCACAACTCAAGATAAACTTCATCGGTTTGGTATACATGGTCCCAATAGATGCTCACTCTGTCTCCGCAACAATGAGGATCACAACCACTTGTTCTTTGAATGCTCCTATACTAAAGCGATCTGGTGGGATGTTTGTGACAGATGCGACATTCCAAGAATGACAAAAGGCTGGGATGAATGGATTCGATGGGCCACCATCTCTTGGTGGCAAGAGTTTCGTCAATTTTTCTCGTAAACTGAGTTTTTGCGCTCTGATTATCATGTATGGCAAGAACGGAATGCAAGGATCTTTCTTTGGAATGTCTAAAACTTCGAATTTGGTCTTTAATCAAATCGAATGTATCATTCGTGATAAGCTTGATTTGATGAGGAATGTCGTACCAACAAATGAAAACAAAAGGATCCAACGAGCTTGGAGGGTGAATACCATAGATTCTTAATTTGTTAGTTAGCTGGTTGTCTTGGTTTCCCTCACGAATCTAGTGAGGTTTTGGTTTTAGGGCTGGGCTAGCCTGTAGCCTTCTGTTGTTTTATGTTTCTGTTATCATTGTAAATCTGGGGTATGCCCCTTATAATGTTTGTATCTTCTTCTTTTAATACATACGTCAACTTACCAAAAAAAAAAGTACAATGCTGTTTATTACCATAAAATGATATTTTTCCCAATTCAGCACAAGATTCTTTTCTTCACACCTGTTTAAAACCTTTTCTAAGTTAGTCACACAATCATCAAATGAATCGCTAAAAACAGAAAAATCATCCATAAAAATCTCAAGAAAACGTTCAACCATATCACTAAATATATTGAGCATGTATCTTTGAAATGTGGCTGGTGCATTACATAATTCAATTTGGTTGTAACCTGAATAACCATCTAGGAAACAATAAAATTCATGACCTGCGACTCTTTCTAGGATTCAAAGGTAAAGGAAAATGACCTTTTTCTAGTCATTGAATTAAGTTTTCTATAGTCAATGCACATGCACCAACCAGTAATAGTCCTAGTTGGAATTAACTCATTTTTCTCAATTGTTATCATGGTGACTCTAGACTTCTTCGGTACAACTTGGGTAGGACTGTAACCATTTGCTGTCAGAAATAGGATAAATGATTCTATTTTCTGGAAGCTATTAGACTTCATTCCTCAAAACATCTTTCATATTAGGATTAAGCCTTTGTTGCATTTCTCTAGAGGGTTTAGCATTTTTCTCCAAATAAATCTTGTGTGTGCAAATCAAAGGACTAATTCCTTTTATGTCAGCTATGGTCCATCCTAATGCATTTTTGTGTATTTTTAGAGTCTGTAATAACTTACATTCTTGATGTGCATTAAGTTTGCAAGAAATTATTACCAGAAAAGTTTTATTTTCTCCCAAGAATGAGTATTTGAGATTAAATGGTAATGGCTTCAAATCAGGTTTTGGTGGTTGAACATTTGAAGGAGTGGACTCAATTGATCGTGGTGGCATTTCCTCAATTTTGGTCTCCAATTGCTTGCCTTTGATTCTTCCTGAAAATAAACCATATGCATATTTTTAGATTCACTAAACTCAGTTTCACTGGAAGTATTTTCAAATTGATCATAAACTAAATTTTCAATAAAATCTACTTCCTGTAAATCATTATCATCTCCAAATGCTTGCAAATGTTAAAAATATTCATCTTCAATGTCATGTTTTCAAAAGATAACTTCATTAGTCCATTCCTACAATTAATCAATGCATTAGAAGTTGCAAGAAATGAAAGTCCTAAACTAACAGGAATTGAATTACATGTTTTAACAAGTTGTGTATCCATGACAACAAAATCCACAGGATAAATGAATTTATCAACTTCTACTAACACATCTTCAACTATTCCTCTAGGCACCTTTACATATCTATCTTTTTTTTTGGTAAGTTGACGTATGTATTAAAAGAAGAAGATACAAACATTATAAGGGGCATACCCCAGATTTACAATGATAACAGAAACATAAAACATCAGATGGCTACAGGCTAGCCACTGACCCTAAAACTGAAACCTCACTAGATTCGTGAGGGAAACCAATACAACCAGCTAACTAACAAATTAAGAATCTATGGTATTCACCCTCCAAGCTCGTTGGATCCTTTTGTTTTCATTTGTTGATACGACATTCCTCATCAAATCCAGCTTATCACGAATGATACATTCGATTTGATTGAAGACCAAATTCAAAGTTCTAGACATTCCAAAGAAAGATCCTTGCATTCCGTTCTTGCCATACATGATACACTGTACCTGCAAAACTCAGTTTACGAGAAAAATTGATGAAACTCTTGCCATGCCAAGAGATGGTGGCCCATCGAATCCATTCATCCCAGCCTTTTGTCATTCTTGGAATGTCGCATCTGTCACAAACATCCCACCAGATCGCTTTAGTATAGGAGCATTCAAAGAACAAGTGGTTGTGATCCTCATTGTTCTTGAGAGACAAAGTGAGCATCTATTGGGACCATGTATACCAAACCGATGAAGTTTATCTTGAGTTGTGAGTTTCTGTTGGACAGCCATCCATAGAAGAAATGAATGTCTTGGAACAGCATTCTTGAACCACACAATGTCATGCCATTCAACCATCTGACAATGACGTCTTAGTTGTTCCCAAGCTACTTTGACTGAGAATCTGTGATTTGGCGAATCCAACCAAACTATCTCATCCTTTTGCCCCATCTTAGGATTAGAATTGGAAGGAATGACTTCTATAATGGGGTGCCAGCCAATAGCTTGGGTGGTAGGAGTTTTCCATTCTGAGTTCTGAATTAGCACATTCTTTTTTTTGGTAAGTTGACGTATGTATTAAAAGAAGAAGATACAAACATTATAAGGGGTATACCCCAGATTTACAATGATAATAGAAACATAAAACAACAGATGGCTACAGGCTAGCCACCGACCCTAAAACTGAAACCTCACTAGATTCGTGAGGGAAACCAAGACAACCAGCTAACTAACAAATTAAGAATCTATGGTATTCACCCTCCAAGCTCGTTGGATCCTTTTGTTTTCATTTGTTGGTACGACATTCCTCATCAAATCAAGCTTATCACGAATCTGAATTAGCACATTCACCTTCGCGTTCTTGGCCATACCTGAATCATAGATGAATCTTTCCCCGTAAGAATCCGCGAGTGGGCTGTGAGGATGCCAATTATCAAACCATAGAGAGGTTGTCATTCCATCTCCTATGATGTACTTCATCTTCGGCCATGCTAAGGATCTGAGCTTTAGAATCTTTCCCCAAGCCCAAGAACAATTCTGTGGCGTCTTGATTGTCCAGAAATTCCTACCTCGCAACAGATTGGATCTGATCCAAGTAGACCATATTGAGCCATCTGAGTCATTGCACAGGTTCCAAATGTGTTTCAACAAAGCAATCTTGTTCCATTCTGTTATCCTTTTTATTCCTAGCCCCCCCTCCCTTTTTTGGAAGACATACCCGATCCCAAGCCACTTTAGCCCCATGAGTTCTCATATCCGAACCCGACCAAAGAAAGGATTTCATAATTTGCTCCACATTTTTAATTACTTGCCCGGTAGGAGAAAGAGAGATGCCCAATAGACTCAGTATGGAAAATAAGACTGAATTAATCGGTTGTACCCGGCCCCGCATACGAGAGTGTTCTACAAGTCCAATGTCGAACTTTAGAGGTGATTCGATCCACGAGCCCCTTACAATAAATAGCCTTTAGTCTGGACGAGAGAAGAGGTACTCCCAAATATTTCATAGGGAGCTCCCCCTCTCTAAACCCAAGAATATAAATAATTTGTTCCCTCTCAGCATTTAACACACTGCTCAAGAAGATGTCGCTTTTGTTTGGATTTAGATACAGACCTGATAGATCTTGAAACTTTGTGAGCATAGTTTTGATCATACGGATTGAGTTTACATCCCCGTTGCTAAAAATCATCAAGTCATCAACAAAACAAAGATGAGAAATTCTGTCCTTCTTGCATTTCGGTGGAACTTGAATTCTTGGTTGGCACTCATCTTGCAGAATAGCCCCGACAGGATTTCCATACATAGGACAAACAAATATGGGGACAATGGATCCCCTTGTCTCAGCCCTCTTCCCCCTTGAAAGTAACCTGCAAGCTCACCATTGACGTTGATAGAGAATTGACATGATGTAACACAAACCATGATCCAATCAATGACTGTTCTAGGGAATCCCATTTTTATTAACATAGCGTCAACGAAATCCCACCGCACCGAGTCATAAGCCTTCATCGGATCAACTTTCATAGCACAACGAAAGGTGTCCCGTAGATTTATGATAGCCTTTCATTAGTTCCCCGAGACAAAAGAATGTTATCACCGATTCTTCGGTCCGAGATAAAAGCGATCGATATGGGCCAACTAAGGATGGCAAAACAACTTTGATTCTCCCAACCTAGAATCTTAGCGATGCATTTGTACACTGTATTGCAGCAAGATATAGGACGGAAATCTGTCAACCTTGTAGGATTAGCAACTTTAGGAATAAGGGAAATGGATGTAGCATTCATTTTTTTAAGCGTTCTACGAGTCTGAAAGAATGATCTAACAAATTGATTACATCTTCCCCAACTATGTGCCACATTCTTTTGAAGAAACCTGCATTAAAGCCATCCGGACCAGGGGCTTTGTTGTTCTTCAAACTAAACATAGCATGTTTAATCTCCTCCCTTGTTACATCTTGTGCGAGAACATGCTGTTGCGTTGAAGACAGTTTCAAGTTAATTGTCGATTCCATCACTTCCTCGTTCAGAACCCTAGGCATCTGATCAACTCCTAACACACGATGGAAGTATGCAATTACTTCTGATTTGACTGCTTCGTGTCCTTCGACAACCTCTCCATCCTCCGTTGTAAGTGATAGAAGCTTATTTCTATTCTGTCTTCCATTTACTAATTTGTGAAAGTAGCTAGTATTCTGATCCCCCAAGCTAAGCCATTGTATCCTTGCCTTCTGTTTGAAAAAACTCTCTTCAGCCCTGACGGTAGAAGCGTATTTATGAACAGCATCCCTTTCTCGCATGCACAAAATTGGATTCTCATGCCTGTATGCAGAGCCTGTTGAGCCTTATCCATTTCATTTTTTGCATCTTTCACTCTATCTGAAATGTTGGAGAAGTGAGTCATATTGAAAAGAATTACAGAAGTTGGTTTTAACTCACCTAGATTGAGACTTTGAAAAACCGAATATGGAAGTAAATTCACACTAGCTCCAAGATCAAGTAAAGCTCTTTCAACTTTATGTTCTCCAATAAAGCAAGAAATTATAGGACAATCAGGGTCTTTATATTTCAAATCATTATTGTTTTGAAGAATGGCACTTACTTGTTCGGCTAAAAAGGCTTTTTTTTTCACATTCAGTTTTCTCTTCACGGTGCACAAGTCTTTCAAAAATTTAACGTAAGAAGGTACCTGTTTAATATCATCCAACAAAGGTATATTGATCCTTACCTGTTTATAAGTTTCAAAGATTTGAGAATTGTGATTGACTTTCCTTTATTTGGTCATGGCATGAGGAAATGGAAGTGCTGGTGGGGAATTAGTCTTTTGTTTGCAATGTTCAGGTTCAACCCCTTCCTTACCCTCAAAGATTACCTCATCTTCTTTCTCACAAGGTTCAAGAATGGGTTTTTTAATAACCTTACCCTCACGGAGAGTAATGACTGATTTGACTTGATCCATGTGTTGGATTCCGGAGCCACTTGCATTTGGATTGTATTACCCTTTGGGATTTTGTTGTGGTTGAGATGGAAACTTACTTTTCTCCTGATAACTGAGAGCGGATGTGAATTTTGCAAGAGTATCTTTTAAATCTTCATGGTTTGAGCATGTTGAGTGTTGATTGTCTATTGCTTTTCAATGAATGCATGCAATGTTTCCTCAAGATTTCTTCTAGGAGGGGGAGCATAAAGACCTTGAGAATTTTGAAAATTATGATGGACTTGAAATGATGGTTGTCAAGTTTGTGCATTATTATTACCACTCTTCCAACTGAAATTTGGATGATTTCTCCAACCAGGGTTGTATGTTTGCGAATATGGGTTATGATTTGGCATTTTAAAACTGTTTAAGGCATTGGCCTGTTCATGGAGACATTCCTTAAAAGAAGGCAAAGTTGGACAAATCTGATTCTAGCTTCATATCAGAATTAATTATGCTAGAATCAGATTTGTCACCCTTAAAAAGTCTCAAATAAACTAGGAAATGTGATCTGAAGGTAGAATTAATTCTGAAGTCTTATTTCCATGTTGTAGCTAGGATGAATAAGAAATCCTTGTAAGAAAATGATTTTGAAACATTAATGAATCCTTGCCACACTTGAAAAACTATATTGCATCCATTAAAGATCCTTGTAGAATTAGGATATTCCCAAAACAAGCAGGGATATCCTTTTAGTAAAAGAATCCTAGCCATATAAGAAGTCCACAAATCGAAAAGAAAGTAAATAACAAAATTCATACAACCTTTGTTGACTAGTATCGTGATGCCTTCCACAACTCCAATTGACCTGAAATTTTATCCCAAGGTAGGGCAACATGTCGGAGACTCCACGTAAAATTCAGCCCAATCCAACAATTGGATTGGGAATTATGACCATGCTTAAAAAACTGGATAGTTGCACATTTTACTTCAAAATCCAAAGAAAGTGAATAACAAAATTGCATACAATCTCTATTGACCAGTATTGCACCCTTTCCGAACTCTGATTGACTTGAAATGTTAACCCAAGGTAGGAAAACATGTCAGGAGACTCCATGTACAATTTCAGCCCGATTCAACAGTTGGATTGAGAATTATGACTGTTGCCATAAAATTGGATAGTTGCATATTTTACGTTAAAATCCGAATTTGACCTTGTCTGGATTGTATCAGATTGTTAGTTTGTTTGGAAGCTAAGGCACATCAAGTTCCGTTTGGTCTAGTGATAAGACATGGGGCTAATAGGTTCAAAGAGGCTTTTAGTGGATTTTTTCATGGCACATGGACTAGGTGGACTTCAAAAAGATATTAAATAATAAAATACAAGTCTTGATTAATTCAATTCATATTTAAGAAGAGCTTGTAGGTGGCACACATTACAAAAAGATTGGAATAAGAAGATTTAAATGCTTCAAAGAGCATTTTAATGTGATTTTGTTTGTATTGAAAAGTAGGCATTCATAACTTTCTAGTGATATTTAAATTAGGCAAGCCTTCTAATAATATATAAAAGATAACCATGAGTTTGAAGTTGAACTTTGATTCTCCCAACATATTAAAAAAATGACTTTGGTCTTATTTAAATTAGTTGGGCTATTATTTATTTATTTTTTAGTTATTATAAGGCCTTTTAGAAAAAATTTAGGTTTTTATTTAAATTTAGGTTCATTGGATTAGTATTATTTATTAGGTTTTTATCTCATATTCATTAGGGATATCCTATTAGACATTGGATTCTTTCTAGTATAAATACTCTTTTTGTATAGATTTTTTGAAAAAAAACTATTTTTAATTAAAACAATCAGCATTCTTTTTATCTTTTTTTGGTTGCGTGGTTCCCATACTAAGTTCTTAATTGAACTTACAAACTATTCAAATGATTGATCAACTTCGTTGTGATTTTATACTAATTTGTGTTTCTTTATAGGTATAAAGTGAGAGTGATCATTGCATATAACAAGGTAGGAATTTCTGGACAATCAAGACGCCACAGAATTGCTCTTGGGCTTGGGGAAAGATTCTAAAGCTCAGATCCTTAGCATGGCCGAAGATGAAGTACATCATAGGAGATGGAATGACAACCTCTCTATGGTTTGATAATTGGCATCCTCACAGCCCACTCGCGGATTCTTACGGGGAAAGATTCATCTATGATTCAGGTATGGCCAAGAACGCGAAGGTGAATGTGCTAATTCAGAACTCAAAATGGAAAACTCCTACCACCCAAGCTATTGGCTGGCACCCCATTATAGAAGCCATTCCTTC
The DNA here is from genome assembly GCA_015852605.2 of Populus deltoides. NCBI lineage: Eukaryota > Viridiplantae > Streptophyta > Magnoliopsida > Malpighiales > Salicaceae > Populus > Populus deltoides. The sequence continues at coordinate 9,428,993 of CM027586.2, forward strand.
CAATTCTAATCCTAAGATGGGACAAAAGGATGAGATAGTTTGGTTGGATTCGCCAAATCACAGATTCTCGGTCAAAGTAGCTTGGGAACAACTAAGACGTCATCGTCAGATGGTTGAATGGCATGACATTGTGTGGTTCAAGAATGCTGTTCCAAGACATTCATTTCTTCTATGGATGGCTGTCCAACAGAAACTCACAACTCAAGATAAACTTCACCGGTTTGGTATACATGGTCCCAATAGATGCTCACTCTGTCTCCGCAACAATAAGGATCACAACCACTTGTTCTTTGAATGCTCCTATACTAAAGCGATCTGGTGGGATGTTTGTGACAGATGCGACATTCCAAGAATGACAAAAGGCTGGGATGAATGGATTCGATGGGCCACCATCTCTTGGCATGGCAAGAGTTCCGTCAATTTTTCTCGTAAACTGAGTTTTGCAGCTACAGTGTATCATGTATGGCAAGAACGCAATGCAAAGATCTTTGCTGGAATGTCTAGAACTTCGAATTTGGTCTTCAATCAAATCGAATGTATCATTCGTGATAAGCTTGATTTGATGAGGAATGTCGTACCAACAAATGAAAACAAAAGGATCCAACGAGCTTGGAGGGTGAATACCATAGATTCTTAATTTGTTAGTTAGCTGGTTGTATTGGTTTCCCTCACGAATCTAGTGAGGTTTCAGTTTTAGGGTCGGTGGCTAGCCTGTAGCCATCTGTTGTTTTATGTTTTTGTTATCATTGTAAATCTGGGGTATGCCCCTTATAATGTTTGTATCTTCTTCTTTTAATACATACGTCAACTTACCAAAAAAAAAAAGATCATTGCATATAACTTTGATTCTCCAAGGTATGTTCAAGTTACAAACTAGGATGGTGACAAATCTGATTATAGCATATTTAGGATAATAAATTTTGGATTTTTATTTTCTTCATAGTCTTTGAGTTATTATTACTTATTTGGGTAAATTGTAAGTGAGTCTTATATAAGTCCATCTAAGAGGGGTCTATTAGAGTTTATTTAAGTCTTGAGTTAGTATAAATAAAGGCATAACCAGACATGTAAGTTAGACAATTCCGATTAATAAAACTTCTTATTTGCTGCACTTGTTGTGTGTTAGTGGGATAAGACCCCTTCCATAATTCTCTAAAGAACTGAAAACGACTTATCAAAGAACAACTAGCTTCGTGGCCTCATCCTTATACTTCTTGTTCGTGAATCAATATTTGTTGGGTGGGGGTTTTTCGTTTTCAATATTGTTGGTGCCTAGGTACAAGTTATTTTTGTATCACACTCCTATCAAACTTGATTTACGGGAATTGGTGTCTTCGTGTGTGGGTTGTGTGACCACGTGATCACGAGGTTCGCATCATTTCGTATCAGAGTTTGGCTCCATTAATCAGGTTATATCCTTTTGAAATTTTCATTCTCGTTGTTTCCGCAAAAAATTTCTTAGTATCCAATATCTTCTTCTACTTGACCACATGATCACGAGGTTCGCATCATTTGGTATCAGAGCTTGGATCCATTAATCAGGTTATATCCTTCTAAAATTTTTGTTTTTGTTGTTTCCACAAAAAAATTTCTTATTTCCAATATCTTCTTCTGCTTGATTTTGCAGCCTATCAAGTAAAAAAAATTGTTTTTTTCATTCTATCACTGTCCAAAATATATCAGTAGCATAAAAAAAGGAAAAGAAATAGTTCAGAAAGACAATTGGTTTCTGCTGCAGAAAACTAAACAAGTTAAAATTGGATCAAATCAATTTCGAATTAGCTCAAATTTGACACTATGATTTTTAGGATCCTAATCGCACCACATATTAATTTTGGGGTTAATTGGATATTGTTTGCTTTGGTTTTCAATTTAAGGTCTAGTCAGTTCTAATTCATAACGTTTTTTGCGAAAAGATATCAAACCTTATCGTAAATTGTTCAAACTTTATATTCTGTCTATTTGGGTTGATATTGCACATATCTGAAATTTTAACTCAATTGGACATCATTTACTTTAGGTTCCGAGAATGGACTTAACTCATCGCCAACGAGTCTATTTCGCTCGCCTTTTTGAAAGATGCTTTCTTTCTGTTTTTTTTCATTTCTTGCAGTATATTTTCAACATATCCAACATATTTGGTGTTGTTTCATCATTTTGCATATTTCGTTTTTGTTTTTATTCGAGTCTTTAGTTTCATTCATATTTCATCACAGTTTTGTTTTTTGCTTGTTTTCTGGTTTTTATTGCTTCTTGAGACTATCATCACATATTTGGATTGCACTGCTGAGTTGGTTTGAGTTTTGCAAGAACCGCAAGGTGAGACTAGAGGTGTGAGGATATTAAGAGTGTTTGAGCAAAACACAAGCGATGTGAGGATTTGTTTTTACCACTAACCAATTTTGCAGGTACTATCATGTCAGATCAAAACAACACACCACCCCCTCCCGATGTAGAACTTAAATTCCAAATGCAAGCCATGACAAAAATAACTAAAAGAATGAATTTTGTGATGGGGAACCTGTGTGACAGACTTGAGATGGTGGGAAAACATGGTAACGTGGCTGGACCATGTACCCCAGACGTGAGAAAGGTTGGGGCTCAACCGAAATCAAATAATGACAGTGGGGCTGAAAGGCCAAGGTGGGCTAATTATGCGGATTATGAGGAGGACGTTGATGATATTGGTGATGGTGGTTTTAAGGATAAGACTATAGGCCATCGGGAAGGTTTTTGGCAGCCTAGAACCACAGAGATTTCATTTATTTTGATGAGATGTTATGGCAAAACAAAATGAGCATTCAAAACAAGAGGTGGTATCAAAGGGAGAGAAATAAAGAGATTAATATTCTAAAAAAAGAATCCAAGAGTCTATCCCGTATTCTAGGGGACATGAAGCAAAAACTTGATGTGTCAGCAAGCTTCAAAAAGAGAGATGAAAAAACGATGTAAGGATGATATACGAAATAGAACGGTTGCTACTGTCATCCAAAGTTGTTGGCGATGATTGTTAGCAAGAAAAGAACTCCAAAAGCTTCAAAAAGAGGCTAAGGAGTTGTCCACTCAACTTGTTGGTGATTCGAGGATGAATCATCTTGAAGAGAAAGGGAATGATACGATCTAGGCAAGCTTAAATTCGGATTTTGGTGTAAAATGTGCAACTATCCAGTTTTACAGAAATAGTCATAATTCTCAATCCGACCGTTGGATTCGGCTGAAACTTTATGTGGACTCTCCATACATGTTTTCCTACCTTAGATTACAATTTTAGTCCAATTGGAGTTCAGGAAGGCACCGCAATACTGGTCAACAGAGGCTGTATGAATTTTGTTATTTACTTCCTTTTGACTTGTGGACTTCCTATTTGATTAGGATTCTTTTTCTAGAAGGATGTGGTAACTGGTTTTGAGAATCTCCAAGTGTGGCAAAGATTCACTAATGTTTCAGAATCCTTTTCATATTAGGATCCCTTATTCATCCTAGCTACACAGGGAAAGAAGGGCTAATGGTATTTAATGACAAATTAGTTATTTTTATTATTTTCTTTGATGTTTGGGCTTAATTAATATTTTGTTTTTAGCTAGGATCCAAGGCTTGTTTGGATCAGGTTAGGGCTTTTCAATTTAGGGTTTTTGGGTCAGTTTAACCCATGATGGTAAATCTTTTAGGGTTACTTTTAAGAACTATTTAAACACATGTAACCTAAATTTTGATAGCTTTGATGATTATTACTTCTGAATTTTTTAGTTTTGACCCCCCCTTAAATGGACTTACATGAAGCCCACTTACAATTGATCCAAATAAGTAATAACAAGTCAACGACTAAGAAGAAATAATAAAAATCTAAAAATTACCATCCTAAATATGCTAGAATCATATTTGTCACCCTTAAGAAGTCCCAAATAAACTAGGAGAAATCTGATTTGAAAAATTTATGTTGCTGCCCCCTTTGATGTTCTTGATCAGCTTGGATTTCCTTATTTAACTTGGACAAATAAGAAAACAAATTTTCTCCTTTGTTGCTGATTTAATTACTTTCCTTCTATGTTATGAAAAGCATTAAATAATCCTCCCCCTTTTAGGAAGAAGATCTAGCCAACTTCCTTACTTAATTAGGAGAATAAATTGCTGACTTTCTATGCTTATAGCATTAGGAAAAAAAACAAGCCTAACAAGGCTGGTATTGGGCCGGACATGTCAGCCCCTTGTTGCACACAAATTAGGCTCTTCTTGGACCTGAAGTAGATGAATTAAAGTCTGTCCTTCATGCTCCTTAAATTTCCCAAACCCCTCTAAGTCCATTTTGCTCCATATGTTTTGAGTGCATTCGGACTACATCACACATAACCTCATCAGAATACTTCCCAATAGCAAACCCAATCAATACTTGCTTAGTAACCTTCACTTCACCATCTTGATTCAACCATTGCAATCTATAAGGCCTAGGATGCGTAACACAACTTAGATTCAATTTCATCACAAGTGTATCACTAGCTACATTAGCACAACTACCTCCATTGATTATCATGCTACATACCTTGTTTTGGATGTGACATCGAGTGTGAAATATGTTTTCCCGTTGTTGTTCTACATCATCTTCTTTGATTTGGATTTCAATGCACGCCTTATAACCAAGGCCTCCGCCTCAACTGGATATGCAATCTCCTTAAATTCGGCCTCCATGTTGAGGAAGAGAAGCTGAAATAGTCTGAAAATGCGGACTACCCCTTCTCTTTATTTGCCTCTACACCTTCATTTCCATATGTACCATGTCCTCCAATTCCACACAATGTTGTAATTCTACAACATTCGCAATGTCCATTTAGGAATCTAGCCATAATAGCTTCCCTATCCTCAATCACATTGGCCTGAATCATTGCAATCTCCATCTCTTTGAAATACTCATCCACGGACCTAGAACCCTGATTCAAACCCTGCAATTTCACATACAAATCTCTATAATAGTAGTTAGGCACAAATTGCCTTCTCACCAACACTTTCATCTCGTCCCATGATGCTACTGGCCTCTCTCCACTCCTCCTTCTACTAATCACATTCTGATCCCACCAAATCAGTGCATAATCCGTAAATTTGATTACTACCAACTTCACTTTCAAATAGTTATGGCAATAAAAAAATCCAATCCACCTTTTTCTCTCACTCCAAATATGCCTCGGGATCGTTTTTTATCTTGAAAAGGAGGTATTTTTAGTTTGACAGCATCTAAATCACAATCTAAATAAGCATGTCCCCAACACTACTGGAAATTTTCCCTTAGTCGAATTGCCCCTACTTCTATTCCCAAAATCCCTTGGTTTCTAGGCTACCAAAAACCTTCTCGATGGCCTACGACATCATCCTCAAAACCACTATCACCAATATCATCAATGGCCTCCTCAAAATTCTCATAATCCTCATAATCAGCCCACCTTGGCCTTTCAACCTTATTGCCACTGTTTGCTTTCGGTTTAGCCTTAAGCTTGCTCATGTCTTGGGTGTGTGTACAAGCCTCGTTACCACGTTTTATGCGAACCTCATGATCACACATTCACGCAACCCACATGCAAAGACACCAATTCTAGAAGCGAAGTAAATCATGTTTGATAGGAGGGTGATGCAAAGATAACTTGTACCTAGGCACCAGCACTATTGGAAATGGAGACCCCCACTGAACGAATATTGATTCGAGAACGAGAAGTATAAGGATGACGCCACGAAGATAGTTGTTCTTCGATAAGTCGTTTTCAGTCCTTTAGAGAACCAAGGAAGGGAGATTATCCCACCAACACACAACAAGTGCGGTAAAGAAGTTTATTGATCTGAAAATTGCGTAACCTTACATGTTTTTGCTTATGCCTTTATTTATACTGACTCTAAACTTAAAGAAACCCTAATGGACCCCCCTTAGGTAGATTTATATTAAGCCCACTTACAATTGACCCAAATAAGTAATAAGAATCCAAAAACTAAGAAGAAAATAATAAAAATAATAAAAATCCAAAAATTACCATCCTAAATATGCTAGAATCAGATTTGTCACCCTTAAGAAGTCCTAAATAAACTAGAAAAACTCTTATTTGAAAAATTTGTGTTGCTGCCCCCCTTTGATGTCCTTGATTAGCTTGGATTTCCTTATTTAACTTAGACAAATAAGAACACAAATTTCCTCCTTTGTTGCTGATTTAATTACTTTCCTTCCTAAGTTAGGGAAAGCCTTAAATAGTCCTCTCCTCTTTATGAATAAGATATGGCCAACTTCCTTACTTAATTAGAAGAATAAATTGCTGGCTTTTTATCCTTGTAGCATTAGGAAAAAGCACAAGCCTAACAAGGTTGGTATTGGGCCGGACACATCAACCCTTTGTTCCACACGAATTGGGCTCTTCTTAGACCTTTAACTAGATGAATTAAAAGCTGTCATTTATGCTCCTTAAATGTCCCAAGCCCCTATAGGTCCATTTTGCTCCATATGTTTTGAACAAGCTCATTCAATGTTTCGCTTCTTTACCCTAGCTCTTGTAATTGGCCCAATCGGCACCTCCAATAGGTTGTTGGCATGACTATGCTTGGTGTTGGGCTGATCCTCATCACTTACCTATAAACACACGTGATACATGATTCATTAAATGCATAAACGTACGAAGCGCATTTGTAAGTCCAAACGACATGACTAACCATTCATACAAACCATGCCTAATCTGATGGTACCCACTCATTAAGTCAACTTTAGAGAAAATACATGATCCATGTAACTCATCTAGCATGTCGTCAAGCCTAGGAATAGGATGTTGATAGTTTACCATTATGTTGTTGATGGCATGACGGTCAACACACACCCTCTATGTTCCCTTCTTTTTAGGCACAAGTAACACTAGCCACAACACAAGAGCTCATTCTATCACGAATGTACCCCTTCATCATCAACTCATCTACTTGC